>CM056687.1:9870486-10500486 GCA_029849275.1 Papilio elwesi | reverse complement strand
GTAGGTAGGTAGGTAGGTAGGTAGGTAGGTAGGTAGGTAGGTAGGTAGGTAGGTAGGTAGGTAGGTAGGTAGGTAGGTAGGTAGGTAGGTAGGTAGGTAGGTAGGTAGGTAGGTAGGTAGGTAGGTAGGTAGGTAGGTAGGTAGGTAGGTAGGTAGGTAGGTAGGTAGGTAGGTAGGTAGGTAGGTAGGTAGGTAGGTAGGTAGGTAGGTAGGTAGGTAGGTAGGTAGGTAGGTAGGTAGGTAGGTAGGTAGGTAGGTAGGTAGGTAGGTAGGTAGGTAGGTAGGTAGGTAGGTAGGTAGGTAGGTAGGTAGGTAGGTAGGTAGGTAGGTAGGTAGGTAGGTAGGTAGGTAGGTAGGTAGGTAGGTAGGTAGGTAGGTAGGTAGGTAGGTAGGTAGGTAGGTAGGTAGGTAGGTAGGTAGGTAGGTAGGTAGGTAGGTAGGTAGGTAGGTAGGTAGGTAGGTAGGTAGGTAGGTAGGTAGGTAGGTAGGTAGGTAGGTAGGTAGGTAGGTAGGTAGGTAGGTAGGTAGGTAGGTAGGTAGGTAGGTAGGTAGGTAGGTAGGTAGGTAGGTAGGTAGGTAGGTAGGTAGGTAGGTAGGTAGGTAGGTAGGTAGGTAGGTAGGTAGGTAGGTAGGTAGGTAGGTAGGTAGGTAGGTAGGTAGGTAGGTAGGTAGGTAGGTAGGTAGGTAGGTAGGTAGGTAGGTAGGTAGGTAGGTAGGTAGGTAGGTAGGTAGGTAGGTAGGTAGGTAGGTAGGTAGGTAGGTAGGTAGGTAGGTAGGTAGGTAGGTAGGTAGGTAGGTAGGTAGGTAGGTAGGTAGGTAGGTAGGTAGGTAGGTAGGTAGGTAGGTAGGTAGGTAGGTAGGTAGGTAGGTAGGTAGGTAGGTAGGTAGGTAGGTAGGTAGGTAGGTAGGTAGGTAGGTAGGTAGGTAGGTAGGTAGGTAGGTAGGTAGGTAGGTAGGTAGGTAGGTAGGTAGGTAGGTAGGTAGGTAGGTAGGTAGGTAGGTAGGTAGGTAGGTAGGTAGGTAGGTAGGTAGGTAGGTAGGTAGGTAGGTAGGTAGGTAGGTAGGTAGGTAGGTAGGTAGGTAGGTAGGTAGGTAGGTAGGTAGGTAGGTAGGTAGGTAGGTAGGTAGGTAGGTAGGTAGGTAGGTAGGTAGGTAGGTAGGTAGGTAGGTAGGTAGGTAGGTAGGTAGGTAGGTAGGTAGGTAGGTAGGTAGGTAGGTAGGTAGGTAGGTAGGTAGGTAGGTAGGTAGGTAGGTAGGTAGGTAGGTAGGTAGGTAGGTAGGTAGGTAGGTAGGTAGGTAGGTAGGTAGGTAGGTAGGTAGGTAGGTAGGTAGGTAGGTAGGTAGGTAGGTAGGTAGGTAGGTAGGTAGGTAGGTAGGTAGGTAGGTAGGTAGGTAGGTAGGTAGGTAGGTAGGTAGGTAGGTAGGTAGGTAGGTAGGTAGGTAGGTAGGTAGGTAGGTAGGTAGGTAGGTAGGTAGGTAGGTAGGTAGGTAGGTAGGTAGGTAGGTAGGTAGGTAGGTAGGTAGGTAGGTAGGTAGGTAGGTAGGTAGGTAGGTAGGTAGGTAGGTAGGTAGGTAGGTAGGTAGGTAGGTAGGTAGGTAGGTAGGTAGGTAGGTAGGTAGGTAGGTAGGTAGGTAGGTAGGTAGGTAGGTAGGTAGGTAGGTAGGTAGGTAGGTAGGTAGGTAGGTAGGTAGGTAGGTAGGTAGGTAGGTAGGTAGGTAGGTAGGTAGGTAGGTAGGTAGGTAGGTAGGTAGGTAGGTAGGTAGGTAGGTAGGTAGGTAGGTAGGTAGGTAGGTAGGTAGGTAGGTAGGTAGGTAGGTAGGTAGGTAGGTAGGTAGGTAGGTAGGTAGGTAGGTAGGTAGGTAGGTAGGTAGGTAGGTAGGTAGGTAGGTAGGTAGGTAGGTAGGTAGGTAGGTAGGTAGGTAGGTAGGTAGGTAGGTAGGTAGGTAGGTAGGTAGGTAGGTAGGTAGGTAGGTAGGTAGGTAGGTAGGTAGGTAGGTAGGTAGGTAGGTAGGTAGGTAGGTAGGTAGGTAGGTAGGTAGGTAGGTAGGTAGGTAGGTAGGTAGGTAGGTAGGTAGGTAGGTAGGTAGGTAGGTAGGTAGGTAGGTAGGTAGGTAGGTAGGTAGGTAGGTAGGTAGGTAGGTAGGTAGGTAGGTAGGTAGGTAGGTAGGTAGGTAGGTAGGTAGGTAGGTAGGTAGGTAGGTAGGTAGGTAGGTAGGTAGGTAGGTAGGTAGGTAGGTAGGTAGGTAGGTAGGTAGGTAGGTAGGTAGGTAGGTAGGTAGGTAGGTAGGTAGGTAGGTAGGTAGGTAGGTAGGTAGGTAGGTAGGTAGGTAGGTAGGTAGGTAGGTAGGTAGGTAGGTAGGTAGGTAGGTAGGTAGGTAGGTAGGTAGGTAGGTAGGTAGGTAGGTAGGTAGGTAGGTAGGTAGGTAGGTAGGTAGGTAGGTAGGTAGGTAGGTAGGTAGGTAGGTAGGTAGGTAGGTAGGTAGGTAGGTAGGTAGGTAGGTAGGTAGGTAGGTAGGTAGGTAGGTAGGTAGGTAGGTAGGTAGGTAGGTAGGTAGGTAGGTAGGTAGGTAGGTAGGTAGGTAGGTAGGTAGGTAGGTAGGTAGGTAGGTAGGTAGGTAGGTAGGTAGGTAGGTAGGTAGGTAGGTAGGTAGGTAGGTAGGTAGGTAGGTAGGTAGGTAGGTAGGTAGGTAGGTAGGTAGGTAGGTAGGTAGGTAGGTAGGTAGGTAGGTAGGTAGGTAGGTAGGTAGGTAGGTAGGTAGGTAGGTAGGTAGGTAGGTAGGTAGGTAGGTAGGTAGGTAGGTAGGTAGGTAGGTAGGTAGGTAGGTAGGTAGGTAGGTAGGTAGGTAGGTAGGTAGGTAGGTAGGTAGGTAGGTAGGTAGGTAGGTAGGTAGGTAGGTAGGTAGGTAGGTAGGTAGGTAGGTAGGTAGGTAGGTAGGTAGGTAGGTAGGTAGGTAGGTAGGTAGGTAGGTAGGTAGGTAGGTAGGTAGGTAGGTAGGTAGGTAGGTAGGTAGGTAGGTAGGTAGGTAGGTAGGTAGGTAGGTAGGTAGGTAGGTAGGTAGGTAGGTAGGTAGGTAGGTAGGTAGGTAGGTAGGTAGGTAGGTAGGTAGGTAGGTAGGTAGGTAGGTAGGTAGGTAGGTAGGTAGGTAGGTAGGTAGGTAGGTAGGTAGGTAGGTAGGTAGGTAGGTAGGTAGGTAGGTAGGTAGGTAGGTAGGTAGGTAGGTAGGTAGGTAGGTAGGTAGGTAGGTAGGTAGGTAGGTAGGTAGGTAGGTAGGTAGGTAGGTAGGTAG
Source organism: Papilio elwesi (assembly GCA_029849275.1). Lineage (NCBI taxonomy): Eukaryota > Metazoa > Arthropoda > Insecta > Lepidoptera > Papilionidae > Papilio > Papilio elwesi. The sequence continues at coordinate 10,497,198 of CM056687.1, read as the reverse complement.
GTAGGTAGGTAGGTAGGTAGGTAGGTAGGTAGGTAGGTAGGTAGGTAGGTAGGTAGGTAGGTAGGTAGGTAGGTAGGTAGGTAGGTAGGTAGGTAGGTAGGTAGGTAGGTAGGTAGGTAGGTAGGTAGGTAGGTAGGTAGGTAGGTAGGTAGGTAGGTAGGTAGGTAGGTAGGTAGGTAGGTAGGTAGGTAGGTAGGTAGGTAGGTAGGTAGGTAGGTAGGTAGGTAGGTAGGTAGGTAGGTAGGTAGGTAGGTAGGTAGGTAGGTAGGTAGGTAGGTAGGTAGGTAGGTAGGTAGGTAGGTAGGTAGGTAGGTAGGTAGGTAGGTAGGTAGGTAGGTAGGTAGGTAGGTAGGTAGGTAGGTAGGTAGGTAGGTAGGTAGGTAGGTAGGTAGGTAGGTAGGTAGGTAGGTAGGTAGGTAGGTAGGTAGGTAGGTAGGTAGGTAGGTAGGTAGGTAGGTAGGTAGGTAGGTAGGTAGGTAGGTAGGTAGGTAGGTAGGTAGGTAGGTAGGTAGGTAGGTAGGTAGGTAGGTAGGTAGGTAGGTAGGTAGGTAGGTAGGTAGGTAGGTAGGTAGGTAGGTAGGTAGGTAGGTAGGTAGGTAGGTAGGTAGGTAGGTAGGTAGGTAGGTAGGTAGGTAGGTAGGTAGGTAGGTAGGTAGGTAGGTAGGTAGGTAGGTAGGTAGGTAGGTAGGTAGGTAGGTAGGTAGGTAGGTAGGTAGGTAGGTAGGTAGGTAGGTAGGTAGGTAGGTAGGTAGGTAGGTAGGTAGGTAGGTAGGTAGGTAGGTAGGTAGGTAGGTAGGTAGGTAGGTAGGTAGGTAGGTAGGTAGGTAGGTAGGTAGGTAGGTAGGTAGGTAGGTAGGTAGGTAGGTAGGTAGGTAGGTAGGTAGGTAGGTAGGTAGGTAGGTAGGTAGGTAGGTAGGTAGGTAGGTAGGTAGGTAGGTAGGTAGGTAGGTAGGTAGGTAGGTAGGTAGGTAGGTAGGTAGGTAGGTAGGTAGGTAGGTAGGTAGGTAGGTAGGTAGGTAGGTAGGTAGGTAGGTAGGTAGGTAGGTAGGTAGGTAGGTAGGTAGGTAGGTAGGTAGGTAGGTAGGTAGGTAGGTAGGTAGGTAGGTAGGTAGGTAGGTAGGTAGGTAGGTAGGTAGGTAGGTAGGTAGGTAGGTAGGTAGGTAGGTAGGTAGGTAGGTAGGTAGGTAGGTAGGTAGGTAGGTAGGTAGGTAGGTAGGTAGGTAGGTAGGTAGGTAGGTAGGTAGGTAGGTAGGTAGGTAGGTAGGTAGGTAGGTAGGTAGGTAGGTAGGTAGGTAGGTAGGTAGGTAGGTAGGTAGGTAGGTAGGTAGGTAGGTAGGTAGGTAGGTAGGTAGGTAGGTAGGTAGGTAGGTAGGTAGGTAGGTAGGTAGGTAGGTAGGTAGGTAGGTAGGTAGGTAGGTAGGTAGGTAGGTAGGTAGGTAGGTAGGTAGGTAGGTAGGTAGGTAGGTAGGTAGGTAGGTAGGTAGGTAGGTAGGTAGGTAGGTAGGTAGGTAGGTAGGTAGGTAGGTAGGTAGGTAGGTAGGTAGGTAGGTAGGTAGGTAGGTAGGTAGGTAGGTAGGTAGGTAGGTAGGTAGGTAGGTAGGTAGGTAGGTAGGTAGGTAGGTAGGTAGGTAGGTAGGTAGGTAGGTAGGTAGGTAGGTAGGTAGGTAGGTAGGTAGGTAGGTAGGTAGGTAGGTAGGTAGGTAGGTAGGTAGGTAGGTAGGTAGGTAGGTAGGTAGGTAGGTAGGTAGGTAGGTAGGTAGGTAGGTAGGTAGGTAGGTAGGTAGGTAGGTAGGTAGGTAGGTAGGTAGGTAGGTAGGTAGGTAGGTAGGTAGGTAGGTAGGTAGGTAGGTAGGTAGGTAGGTAGGTAGGTAGGTAGGTAGGTAGGTAGGTAGGTAGGTAGGTAGGTAGGTAGGTAGGTAGGTAGGTAGGTAGGTAGGTAGGTAGGTAGGTAGGTAGGTAGGTAGGTAGGTAGGTAGGTAGGTAGGTAGGTAGGTAGGTAGGTAGGTAGGTAGGTAGGTAGGTAGGTAGGTAGGTAGGTAGGTAGGTAGGTAGGTAGGTAGGTAGGTAGGTAGGTAGGTAGGTAGGTAGGTAGGTAGGTAGGTAGGTAGGTAGGTAGGTAGGTAGGTAGGTAGGTAGGTAGGTAGGTAGGTAGGTAGGTAGGTAGGTAGGTAGGTAGGTAGGTAGGTAGGTAGGTAGGTAGGTAGGTAGGTAGGTAGGTAGGTAGGTAGGTAGGTAGGTAGGTAGGTAGGTAGGTAGGTAGGTAGGTAGGTAGGTAGGTAGGTAGGTAGGTAGGTAGGTAGGTAGGTAGGTAGGTAGGTAGGTAGGTAGGTAGGTAGGTAGGTAGGTAGGTAGGTAGGTAGGTAGGTAGGTAGGTAGGTAGGTAGGTAGGTAGGTAGGTAGGTAGGTAGGTAGGTAGGTAGGTAGGTAGGTAGGTAGGTAGGTAGGTAGGTAGGTAGGTAGGTAGGTAGGTAGGTAGGTAGGTAGGTAGGTAGGTAGGTAGGTAGGTAGGTAGGTAGGTAGGTAGGTAGGTAGGTAGGTAGGTAGGTAGGTAGGTAGGTAGGTAGGTAGGTAGGTAGGTAGGTAGGTAGGTAGGTAGGTAGGTAGGTAGGTAGGTAGGTAGGTAGGTAGGTAGGTAGGTAGGTAGGTAGGTAGGTAGGTAGGTAGGTAGGTAGGTAGGTAGGTAGGTAGGTAGGTAGGTAGGTAGGTAGGTAGGTAGGTAGGTAGGTAGGTAGGTAGGTAGGTAGGTAGGTAGGTAGGTAGGTAGGTAGGTAGGTAGGTAGGTAGGTAGGTAGGTAGGTAGGTAGGTAGGTAGGTAGGTAGGTAGGTAGGTAGGTAGGTAGGTAGGTAGGTAGGTAGGTAGGTAGGTAGGTAGGTAGGTAGGTAGGTAGGTAGGTAGGTAGGTAGGTAGGTAGGTAGGTAGGTAGGTAGGTAGGTAGGTAGGTAGGTAGGTAGGTAGGTAGGTAGGTAGGTAGGTAGGTAGGTAGGTAGGTAGGTAGGTAGGTAGGTAGGTAGGTAGGTAGGTAGGTAGGTAGGTAGGTAGGTAGGTAGGTAGGTAGGTAGGTAGGTAGGTAGGTAGGTAGGTAGGTAGGTAGGTAGGTAGGTAGGTAGGTAGGTAGGTAGGTAGGTAGGTAGGTAGGTAGGTAGGTAGGTAGGTAGGTAGGTAGGTAGGTAGGTAGGTAGGTAGGTAGGTAGGTAGGTAGGTAGGTAGGTAGGTAGGTAGGTAGGTAGGTAGGTAGGTAGGTAGGTAGGTAGGTAGGTAGGTAGGTAGGTAGGTAGGTAGGTAGGTAGGTAGGTAGGTAGGTAGGTAGGTAGGTAGGTAGGTAGGTAGGTAGGTAGGTAGGTAGGTAGGTAGGTAGGTAGGTAGGTAGGTAGGTAGGTAGGTAGGTAGGTAGGTAGGTAGGTAGGTAGGTAGGTAGGTAGGTAGGTAGGTAGGTAGGTAGGTAGGTAGGTAGGTAGGTAGGTAGGTAGGTAGGTAGGTAGGTAGGTAGGTAGGTAGGTAGGTAGGTAGGTAGGTAGGTAGGTAGGTAGGTAGGTAGGTAGGTAGGTAGGTAGGTAGGTAGGTAGGTAGGTAGGTAGGTAGGTAGGTAGGTAGGTAGGTAGGTAGGTAGGTAGGTAGGTAGGTAGGTAGGTAGGTAGGTAGGTAGGTAGGTAGGTAGGTAGGTAGGTAGGTAGGTAGGTAGGTAGGTAGGTAGGTAGGTAGGTAGGTAGGTAGGTAGGTAGGTAGGTAGGTAGGTAGGTAGGTAGGTAGGTAGGTAGGTAGGTAGGTAGGTAGGTAGGTAGGTAGGTAGGTAGGTAGGTAGGTAGGTAGGTAGGTAGGTAGGTAGGTAGGTAGGTAGGTAGGTAGGTAGGTAGGTAGGTAGGTAGGTAGGTAGGTAGGTAGGTAGGTAGGTAGGTAGGTAGTGTAACCATCCTTTTTTCCTCTAGGGATTTTTAGGAGTATATTAATGAAATCGACTCGGAAACATAAAATGTCTCCAAGTCGAAACACCACCAAGATCATCTCTTTTATATTATATTAGGCCAATGATATATTTATATGTGATCGTCTAGTTGTAGAACTTTGTTCTACTTTGTGAGTTGTAATAACTAGTTCTTCTAGGAATTATAGAGGAAGAAAGATTCGCCAAGCTTATTGAAGCCGTAGGATGCTTATTATTAAAGTCCTTAAACTCTATATAAAATTTGCCAAAATAATAATTTAAATTTATCGATCAATTGCAATTTCCAAAATATTTCATTAAAATTTTTACTTGTAAAGGGTTTACATGCTTTAATCTCAAATACCCGATACAACCCTACTATCGCAACATATATTTTTGTCTTTAAAAATATATGGAGGTACACAGCTCCAGCGGAAATCCCCGCTGTGTACGGTGAGTGCCGTCCACCGGTTGCACTCCCCCCGACTTCAAGGGACAACAGATCGGCCACCGTATATCGCAGAAAAATACTGGTAAACCAGTAAGAGTTTTTAGCTCATTATTGGTGAATAAACACCATTCAGTCGTTTCTCGCATATCAATGCGTTACACCGTCAAGTGTATAATAAGGCGTCACCACCAAGACATTGTCAGTATAGGTATCGACCTACGGAGCGCATTAGGAGTATAAAACTCGCCTCAGGGGATGGCTAATTCCCTCGTTGTGCGGTGTCAGCGCGAGCCTTGAGAGCATAGCTCCCTCCAGCTACCATCTTCGCAAGAGACAAATGCACAGGCTCCACCAACTAATGCCAGGGCAGTTTCGGCCACATTAATAACTTTTAGTATAATTCTCGAACATCATATAATTGTGTTATACACCAACTTTTCGCATAATGCGAGTCTCGATCAAATTTGCATCACCCACCAATAATTTGCCTTCGTTTATAAACATGGGTATTTTACAGGCCACTTAATTGATTTGTAAATCATGGAGGGCAAACAGTCTGCAATCCCGTATAGAGGGACCCGACTTGGGCAAATCTAATTAAGACAAGCGTCATACTACAATACAGAATACCATAGCAAACGACAATATCTTATCCTCAATCTATCCGAATAATACAAATGAGCATATTAGCCACGAACCACTTATATACCCGTCACAGGAAGACTCGTTGATCCCATCAATGATCCATCAAAAGATGTACCAAAGACCAAACATAAGCAGCATATCAGGTGCAGTAATGTCGAATTGCAACTCTACACACTCCACGACAGGTGATAGAGATATTACTCTAGGCGAAGCCGCTTCAGAGCAGAAATTTGCAATCAACACCCCGCAACCATCAATGACGCATTATGAACACAATAAACACCCGTGTAATGTTATTGTAGCGAGCATGTATAATCGCGCTTGCGAGACATGCTTGCGAACCAACAAGAAATCAAGCTTAGGCAACAAGTATCCGCTACCTCTATTTTCATCCATATAGACAGATTCAATTTCGGTACAAAAGTTAGTTGGCAAATCATATAAACTCGACGTATCATAGAAGCAAGCCTCTAAGACGCCAAGTACCCATTATCAAAAAGCCGAAGCTCTAAGACATGGTTCTGAGCACATTTAATACACCGAAGTGCAAAAACACTCTCTTCCCAAACCAAAGCATAATTAGTGAATAACTCACCAACTACACCCTAGCCGGTATAGGTTTATAGACGTTTATTCATCGTCAGAACATGTCTATGCGATTTCCAGCATAATTTCACAACGCAACATTTTACGGAAATTGGACCCTGTATACCGCTTGTATACGATCCGTATTCCAAAACAACCACCACATAGTAATCGGCATTATTCATTTTATATATTTCCCCTCAAATATATTTTTCATCAAAATAAATAATTTATTTCAATAGTTCGACGTCCAACGCTTCACGCCGGCCGCATTACTCATATATGTAAGGTCATGGGTGTGTATCTACGTACAGGCCATTTTGCTGTCCGTTCGCGTAGGATTTTTCACTTTCGTATTTTTAAATAATTTTATTATAAACGTTCATTATAAGTGTATACAATACCTATTACCCTATTTTTGGATTTAAATTCAATAAAAAAAATCAATGCACGAACTCACTCCTTAGACTTAGTATGATTTTCACGAAAAATCAATACGAGAACACACGTAATTCTTATGCCCCTATTTTCCTCAATGTATTGATTCGATATCAATAGTAATATGTATTTATATTACTTATAAGTGTTTTATAGGTCTTTAAGTTCCTTTAATCACGATTTATATCTTCATTAGACCAAATAATGTAACTTTATATTTTAATTTAAATATCAATATTCTAATATGTTATGCATATAACTATTATTAGCATATTTTTATATTATTAAAAATCATCTTTTAATGATTTAATAATGATAGTTACAATCCACCCCCAAATTTTATATTAATGACTGACAAAGTCAGGTAGTTAATGTATAAATTTGAACTTCCCCTTTTTGAGCACATATAAACTACAACTCTATATAATAAAACAAACCTTTGAGCACATAAAACAACAACTCAATATAATAATTATTCCCTACCCCCGGGAATGACCGCCCCAACTCCCCTTCAATCACATCTCTCAGGATGTTGTCAATTTCCATTACATTCGCTAACTCATATGCTGATGTAATTCACTTGATAATTTAATTGTTTCTTTCAAAAATTTATATTTAGTTGTATCTCAATTATGATTGCCTCCATCTCTCAACAAATGTGATTGAGTCATTCGCCCTAACCCAAATCCCATTTATTTATTGAAAAAAAAATAAAAATAAAAACACAACTTCTGTTAAGCAAAAAAAAAAAATAAATTGAAACATTTTCTATACACTTTATGGTACCTACATCTACCATTATATAATTCAATTTATTTCTAACACAAATAATGGTACCCACATTTACCATCTCTTACAATATGCTATTTAAATAATAATTACAATTTATTATTTATAATATCTCAATAAATGAATTGTATTTAAGTTTCCTCGAACTACACCAGTTTGAGGATCTGTTAACGTATAAACATTATCAAACGGAATTGCGGCTATTACATAAGGCCCTTCATAAGCCAAGTCAAACTTACTTATATGCTTATGTTCTGCATTCGATCTAGTCGACCTTCGAATTTTTACTAAGTCTCCAATATGATATACAATCAACCGATTCCTGTTATCGAATTTTGTCCGTCGAATTTTACTAGAATTTTTTAAATTCTTTCGAACTTGGTCTCTTACTTGCATAATATCGAATTTAAATTTATCTTTGTAAATAACTTTATCAAAAGTCATTTCCGTTCTATCGCCATATAATATTTCGCAAGGTGTAAACCCTGTACTATCGTGTAAAGAATTATTGTATAATTCTTCTATTTTAGGTAAGGCATAAGCCCAATCTTTATGTTTTGCATGACATAAAGTTCTGAACAATCTGCCCAACTCTTTGTTTACTCGCTCTGTTGTGTTCGGTCTTGGATTTCTTACAGTTGTATGTATCGATTTTATGTCTAATTCTCTCATAGAATTTTTCCAATGGTTACTAATAAATTGCTTTCCATTATCAGTTAATATAGTTTTCGGCTTTATAATTTCCGAAAAATGTTTGACTTTCGTTACGACTGATTTCGCAGTTGACTGCTTTAACGGGTATAACTTTATAAATTTACTAAAGGTATCTTGAATAACAAAAATAAATGTATATCCAAAATTCCCTGATATTAATGGTCCATATAAATCAGCCATCACCATATCTCCAATGTTCTCCGTTACAATAGACTTGCACGGACCCACATAAGTTATATTTTCCTTTCGAGCTAATTGACATATATGACAAATTTTAATTTGCCTTTTGATTTCTTTGGCCATGCGCTTCCAATAGAATCTTTCTCTTATATATTTAATAACTTTGTATGCACTTTGATGCCCCATCTCAATATGTACTTGGCTAATAATTTCGCTTTGTAAACTCTTTGGTAAATATATTATTTCTCTTATATAAGCTTTATAATATAATATATTATCTTTTAAGCTATAACGCTTTAAATTTTCATCTACTATGTTATCATCGCCTTGCAATGAATTTAATTTATTTATAATTAATAAAAGGTCTGAATCTTGCCTCTGATAATTCGAAATAGATTTCAATTTTTCGATTAGAACATTGTTAGGTTCTGTCTCTGTATATGCAATATCTAAACTTTGATTTTTATTCTCTTGTACAACATTGCCATCCGGTGGATATCTAGAAAGCACATCTGCAACTATGTTACTTTTACCAGATATATGTAATACCTCATAATTAAATTGTTCAAGATATATTATCCATCTTGTAATTCGTCCATTAAATAATTTCATGTTATTTATAAACAACAACGCTTTATGATCGGTCAAAATGAATACTTTACTTCCCCTCAAGTAAGTTTCGAATTTCTTTAAACAACTTATAACAGCATAAAACTCTTGCTCTGTAACTGTCCAATTTAATTCGGACCCTTTTAACGCTTTACTATGATAACCCAAAATGTGCATCTCATTGTTATCATTTAACTGATATAAAACGCCAGCCAAACCAATTCCTGAACAATCAGTTTGTAAATAGTACGGCTTACTAAAATCAGGATGATGGAGTTGTATAGTGTTTATAAATTGTTGCTTAATATCTCTAAATGCCTTATTTTCTTTTTCACTCCATAGAAATTTATGCCCTTTCTTTAATAGGTCACATAATGGTATTATACTTTCGCTATAATTTGGTATAAATCTTCGATAAAAATTACAAAGACCTAAAAAGGCCCTTAATTGTTTAATTTTTCTAGGTATTGGAAAATCTTGTATTGCACGAATTTTATCAGAATCTGTTCTAATGCCATCAGTCGAGATGATAAATCCCAACATTTTTATTTCTTTACAAATAAATTCACATTTACTTATATTGCAAGTTAAACCAGCTTTATTCAATTTATCAAGCACTATATCAATGTGTTCCAAATGTTTATCTAGATCTCCGGTCGTTATGATTGCTAAATCATCTAGATAATTTACGCAAAAATCTTGTACTTGTGGTCCCAATATTATATTCATCGCTCGGCTAAAACTCCCCACTGAAGTCTTTAAGCCTTGTGGTAATACGTTGTATACATAGGATTTTCCATTAAAGTTAAATCCTGTATACTTTCTTCCATTCTTATTGATTGGAATTTGAAAATATGCATTATTCAAATCAATTGTTGTAATATATTTAGCTCCATGAAATGAATTTAAGACATCCAATTGAATTGGCGGTTTCTCTGTTTCTGCAACCATTTTCTTATTAATATTTCTCGCATCTAACAATACTCTTATTGATCCATCTCTTTTCAATGTAAAAGTTAAAGGACTGCTATAAGGGGTTGAAGCCCTCGTAATTATACCAGCTTGTTCCAAGTCCTGTAATTTCTCTTCCACCTTCGATCTGTATGCATAAGGTATCGGATATGATCGTGTAACAATAGGTATTTCATCCAGCATTTCTATTTTATGTTCATAACATTTTGCTCTACCTAATCTATCCGTAAACATATCTCGGTATTTATTTAAAATAACTTTTATTTTTTCTGTATCTATTTTCGACAAAGTGGTCCCAATTTTTATATTCTCAATAATATCTACTTTTTCGAATTCATTAACACATATACAATTTTGTAAATTATTTTTAAATGAAATGAAATGGTCTTTGCCGCCAACTCTAAATTTCAAACCAATATTTTCATCTCTCAAATTAATTAAAACTTTGTTTGCCTTCATCCAATCAAATCCCAAAATCATTGGTCTTATCAAATTACTAATGATCAAAGTCTGAGTTTCAAAAATTACTTCGCCAACCTTAATAGGCAATATAATCATCTGCTGTATCTTTGTACTGCGTTGCCCTATTACTCCTCTTATCTGTAACGCTTTAACAGGTAGCACTGATAATTTATTATTTCCACTTTTAAGTTGTAAAAATAAATTTTCTGAAATGCATGTAACATCGCTCCCTGTATCTAATAATGCTACAACATTTTCATTAAACAATGATACATCTATTTCAGAACGCATGCTCCCTACAAATTCCTTTGTATAGTCATCATCACTCTTAAACACAGTTTGCACGAACAACTCTTTTATAAGCAAGTTTGACTTGGCTTTTAAAAGTTTAATAATACTGTTAATATTATTTTTATAACCAACACCATGTCTATCAAACTGACCTAAGACAGATATTGGTTTTCGCAAACCTTTATTATTCTTTCCCAAAGATTGCCCAGGTTGCCACCCCATTTTCATTAGAATATTCAACGCTTTATTTCCTTTAAAATTATCAGAGATTGAATCGGAAACTAATTCAACCTCTGCTCCTCTAAGTAATGCACTGTTTCCTTTAATATTATCAAAGATTGAATCGGAAACTAATTCAACCTCTGCTCCTCTAAATTTGAATTAGTGCTTCCACTTGTATTTTGTACAACTTGTACTTCGTTCAATTGTTGAACCACCTCCTTTGCTTCATCTGGTCTGCGCCATCTCTTAAAAGACTGTTGATTTTCTTTAAGTTTATTTTCGTAGTTGTGATTAAATCGCCTCTTCCTCTCTTTTATATAAGATTCTTGTTGACTATCGTCTTGCTTTTCAATATCATCTAAATTTCTCAAGAAATCTGTAGTTTCAATGATTGTATCTATTTTCGCAATACGCCACAACTGTTGTACATTCTTTGGATAATGTCTTAGTACATCAGCTAAAATTTGTTTTTCTGGTATCTTATATGATAACATTTGCACCTTCTCAATGACGAACAGAAAATATCCAACCATTGTTGGATAAGTATTTTTATTCCATTTATTCTGGACTAAGAATCTCCTCACTTTGTTCTGTTCATCTTCGCCCCAAAAGATTCTGAGGAAGTCATTCTTAAAATCATCGAATGTTCTCCATTTTACACTATTAATGCGTGCCCAGTGTTTAGCCTCTCCTCTTAAACACTCTCTTGCTATATCAATTTCTATATTTTTCGAAGGCACCTTTTTGAAATAGTTTGCGAGATCATCTATAAATGTAACTGGATGAACATTTTCTGTTCCTCCAAACTTTGGCTTTTCTATGGTTATATTATTGATATTATAGACAACGTTTTGTCTTGGATCCATTGTTTGATCCATTGAAGCAATGTTTTCCTCAAGAACACTACTTTCTTTGCTCGAATTCTCTTTTTTAATTATGTCTTCTAATTTTTTAAACCTTACTTCAAAGGTCTCCACAGTCTTCTTAAGAAGCTTGTGTAAAAGTTTAAAGTCCTTATTAACATATCCTGCCTTGGTATTTCTCCTTTTCTGAACTTTACTCATTTTTGAATAGTTGTTTCACTTAACACAATTAATAAATTGCACTGTTTTATAACACTTTTTATAGAATCGGTCCAAATATTTTGTTCGCATCGAATATCTGAAATTAATGTTTGCCATTAAATTGTGCCACCCCCAGACTTCAATACCCAAGCAAACTCTCTCCTCTAATCATCCTTTCCATTTCACAAGCAACAAATTGTAGGCTACAAGCCCACTTTTATAATATAATTTTTTTTTTTTTTTATATATATATCCTGGTCACGGCACCAAATTGTAACCATCCTTTTTTCCTCTAGGGATTTTTAGGAGTATATTAATGAAATCGACTCGGAAACATAAAATGTCTCCAAGTCGAAACACCACCAAGATCATCTCTTTTATATTATATTAGGCCAATGATATATTTATATGTGATCGTCTAGTTGTAGAACTTTGTTCTACTTTGTGAGTTGTAATAACTAGTTCTTCTAGGAATTATAGAGGAAGAAAGATTCGCCAAGCTTATTGAAGCCGTAGGATGCTTATTATTAAAGTCCTTAAACTCTATATAAAATTTGCCAAAATAATAATTTAAATTTATCGATCAATTGCAATTTCCAAAATATTTCATTAAAATTTTTACTTGTAAAGGGTTTACATGCTTTAATCTCAAATACCCGATACAACCCTACTATCGCAACATATATTTTTGTCTTTAAAAATATATGGAGGTACACAGCTCCAGCGGAAATCCCCGCTGTGTACGGTGAGTGCCGTCCACCGGTTGCACTCCCCCCGACTTCAAGGGACAACAGATCGGCCACCGTATATCGCAGAAAAATACTGGTAAACCAGTAAGAGTTTTTAGCTCATTATTGGTGAATAAACACCATTCAGTCGTTTCTCGCATATCAATGCGTTACACCGTCAAGTGTATAATAAGGCGTCACCACCAAGACATTGTCAGTATAGGTATCGACCTACGGAGCGCATTAGGAGTATAAAACTCGCCTCAGGGGATGGCTAATTCCCTCGTTGTGCGGTGTCAGCGCGAGCCTTGAGAGCATAGCTCCCTCCAGCTACCATCTTCGCAAGAGACAAATGCACAGGCTCCACCAACTAATGCCAGGGCAGTTTCGGCCACATTAATAACTTTTAGTATAATTCTCGAACATCATATAATTGTGTTATACACCAACTTTTCGCATAATGCGAGTCTCGATCAAATTTGCATCACCCACCAATAATTTGCCTTCGTTTATAAACATGGGTATTTTACAGGCCACTTAATTGATTTGTAAATCATGGAGGGCAAACAGTCTGCAATCCCGTATAGAGGGACCCGACTTGGGCAAATCTAATTAAGACAAGCGTCATACTACAATACAGAATACCATAGCAAACGACAATATCTTATCCTCAATCTATCCGAATAATACAAATGAGCATATTAGCCACGAACCACTTATATACCCGTCACAGGAAGACTCGTTGATCCCATCAATGATCCATCAAAAGATGTACCAAAGACCAAACATAAGCAGCATATCAGGTGCAGTAATGTCGAATTGCAACTCTACACACTCCACGACAGGTGATAGAGATATTACTCTAGGCGAAGCCGCTTCAGAGCAGAAATTTGCAATCAACACCCCGCAACCATCAATGACGCATTATGAACACAATAAACACCCGTGTAATGTTATTGTAGCGAGCATGTATAATCGCGCTTGCGAGACATGCTTGCGAACCAACAAGAAATCAAGCTTAGGCAACAAGTATCCGCTACCTCTATTTTCATCCATATAGACAGATTCAATTTCGGTACAAAAGTTAGTTGGCAAATCATATAAACTCGACGTATCATAGAAGCAAGCCTCTAAGACGCCAAGTACCCATTATCAAAAAGCCGAAGCTCTAAGACATGGTTCTGAGCACATTTAATACACCGAAGTGCAAAAACACTCTCTTCCCAAACCAAAGCATAATTAGTGAATAACTCACCAACTACACCCTAGCCGGTATAGGTTTATAGACGTTTATTCATCGTCAGAACATGTCTATGCGATTTCCAGCATAATTTCACAACGCAACATTTTACGGAAATTGGACCCTGTATACCGCTTGTATACGATCCGTATTCCAAAACAACCACCACATAGTAATCGGCATTATTCATTTTATATATTTCCCCTCAAATATATTTTTCATCAAAATAAATAATTTATTTCAATAGTTCGACGTCCAACGCTTCACGCCGGCCGCATTACTCATATATGTAAGGTCATGGGTGTGTATCTACGTACAGGCCATTTTGCTGTCCGTTCGCGTAGGATTTTTCACTTTCGTATTTTTAAATAATTTTATTATAAACGTTCATTATAAGTGTATACAATACCTATTACCCTATTTTTGGATTTAAATTCAATAAAAAAAATCAATGCACGAACTCACTCCTTAGACTTAGTATGATTTTCACGAAAAATCAATACGAGAACACACGTAATTCTTATGCCCCTATTTTCCTCAATGTATTGATTCGATATCAATAGTAATATGTATTTATATTACTTATAAGTGTTTTATAGGTCTTTAAGTTCCTTTAATCACGATTTATATCTTCATTAGACCAAATAATGTAACTTTATATTTTAATTTAAATATCAATATTCTAATATGTTATGCATATAACTATTATTAGCATATTTTTATATTATTAAAAATCATCTTTTAATGATTTAATAATGATAGTTACAGTAGGTAGGTAGGTAGGTAGGTAGGTAGGTAGGTAGGTAGGTAGGTAGGTAGGTAGGTAGGTAGGTAGGTAGGTAGGTAGGTAGGTAGGTAGGTAGGTAGGTAGGTAGGTAGGTAGGTAGGTAGGTAGGTAGGTAGGTAGGTAGGTAGGTAGGTAGGTAGGTAGGTAGGTAGGTAGGTAGGTAGGTAGGTAGGTAGGTAGGTAGGTAGGTAGGTAGGTAGGTAGGTAGGTAGGTAGGTAGGTAGGTAGGTAGGTAGGTAGGTAGGTAGGTAGGTAGGTAGGTAGGTAGGTAGGTAGGTAGGTAGGTAGGTAGGTAGGTAGGTAGGTAGGTAGGTAGGTAGGTAGGTAGGTAGGTAGGTAGGTAGGTAGGTAGGTAGGTAGGTAGGTAGGTAGGTAGGTAGGTAGGTAGGTAGGTAGGTAGGTAGGTAGGTAGGTAGGTAGGTAGGTAGGTAGGTAGGTAGGTAGGTAGGTAGGTAGGTAGGTAGGTAGGTAGGTAGGTAGGTAGGTAGGTAGGTAGGTAGGTAGGTAGGTAGGTAGGTAGGTAGGTAGGTAGGTAGGTAGGTAGGTAGGTAGGTAGGTAGGTAGGTAGGTAGGTAGGTAGGTAGGTAGGTAGGTAGGTAGGTAGGTAGGTAGGTAGGTAGGTAGGTAGGTAGGTAGGTAGGTAGGTAGGTAGGTAGGTAGGTAGGTAGGTAGGTAGGTAGGTAGGTAGGTAGGTAGGTAGGTAGGTAGGTAGGTAGGTAGGTAGGTAGGTAGGTAGGTAGGTAGGTAGGTAGGTAGGTAGGTAGGTAGGTAGGTAGGTAGGTAGGTAGGTAGGTAGGTAGGTAGGTAGGTAGGTAGGTAGGTAGGTAGGTAGGTAGGTAGGTAGGTAGGTAGGTAGGTAGGTAGGTAGGTAGGTAGGTAGGTAGGTAGGTAGGTAGGTAGGTAGGTAGGTAGGTAGGTAGGTAGGTAGGTAGGTAGGTAGGTAGGTAGGTAGGTAGGTAGGTAGGTAGGTAGGTAGGTAGGTAGGTAGGTAGGTAGGTAGGTAGGTAGGTAGGTAGGTAGGTAGGTAGGTAGGTAGGTAGGTAGGTAGGTAGGTAGGTAGGTAGGTAGGTAGGTAGGTAGGTAGGTAGGTAGGTAGGTAGGTAGGTAGGTAGGTAGGTAGGTAGGTAGGTAGGTAGGTAGGTAGGTAGGTAGGTAGGTAGGTAGGTAGGTAGGTAGGTAGGTAGGTAGGTAGGTAGGTAGGTAGGTAGGTAGGTAGGTAGGTAGGTAGGTAGGTAGGTAGGTAGGTAGGTAGGTAGGTAGGTAGGTAGGTAGGTAGGTAGGTAGGTAGGTAGGTAGGTAGGTAGGTAGGTAGGTAGGTAGGTAGGTAGGTAGGTAGGTAGGTAGGTAGGTAGGTAGGTAGGTAGGTAGGTAGGTAGGTAGGTAGGTAGGTAGGTAGGTAGGTAGGTAGGTAGGTAGGTAGGTAGGTAGGTAGGTAGGTAGGTAGGTAGGTAGGTAGGTAGGTAGGTAGGTAGGTAGGTAGGTAGGTAGGTAGGTAGGTAGGTAGGTAGGTAGGTAGGTAGGTAGGTAGGTAGGTAGGTAGGTAGGTAGGTAGGTAGGTAGGTAGGTAGGTAGGTAGGTAGGTAGGTAGGTAGGTAGGTAGGTAGGTAGGTAGGTAGGTAGGTAGGTAGGTAGGTAGGTAGGTAGGTAGGTAGGTAGGTAGGTAGGTAGGTAGGTAGGTAGGTAGGTAGGTAGGTAGGTAGGTAGGTAGGTAGGTAGGTAGGTAGGTAGGTAGGTAGGTAGGTAGGTAGGTAGGTAGGTAGGTAGGTAGGTAGGTAGGTAGGTAGGTAGGTAGGTAGGTAGGTAGGTAGGTAGGTAGGTAGGTAGGTAGGTAGGTAGGTAGGTAGGTAGGTAGGTAGGTAGGTAGGTAGGTAGGTAGGTAGGTAGGTAGGTAGGTAGGTAGGTAGGTAGGTAGGTAGGTAGGTAGGTAGGTAGGTAGGTAGGTAGGTAGGTAGGTAGGTAGGTAGGTAGGTAGGTAGGTAGGTAGGTAGGTAGGTAGGTAGGTAGGTAGGTAGGTAGGTAGGTAGGTAGGTAGGTAGGTAGGTAGGTAGGTAGGTAGGTAGGTAGGTAGGTAGGTAGGTAGGTAGGTAGGTAGGTAGGTAGGTAGGTAGGTAGGTAGGTAGGTAGGTAGGTAGGTAGGTAGGTAGGTAGGTAGGTAGGTAGGTAGGTAGGTAGGTAGGTAGGTAGGTAGGTAGGTAGGTAGGTAGGTAGGTAGGTAGGTAGGTAGGTAGGTAGGTAGGTAGGTAGGTAGGTAGGTAGGTAGGTAGGTAGGTAGGTAGGTAGGTAGGTAGGTAGGTAGGTAGGTAGGTAGGTAGGTAGGTAGGTAGGTAGGTAGGTAGGTAGGTAGGTAGGTAGGTAGGTAGGTAGGTAGGTAGGTAGGTAGGTAGGTAGGTAGGTAGGTAGGTAGGTAGGTAGGTAGGTAGGTAGGTAGGTAGGTAGGTAGGTAGGTAGGTAGGTAGGTAGGTAGGTAGGTAGGTAGGTAGGTAGGTAGGTAGGTAGGTAGGTAGGTAGGTAGGTAGGTAGGTAGGTAGGTAGGTAGGTAGGTAGGTAGGTAGGTAGGTAGGTAGGTAGGTAGGTAGGTAGGTAGGTAGGTAGGTAGGTAGGTAGGTAGGTAGGTAGGTAGGTAGGTAGGTAGGTAGGTAGGTAGGTAGGTAGGTAGGTAGGTAGGTAGGTAGGTAGGTAGGTAGGTAGGTAGGTAGGTAGGTAGGTAGGTAGGTAGGTAGGTAGGTAGGTAGGTAGGTAGGTAGGTAGGTAGGTAGGTAGGTAGGTAGGTAGGTAGGTAGGTAGGTAGGTAGGTAGGTAGGTAGGTAGGTAGGTAGGTAGGTAGGTAGGTAGGTAGGTAGGTAGGTAGGTAGGTAGGTAGGTAGGTAGGTAGGTAGGTAGGTAGGTAGGTAGGTAGGTAGGTAGGTAGGTAGGTAGGTAGGTAGGTAGGTAGGTAGGTAGGTAGGTAGGTAGGTAGGTAGGTAGGTAGGTAGGTAGGTAGGTAGGTAGGTAGGTAGGTAGGTAGGTAGGTAGGTAGGTAGGTAGGTAGGTAGGTAGGTAGGTAGGTAGGTAGGTAGGTAGGTAGGTAGGTAGGTAGGTAGG
This sequence comes from Papilio elwesi, assembly GCA_029849275.1. Lineage (NCBI taxonomy): Eukaryota > Metazoa > Arthropoda > Insecta > Lepidoptera > Papilionidae > Papilio > Papilio elwesi. The sequence continues at coordinate 10,480,020 of CM056687.1, read as the reverse complement.
TAGGTAGGTAGGTAGGTAGGTAGGTAGGTAGGTAGGTAGGTAGGTAGGTAGGTAGGTAGGTAGGTAGGTAGGTAGGTAGGTAGGTAGGTAGGTAGGTAGGTAGGTAGGTAGGTAGGTAGGTAGGTAGGTAGGTAGGTAGGTAGGTAGGTAGGTAGGTAGGTAGGTAGGTAGGTAGGTAGGTAGGTAGGTAGGTAGGTAGGTAGGTAGGTAGGTAGGTAGGTAGGTAGGTAGGTAGGTAGGTAGGTAGGTAGGTAGGTAGGTAGGTAGGTAGGTAGGTAGGTAGGTAGGTAGGTAGGTAGGTAGGTAGGTAGGTAGGTAGGTAGGTAGGTAGGTAGGTAGGTAGGTAGGTAGGTAGGTAGGTAGGTAGGTAGGTAGGTAGGTAGGTAGGTAGGTAGGTAGGTAGGTAGGTAGGTAGGTAGGTAGGTAGGTAGGTAGGTAGGTAGGTAGGTAGGTAGGTAGGTAGGTAGGTAGGTAGGTAGGTAGGTAGGTAGGTAGGTAGGTAGGTAGGTAGGTAGGTAGGTAGGTAGGTAGGTAGGTAGGTAGGTAGGTAGGTAGGTAGGTAGGTAGGTAGGTAGGTAGGTAGGTAGGTAGGTAGGTAGGTAGGTAGGTAGGTAGGTAGGTAGGTAGGTAGGTAGGTAGGTAGGTAGGTAGGTAGGTAGGTAGGTAGGTAGGTAGGTAGGTAGGTAGGTAGGTAGGTAGGTAGGTAGGTAGGTAGGTAGGTAGGTAGGTAGGTAGGTAGGTAGGTAGGTAGGTAGGTAGGTAGGTAGGTAGGTAGGTAGGTAGGTAGGTAGGTAGGTAGGTAGGTAGGTAGGTAGGTAGGTAGGTAGGTAGGTAGGTAGGTAGGTAGGTAGGTAGGTAGGTAGGTAGGTAGGTAGGTAGGTAGGTAGGTAGGTAGGTAGGTAGGTAGGTAGGTAGGTAGGTAGGTAGGTAGGTAGGTAGGTAGGTAGGTAGGTAGGTAGGTAGGTAGGTAGGTAGGTAGGTAGGTAGGTAGGTAGGTAGGTAGGTAGGTAGGTAGGTAGGTAGGTAGGTAGGTAGGTAGGTAGGTAGGTAGGTAGGTAGGTAGGTAGGTAGGTAGGTAGGTAGGTAGGTAGGTAGGTAGGTAGGTAGGTAGGTAGGTAGGTAGGTAGGTAGGTAGGTAGGTAGGTAGGTAGGTAGGTAGGTAGGTAGGTAGGTAGGTAGGTAGGTAGGTAGGTAGGTAGGTAGGTAGGTAGGTAGGTAGGTAGGTAGGTAGGTAGGTAGGTAGGTAGGTAGGTAGGTAGGTAGGTAGGTAGGTAGGTAGGTAGGTAGGTAGGTAGGTAGGTAGGTAGGTAGGTAGGTAGGTAGGTAGGTAGGTAGGTAGGTAGGTAGGTAGGTAGGTAGGTAGGTAGGTAGGTAGGTAGGTAGGTAGGTAGGTAGGTAGGTAGGTAGGTAGGTAGGTAGGTAGGTAGGTAGGTAGGTAGGTAGGTAGGTAGGTAGGTAGGTAGGTAGGTAGGTAGGTAGGTAGGTAGGTAGGTAGGTAGGTAGGTAGGTAGGTAGGTAGGTAGGTAGGTAGGTAGGTAGGTAGGTAGGTAGGTAGGTAGGTAGGTAGGTAGGTAGGTAGGTAGGTAGGTAGGTAGGTAGGTAGGTAGGTAGGTAGGTAGGTAGGTAGGTAGGTAGGTAGGTAGGTAGGTAGGTAGGTAGGTAGGTAGGTAGGTAGGTAGGTAGGTAGGTAGGTAGGTAGGTAGGTAGGTAGGTAGGTAGGTAGGTAGGTAGGTAGGTAGGTAGGTAGGTAGGTAGGTAGGTAGGTAGGTAGGTAGGTAGGTAGGTAGGTAGGTAGGTAGGTAGGTAGGTAGGTAGGTAGGTAGGTAGGTAGGTAGGTAGGTAGGTAGGTAGGTAGGTAGGTAGGTAGGTAGGTAGGTAGGTAGGTAGGTAGGTAGGTAGGTAGGTAGGTAGGTAGGTAGGTAGGTAGGTAGGTAGGTAGGTAGGTAGGTAGGTAGGTAGGTAGGTAGGTAGGTAGGTAGGTAGGTAGGTAGGTAGGTAGGTAGGTAGGTAGGTAGGTAGGTAGGTAGGTAGGTAGGTAGGTAGGTAGGTAGGTAGGTAGGTAGGTAGGTAGGTAGGTAGGTAGGTAGGTAGGTAGGTAGGTAGGTAGGTAGGTAGGTAGGTAGGTAGGTAGGTAGGTAGGTAGGTAGGTAGGTAGGTAGGTAGGTAGGTAGGTAGGTAGGTAGGTAGGTAGGTAGGTAGGTAGGTAGGTAGGTAGGTAGGTAGGTAGGTAGGTAGGTAGGTAGGTAGGTAGGTAGGTAGGTAGGTAGGTAGGTAGGTAGGTAGGTAGGTAGGTAGGTAGGTAGGTAGGTAGGTAGGTAGGTAGGTAGGTAGGTAGGTAGGTAGGTAGGTAGGTAGGTAGGTAGGTAGGTAGGTAGGTAGGTAGGTAGGTAGGTAGGTAGGTAGGTAGGTAGGTAGGTAGGTAGGTAGGTAGGTAGGTAGGTAGGTAGGTAGGTAGGTAGGTAGGTAGGTAGGTAGGTAGGTAGGTAGGTAGGTAGGTAGGTAGGTAGGTAGGTAGGTAGGTAGGTAGGTAGGTAGGTAGGTAGGTAGGTAGGTAGGTAGGTAGGTAGGTAGGTAGGTAGGTAGGTAGGTAGGTAGGTAGGTAGGTAGGTAGGTAGGTAGGTAGGTAGGTAGGTAGGTAGGTAGGTAGGTAGGTAGGTAGGTAGGTAGGTAGGTAGGTAGGTAGGTAGGTAGGTAGGTAGGTAGGTAGGTAGGTAGGTAGGTAGGTAGGTAGGTAGGTAGGTAGGTAGGTAGGTAGGTAGGTAGGTAGGTAGGTAGGTAGGTAGGTAGGTAGGTAGGTAGGTAGGTAGGTAGGTAGGTAGGTAGGTAGGTAGGTAGGTAGGTAGGTAGGTAGGTAGGTAGGTAGGTAGGTAGGTAGGTAGGTAGGTAGGTAGGTAGGTAGGTAGGTAGGTAGGTAGGTAGGTAGGTAGGTAGGTAGGTAGGTAGGTAGGTAGGTAGGTAGGTAGGTAGGTAGGTAGGTAGGTAGGTAGGTAGGTAGGTAGGTAGGTAGGTAGGTAGGTAGGTAGGTAGGTAGGTAGGTAGGTAGGTAGGTAGGTAGGTAGGTAGGTAGGTAGGTAGGTAGGTAGGTAGGTAGGTAGGTAGGTAGGTAGGTAGGTAGGTAGGTAGGTAGGTAGGTAGGTAGGTAGGTAGGTAGGTAGGTAGGTAGGTAGGTAGGTAGGTAGGTAGGTAGGTAGGTAGGTAGGTAGGTAGGTAGGTAGGTAGGTAGGTAGGTAGGTAGGTAGGTAGGTAGGTAGGTAGGTAGGTAGGTAGGTAGGTAGGTAGGTAGGTAGGTAGGTAGGTAGGTAGGTAGGTAGGTAGGTAGGTAGGTAGGTAGGTAGGTAGGTAGGTAGGTAGGTAGGTAGGTAGGTAGGTAGGTAGGTAGGTAGGTAGGTAGGTAGGTAGGTAGGTAGGTAGGTAGGTAGGTAGGTAGGTAGGTAGGTAGGTAGGTAGGTAGGTAGGTAGGTAGGTAGGTAGGTAGGTAGGTAGGTAGGTAGGTAGGTAGGTAGGTAGGTAGGTAGGTAGGTAGGTAGGTAGGTAGGTAGGTAGGTAGGTAGGTAGGTAGGTAGGTAGGTAGGTAGGTAGGTAGGTAGGTAGGTAGGTAGGTAGGTAGGTAGGTAGGTAGGTAGGTAGGTAGGTAGGTAGGTAGGTAGGTAGGTAGGTAGGTAGGTAGGTAGGTAGGTAGGTAGGTAGGTAGGTAGGTAGGTAGGTAGGTAGGTAGGTAGGTAGGTAGGTAGGTAGGTAGGTAGGTAGGTAGGTAGGTAGGTAGGTAGGTAGGTAGGTAGGTAGGTAGGTAGGTAGGTAGGTAGGTAGGTAGGTAGGTAGGTAGGTAGGTAGGTAGGTAGGTAGGTAGGTAGGTAGGTAGGTAGGTAGGTAGGTAGGTAGGTAGGTAGGTAGGTAGGTAGGTAGGTAGGTAGGTAGGTAGGTAGGTAGGTAGGTAGGTAGGTAGGTAGGTAGGTAGGTAGGTAGGTAGGTAGGTAGGTAGGTAGGTAGGTAGGTAGGTAGGTAGGTAGGTAGGTAGGTAGGTAGGTAGGTAGGTAGGTAGGTAGGTAGGTAGGTAGGTAGGTAGGTAGGTAGGTAGGTAGGTAGGTAGGTAGGTAGGTAGGTAGGTAGGTAGGTAGGTAGGTAGGTAGGTAGGTAGGTAGGTAGGTAGGTAGGTAGGTAGGTAGGTAGGTAGGTAGGTAGGTAGGTAGGTAGGTAGGTAGGTAGGTAGGTAGGTAGGTAGGTAGGTAGGTAGGTAGGTAGGTAGGTAGGTAGGTAGGTAGGTAGGTAGGTAGGTAGGTAGGTAGGTAGGTAGGTAGGTAGGTAGGTAGGTAGGTAGGTAGGTAGGTAGGTAGGTAGGTAGGTAGGTAGGTAGGTAGGTAGGTAGGTAGGTAGGTAGGTAGGTAGGTAGGTAGGTAGGTAGGTAGGTAGGTAGGTAGGTAGGTAGGTAGGTAGGTAGGTAGGTAGGTAGGTAGGTAGGTAGGTAGGTAGGTAGGTAGGTAGGTAGGTAGGTAGGTAGGTAGGTAGGTAGGTAGGTAGGTAGGTAGGTAGGTAGGTAGGTAGGTAGGTAGGTAGGTAGGTAGGTAGGTAGGTAGGTAGGTAGGTAGGTAGGTAGGTAGGTAGGTAGGTAGGTAGGTAGGTAGGTAGGTAGGTAGGTAGGTAGGTAGGTAGGTAGGTAGGTAGGTAGGTAGGTAGGTAGGTAGGTAGGTAGGTAGGTAGGTAGGTAGGTAGGTAGGTAGGTAGGTAGGTAGGTAGGTAGGTAGGTAGGTAGGTAGGTAGGTAGGTAGGTAGGTAGGTAGGTAGGTAGGTAGGTAGGTAGGTAGGTAGGTAGGTAGGTAGGTAGGTAGGTAGGTAGGTAGGTAGGTAGGTAGGTAGGTAGGTAGGTAGGTAGGTAGGTAGGTAGGTAGGTAGGTAGGTAGGTAGGTAGGTAGGTAGGTAGGTAGGTAGGTAGGTAGGTAGGTAGGTAGGTAGGTAGGGTGGGTAGGTAGGTAGGTAGGGAGGTAGGTAGGGTGGGTAGGGTGGGTAGGGTGGGTAGGTAGGTAGGGAGTAGGTAGGTAGGGTGGGAGGGTGGGAGGGAGGGAGGGAGGTTGGGTGGTAGGTAGGGTGGGTGGGTGGGAGGGAGGGTGGGTGGGTGGGATAGGGTAGGGAGGGAGGGTGGGAGGGTGGGTGGGAGGTGGAGGGAGGGTGGTAGGTAGGTAGGTAGGTAGGTAGGTAGGTAGGTAGGTAGGTAGGTAGGTAGGTAGGTAGGTAGGTAGGTAGGTAGGTAGGTAGGTAGGTAGGTAGGTAGGTAGGTAGGTAGGTAGGTAGGTAGGTAGGTAGGTAGGTAGGTAGGTAGGTAGGTAGGTAGGTAGGTAGGTAGGTAGGTAGGTAGGTAGGTAGGTAGGTAGGTAGGTAGGTAGGTAGGTAGGTAGGTAGGTAGGTAGGTAGGTAGGTAGGTAGGTAGGTAGGTAGGTAGGTAGGTAGGTAGGTAGGTAGGTAGGTAGGTAGGTAGGTAGGTAGGTAGGTAGGTAGGTAGGTAGGTAGGTAGGTAGGTAGGTAGGTAGGTAGGTAGGTAGGTAGGTAGGTAGGTAGGTAGGTAGGTAGGTAGGTAGGTAGGTAGGTAGGTAGGTAGGTAGGTAGGTAGGTAGGTAGGTAGGTAGGTAGGTAGGTAGGTAGGTAGGTAGGTAGGTAGGTAGGTAGGTAGGTAGGTAGGTAGGTAGGTAGGTAGGTAGGTAGGTAGGTAGGTAGGTAGGTAGGTAGGTAGGTAGGTAGGTAGGTAGGTAGGTAGGTAGGTAGGTAGGTAGGTAGGTAGGTAGGTAGGTAGGTAGGTAGGTAGGTAGGTAGGTAGGTAGGTAGGTAGGTAGGTAGGTAGGTAGGTAGGTAGGTAGGTAGGTAGGTAGGTAGGTAGGTAGGTAGGTAGGTAGGTAGGTAGGTAGGTAGGTAGGTAGGTAGGTAGGTAGGTAGGTAGGTAGGTAGGTAGGTAGGTAGGTAGGTAGGTAGGTAGGTAGGTAGGTAGGTAGGTAGGTAGGTAGGTAGGTAGGTAGGTAGGTAGGTAGGTAGGTAGGTAGGTAGGTAGGTAGGTAGGTAGGTAGGTAGGTAGGTAGGTAGGTAGGTAGGTAGGTAGGTAGGTAGGTAGGTAGGTAGGTAGGTAGGTAGGTAGGTAGGTAGGTAGGTAGGTAGGTAGGTAGGTAGGTAGGTAGGTAGGTAGGTAGGTAGGTAGGTAGGTAGGTAGGTAGGTAGGTAGGTAGGTAGGTAGGTAGGTAGGTAGGTAGGTAGGTAGGTAGGTAGGTAGGTAGGTAGGTAGGTAGGTAGGTAGGTAGGTAGGTAGGTAGGTAGGTAGGTAGGTAGGTAGGTAGGTAGGTAGGTAGGTAGGTAGGTAGGTAGGTAGGTAGGTAGGTAGGTAGGTAGGTAGGTAGGTAGGTAGGTAGGTAGGTAGGTAGGTAGGTAGGTAGGTAGGTAGGTAGGTAGGTAGGTAGGTAGGTAGGTAGTGTAACCTTCCTTTTTTCCTCTAGGGATTTTTAGGAGTATATTAATGAAATCGACTCGGAAACATAAAATGTCTCCAAGTCGAAACACCACCAAGATCATCTCTTTTATATTATATTAGGCCAATGATATATTTATATGTGATCGTCTAGTTGTAGAACTTTGTTCTACTTTGTGAGTTGTAATAACTAGTTCTTCTAGGAATTATAGAGGAAGAAAGATTCGCCAAGCTTATTGAAGCCATAGGATGCTTATTATTAAAGTCCTTAAACTCTATATAAAATTTGCCAAAATAATAATTTAAATTTATCGATCAATTGCAATTTCCAAAATATTTCATTAAAATTTTTACTTGTAAAGGGTTTACATGCTTTAATCTCAAATACCCGATACAACCCTACTATCGCAACATATATTTTTGTCTTTAAAAATATATGGAGGTACACAGCTCCAGCGGAAATCCCCGCTGTGTACGGTGAGTGCCGTCCACCGGTTGCACTCCCCCCGACTTCAAGGGACAACAGATCGGCCACCGTATATCGCAGAAAAATACTGGTAAACCAGTAAGAGTTTTTTAGCTCATTATTGGTGAATAAACACCATTCAGTCGTTTCTCGCATATCAATGCGTTACACCGTCAAGTGTATAATAAGGCGTCACCACCAAGACATTGTCAGCATAGGTATCGACCTACGGAGCGCATTAGGAGTATTAAACTCGCCTCAGGGGATGGCTAATTCCCTCGTTGTGCGGTGTCAGCGCGAGCCTTGAGAGCATAGCTCCCTCCAGCTACCATCTTCGCAAGAGACAAATGCACAGGCTCCACCAACTAATGCCAGGGCAGTTTCGGCCACATTAATAACTTTTAGTATAATTCTCGAACATCATATAATTGTGTTATACACCAACTTTTCGCAAAATGCGAGTCTCGATCAAATTTGCATCACCCACCAATAATTTGCCTTCGTTTATAAACATGGGTATTTTACAGGCCACTTAATTGATTTGTAAATCATGGAGGGCAAACAGTCTGCAATCCCGTATAGAGGGACCCGACTTGGGCAAATCTAATTAAGACAAGCGTCATACTACAATACAGAATACCATAGCAAACGACAATATCTTATCCTCAATCTATCCGAATAATACAAATGAGCATATTAGCCACGAACCACTTATATACCCGTCACAGGAAGACTCGTTGATCCCATCAATGATCCATCAAAAGATGTACCAAAGACCAAACATAAGCAGCATATCAGGTGCAGTAATGTCGAATTTCAACTCTACACACTCCACGACAGGTGATAGAGATATTACTCTAGGCGAAGCCGCTTCAGAGCAGAAATTTGCAATCAACACCCCGCAACCATCAATGACGCATTATGAACACAATAAACACCCGTGTAATGTTATTGTAGCGAGCATGTATAATCGCGCTTGCGAGACATGCTTGCGAACCAACAAGAAATCAAGCTTAGGCAACAAGTATCCGCTACCTCTATTTTCATCCGTATAGACAGATTCAATTTCGGTACAAAAGTTAGTTGGCAAATCATATAAACTCGACGTATCATAGAAGCAAGCCTCTAAGACGCCAAGTACCCATTATCAAAAAGCCGAAGCTCTAAGACATGGTTCTGAGCACATTTAATACACCGAAGTGCAAAAACACACTCTTCCCAAACCAAAGCATAATTAGTGAATAACTCACCAACTACACCCTAGCCGGTATAGGTTTATAGACGTTTATTCATCGTCAGAACATGTCTATGCGATTTCCAGCATAATTTCACAACGCAACATTTTACGGAAATTGGACCCTGTATACCGCTTGTATACGATCCGTATTCCAAAACAACCACCACATAGTAATCGGCATTATTCATTTTATATATTTCCCCTCAAATATATTTTTCATCAAAATAAATAATTTATTTCAATAGTTCGACGTCCAACGCTTCACGCCGGCCGCATTACTCATATATGTAAGGTCATGGGTGTGCATCTACGTACAGGCCATTTTGCTGTCCGTTCGCGTAGGATTTTTCACTTTCGTATTTTTAAATTATTTTATCATAAACGTTCATTATAAGTGTATACAATACCTATTACCCTATTTTTGGATTTAAATTCAATAAAAAAAATCAATGCACGAACTCACTCCTTAGACTTAGTATGATTTTCACGAAAAATCAATACGAGAACACACGTAATTCTTATGCCCTTATTTTCCTTAATGTATTGATTCGATATCAATAGTAATATGTATTTATATTACTTATAAGTGTTTTATAGGTCTTTAAGTACCTTTAATCACGATTTATATCTTCATGAGACCAAATAATGTAACTTTATATTTTAATTTAAATATCAATATTTTGTAATGATATTCTAATATGTTATGCATATAACTATTATTAGCATATTTTTATATTATTAAAAATCATCTTTTAATGATTTAATAATGATAGTTACAATCCACCCCCAAATTTTATATTAATGACTGACAAAGTCAGGTAGTTAATGTATAAATTTGAACTTCCCCTTTTTGAGCACATATAAACTACAACTCTATATAATAAAACAAACCTTTGAGCACATAAAACAACAACTCAATATAATAATTATTCCCTACCCCCGGGAATGACCGCCCCAACTCCCCTTCAATCACATCTCTCAGGATGTTGTCAATTTCCATTACATTCGCTTACTCATATGCTGATGTAATTCACTTGATAATTTAATTGTATCTTTCAAAAATTTATATTTAGTTGTATCTCAATTATGATTGCCTCCATCTCTCAACAAATGTGATTGAGTCATTCGCCCTAACCCAAATCCCATTTATTTATTGAAAAAAAATAAAAAAATAAAAACACAACTTCTGTTAAACAAAAAAAAAATAAATAAATTGAACCATTTTCTATACACTTTATGGTACCTACATCTACCATTATATAATTCAATTATTTCTAACACAAATAATGGTACCCACATTTACCATGTCTTACAATATGCTATTTAAATAATAATTACAATTTATTATTTATAATATCTCAATAAATGAATTGTGTTTAAGTTTCCTCGAACTACACCAGTTTGAGGATCTGTTAACGTATAAACATTATCAAACGGAATTGCGGCTATTACATAAGGCCCTTCATAAGCCAAGTCAAACTTACTTATATGCTTATGTTCTGCATTCGATCTAGTCGACCTTCGAATTTTTACTAAGTCTCCAATATGATATACAATCAATCGATTCCTGTTATCGAATTTTGTCCGTCGAATTTTACTAGAATTTTTTAAATTCTTTCGAACTTGGTCTCTTACTTGCATAATATCGAATTTAAATTTATCTTTGTAAATAACTTTATCAAAAGTCATTTCCGTTCTATCGCCATATAATATTTCGCAAGGTGTAAACCCTGTACTATCGTGTAAAGAATTATTGTATAATTCTTCTATTTTCGGTAAGGCATAAGCCCAATCTTTATGTTTTGCATGACATAAAGTTCTGAACAATCTGCCCAACTCTTTGTTTACTCGCTCTGTTGTGTTCGGTCTTGGATTTCTTACAGTTGTATGTATCGATTTTATGTCTAATTCTCTCATAGAATTTTTCCAATGGTTACTAATAAATTGCTTTCCATTATCAGTTAATATAGTTTTCGGCTTTATAATTTCCGAAAAATGTTTGACTTTCGTTACGACTGACTTTGCAGTTGACTGCTTTAACGGGTATAACTTTATAAATTTACTAAAGGTATCTTGAATAACAAAAATAAATGTATATCCAAAATTCCCTGATATTAATGGTCCATATAAATCAGCCATCACCATATCTCCAATGTTCTCCGTTACAATAGACTTGCACGGACCCACATAAGTTATATTTTCCTTTCGAGCTAATTGACATATATGACAAATTTTAATTTGCCTTTTGATTTCTTTGGCCATGCGCTTCCAATAGAATCTTTCTCTTATATATTTAATAACTTTGTATACACTTTGATGCCCCATCTCAATATGTACTTGGCTAATAATTTCGCTTTGTAAACTCTTTGGTAAATATATTATTTCTCTTATATAAGCTTTATAATATAATATATTATCTTTTAAGCTATAACGCTTTAAATTTTCATCTACTATGTTATCATCGCCTTGCAATGAATTTAATTTATTTATAATTAATAAAAGGTCTGAATCTTGCCTCTGATAATTCGAAATAGATTTCAATTTTTCGATTAGAACATTGTTAGGTTCTGTCTCTGTATATGCTATATCTAAACTTTGATTTTTATTCTCTTGTACAACATTGCCATCCGGTGGATATCTAGAAAGCACATCTGCAACTATGTTACTTTTGCCAGATATATGTAATACCTCATAATTAAATTGTTCAAGATATATTATCCATCTTGTAATTCGTCCATTAAATAATTTCATGTTATTTATAAATAACAACGCTTTATGATCGGTCAACATGAATACTTTACTTCCCCTCAAGTAAGTTTCGAATTTCTTTAAACAACTTATAACAGCATAAAACTCTTGCTCTGTAACTGTCCAATTTAATTCGGACCCTTTTAACGCTTTACTATGATAACCCAAAATGTGCATCTCTTTGTTATCATTTAACTGATATAAAACACCAGCCAAACCAATTCCTGAACAATCAGTTTGTAAATAGTACGGTTTACTAAAATCAGGATGATGGAGTTGTATAGTGTTTATAAATTGTTGTTTAATATCTCTAAATGCCTTATTTTCTTTTTCACTCCATAGAAATTTATGCCCTTTCTTTAATAGGTCACATAATGGTATTATACTTTCGCTATAATTTGGTATAAATCTTCGATAAAAATTACAAAGACCTAAAAAGGCCCTTAATTGTTTAATTTTTCTAGGTATTGGAAAATCTTGTATTGCACGAATTTTATCAGAATCTGTTCTAATGCCATCAGTCGAGATGATAAATCCCAACATTTTTATTTCTTTACAAATAAATTCACATTTACTTATATTGCAAGTTAAACCAGCTTTATTCAATTTATCAAGCACTATATCAATGTGTTCCAAATGTTTATCTAGATCTCCGGTCGTTATGATTGCTAAATCATCTAGATAATTTACGCAAAAATCTTGTACTTGTGGTCCCAATATTATATTCATTGCTCGGCTAAAACTCCCCACTGAAGTCTTTAAGCCTTGTGGTAATACGTTGTATACATAGGATTTTCCATTAAAGTTAAATCCTGTATACTTTCTTCCATTCTTATTGATTGGAATTTGAAAATATGCATTATTCAAATCAATTGTTGTAATATATTTAGCTCCATGAAATGAATTTAAGACATCCAATTGAATTGGCGGTTTCTCTGTTTCTGCAACCATTTTCTTATTAATATTTCTCGCATCTAACAATACTCTTATTGATCCATCTCTTTTCAATGTAAAAGTTAAAGGACTGCTATAAGGGGTTGAAGCCCTCGTAATTATACCAGCTTGTTCCAAGTCCTGTAATTTCTCTTCCATCTTCGATCTGTATGCATAAGGTATCGGATATGATCGTGTAACAATAGGTATTTCATCCAGCATTTCTATTTTATGTTCATAACATTTTGCTCTACCTAATCTATCCGTAAACATATCTCGGTATTTATTTAAAATAACTTTTATTTTTTCTGTATCTATTTTCGACAAAGTGGTCCCAATTTTTATATTCTCAATAATATCTACTTTTTCGAATTCATTAACACATATACAATTTTGTAAATTATTTTTAAATGAAATGAAATGGTCTTTGCCGCCAACTCTAAATTTCAAACCAATATTTTCATCTCTCAAATTAATTAAAACTTTGTTTGCCTTCATCCAATCAAATCCCAAAATCATTGGTCTTATCAAATTACTAATGATCAAAGTCTGAGTTTCAAAAATTACTTCACCAACCTTAATAGGCAATATAATCATCTGCTGTATCTTTGTACTGCGTTGCCCTATTACACCTCTTATCTGTAACGCTTTAACAGGTAGCACTGATAATTTATTATTTCCACTTTTAAGTTGTAAAAATAAATTTTCTGAAATGCATGTAACATCGCTCCCTGTATCTAATAATGCTACAACATTTTCATTAAACAATGATACATCTATTTCAGAACGCATGCTCCCTACAAATTCCTTTGTATAGTCATCATCACTCTTAAACACAGTTTGCACGAACAACTCTTTTATAAGCAAGTTTGACTTGGCTTTTAAAAGTTTAATAATACTGTTAATATTATTTTTATAACCAACACCATGTCTATCAAACTGACCTAAGACAGATATTGGTTTTCGCAAACCTTTATTATTCTTTCCCAAAGATTGCCCAGGTTGCCACCCCATTTTCATTAGAATATTCAACGCTTTATTTCCTTTAAAATTATCAGAGATTGAATCGGAAACTAATTCAACCTCTGCTCCTCTAAGTAATGCACTGTTTCCTTTAATATTATCAAAGATTGAATCGGAAACTAATTCAACCTCTGCTCCTCTAAATTTGAATTAGTGCTTCCACTTGTATTTTGTACAACTTGTACTTCGTTCAATTGTTGAACCACCTCCTTTGCTTCATCTGGTCTGCGCCATCTCTTAAAAGACGGTTGATTTTCTTTAAGTTTATTTTCGTAGTTGTGATTAAATCGCCTCTTCCTCTCTTTTATATAAGATTCTTGTTGACTATCGTCTTGCTTTTCAATATCATCTAAATTTCTCAAGAAATCTGTAGTTTCAATGATTGTATCTATTTTCGCAATACGCCACAACTGTTGTACATTCTTTGGATAATGTCTTAGTACATCAGCTAAAATTTGTTTTTCTGGTATCTTATATGATAACATTTGCACCTTCTCAATGACGAACAGAAAATATCCAACCATTGTTGGATAAGTATTTTTATTCCATTTATTCTGGACTAAGAATCTCCTCACTTTGTTCTGTTCATCTTCGCCCCAAAAGATTCTGAGGAAGTCATTCTTAAAATCATCGAATGTTCTCCATTTTACACTATTAATGCGTGCCCAGTGTTTAGCCTCTCCTCTTAAACACTCTCTTGCTATATCAATTTCTATATTTTTCGAAGGCACCTTTTTGAAATAGTTTGCGAGATCATCTATAAATGTAACTGGATGAACATTTTCTGTTCCTCCAAACTTTGGCTTTTCTATGGTTATATTATTGATATTATAGACAACGTTTTGTCTTGGATCCATTGATTGATCCATTGAAGCAATGTTTTCCTCAAGAACACTACTTTCTTTGCTCGAATTCTCTTTTTTAATTATGTCTTCTAATTTTTTAAACCTTACTTCAAAGGTCTCCACAGTCTTCTTAAGAAGCTTGTGTAAAAGTTTAAAGTCCTTATTAACATATCCTGCCTTGGTATTTCTCCTTTTCTGAACTTTACTCATTTTTGAATAGTTGTTTCACTTAACACAATTAATAAATTGCACTGTTTTATAACACTTTTTATAGAATCGGTCCAAATATTTTGTTCGCATCGAATATCTGAAATTAATGTTTGCCATTAAATTGTGCCACCCCCAGACTTCAATACCCAAGCAAACTCTCTCCTCTAATCATCCTTTCCATTTCACAAGCAACAAATTGTAGGCTACAAGCCCACTTTTTATAATATAATATAATTTTAATATATCCTGGTCACGGCACCAAATTGTATCCATCCTTTTTTCCTCTAGGGATTATTAGGAGTATATTAATGAAATCGACTCGGAAACATAAAATGTCTCCAAGTCGAAACACCACCAAGATCTTCTCTTTTATATTATATTAGGCCAATGATATATTTATATGTGATCGTCTAGTTGTAGAACTTTGTTCTACTTTGTGAGTTGTAATAACTAGTTCTTCTAGGAATTATAGAGGAAGAAAGATTCGCCAAGCTTATTGAAGCCATAGGATGCTTATTATTAAAGTCCTTAAACTCTATATAAAATTTGCCAAAATAATAATTTAAATTTATCGATCAATTGCAATTTCCAAAATATTTCATTAAAATTTTTACTTGTAAAGGGTTTACATGCTTTAATCTCAAATACCCGATACAACCCTACTATCGCAACATATATTTTTGTCTTTAAAAATATATGGAGGTACACAGCTCCAGCGGAAATCCCCGCTGTGTACGGTGAGTGCCGTCCACCGGTTGCACTCCCCCCGACTTCAAGGGACAACAGATCGGCCACCGTATATCGCAGAAAAATACTGGTAAACCAGTAAGAGTTTTTTAGCTCATTATTGGTGAATAAACACCATTCAGTCGTTTCTCGCATATCAATGCGTTACACCGTCAAGTGTATAATAAGGCGTCACCACCAAGACATTGTCAGCATAGGTATCGACCTACGGAGCGCATTAGGAGTATTAAACTCGCCTCAGGGGATGGCTAATTCCCTCGTTGTGCGGTGTCAGCGCGAGCCTTGAGAGCATAGCTCCCTCCAGCTACCATCTTCGCAAGAGACAAATGCACAGGCTCCACCAACTAATGCCAGGGCAGTTTCGGCCACATTAATAACTTTTAGTATAATTCTCGAACATCATATAATTGTGTTATACACCAACTTTTCGCAAAATGCGAGTCTCGATCAAATTTGCATCACCCACCAATAATTTGCCTTCGTTTATAAACATGGGTATTTTACAGGCCACTTAATTGATTTGTAAATCATGGAGGGCAAACAGTCTGCAATCCCGTATAGAGGGACCCGACTTGGGCAAATCTAATTAAGACAAGCGTCATACTACAATACAGAATACCATAGCAAACGACAATATCTTATCCTCAATCTATCCGAATAATACAAATGAGCATATTAGCCACGAACCACTTATATACCCGTCACAGGAAGACTCGTTGATCCCATCAATGATCCATCAAAAGATGTACCAAAGACCAAACATAAGCAGCATATCAGGTGCAGTAATGTCGAATTTCAACTCTACACACTCCACGACAGGTGATAGAGATATTACTCTAGGCGAAGCCGCTTCAGAGCAGAAATTTGCAATCAACACCCCGCAACCATCAATGACGCATTATGAACACAATAAACACCCGTGTAATGTTATTGTAGCGAGCATGTATAATCGCGCTTGCGAGACATGCTTGCGAACCAACAAGAAATCAAGCTTAGGCAACAAGTATCCGCTACCTCTATTTTCATCCGTATAGACAGATTCAATTTCGGTACAAAAGTTAGTTGGCAAATCATATAAACTCGACGTATCATAGAAGCAAGCCTCTAAGACGCCAAGTACCCATTATCAAAAAGCCGAAGCTCTAAGACATGGTTCTGAGCACATTTAATACACCGAAGTGCAAAAACACACTCTTCCCAAACCAAAGCATAATTAGTGAATAACTCACCAACTACACCCTAGCCGGTATAGGTTTATAGACGTTTATTCATCGTCAGAACATGTCTATGCGATTTCCAGCATAATTTCACAACGCAACATTTTACGGAAATTGGACCCTGTATACCGCTTGTATACGATCCGTATTCCAAAACAACCACCACATAGTAATCGGCATTATTCATTTTATATATTTCCCCTCAAATATATTTTTCATCAAAATAAATAATTTATTTCAATAGTTCGACGTCCAACGCTTCACGCCGGCCGCATTACTCATATATGTAAGGTCATGGGTGTGCATCTACGTACAGGCCATTTTGCTGTCCGTTCGCGTAGGATTTTTCACTTTCGTATTTTTAAATTATTTTATCATAAACGTTCATTATAAGTGTATACAATACCTATTACCCTATTTTTGGATTTAAATTCAATAAAAAAAATCAATGCACGAACTCACTCCTTAGACTTAGTATGATTTTCACGAAAAATCAATACGAGAACACACGTAATTCTTATGCCCTTATTTTCCTTAATGTATTGATTCGATATCAATAGTAATATGTATTTATATTACTTATAAGTGTTTTATAGGTCTTTAAGTACCTTTAATCACGATTTATATCTTCATGAGACCAAATAATGTAACTTTATATTTTAATTTAAATATCAATATTTTGTAATGATATTCTAATATGTTATGCATATAACTATTATTAGCATATTTTTATATTATTAAAAATCATCTTTTAATGATTTAATAATGATAGTTACAGTAGGTAGGTAGGTAGGTAGGTAGGTAGGTAGGTAGGTAGGTAGGTAGGTAGGTAGGTAGGTAGGTAGGTAGGTAGGTAGGTAGGTAGGTAGGTAGGTAGGTAGGTAGGTAGGTAGGTAGGTAGGTAGGTAGGTAGGTAGGTAGGTAGGTAGGTAGGTAGGTAGGTAGGTAGGTAGGTAGGTAGGTAGGTAGGTAGGTAGGTAGGTAGGTAGGTAGGTAGGTAGGTAGGTAGGTAGGTAGGTAGGTAGGTAGGTAGGTAGGTAGGTAGGTAGGTAGGTAGGTAGGTAGGTAGGTAGGTAGGTAGGTAGGTAGGTAGGTAGGTAGGTAGGTAGGTAGGTAGGTAGGTAGGTAGGTAGGTAGGTAGGTAGGTAGGTAGGTAGGTAGGTAGGTAGGTAGGTAGGTAGGTAGGTAGGTAGGTAGGTAGGTAGGTAGGTAGGTAGGTAGGTAGGTAGGTAGGTAGGTAGGTAGGTAGGTAGGTAGGTAGGTAGGTAGGTAGGTAGGTAGGTAGGTAGGTAGGTAGGTAGGTAGGTAGGTAGGTAGGTAGGTAGGTAGGTAGGTAGGTAGGTAGGTAGGTAGGTAGGTAGGTAGGTAGGTAGGTAGGTAGGTAGGTAGGTAGGTAGGTAGGTAGGTAGGTAGGTAGGTAGGTAGGTAGGTAGGTAGGTAGGTAGGTAGGTAGGTAGGTAGGTAGGTAGGTAGGTAGGTAGGTAGGTAGGTAGGTAGGTAGGTAGGTAGGTAGGTAGGTAGGTAGGTAGGTAGGTAGGTAGGTAGGTAGGTAGGTAGGTAGGTAGGTAGGTAGGTAGGTAGGTAGGTAGGTAGGTAGGTAGGTAGGTAGGTAGGTAGGTAGGTAGGTAGGTAGGTAGGTAGGTAGGTAGGTAGGTAGGTAGGTAGGTAGGTAGGTAGGTAGGTAGGTAGGTAGGTAGGTAGGTAGGTAGGTAGGTAGGTAGGTAGGTAGGTAGGTAGGTAGGTAGGTAGGTAGGTAGGTAGGTAGGTAGGTAGGTAGGTAGGTAGGTAGGTAGGTAGGTAGGTAGGTAGGTAGGTAGGTAGGTAGGTAGGTAGGTAGGTAGGTAGGTAGGTAGGTAGGTAGGTAGGTAGGTAGGTAGGTAGGTAGGTAGGTAGGTAGGTAGGTAGGTAGGTAGGTAGGTAGGTAGGTAGGTAGGTAGGTAGGTAGGTAGGTAGGTAGGTAGGTAGGTAGGTAGGTAGGTAGGTAGGTAGGTAGGTAGGTAGGTAGGTAGGTAGGTAGGTAGGTAGGTAGGTAGGTAGGTAGGTAGGTAGGTAGGTAGGTAGGTAGGTAGGTAGGTAGGTAGGTAGGTAGGTAGGTAGGTAGGTAGGTAGGTAGGTAGGTAGGTAGGTAGGTAGGTAGGTAGGTAGGTAGGTAGGTAGGTAGGTAGGTAGGTAGGTAGGTAGGTAGGTAGGTAGGTAGGTAGGTAGGTAGGTAGGTAGGTAGGTAGGTAGGTAGGTAGGTAGGTAGGTAGGTAGGTAGGTAGGTAGGTAGGTAGGTAGGTAGGTAGGTAGGTAGGTAGGTAGGTAGGTAGGTAGGTAGGTAGGTAGGTAGGTAGGTAGGTAGGTAGGTAGGTAGGTAGGTAGGTAGGTAGGTAGGTAGGTAGGTAGGTAGGTAGGTAGGTAGGTAGGTAGGTAGGTAGGTAGGTAGGTAGGTAGGTAGGTAGGTAGGTAGGTAGGTAGGTAGGTAGGTAGGTAGGTAGGTAGGTAGGTAGGTAGGTAGGTAGGTAGGTAGGTAGGTAGGTAGGTAGGTAGGTAGGTAGGTAGGTAGGTAGGTAGGTAGGTAGGTAGGTAGGTAGGTAGGTAGGTAGGTAGGTAGGTAGGTAGGTAGGTAGGTAGGTAGGTAGGTAGGTAGGTAGGTAGGTAGGTAGGTAGGTAGGTAGGTAGGTAGGTAGGTAGGTAGGTAGGTAGGTAGGTAGGTAGGTAGGTAGGTAGGTAGGTAGGTAGGTAGGTAGGTAGGTAGGTAGGTAGGTAGGTAGGTAGGTAGGTAGGTAGGTAGGTAGGTAGGTAGGTAGGTAGGTAGGTAGGTAGGTAGGTAGGTAGGTAGGTAGGTAGGTAGGTAGGTAGGTAGGTAGGTAGGTAGGTAGGTAGGTAGGTAGGTAGGTAGGTAGGTAGGTAGGTAGGTAGGTAGGTAGGTAGGTAGGTAGGTAGGTAGGTAGGTAGGTAGGTAGGTAGGTAGGTAGGTAGGTAGGTAGGTAGGTAGGTAGGTAGGTAGGTAGGTAGGTAGGTAGGTAGGTAGGTAGGTAGGTAGGTAGGTAGGTAGGTAGGTAGGTAGGTAGGTAGGTAGGTAGGTAGGTAGGTAGGTAGGTAGGTAGGTAGGTAGGTAGGTAGGTAGGTAGGTAGGTAGGTAGGTAGGTAGGTAGGTAGGTAGGTAGGTAGGTAGGTAGGTAGGTAGGTAGGTAGGTAGGTAGGTAGGTAGGTAGGTAGGTAGGTAGGTAGGTAGGTAGGTAGGTAGGTAGGTAGGTAGGTAGGTAGGTAGGTAGGTAGGTAGGTAGGTAGGTAGGTAGGTAGGTAGGTAGGTAGGTAGGTAGGTAGGTAGGTAGGTAGGTAGGTAGGTAGGTAGGTAGGTAGGTAGGTAGGTAGGTAGGTAGGTAGGTAGGTAGGTAGGTAGGTAGGTAGGTAGGTAGGTAGGTAGGTAGGTAGGTAGGTAGGTAGGTAGGTAGGTAGGTAGGTAGGTAGGTAGGTAGGTAGGTAGGTAGGTAGGTAGGTAGGTAGGTAGGTAGGTAGGTAGGTAGGTAGGTAGGTAGGTAGGTAGGTAGGTAGGTAGGTAGGTAGGTAGGTAGGTAGGTAGGTAGGTAGGTAGGTAGGTAGGTAGGTAGGTAGGTAGGTAGGTAGGTAGGTAGGTAGGTAGGTAGGTAGGTAGGTAGGTAGGTAGGTAGGTAGGTAGGTAGGTAGGTAGGTAGGTAGGTAGGTAGGTAGGTAGGTAGGTAGGTAGGTAGGTAGGTAGGTAGGTAGGTAGGTAGGTAGGTAGGTAGGTAGGTAGGTAGGTAGGTAGGTAGGTAGGTAGGTAGGTAGGTAGGTAGGTAGGTAGGTAGGTAGGTAGGTAGGTAGGTAGGTAGGTAGGTAGGTAGGTAGGTAGGTAGGTAGGTAGGTAGGTAGGTAGGTAGGTAGGTAGGTAGGTAGGTAGGTAGGTAGGTAGGTAGGTAGGTAGGTAGGTAGGTAGGTAGGTAGGTAGGTAGGTAGGTAGGTAGGTAGGTAGGTAGGTAGGTAGGTAGGTAGGTAGGTAGGTAGGTAGGTAGGTAGGTAGGTAGGTAGGTAGGTAGGTAGGTAGGTAGGTAGGTAGGTAGGTAGGTAGGTAGGTAGGTAGGTAGGTAGGTAGGTAGGTAGGTAGGTAGGTAGGTAGGTAGGTAGGTAGGTAGGTAGGTAGGTAGGTAGGTAGGTAGGTAGGTAGGTAGGTAGGTAGGTAGGTAGGTAGGTAGGTAGGTAGGTAGGTAGGTAGGTAGGTAGGTAGGTAGGTAGGTAGGTAGGTAGGTAGGTAGGTAGGTAGGTAGGTAGGTAGGTAGGTAGGTAGGTAGGTAGGTAGGTAGGTAGGTAGGTAGGTAGGTAGGTAGGTAGGTAGGTAGGTAGGTAGGTAGGTAGGTAGGTAGGTAGGTAGGTAGGTAGGTAGGTAGGTAGGTAGGTAGGTAGGTAGGTAGGTAGGTAGGTAGGTAGGTAGGTAGGTAGGTAGGTAGGTAGGTAGGTAGGTAGGTAGGTAGGTAGGTAGGTAGGTAGGTAGGTAGGTAGGTAGGTAGGTAGGTAGGTAGGTAGGTAGGTAGGTAGGTAGGTAGGTAGGTAGGTAGGTAGGTAGGTAGGTAGGTAGGTAGGTAGGTAGGTAGGTAGGTAGGTAGGTAGGTAGGTAGGTAGGTAGGTAGGTAGGTAGGTAGGTAGGTAGGTAGGTAGGTAGGTAGGTAGGTAGGTAGGTAGGTAGGTAGGTAGGTAGGTAGGTAGGTAGGTAGGTAGGTAGGTAGGTAGGTAGGTAGGTAGGTAGGTAGGTAGGTAGGTAGGTAGGTAGGTAGGTAGGTAGGTAGGTAGGTAGGTAGGTAGGTAGGTAGGTAGGTAGGTAGGTAGGTAGGTAGGTAGGTAGGTAGGTAGGTAGGTAGGTAGGTAGGTAGGTAGGTAGGTAGGTAGGTAGGTAGGTAGGTAGGTAGGTAGGTAGGTAGGTAGGTAGGTAGGTAGGTAGGTAGGTAGGTAGGTAGGTAGGTAGGTAGGTAGGTAGGTAGGTAGGTAGGTAGGTAGGTAGGTAGGTAGGTAGGTAGGTAGGTAGGTAGGTAGGTAGGTAGGTAGGTAGGTAGGTAGGTAGGTAGGTAGGTAGGTAGGTAGGTAGGTAGGTAGGTAGGTAGGTAGGTAGGTAGGTAGGTAGGTAGGTAGGTAGGTAGGTAGGTAGGTAGGTAGGTAGGTAGGTAGGTAGGTAGGTAGGTAGGTAGGTAGGTAGGTAGGTAGGTAGGTAGGTAGGTAGGTAGGTAGGTAGGTAGGTAGGTAGGTAGGTAGGTAGGTAGGTAGGTAGGTAGGTAGGTAGGTAGGTAGGTAGGTAGGTAGGTAGGTAGGTAGGTAGGTAGGTAGGTAGGTAGGTAGGTAGGTAGGTAGGTAGGTAGGTAGGTAGGTAGGTAGGTAGGTAGGTAGGTAGGTAGGTAGGTAGGTAGGTAGGTAGGTAGGTAGGTAGGTAGGTAGGTAGGTAGGTAGGTAGGTAGGTAGGTAGGTAGGTAGGTAGGTAGGTAGGTAGGTAGGTAGGTAGGTAGGTAGGTAGGTAGGTAGGTAGGTAGGTAGGTAGGTAGGTAGGTAGGTAGGTAGGTAGGTAGGTAGGTAGGTAGGTAGGTAGGTAGGTAGGTAGGTAGGTAGGTAGGTAGGTAGGTAGGTAGGTAGGTAGGTAGGTAGGTAGGTAGGTAGGTAGGTAGGTAGGTAGGTAGGTAGGTAGGTAGGTAGGTAGGTAGGTAGGTAGGTAGGTAGGTAGGTAGGTAGGTAGGTAGGTAGGTAGGTAGGTAGGTAGGTAGGTAGGTAGGTAGGTAGGTAGGTAGGTAGGTAGGTAGGTAGGTAGGTAGGTAGGTAGGTAGGTAGGTAGGTAGGTAGGTAGGTAGGTAGGTAGGTAGGTAGGTAGGTAGGTAGGTAGGTAGGTAGGTAGGTAGGTAGGTAGGTAGGTAGGTAGGTAGGTAGGTAGGTAGGTAGGTAGGTAGGTAGGTAGGTAGGTAGGTAGGTAGGTAGGTAGGTAGGTAGGTAGGTAGGTAGGTAGGTAGGTAGGTAGGTAGGTAGGTAGGTAGGTAGGTAGGTAGGTAGGTAGGTAGGTAGGTAGGTAGGTAGGTAGGTAGGTAGGTAGGTAGGTAGGTAGGTAGGTAGGTAGGTAGGTAGGTAGGTAGGTAGGTAGGTAGGTAGGTAGGTAGGTAGGTAGGTAGGTAGGTAGGTAGGTAGGTAGGTAGGTAGGTAGGTAGGTAGGTAGGTAGGTAGGTAGGTAGGTAGGTAGGTAGGTAGGTAGGTAGGTAGGTAGGTAGGTAGGTAGGTAGGTAGGTAGGTAGGTAGGTAGGTAGGTAGGTAGGTAGGTAGGTAGGTAGGTAGGTAGGTAGGTAGGTAGGTAGGTAGGTAGGTAGGTAGGTAGGTAGGTAGGTAGGTAGGTAGGTAGGTAGGTAGGTAGGTAGGTAGGTAGGTAGGTAGGTAGGTAGGTAGGTAGGTAGGTAGGTAGGTAGGTAGGTAGGTAGGTAGGTAGGTAGGTAGGTAGGTAGGTAGGTAGGTAGGTAGGTAGGTAGGTAGGTAGGTAGGTAGGTAGGTAGGTAGGTAGGTAGGTAGGTAGGTAGGTAGGTAGGTAGGTAGGTAGGTAGGTAGGTAGGTAGGTAGGTAGGTAGGTAGGTAGGTAGGTAGGTAGGTAGGTAGGTAGGTAGGTAGGTAGGTAGGTAGGTAGGTAGGTAGGTAGGTAGGTAGGTAGGTAGGTAGGTAGGTAGGTAGGTAGGTAGGTAGGTAGGTAGGTAGGTAGGTAGGTAGGTAGGTAGGTAGGTAGGTAGGTAGGTAGGTAGGTAGGTAGGTAGGTAGGTAGGTAGGTAGGTAGGTAGGTAGGTAGGTAGGTAGGTAGGTAGGTAGGTAGGTAGGTAGGTAGGTAGGTAGGTAGGTAGGTAGGTAGGTAGGTAGGTAGGTAGGTAGGTAGGTAGGTAGGTAGGTAGGTAGGTAGGTAGGTAGGTAGGTAGGTAGGTAGGTAGGTAGGTAGGTAGGTAGGTAGGTAGGTAGGTAGGTAGGTAGGTAGGTAGGTAGGTAGGTAGGTAGGTAGGTAGGTAGGTAGGTAGGTAGGTAGGTAGGTAGGTAGGTAGGTAGGTAGGTAGGTAGGTAGGTAGGTAGGTAGGTAGGTAGGTAGGTAGGTAGGTAGGTAGGTAGGTAGGTAGGTAGGTAGGTAGGTAGGTAGGTAGGTAGGTAGGTAGGTAGGTAGGTAGGTAGGTAGGTAGGTAGGTAGGTAGGTAGGTAGGTAGGTAGGTAGGTAGGTAGGTAGGTAGGTAGGTAGGTAGGTAGGTAGGTAGGTAGGTAGGTAGGTAGGTAGGTAGGTAGGTAGGTAGGTAGGTAGGTAGGTAGGTAGGTAGGTAGGTAGGTAGGTAGGTAGGTAGGTAGGTAGGTAGGTAGGTAGGTAGGTAGGTAGGTAGGTAGGTAGGTAGGTAGGTAGGTAGGTAGGTAGGTAGGTAGGTAGGTAGGTAGGTAGGTAGGTAGGTAGGTAGGTAGGTAGGTAGGTAGGTAGGTAGGTAGGTAGGTAGGTAGGTAGGTAGGTAGGTAGGTAGGTAGGTAGGTAGGTAGGTAGGTAGGTAGGTAGGTAGGTAGGTAGGTAGGTAGGTAGGTAGGTAGGTAGGTAGGTAGGTAGGTAGGTAGGTAGGTAGGTAGGTAGGTAGGTAGGTAGGTAGGTAGGTAGGTAGGTAGGTAGGTAGGTAGGTAGGTAGGTAGGTAGGTAGGTAGGTAGGTAGGTAGGTAGGTAGGTAGGTAGGTAGGTAGGTAGGTAGGTAGGTAGGTAGGTAGGTAGGTAGGTAGGTAGGTAGGTAGGTAGGTAGGTAGGTAGGTAGGTAGGTAGGTAGGTAGGTAGGTAGGTAGGTAGGTAGGTAGGTAGGTAGGTAGGTAGGTAGGTAGGTAGGTAGGTAGGTAGGTAGGTAGGTAGGTAGGTAGGTAGGTAGGTAGGTAGGTAGGTAGGTAGGTAGGTAGGTAGGTAGGTAGGTAGGTAGGTAGGTAGGTAGGTAGGTAGGTAGGTAGGTAGGTAGGTAGGTAGGTAGGTAGGTAGGTAGGTAGGTAGGTAGGTAGGTAGGTAGGTAGGTAGGTAGGTAGGTAGGTAGGTAGGTAGGTAGGTAGGTAGGTAGGTAGGTAGGTAGGTAGGTAGGTAGGTAGGTAGGTAGGTAGGTAGGTAGGTAGGTAGGTAGGTAGGTAGGTAGGTAGGTAGGTAGGTAGGTAGGTAGGTAGGTAGGTAGGTAGGTAGGTAGGTAGGTAGGTAGGTAGGTAGGTAGGTAGGTAGGTAGGTAGGTAGGTAGGTAGGTAGGTAGGTAGGTAGGTAGGTAGGTAGGTAGGTAGGTAGGTAGGTAGGTAGGTAGGTAGGTAGGTAGGTAGGTAGGTAGGTAGGTAGGTAGGTAGGTAGGTAGGTAGGTAGGTAGGTAGGTAGGTAGGTAGGTAGGTAGGTAGGTAGGTAGGTAGGTAGGTAGGTAGGTAGGTAGGTAGGTAGGTAGGTAGGTAGGTAGGTAGGTAGGTAGGTAGGTAGGTAGGTAGGTAGGTAGGTAGGTAGGTAGGTAGGTAGGTAGGTAGGTAGGTAGGTAGGTAGGTAGGTAGGTAGGTAGGTAGGTAGGTAGGTAGGTAGGTAGGTAGGTAGGTAGGTAGGTAGGTAGGTAGGTAGGTAGGTAGGTAGGTAGGTAGGTAGGTAGGTAGGTAGGTAGGTAGGTAGGTAGGTAGGTAGGTAGGTAGGTAGGTAGGTAGGTAGGTAGGTAGGTAGGTAGGTAGGTAGGTAGGTAGGTAGGTAGGTAGGTAGGTAGGTAGGTAGGTAGGTAGGTAGGTAGGTAGGTAGGTAGGTAGGTAGGTAGGTAGGTAGGTAGGTAGGTAGGTAGGTAGGTAGGTAGGTAGGTAGGTAGGTAGGTAGGTAGGTAGGTAGGTAGGTAGGTAGGTAGGTAGGTAGGTAGGTAGGTAGGTAGGTAGGTAGGTAGGTAGGTAGGTAGGTAGGTAGGTAGGTAGGTAGGTAGGTAGGTAGGTAGGTAGGTAGGTAGGTAGGTAGGTAGGTAGGTAGGTAGGTAGGTAGGTAGGTAGGTAGGTAGGTAGGTAGGTAGGTAGGTAGGTAGGTAGGTAGGTAGGTAGGTAGGTAGGTAGGTAGGTAGGTAGGTAGGTAGGTAGGTAGGTAGGTAGGTAGGTAGGTAGGTAGGTAGGTAGGTAGGTAGGTAGGTAGGTAGGTAGGTAGGTAGGTAGGTAGGTAGGTAGGTAGGTAGGTAGGTAGGTAGGTAGGTAGGTAGGTAGGTAGGTAGGTAGGTAGGTAGGTAGGTAGGTAGGTAGGTAGGTAGGTAGGTAGGTAGGTAGGTAGGTAGGTAGGTAGGTAGGTAGGTAGGTAGGTAGGTAGGTAGGTAGGTAGGTAGGTAGGTAGGTAGGTAGGTAGGTAGGTAGGTAGGTAGGTAGGTAGGTAGGTAGGTAGGTAGGTAGGTAGGTAGGTAGGTAGGTAGGTAGGTAGGTAGGTAGGTAGGTAGGTAGGTAGGTAGGTAGGTAGGTAGGTAGGTAGGTAGGTAGGTAGGTAGGTAGGTAGGTAGGTAGGTAGGTAGGTAGGTAGGTAGGTAGGTAGGTAGGTAGGTAGGTAGGTAGGTAGGTAGGTAGGTAGGTAGGTAGGTAGGTAGGTAGGTAGGTAGGTAGGTAGGTAGGTAGGTAGGTAGGTAGGTAGGTAGGTAGGTAGGTAGGTAGGTAGGTAGGTAGGTAGGTAGGTAGGTAGGTAGGTAGGTAGGTAGGTAGGTAGGTAGGTAGGTAGGTAGGTAGGTAGGTAGGTAGGTAGGTAGGTAGGTAGGTAGGTAGGTAGGTAGGTAGGTAGGTAGGTAGGTAGGTAGGTAGGTAGGTAGGTAGGTAGGTAGGTAGGTAGGTAGGTAGGTAGGTAGGTAGGTAGGTAGGTAGGTAGGTAGGTAGGTAGGTAGGTAGGTAGGTAGGTAGGTAGGTAGGTAGGTAGGTAGGTAGGTAGGTAGGTAGGTAGGTAGGTAGGTAGGTAGGTAGGTAGGTAGGTAGGTAGGTAGGTAGGTAGGTAGGTAGGTAGGTAGGTAGGTAGGTAGGTAGGTAGGTAGGTAGGTAGGTAGGTAGGTAGGTAGGTAGGTAGGTAGGTAGGTAGGTAGGTAGGTAGGTAGGTAGGTAGGTAGGTAGGTAGGTAGGTAGGTAGGTAGGTAGGTAGGTAGGTAGGTAGGTAGGTAGGTAGGTAGGTAGGTAGGTAGGTAGGTAGGTAGGTAGGTAGGTAGGTAGGTAGGTAGGTAGGTAGGTAGGTAGGTAGGTAGGTAGGTAGGTAGGTAGGTAGGTAGGTAGGTAGGTAGGTAGGTAGGTAGGTAGGTAGGTAGGTAGGTAGGTAGGTAGGTAGGTAGGTAGGTAGGTAGGTAGGTAGGTAGGTAGGTAGGTAGGTAGGTAGGTAGGTAGGTAGGTAGGTAGGTAGGTAGGTAGGTAGGTAGGTAGGTAGGTAGGTAGGTAGGTAGGTAGGTAGGTAGGTAGGTAGGTAGGTAGGTAGGTAGGTAGGTAGGTAGGTAGGTAGGTAGGTAGGTAGGTAGGTAGGTAGGTAGGTAGGTAGGTAGGTAGGTAGGTAGGTAGGTAGGTAGGTAGGTAGGTAGGTAGGTAGGTAGGTAGGTAGGTAGGTAGGTAGGTAGGTAGGTAGGTAGGTAGGTAGGTAGGTAGGTAGGTAGGTAGGTAGGTAGGTAGGTAGGTAGGTAGGTAGGTAGGTAGGTAGGTAGGTAGGTAGGTAGGTAGGTAGGTAGGTAGGTAGGTAGGTAGGTAGGTAGGTAGGTAGGTAGGTAGGTAGGTAGGTAGGTAGGTAGGTAGGTAGGTAGGTAGGTAGGTAGGTAGGTAGGTAGGTAGGTAGGTAGGTAGGTAGGTAGGTAGGTAGGTAGGTAGGTAGGTAGGTAGGTAGGTAGGTAGGTAGGTAGGTAGGTAGGTAGGTAGGTAGGTAGGTAGGTAGGTAGGTAGGTAGGTAGGTAGGTAGGTAGGTAGGTAGGTAGGTAGGTAGGTAGGTAGGTAGGTAGGTAGGTAGGTAGGTAGGTAGGTAGGTAGGTAGGTAGGTAGGTAGGTAGGTAGGTAGGTAGGTAGGTAGGTAGGTAGGTAGGTAGGTAGGTAGGTAGGTCGTAGGTGGTCGAGTAGTTGGTCGAGTGGTCAGTCGAGTACTTGATCGAGTAGTTGGTCGAGTAGTTGGTCGAGTAGTTGGTCGAGTAGTTGGTCGAGTAGTTTGTCAAGTAGTTGGTCGAGTAGTTGGTCAAGTAGTTGGTCTAGTGGTCAGTCGAGTATTTGATCGAGTAGTTGGTCGAGTTGTTGGTCAAGTGTTTAGTCGAGTACTTGACCGAGTAGTTGTTCGAGTACTTGGACGAGTAGTTGGTCAAGTAGTTGGTCAAGTGTTCAGTCGAGTACTTGGTCGAGTAGTTGGTCAAGTTGTTGGTCGAGTAGTTGGTGGAGTAGTTGGTCGAGTAGTTGGTCGAGTAGTTGGTCGAGTTGTTGGTCGAGTAGTTGGTCGAGTAGTTGGTCGAGTACTTGGTCGAGTAGTTGGTCGAGTAGTTGGTCGAGTAGTTGGTCGAGTAGTTGGTTGAGTAGTTGGTCTAGTAGTTGGTCGAGTAGTTGGTCGAGTAGTTGGTCGAGTAGTTGGTCGAGTAGTTGGTCGAGTAGTTGGTCGAGTACTTGGTCGAGTAGTTGGTCGAGTAGTTGGTCGAGTATTTGGTCGAGTAGTTGGTCGAGTACTTGGTCGAGTAGTTGGTCGAGTAGTTGGTCGAGTAGTTGGTCGAGTACTTGGTCGAGTAGTTGGTCGAGTAGTTGGTCGAGTAGTTTGTCGAGTACTTGATCGAGTAGTTGGTCGAGTAGTTGGTCAAGCAGGTGTTCGAGTAGTTGGTCGAGTAGTTCGTCGAGTGGTCAGTCGAGTACTTGATCGAGTAGTTGGTCGAGTAGTTGGTCGAGTAGTTGGTCGAGTAGTTGGTCGAGTAGTTGGTCGAGTAGTTGCTCGAGTAGTTGGTCGATTACTTGGTCGAGTAGTTGGTCGAGTAGTTGGTCGAGTAGTTGGTCGAGTAGTTGGTCGAGTAGTTGGTCGAGTAGTTGGTCGAGTAGTTGGTCGAGTAGTTGGTCGAGTAGTTGGTCGAGTAGTTGGTCGAGTAGTTGGTCGAGTAGTTGGTCCAGTAGTTGGTCGATTACTTGGTCGAGTAGTTGGTCGAGTAGTTGGTCGAGTACTTGGTCGAGTAGTTGGTCGAGTAGTTGGTCGAGTACTTGGTCGAGTATTCGGTCAAGTAGTTGGTCGAGTAGTTGGTGGAGTAGTTGGTCGAGTAGTTGGTCGAGTAGTTGGTCGAGTAGTTGGTCGAGTAGTTTGTCGAGTACTTGATCGAGTAGTTGGTCGAGTAGTTGGTCAAGTAGGTGGTCGAGTAGTTGGTCGAGTGGTCAGTCGAGTACTTGATCGAGTAGTTGGTCGAGTAGTTGGTCGAGTAGTTGGTCGAGTAGTTGGTCGAGTAGTTGGTCGATTACTTGGTCGAGTAGTTGGTCGAGTAGTTGGTCGAGTAGTTGGTCGAGTAGTTGGTCGAGTAGTTGGTCGAGTAGTTGGTCGAGTAGTTGGTCGAGTACTTGGTCGAGTAGTTGGTCGAGTAGTTGGTCAAGTAGGTGGTCGAGTAGTTGGTCGAGTGGTCAGTCGAATACTTGATCGAGTAGTTGGTCGAGTAGTTGGTCAAGTAGGTGGTCGAGTAGTTGGTCGGGTAGTTGGTCGAGTAGTTGGTCGAGTAGTTGGTCGAGTAGTTTGTCAAGTAGTTGGTCGAGTAGTTGGTCAAGTAGTTGGTCTAGTGGTCAGTCGAGTACTTGATCGAGTAGTTGGTCGAGTAGTTGGTCTAGTGTTCAGTCGAGTATTTGATCGAGTAGTTGGTCGAGTTGTTGGTCAAGTGTTTAGTCGAGTACTTGACCGAGTAGTTGGTCGAGTACTTGGTCGAGTAGTTGGTCAAGTAGTTGGTCAAGTGTTCAGTCGAGTACTTGGTCGAGTAGTTGGTAAGTTGTTGGTCGAGTAGTTGGTGGAGTAGTGGGTCGAGTAGTTGGTCGAGTAGTTGGTCAAGTAGTTGGTCCAGTGGTGAGTCGAGTAGTTGATCGAGTAGTTGGTCGAGTAGTTTGTCGAGTAGTTGGTAGTGTAGTTGGTCGAATGGTCGGTCGAGTACTTGATCGAGTAGTTGGTCGAGTAGTTGGTCGAGTAGTTGGTCGTGTGGTTGGTGGAGTAGTTGGTCGAGTAGTTGGTCGAGTACTTGGTCGAGTAGTTGGTCGAGTAGTTGGTCGAGTAGTTGGTCGAGTAGTTGGTCGAGTACTTGGTCGACTAGTTGGTCGAGTAGTTGGTCGAGTAGTTGGTCGAGTACTTGGTCGAGTAGTTGGTCGAGTAGTTGGTCGAGTAGTTTGTCGAGTACTTGATCGAGTAGTTGGTCGAGTAGTTGGTCAAGTAGGTGGTCGAGTAGTTGGTCGAGTGGTCAGTCGAGTACTTGATCGAGTAGTTGGTCGAGTAGTTGGTCGAGTAGTTGGTCGAGTAGTTGGTCGAGTAGTTGGTCGAGTAGTTGGTCGATTACTTGGTCGAGTAGTTGGTCGAGTAGTTGGTCGAGTAGTTGGTCGAGTAGTTGGTCGAGTAGTTGGTCGAGTAGTTGGTCGAGTAGTTGGTCGAGTAGTTGGTCGAGTAGTTGGTCGAGTAGTTGGTCGAGTAGTTGGTCGAATAGTTGGTCGAGTAGTTGGTCGATTACTTGGTCGAGTAGTTGGTCGAGTAGTTGGTCGAGTACTTGGTCGAGTAGTTGGTCGAGTAGTTGGTCTAGTACTTGGTCGAGTAGTTGGTCAAGTAGTTGGTCGAGTAGTTGGTCGAGTAGTTGGTCGAGTAGTTTGTCGAGTACTTGATCGAGTAGTTGGTCGAGTAGTAGGTCAAGTAGTTGGTCGAGTAGTTGGTCGAGTAGTTGGTCGAGTAGTTGGTCGAGTAGTTGGTCTAGTACTTGGTCGAGTAGTTGGTCAAGTAGTTGGTCGAGTAGTTGGTCGAGTAGTTGGTCGAGTAGTTTGTCGAGTACTTGATCGAGTAGTTGGTCGAGTAGTAGGTCAAGTAGTTGGTCGAGTAGTTGGTCGAGTAGTTGGTCGAGTAGTTGGTCGAGTAGTTGGTCGAGTAGTTGGTCGAGTAGTTGGTCGAGTAGTTGGTCGAGTAGTTGGTCGAGTAGTTGGTCGAGTAGTTGGTCGAGTAGTTGGTCGATTACTTGGTCGAGTAGTTGGTCGAGTAGTTGGTCGAGTACTTGGTCGAGTAGTTGGTCGAGTAGTTGGTCGAGTACTTGGTCGAGTAGTTGGTCAAGTAGTTGGTCGAGTAGTTGGTCGAGTAGTTGGTCGAGTAGTTGGTCGAGTAGTTGGTCGAGTAGTTGGTCGAGTAGTTTGTCGAGTACTTGATCGAGTAGTTGGTCGAGTAGTAGGTCAAGTAGGTGGTCGAGTAGTTGGTCGAGTGGTCAGTCGAGTACTTGATCGAGTAGTTGGTCGAGTAGTTGGTCGAGTACTTGGTCGAGTGGTTGGTCGAGTAGTTGGTCGAGTAGATGGTCGAGTGGTCGGTCCAGAAGTTGGGCGAGTAGTTGGTTGAGTACTTGGTCGATTAGTTGGTCGAGTAGTTGGTCGCGTAGTCGGTCGAGTTCTTGGTCAAGTAGTTGGTCAAGTAGTTGGTCGAGTGGTCAGTCGAGTACTTGATCGACTAGTTGGTAGAGAAGTTGGTCAAGTAGTTGGTCAAGTGTTCAGTCGAGTTCTTGATCGAGTAGTTGGTCGAGTAGTTGGTCAAGTGTTTAGTCGAGTACTTGACCGAGTAGTTGGTCGAGTACTTGGTCGAGTAGTTGGTCGAGTAGTTGGTCGAGTAGTTTGTCGAGTACTTGATCGAGTAGTTGGTCGAGTAGTTGGTCAAGTGTTTAGTCGAGTACTTGACCGAGTAGTTGTTCGAGTACTTGGACGAGTAGTTGGTCAAGTAGTTGGTCAAGTGTTCAGTCGAGTACTTGGTCGAGTAGTTGGTCAAGTTGTTGGTCGAGTAGTTGGTGGAGTAGTTGGTCGAGTAGTTGGTCGAGTAGTTGGTCGAGTTGTTGGTCGAGTAGTTGGTCGAGTAGTTGGTCGAGTACTTGGTCGAGTAGTTGGTCGAGTAGTTGGTCGAGTAGTTGGTCGAGTAGTTGGTTGAGTAGTTGGTCTAGTAGTTGGTCGAGTAGTTTGTCGAGTAGTTGGTCGATTACTTGGTCGAGTAGTTGGTCGAGTAGTTGGTCGAGTAGTTGGTCGAGTAGTTGGTCGAGTAGTTGGTCGAGTAGTTGGTCGAGTAGTTGGTCGAGTAGTTGGTCGAGTAGTTGGTCGAGTAGTTGGTCGAGTAGTTGGTCGAATAGTTGGTCGAGTAGTTGGTCGATTACTTGGTCGAGTAGTTGGTCGAGTAGTTGGTCGAGTACTTGGTCGAGTAGTTGGTCGAGTAGTTGGTCGAATAGTTGGTCGAGTAGTTGGTCGATTACTTGGTCGAGTAGTTGGTCGAGTAGTTGGTCGAGTACTTGGTCGAGTAGTTGGTCGAGTAGTTGGTCTTGTACTTGGTCGAGTAGTTGGTCAAGTAGTTGGTCGAGTAGTTGGTCGAGTAGTTGGTCGAGTAGTTTGTCGAGTACTTGATCGAGTAGTTGGTCGAGTAGTAGGTCAAGTAGTTGGTCGAGTAGTTGGTCGAGTAGTTGGTCGAGTAGTTGGTCGAGTAGTTGGTCTAGTACTTGGTCGAGTAGTTGGTCAAGTAGTTGGTCGAGTAGTTGGTCGAGTAGTTGGTCGAGTAGTTTGTCGAGTACTTGATCGAGTAGTTGGTCGAGTAGTAGGTCAAGTAGTTGGTCGAGTAGTTGGTCGAGTAGTTGGTCGAGTAGTTGGTCGAGTAGTTGGTCGAGTAGTTGGTCGAGTAGTTGGTCGAGTAGTTGGTCGAGTAGTTGGTCGAGTAGTTGGTCGAGTAGTTGGTCGAGTAGTTGGTCGATTACTTGGTCGAGTAGTTGGTCGAGTAGTTGGTCGAGTACTTGGTCGAGTAGTTGGTCGAGTAGTTGGTCGAGTACTTGGTCGAGTAGTTGGTCAAGTAGTTGGTCGAGTAGTTGGTCGAGTAGTTGGTCGAGTAGTTGGTCGAGTAGTTGGTCGAGTGGTTTGTCGAGTACTTGATCGAGTAGTTGGTCGAGTAGTAGGTCAAGTAGGTGGTCGAGTAGTTGGTCGAGTGGTCAGTCGAGTACTTGATCGAGTAGTTGGTCGAGTAGTTGGTCGAGTACTTGGTCGAGTGGTTGGTCGAGTAGTTGGTCGAGTAGATGGTCGAGTGGTCGGTCCAGAAGTTGGGCGAGTAGTTGGTTGAGTACTTGGTCGATTAGTTGGTCGAGTAGTTGGTCGCGTTGTCGGTCGAGTTCTTGGTCAAGTAGTTGGTCAAGTAGTTGGTCGAGTGGTCAGTCGAGTACTTGATCGACTAGTTGGTAGAGAAGTTGGTCAAGTAGTTGGTCAAGTGTTCAGTCGAGTTCTTGATCGAGTAGTTGGTCGAGTAGTTGGTCAAGTGTTTAGTCGAGTACTTGACCGAGTAGTTGGTCGAGTACTTGGTCGAGTAGTTGGTCGAGTAGTTGGTCGAGTAGTTTGTCGAGTACTTGATCGAGTAGTTGGTCGAGTAGTTGGTCAAGTAGGTGGTCGAGTAGTTGGTCGAGTGGTCAGTCGAGTACTTGATCGAGTAGTTGGTCGAGTAGTTGGTCGAGTAGTTGGTCGAGTAGTTGGTCGAGCAGTTGGTCGATTACTTGGTCGAGTAGTTGGTCGAGTAGTTGGTCGAGTAGTTGGTCGAGTAGTTGGTCGAGTAGTTGGTCGAGTAGTTGGTCGAGTAGTTGGTCGAGTAGTTGGTCGAGTAGTTGGTCGAGTAGTTGGTCGAGTAGTTGGTCGAGTAGTTGGTCGAGTAGTTGGTCGAGTAGTTGGTCGAGTAGTTGGTCGATTACTTGGTCGAGTAGTTGGTCGAGTAGTTGGTCGAGTACTTGGTCGAGTAGTTGGTCGAGTAGTTGGTCGAGTACTTGGTCGAGTAGTT
Source organism: Papilio elwesi (assembly GCA_029849275.1). Lineage (NCBI taxonomy): Eukaryota > Metazoa > Arthropoda > Insecta > Lepidoptera > Papilionidae > Papilio > Papilio elwesi. Next base: position 10,447,222 of record CM056687.1, on the reverse strand, counting down.
GGTCAAGTAGTTGGTCGAGTAGTTGGTCGAGTAGTTGGTCGAGTAGTTTGTCGAGTACTTGATCGAGTAGTTGGTCGAGTAGTAGGTCAAGTAGTTGGTCGAGTAGTTGGTCGAGTAGTTGGTCGAGTAGTTGGTCGATTACTTGGTCGAGTAGTTGGTCGAGTAGTTGGTCGAGTAGTTGGTCGAGTAGTTGGTCGAGTAGTTGGTCGAGTAGTTGGTCGAGTAGTTGGTCGAGTAGTTGGTCGAGTAGTTGGTCGAGTAGTTGGTCGAGTAGTTGGTCGAGTAGTTGGTCGAGTAGTTGGTCGAGTAGTTGGTCGAGTAGTTGGTCGATTACTTGGTCGAGTAGTTGGTCGAGTAGTTGGTCGAGTACTTGGTCGAGTAGTTGGTCGAGTAGTTGGTCGAGTACTTGGTCGAGTACTTGGTCGAGTAGTTGGTCAAGTAGTTGGTCGAGTAGTTGGTCGAGTAGTTGGTCGAGTAGTTGGTCGAGTAGTTTGTCGAGTACTTGATCGAGTAGTTGGTCGAGTAGTAGGTCAAGTAGGTGGTCGAGTAGTTGGTCGAGTGGTCAGTCGAGTACTTGATCGAGTAGTTGGTCGAGTAGTTGGTCGAGTAGTTGGTCGAGTAGTTGGTCGATTACTTGGTCGAGTAGTTGGTCGAGTGGTCGGTCGAGTAGTTGGTCGAGTAGTTGGTCGAGTAGTTGGTCGAGTAGTTTGTCAAGTAGTTGGTCGAGTAGTTGGTCAAGTAGTTGGTCTAGTGGTCAGTCGAGTACTTGATCGAGTAGTTGGTCGAGTACTTGGTCAAGTGTTCAGTCGAGTACTTGGTCGAGTAGTTGGTAAGTTGTTGGTCGAGTAGTTGGTGGAGTAGTTGGTCGAGTAGTTGGTCGAGTAGTTGGTCAAGTAGTTGATCCAGTGGTGAGTCGAGTAGTTGATCGAGTAGTTGGTCGAGTAGTTTGTCGAGTAGTTGGTAGTGTAGTTGGTCGAATTGTCGGTCGAGTACTTGATCGAGTAGTTGGTCGAGTAGTTGGTCGAGTAGTTGGTTGAGTAGTTGGTCGAGTAGTTGGTCGAGTAGTTGGTCGAGTAGTTGGTCGAGTACTTGGTCGAGTAGTTGGTCGAGTACTTGACCGAGTAGTTGGTCGAGTACTTGGTCGAGTAGTTGGTCAAGTAGTTGGTCAAGTGTTCAGTCGAGTACTTTATCGAGTAGTTGGTCGAGTAGTTGGTCAAGTATTCAGTCGAGTATTTGATCGAGTAGTTGGTCGAGTAGTTGGTCAAGTGTTTAGTCGAGTACTTGACCGAGTAGTTGGTCGAGTACTTGGTCGAGTAGTTGGTCGAGTAGTTGGTCGCGTAGTTGGTCGAGTAGTTGGTCAAGTTGTTGGTCGAGTAGTTGGTGGAGTAGTTGGTCGAGTAATTGGTCGAGTAGTTGGTCAAGTTGTTGGACCAGTGGTGAGTCGAGTAGTTGATCGAGTAGTTGGTCGAGTACTTGGTCGAGTAGTTGGTCAAGTAGTTGGTCGAGTGGTCAGTCGAGTACTTGATTGAGTAGTTGGTCTAGTAGTTGGTCGAGTGGTCGGTCGAGTAGTTGGTCGAGTAGTTGGTCGAGTAGTTGGTCGAGTAGTTGGTCGAGTAGTTGGTCGAGTAGTTGGTCGAGTAGTTGGTCGCGTAGTTGGTCGAGTACTTGGTCGAGTAGTTGGTCGAGTAATTGGTCTCGAAGTTGGTCGAGTACTTGGTCGAGTAGTTGGTCAAGTTGTTGGTCGAGTAGTTGGTGGAGTAGTTGGTCGAGTAGTTGGTCGAGTAGTTTGTCAAGTAGTTGGTCCAGTGGTGAGTCGAGTAGTTGATCGAGTAGTTGGTCGAGTAGTTGGTCGAGTAGTTTGTCGAGTAGTTGGTAGTGTAGTTGGTCGAATGGTCGGTCGAGTACTTGATCGAGTAGTTGGTCGAGTAGTTTGTCAAGTAGTTGGTCGAGTAGTTGGTCAAGTAGTTGGTCTAGTGGTCAGTCGAGTACTTGATCGAGTAGTTGGTCGAGTAGTTGGTCAAGTGTTCAGTCGAGTATTTGATCGAGTAGTTGGTCGAGTTGTTGGTCAAGTGTTTAGTCGAGTACTTGACCGAGTAGTTGGTCGAGTACTTGGTCGAGTAGTTGGTCAAGTAGTTGGTCAAGTGTTCAGTCGAGTACTTGATCGAGTAGTTGGTCGAGTAGTTGGTCAAGTGTTCAGTCGAGTATTTGATCGAGTAGTTGGTCGAGTAGTTGGTCAAGTGTTTAGTCGAGTACTTGACCGAGTAGTTGGTCGAGTACTTGGTCGAGTAGTTGGTCGAGTAGTTGGTCGCGTAGTTGGTCGAGTAGTTGGTCAAGTTGTTGGTCGAGTAGTTTGTGGAGTAGTTGGTCGAGTAATTGGTCGAGTAGTTGGTCAAGTTGTTGGACCAGTGGTGAGTCGAGTAGTTGATCGAGTAGTTGGTCGAGTACTTGGTCGAGTAGTTGGTCAAGTAGTTGGTCGAGTGGTCAGTCGAGTACTTGATTGAGTAGTTGGTCTAGTAGTTGGTCGAGTGGTCGGTCGAGTAGTTGGTCGAGTAGTTGGTCGAGTAGTTGGTCGAGTAGTTGGTCGAGTAGTTGGTCGAGTAGTTGGTCGAGTACTTGGTCGAGTAGTTGGTCGAGTAGTTGGTCGAGTACTTGGTCGAGTAGTTGGTCGAGTAGTTGGTCGCGAAGTTGGTCGAGTACTTGGTCGAGTAGTTGGTCAAGTTGTTGGTCGAGTAGTTGGTGGAGTAGTTGGTCGAGTAGTTGGTCGAGTAGTTGGTCAAGTAGTTGGTCCAGTGGTGAGTCGAGTAGTTGATCGAGTAGTTGGTCGAGTAGTTGGTCGAGTAGTTTGTCGAGTAGTTGGTAGTGTAGTTGGTCGAGTAGTTGGTCGAGTAGTTGGTCGAGTTGTTGGTCGAGTAGTTGGTCGAGTACTTGGTCGAGTAGTTGGTCGGGTAGTTGGTCGAGTAGTTGGTCGAGTACTTGGTCGAGTACTTGGTCGAGCAGTTGGTCGAGTAGTTGGTCGAGTAGTTGGTCGAGTAGTTGGTCGAGTAGTTGGTCGAGTAGTTTGTCGAGTACTTGATCGAGTAGTTGGTCGAGTAGTTGGTCAAGTAGGTGGTCGAGTAGTTGGTCGAGTGGTCAGTCGAGTACTTGATCGAGTAGTTGGTCGAGTAGTTGGTCAGGTAGGTGGTCGAGTAGTTGGTCGGGTAGTTGGTCGAGTAGTTGGTCGAGTAGTTGGTCGAGTAGTTTGTCAAGTAGTTGGTCGAGTAGTTGGTCAAGTAGTTGGTCTAGTGGTCAGTCGAGTACTTGATCGAGTAGTTGGTCGAGTAGTTGGTCAAGTGTTCAGTCGAGTATTTGATCGAGTAGTTGGTCGAGTTGTTGGTCAAGTGTTTAGTCGAGTACTTGACCGAGTAGTTGGTCGAGTACTTGGTCGAGTAGTTGGTCAAGTAGTTGGTCAAGTGTTCAGTCGAGTACTTGATCGAGTTGTTGGTCGAGTAGTTGGTCAAGTGTTCAGTCGAGTATTTGATCGAGTAGTTGGTCGAGTAGTTGGTCAAGTAGGTGGTCGAGTAGTTGGTCGAGTGGTCAGTCGAGTACTTGATCGAGTAGTTGGTCGAGTAGTTGGTCAAGTAGGTGGTCGAGTAGTTGGTCGGGTAGTTGGTCGAGTAGTTGGTCGAGTAGTTGGTCGAGTAGTTTGTCAAGTAGTTGGTCGAGTAGTTGGTCAAGTAGTTGGTCTAGTGGTCAGTCGAGTACTTGATCGAGTAGTTGGTCGAGTAGTTGGTCAAGTGTTCAGTCGAGTATTTGATCGAGTAGTTGGTCGAGTTGTTGGTCAAGTGTTTAGTCGAGTACTTGACCGAGTAGTTGTTCGAGTACTTGGTCGAGTAGTTGGTCAAGTAGTTGGTCAAGTGTTCAGTCGAGTACTTGGTCGAGTAGTTGGTCAAGTTGTGGGTCGAGTAGTTGGTGGAGTAGTTGGTCGAGTAGTTGGTCGAGTAGTTGGTCGAGTTGTTGGTCGAGTAGTTGGTCGAGTAGTTGGTCAAGTACTTGGTCGAGTAGTTGGTCGAGTAGTTGGTCGAGTAGTTGGTCGAGTAGTTGGTCGAGTAGTTGGTGGAGTAGTTGGTCGAGTAGTTGGTCTAGTAGTTGGTCGAGTAGTTGGTCGAGTAGTTGGTCGAGTAGTTGGTCGAGTAGTTGGTGGAGTAGTTGGTCGAGTAGTTGGTCGAGTACTTGGTCGAGTAGTTGGTCGAGTAGTTGGTCGAGTAGTTGGTCGAGTAGTTGGTCGAGTACTTGGTCGAGTAGTTGGTCGAGTAGTTGGTCGAGTAGTTGGTCGAGTACTTGGTCGAGTAGTTGGTCGAGTAGTTGGTCGAGTAGTTTGTCGAGTACTTGATCGAGTAAATGGTCGAGTAGTTGGTCAAGTAGGTGGTCGAGTAGTTGGTCGAGCAGTTCGTCGAGTGGTCAGTCGAGTACTTGATCGAGTAGTTGGTCGAGTAGTTGGTCGAGTAGTTGGTCGAGTAGTTGGTCGAGTAGTTGGTCGAGTAGTTGCTCGAGTAGTTGGTCGATTACTTGGTCGAGTAGTTGGTCGAGTAGTTGGTCGAGTAGTTGGTTGAGTAGTTGGTCGAGTAGTTGGTCGAGTAGTTGGTCGAGTAGTTGGTCGAGTAGTTGGTCGAGTATTTGGTCGAGTAGTTGGTCGAGTAGTTGGTCCAGTAGTTGGTCGATTACTTGGTCGAGTAGTTGGTCGAGTAGTTGGTCGAGTACTTGGTCGAGTAGTTGGTCGAGTAGTTGGTCGAGTACTTGGTCGAGTATTTGGTCAAGTAGTTGGTCGAGTAGTTGGTGGAGTAGTTGGTCGAGTAGTTGGTCGAGTAGTTGGTCGAGTAGTTGGTCGAGTAGTTTGTCGAGTACTTGATCGAGTAGTTGGTCGAGTAGTTGGTCAAGTAGGTGGTCGAGTAGTTGGTCGAGTGGTCAGTCGAGTACTTGATCGAGTAGTTGGTCGAGTAGTTGGTCGAGTAGTTGGTCGAGTAGTTGGTCGAGTAGTTGGTCGAGTAGTTGGTCGATTACTTGGTCGAGTAGTTGGTCGAGTAGTCGGTCGAGTAGTTGGTCGAGTAGTTGGTCGAGTAGTTGGTCGAGTAGTTGGTCGAGTACTTGGTCGAGTAGTTGGTCGAGTAGTTGGTCAAGTAGGTGGTCGAGTAGTTGGTCGAGTGGTCAGTCGAATACTTGATCGAGTAGTTGGTCGAGTAGTTGGTCAAGTAGGTGGTCGAGTAGTTGGTCGGGTAGTTGGTCGAGTAGTTGGTCGAGTAGTTGGTCGAGTAGTTTGTCAAGTAGTTGGTCGAGTAGTTGGTCAAGTAGTTGGTCTAGTGGTCAGTCGAGTACTTGATCGAGTAGTTGGTCGAGTAGTTGGTCAAGTGTTCAGTCGAGTATTTGATCGAGTAGATGGTCGAGTTGTTGGTCAAGTGTTTAGTCGAGTACTTGACCGAGTAGTTGGTCGAGTACTTGGTCGAGTAGTTGGTCAAGTAGTTGGTCAAGTAGTTGGTCAAGTGTTCAGTCGAGTACTTGGTCGAGTAGTTGGTAAGTTGTTGGTCGAGTAGTTGGTGGAGTAGTTGGTCGAGTAGTTGGTCGAGTAGTTGGTCAAGTAGTTGTACCAGTGGTGAGTCGAGTAGTTGATCGAGTAGTTGGTCGATTACTTGGTCGAGTAGTTGGTCGAGTAGTTGGTCGAGTAGTTGGTCGAGTAGTTGGTCGAGTAGTTGGTCGAGTAGTTGGTCGAGTAGTTGGTCGAGTAGTTGGTCGAGTATTTGGTCGAGTAGTTGGTCGAGTAGTTGGTCCAGTAGTTGGTCGATTACTTGGTCGAGTAGTTGGTCGAGTAGTTGGTCGAGTACTTGGTCGAGTAGTTGGTCGAGTAGTTGGTCGAGTACTTGGTCGAGTATTTGGTCAAGTAGTTGGTCGAGTAGTTGGTGGAGTAGTTGGTCGAGTAGTTGGTCGAGTAGTTGGTCTAGTAGTTGGTCGAGTAGTTGGTCGAGTAGTTGGTCGAGTAGTTGGTCGAGTAGTTGGTCGAGTAGTTGGTCGAGTAGTTGGTGGAGTAGTTGGTCGAGTAGTTGGTCGAGTACTTGGTCGAGTACTTGGTCGAGTAGTTGGTCGAGTAGTTGGTCGAGTAGTTTGTCGAGTACTTGATCGAGTAGTTGGTCGAGTAGTTGGTCAAGTAGGTGGTCGAGTAGTTGGTCGAGTGGTCAGTCGAGTACTTGATCGAGTAGTTGGTCGAGTAGTTGGTCGATTAGTTGGTCGAGTAGTTGGTCGAGTAGTTGGTCGAGTAGTTGGTCGATTACTTGGTCGAGTAGTTGGTCGAGTAGTAGGTCGAGTAGTTGGTCGAGTAGTTGGTCGAGTAGTTGGTCGAGTAGTTGGTCGAGTAGTTGGTCGAGTAGTTTGTCAAGTAGTTGGTCGAGTAGTTGGTCAAGTAGTTGGTCTAGTGGTCAGTCGAGTACTTGATCGAGTAGTTGGTCGAGTAGTTGGTCAAGTGTTCAGTCGAGTATTTGATCGAGTAGATGGTCGAGTTGTTGGTCAAGTGTTTAGTCGAGTACTTGACCGAGTAGTTGGTCGAGTACTTGGTCGAGTAGTTGGTCAAGTAGTTGGTCAAGTGTTCAGTCGAGTACTTGGTCGAGTAGTTGGTAAGTTGTTGGTCGAGTAGTTGGTGGAGTAGTTGGTCGAGTAGTTGGTCGAGTAGTTGGTCAAGTAGTTGGTCCAGTGGTGAGTCGAGTAGTTGATCGAGTAGTTGGTCGAGTAGTTTGTCGAGTAGTTGGTAGTGTGGTTGGTCGAATGGTCGGTCGAGTACTTGATCGAGTAGTTGGTCGAGTAGTTGGTCGAGTAGTTGGTTGAGTAGTTGGTCGAGTAGTTGGTCGAGTAGTTGGTCGAGTAGTTGGTCGAGTACTTGGTCGAGTACTTGGTCGAGTAATTGGTCGAGCACTTGGTCGAGTAGTTGGTCGAGTAGTTGGTCGAGTTGTTGGTCGAGTAGTTGGTCGAGTAGTTGGTAAGTTGTTGGTCGAGTAGTTGGTGGAGTAGTTGGTCGAGTAGTTGGTCGAGTAGTTGGTCAAGTAGTTGGTCCAGTGGTGAGTCGAGTAGTTGATCGAGTAGTTGGTCGAGTAGTTTGTCGAGTAGTTGGTAGTGTAGTTGGTCGAATGGTCGGTCGAGTACTTGGTCGAGTAGTTGGTCGAGTAGTTGGTTGAGTAGTTGGTCGAGTAGTTGGTCGAGTAGTTGGTCGAGTAGTTGGTCGAGTACTTGGTCGAGTAGTTGGTCGAGTAATTGGTCGAGCACTTGGTCGAGTAGTTGGTCGAGTAGTTGGTCGAGTTGTTGGTCGAGTAGTTGGTCGAGTAGTTGGTCGAGTACTTGTTCGAGTAGTTGGTCGAGTAGTTGGTCGAGTAGTTGGTCGAGTAGTTGGTCGAGTAGTTGGTCAAGTAGTTGGTCGAGTAGTTGGTGGAGTAGTTGGTCGAGTAGTTGGTCTAGTAGTTGGTCGAGTAGTTGGTCGAGTAGTTGGTCGAGTAGTTGGTCGAGTAGTTGGTCGAGTAGTTGGTCGAGTAGTTGGTGGAGTAGTTGGTCGAGTAGTTGGTCGAGTACTTGGTCGAGTACTTGGTCGAGTAGTTGGTCGAGTAGTTGGTCGAGTAGTTTGTCGAGTACTTGATCGAGTAGTTGGTCGAGTAGTTGGTCAAGTAGGTGGTCGAGTAGTTGGTCGAGTGGTCAGTCGAGTACTTGATCGAGTAGTTGGTCGAGTAGTTGGTCGATTAGTTGGTCGAGTAGTTGGTCGAGTAGTTGGTCGAGTAGTTGGTCAAGTAGATGGTCGAGTAGTTGGTCGAGTAGTTGGTGGAGTAGTTGGTCGAGTAGTTGGTCGAGTACTTGGTCGAGTAGTTGGTCGAGTAGTTGGTCGAGTAGTTGGTCGAGTAGTTGGTCGAGTAGTTGGTCGAGTAGTTGGTCGAGTAGTTGGTCGAGTAGTTGGTCGATTACTTGGTCGAGTAGTTGGTCGAGTAGTTGGTCGAGTACTTGGTCGAGTAGTTGGTCGAGTAGTTGGTCTAGTACTTGGTCGAGTTGTTGGTCAAGTAGTTGGTCGAGTAGTTGGTCGAGTAGTTGGTCGAGTAGTTTGTCGAGTACTTGATCGAGTAGTTGGTCGAGTAGTAGGTCAAGTAGTTGGTCGAGTAGTTGGTCGAGTAGTTGGTCGAGTAGTTGGTCGAGTAGTTGATCGATTACTTGGTCGAGTAGTTGGTCGAGTAGTTGGTCGAGTAGTTGGTCGAGTAGTTGGTCGAGTAGTTGGTCGAGTAGTTGGTCGAGTAGTTGGTCGAGTAGTTGGTCGAGTAGTTGGTCGAGTAGTTGGTCGAGTAGTTGGTCGAGTAGTTGGTCGATTACTTGGTCGAGTAGTTGGTCGAGTAGTTGGTCGAGTACTTGGTCGAGTACTTGGTCGAGTAGTTGGTCGAGTAGTTGGTCGAGTAGTTGGTCGAGTACTTGGTCGAGTAGTTGGTCAAGTAGTTGGTCGAGTAGTTGGTCGAGTAGTTGGTCGAGTAGTTGGTCGAGTAGTTGGTCGAGTAGTTGGTCGAGTAGTTTGTCGAGTACTTGATCGAGTAGTTGGTCGAGTAGTAGGTCAAGTAGGTGGTCGAGTAGTTGGTCGAGTGGTCAGTCGAGTACTTGATCGAGTAGTTGGTCGAGTAGTTGGTCGAGTAGTTGGTCGAGTAGTTTGTCGAGTACTTGATCGAGTAGTTGGTCGAGTAGTTGGTCAAGTAGGTGGTCGAGTAGTTGGTCGAGTGGTCAGTCGAGTACTTGATCGAGTAGTTGGTCGAGTAGTTGGTCGAGTAGTTGGTCGAGTAGTTGGTCGAGTAGTTGGTCGAGTAGTTGGTCGATTACTTGGTCGAGTAGTTGGTCGAGTAGTCGGTCGAGTAGTTGGTCGAGTAGTTGGTCGAGTAGTTGGTCGAGTAGTTGGTCGAGTACTTGGTCGAGTAGTTGGTCGAGTAGTTGGTCAAGTAGGTGGTCGAGTAGTTGGTCGAGTGGTCAGTCGAATACTTGATCGAGTAGTTGGTCGAGTAGTTGGTCAAGTAGGTGGTCGAGTAGTTGGTCGGGTAGTTGGTCGAGTAGTTGGTCGAGTAGTTGGTCGAGTAGTTTGTCAAGTAGTTGGTCGAGTAGTTGGTCAAGTAGTTGGTCTAGTGGTCAGTCGAGTACTTGATCGAGTAGTTGGTCGAGTAGTTGGTCAAGTGTTCAGTCGAGTATTTGATCGAGTAGATGGTCGAGTTGTTGGTCAAGTGTTTAGTCGAGTACTTGACCGAGTAGTTGGTCGAGTACTTGGTCGAGTAGTTGGTCAAGTAGTTGGTCAAGTAGTTGGTCAAGTGTTCAGTCGAGTACTTGGTCGAGTAGTTGGTAAGTTGTTGGTCGAGTAGTTGGTGGAGTAGTTGGTCGAGTAGTTGGTCGAGTAGTTGGTCAAGTAGTTGTACCAGTGGTGAGTCGAGTAGTTGATCGAGTAGTTGGTCGATTACTTGGTCGAGTAGTTGGTCGAGTAGTTGGTCGAGTAGTTGGTCGAGTAGTTGGTCGAGTAGTTGGTCGAGTAGTTGGTCGAGTAGTTGGTCGAGTAGTTGGTCGAGTATTTGGTCGAGTAGTTGGTCGAGTAGTTGGTCCAGTAGTTGGTCGATTACTTGGTCGAGTAGTTGGTCGAGTAGTTGGTCGAGTACTTGGTCGAGTAGTTGGTCGAGTAGTTGGTCGAGTACTTGGTCGAGTATTTGGTCAAGTAGTTGGTCGAGTAGTTGGTGGAGTAGTTGGTCGAGTAGTTGGTCGAGTAGTTGGTCTAGTAGTTGGTCGAGTAGTTGGTCGAGTAGTTGGTCGAGTAGTTGGTCGAGTAGTTGGTCGAGTAGTTGGTCGAGTAGTTGGTGGAGTAGTTGGTCGAGTAGTTGGTCGAGTACTTGGTCGAGTACTTGGTCGAGTAGTTGGTCGAGTAGTTGGTCGAGTAGTTTGTCGAGTACTTGATCGAGTAGTTGGTCGAGTAGTTGGTCAAGTAGGTGGTCGAGTAGTTGGTCGAGTGGTCAGTCGAGTACTTGATCGAGTAGTTGGTCGAGTAGTTGATCGATTACTTGGTCGAGTAGTTGGTCGAGTAGTTGGTCGAGTAGTTGGTCGAGTAGTTGGTCGAGTAGTTGGTCGAGTAGTTGGTCGAGTAGTTGGTCGAGTAGTTGGTCGAGTAGTTGGTCGAGTAGTTGGTCGAGTAGTTGGTCGAGTAGTTGGTCGAGTAGTTGGTCGATTACTTGGTCGAGTAGTTGGTCGAGTAGTTGGTCGAGTACTTGGTCGAGTACTTGGTCGAGTAGTTGGTCGAGTAGTTGGTCGAGTAGTTGGTCGAGTACTTGGTCGAGTAGTTGGTCAAGTAGTTGGTCGAGTAGTTGGTCGAGTAGTTGGTCGAGTAGTTGGTCGAGTAGTTGGTCGAGTAGTTGGTCGAGTAGTTTGTCGAGTACTTGATCGAGTAGTTGGTCGAGTAGTAGGTCAAGTAGGTGGTCGAGTAGTTGGTCGAGTGGTCAGTCGAGTACTTGATCGAGTAGTTGGTCGAGTAGTTGGTCGAGTAGTTGGTCGAGTAGTTTGTCGAGTACTTGATCGAGTAGTTGGTCGAGTAGTTGGTCAAGTAGGTGGTCGAGTAGTTGGTCGAGTGGTCAGTCGAGTACTTGATCGAGTAGTTGGTCGAGTAGTTGGTCGAGTAGTTGGTCGAGTAGTTGGTCGAGTAGTTGGTCGAGTAGTTGGTCGATTACTTGGTCGAGTAGTTGGTCGAGTAGTCGGTCGAGTAGTTGGTCGAGTAGTTGGTCGAGTAGTTGGTCGAGTAGTTGGTCGAGTACTTGGTCGAGTAGTTGGTCGAGTAGTTGGTCAAGTAGGTGGTCGAGTAGTTGGTCGAGTGGTCAGTCGAATACTTGATCGAGTAGTTGGTCGAGTAGTTGGTCAAGTAGGTGGTCGAGTAGTTGGTCGGGTAGTTGGTCGAGTAGTTGGTCGAGTAGTTGGTCGAGTAGTTTGTCAAGTAGTTGGTCGAGTAGTTGGTCAAGTAGTTGGTCTAGTGGTCAGTCGAGTACTTGATCGAGTAGTTGGTCGAGTAGTTGGTCAAGTGTTCAGTCGAGTATTTGATCGAGTAGATGGTCGAGTTGTTGGTCAAGTGTTTAGTCGAGTACTTGACCGAGTAGTTGGTCGAGTACTTGGTCGAGTAGTTGGTCAAGTAGTTGGTCAAGTAGTTGGTCAAGTGTTCAGTCGAGTACTTGGTCGAGTAGTTGGTAAGTTGTTGGTCGAGTAGTTGGTGGAGTAGTTGGTCGAGTAGTTGGTCGAGTAGTTGGTCAAGTAGTTGTACCAGTGGTGAGTCGAGTAGTTGATCGAGTAGTTGGTCGATTACTTGGTCGAGTAGTTGGTCGAGTAGTTGGTCGAGTAGTTGGTCGAGTAGTTGGTCGAGTAGTTGGTCGAGTAGTTGGTCGAGTAGTTGGTCGAGTAGTTGGTCGAGTATTTGGTCGAGTAGTTGGTCGAGTAGTTGGTCCAGTAGTTGGTCGATTACTTGGTCGAGTAGTTGGTCGAGTAGTTGGTCGAGTACTTGGTCGAGTAGTTGGTCGAGTAGTTGGTCGAGTACTTGGTCGAGTATTTGGTCAAGTAGTTGGTCGAGTAGTTGGTGGAGTAGTTGGTCGAGTAGTTGGTCGAGTAGTTGGTCTAGTAGTTGGTCGAGTAGTTGGTCGAGTAGTTGGTCGAGTAGTTGGTCGAGTAGTTGGTCGAGTAGTTGGTCGAGTAGTTGGTGGAGTAGTTGGTCGAGTAGTTGGTCGAGTACTTGGTCGAGTACTTGGTCGAGTAGTTGGTCGAGTAGTTGGTCGAGTAGTTTGTCGAGTACTTGATCGAGTAGTTGGTCGAGTAGTTGGTCAAGTAGGTGGTCGAGTAGTTGGTCGAGTGGTCAGTCGAGTACTTGATCGAGTAGTTGGTCGAGTAGTTGGTCGATTAGTTGGTCGAGTAGTTGGTCGAGTAGTTGGTCGAGTAGTTGGTCGATTACTTGGTCGAGTAGTTGGTCGAGTAGTAGGTCGAGTAGTTGGTCGAGTAGTTGGTCGAGTAGTTGGTCGAGTAGTTGGTCGAGTAGTTGGTCGAGTAGTTTGTCAAGTAGTTGGTCGAGTAGTTGGTCAAGTAGTTGGTCTAGTGGTCAGTCGAGTACTTGATCGAGTAGTTGGTCGAGTAGTTGGTCAAGTGTTCAGTCGAGTATTTGATCGAGTAGATGGTCGAGTTGTTGGTCAAGTGTTTAGTCGAGTACTTGACCGAGTAGTTGGTCGAGTACTTGGTCGAGTAGTTGGTCAAGTAGTTGGTCAAGTGTTCAGTCGAGTACTTGGTCGAGTAGTTGGTAAGTTGTTGGTCGAGTAGTTGGTGGAGTAGTTGGTCGAGTAGTTGGTCGAGTAGTTGGTCAAGTAGTTGGTCCAGTGGTGAGTCGAGTAGTTGATCGAGTAGTTGGTCGAGTAGTTTGTCGAGTAGTTGGTAGTGTGGTTGGTCGAATGGTCGGTCGAGTACTTGATCGAGTAGTTGGTCGAGTAGTTGGTCGAGTAGTTGGTTGAGTAGTTGGTCGAGTAGTTGGTCGAGTAGTTGGTCGAGTAGTTGGTCGAGTACTTGGTCGAGTACTTGGTCGAGTAATTGGTCGAGCACTTGGTCGAGTAGTTGGTCGAGTAGTTGGTCGAGTTGTTGGTCGAGTAGTTGGTCGAGTAGTTGGTAAGTTGTTGGTCGAGTAGTTGGTGGAGTAGTTGGTCGAGTAGTTGGTCGAGTAGTTGGTCAAGTAGTTGGTCCAGTGGTGAGTCGATTAGTTGATCGAGTAGTTGGTCGAGTAGTTTGTCGAGTAGTTGGTAGTGTAGTTGGTCGAATGGTCGGTCGAGTACTTGGTCGAGTAGTTGGTCGAGTAGTTGGTTGAGTAGTTGGTCGAGTAGTTGGTCGAGTAGTTGGTCGAGTAGTTGGTCGAGTACTTGGTCGAGTAGTTGGTCGAGTAATTGGTCGAGCACTTGGTCGAGTAGTTGGTCGAGTAGTTGGTCGAGTTGTTGGTCGAGTAGTTGGTCGAGTAGTTGGTCGAGTACTTGTTCGAGTAGTTGGTCGAGTAGTTGGTCGAGTAGTTGGTCGAGTAGTTGGTCGAGTAGTTGGTCAAGTAGTTGGTCGAGTAGTTGGTGGAGTAGTTGGTCGAGTAGTTGGTCTAGTAGTTGGTCGAGTAGTTGGTCGAGTAGTTGGTCGAGTAGTTGGTCGAGTAGTTGGTCGAGTAGTTGGTCGAGTAGTTGGTGGAGTAGTTGGTCGAGTAGTTGGTCGAGTACTTGGTCGAGTACTTGGTCGAGTAGTTGGTCGAGTAGTTGGTCGAGTAGTTTGTCGAGTACTTGATCGAGTAGTTGGTCGAGTAGTTGGTCAAGTAGGTGGTCGAGTAGTTGGTCGAGTGGTCAGTCGAGTACTTGATCGAGTAGTTGGTCGAGTAGTTGGTCGATTAGTTGGTCGAGTAGTTGGTCGAGTAGTTGGTCGAGTAGTTGGTCAAGTAGATGGTCGAGTAGTTGGTCGAGTAGTTGGTGGAGTAGTTGGTCGAGTAGTTGGTCGAGTACTTGGTCGAGTAGTTGGTCGAGTAGTTGGTCGAGTAGTTGGTCGAGTAGTTGGTCGAGTAGTTGGTCGAGTAGTTGGTCGAGTAGTTGGTCGAGTAGTTGGTCGATTACTTGGTCGAGTAGTTGGTCGAGTAGTTGGTCGAGTACTTGGTCGAGTAGTTGGTCGAGTAGTTGGTCTAGTACTTGGTCGAGTTGTTGGTCAAGTAGTTGGTCGAGTAGTTGGTCGAGTAGTTGGTCGAGTAGTTTGTCGAGTACTTGATCGAGTAGTTGGTCGAGTAGTAGGTCAAGTAGTTGGTCGAGTAGTTGGTCGAGTAGTTGGTCGAGTAGTTGGTCGAGTAGTTGGTCGATTACTTGGTCGAGTATTTGGTCGAGTAGTTGGTCGAGTAGTTGGTCGAGTAGTTGGTCGAGTAGTTGGTCGAGTAGTTGGTCGAGTAGTTGGTCGAGTAGTTGGTCGAGTAGTTGGTCGAGTAGTTGGTCGAGTAGTTGGTCGAGTAGTTGGTCGAGTAGTTGGTCGAGTAGTTGGTCGATTACTTGGTCGAGTAGTTGGTCGAGTAGTTGGTCGAGTACTTGGTCGAGTACTTGGTCGAGTAGTTGGTCGAGTAGTTGGTCGAGTAGTTGGTCGAGTACTTGGTCGAGTAGTTGGTCAAGTAGTTGGTCGAGTAATTGGTCGAGTAGTTGGTCGAGTAGTTGGTCGAGTAGTTGGTCGAGTAGTTGGTCGAGTAGTTTGTCGAGTACTTGATCGAGTAGTTGGTCGAGTAGTAGGTCAAGTAGGTGGTCGAGTAGTTGGTCGAGTGGTCAGTCGAGTACTTGATCGAGTAGTTGGTCGAGTAGTTGGTCGAGTAGTTGGTCGAGTAGTTGGTCGAGTAGTTGGTCGATTACTTGGTCGAGTAGTTGGTCGAGTAGTTGGTCGAGTAGTTTGTCGAGTACTTGATCGAGTAGTTGGTCGAGTAGTTGGTAGTGTAGTTGGTCGAATGGTCGGTCGAGTACTTGATCGAGTAGTTGGTCGAGTAGTTGGTCGAGTAGTTGGTTGAGTAGTTGGTCGAGTAGTTGGTCGAGTAGTTGGTCGAGTAGTTGGTCGAGTACTTGGTCGAGTAGTTGGTCGAGTAATTGGTCGAGCACTTGGTCGAGTAGTTGGTCGAGTAGTTGGTCGAGTTGTTGGTCGAGTAGTTGGTCGAGTAGTTGGTAAGTTGTTGGTCGAGTAGTTGGTGGAGTAGTTGGTCGAGTAGTTGGTCGAGTAGTTGGTCAAGTAGTTGGTCCAGTGGTGAGTCGAGTAGTTGATCGAGTAGTTGGTCGAGTAGTTTGTCGAGTAGTTGGTAGTGTAGTTGGTCGAATGGTCGGTCGAGTACTTGATCGAGTAGTTGGTCGAGTAGTTGGTCGAGTAGTTGGTTGAGTAGTTGGTCGAGTAGTTGGTCGAGTAGTTGGTCGAGTAGTTGGTCGAGTACTTGGTCGAGTAGTTGGTCGAGTAATTGGTCGAGCACTTGGTCGAGTAGTTGGTCGAGTAGTTGGTCGAGTTGTTGGTCGAGTAGTTGGTCGAGTAGTTGGTCGAGTACTTGTTCGAGTAGTTGGTCGAGTAGTTAGTCGAGTAGTTGGTCGAGTAGTTGGTCGAGTAGTTGGTCAAGTAGTTGGTCGAGTAGTTGGTGGAGTAGTTGGTCGAGTAGTTGGTCTAGTAGTTGGTCGAGTAGTTGGTCGAGTAGTTGGTCGAGTAGTTGGTCGAGTAGTTGGTCGAGTAGTTGGTCGAGTAGTTGGTGGAGTAGTTGGTCGAGTAGTTGGTCGAGTACTTGGTCGAGTACTTGGTCGAGTAGTTGGTCGAGTAGTTGGTCGAGTAGTTTGTCGAGTACTTGATCGAGTAGTTGGTCGAGTAGTTGGTCAAGTAGGTGGTCAGGGAGTTGGTCGAGTGGTCAGTCGAGTACTTGATCGAGTAGTTGGTCGAGTAGTTGGTCGATTAGTTGGTCGAGTAGTTGGTCGAGTAGTTGGTCGAGTAGTTGGTCGAGTACTTGGTCGAGTAGTTGGTCGAGTAATTGGTCGAGCACTTGGTCGAGTAGTTGGTCGAGTAGTTGGTCGAGTTGTTGGTCGAGTAGTTGGTCGAGTAGTTGGTCGAGTACTTGTTCGAGTAGTTGGTCGAGTAGTTGGTCGAGTAGTTGGTCGAGTAGTTGGTCGAGTAGTTGGTCAAGTAGTTGGTCGAGTAGTTGGTGGAGTAGTTGGTCGAGTAGTTGGTCTAGTAGTTGGTCGAGTAGTTGGTCGAGTAGTTGGTCGAGTAGTTGGTCGAGTAGTTGGTCGAGTAGTTGGTCGAGTAGTTGGTGGAGTAGTTGGTCGAGTAGTTGGTCGAGTACTTGGTCGAGTACTTGGTCGAGTAGTTGGTCGAGTAGTTGGTCGAGTAGTTTGTCGAGTACTTGATCGAGTAGTTGGTCGAGTAGTTGGTCAAGTAGGTGGTCGAGTAGTTGGTCGAGTGGTCAGTCGAGTACTTGATCGAGTAGTTGGTCGAGTAGTTGGTCGATTAGTTGGTCGAGTAGTTGGTCGAGTAGTTGGTCGAGTAGTTGGTCGATTACTTGGTCGAGTAGTTGGTCGAGTAGTTGGTCGAGTAGTTGGTCGAGTAGTTGGTCGAGTAGTTGGTCGAGTAGTTGGTCGAGTAGTTGGTCGAGTAGTTGGTCGAGTAGTTGGTCGAGTAGTTGGTCGAGTAGTTGGTCGAGTAGTTGGTCGAGTAGTTGGTCGATTACTTGGTCGAGTAGTTGGTCGAGTAGTTGGTCGAGTACTTGGTCGAGTAGTTGGTCGAGTAGTTGGTCTAGTACTTGGTCGAGTTGTTGGTCAAGTAGTTGGTCGAGTAGTTGGTCGAGTAGTTGGTGGAGTAGTTTGTCGAGTACTTGATCGAGTAGTTGGTCGAGTAGTAGGTCAAGTAGTTGGTCGAGTAGTTGGTCGAGTAGTTGGTCGAGTAGTTGGTCGAGTAGTTGGTCGATTACTTGGTCGAGTAGTTGGTCGAGTAGTTGGTCGAGTAGTTGGTCGAGTAGTTGGTCGAGTAGTTGGTCGAGTAGTTGGTCGAGTAGTTGGTCGAGTAGTTGGTCGAGTAGTTGGTCGAGTAGTTGGTCGAGTAGTTGGTCGAGTAGTTGGTCGAGTAGTTGGTCGAGTAGTTGGTCGATTACTTGGTCGAGTAGTTGGTCGAGTAGTTGGTCGAGTACTTGGTCGAGTAGTTGGTCGAGTAGTTGGTCTAGTACTTGGTCGAGTTGTTGGTCAAGTAGTTGGTCGAGTAGTTGGTCGAGTAGTTGGTCGAGTAGTTTGTCGAGTACTTGATCGAGTAGTTGGTCGAGTAGTAGGTCAAGTAGTTGGTCGAGTAGTTGGTCGAGTAGTTGGTCGAGTAGTTGGTCGAGTAGTTGGTCGATTACTTGGTCGAGTAGTTGGTCTAGTAGTTGGTCGAGTAGTTGGTCGAGTAGTTGGTCGAGTAGTTGGTCGAGTAGTTGGTCGAGTAGTTGGTCGAGTAGTTGGTCGAGTAGTTGGTCGAGTATTTGGTCGAGTAGTTGGTCGAGTAGTTGGTCGAGTAGTTGGTCGAGTAGTTGGTCGAGTAGTTGGTCGATTACTTGGTCGAGTAGTTGGTCGAGTAGTTGGTCGAGTAGTTGGTCGAGTACTTGGTCGAGTAGTTGGTCGAGTAGTTGGTCGAGTACTTGGTCGAGTAGTTGGTCAAGTAGTTGGTCGAGTAGTCTGTCGAGTAGTTGGTCGAGTAGTTGGTCGAGTAGTTGGTCGAGTAGTTGGTCGAGTAGTTTGTCGAGTACTTGATCGAGTAGTTGGTCGAGTAGTAGGTCAAGTAGGTGGTCGAGTAGTTGGTCGAGTGGTCAGTCGAGTACTTGATCGAGTAGTTGGTCGAGTAGTTGGTCGAGTAGTTGGTCGAGTAGTTGGTCGATTACTTGGTCGAGTAGTTGGTCGAGTAGTTGGTCGAGTAGTTTGTCGAGTACTTGATCGAGTAGTTGGTCGAGTAGTTGGTCAAGTAGGTGGTCGATTAGTTGGTCGAGTAGTTCGTCGAGTGGTCAGTCGAGTACTTGATCGAGTAGTTGGTCGAGTACTTGGTCGAGTAGTTGGTCGAGTAGTTGGTCGAGTAGTTGGTCGAGTAGTTGGTCGAGTACTTGGTCGAGTAGTTGGTCGAGTAGTTGGTCAAGTAGTTGGTCGAGTACTTGGTCGCGTAGTTGGTCGAGTAGTTGGTCGAGTAGTTTGTCGAGTACTTGATCGAGTAGTTGGTCGAGTAGTTGGTCAAGTAGGTGGTCGAGTAGTTGGTCGAGTAGTTCGTCGAGTGGTCAGTCGAGTACTTGATCGAGTAGTTGGTCGAGTAGTTGGTCGAGTAGTTGGTCGAGTAGTTGGTCGAGTAGTTGGTCGAGTAGTTGGTCGAGTAGTTGGTCGATTACTTGGTCGAGTAGTTGGTCGAGTAGTTGGTCGAGTAGTTGGTCGAGTAGTTGGTCGAGTAATTGGTCGAGTAGTTGGTCGAGTAGTTGGTCGAGTACTTGGTCGAGTAGTTGGTCGAGTAGTTGGTCCAGTAGTTGGTCGATTACTTGGTCGAGTAGTTGGTCGAGTAGTTGGTCGAGTACTTGGTCGAGTAGTTGGTCGAGTAGTTGGTCGAGTACTTGGTCGAGTATTTGGTCAAGTAGTTGGTCGAGTAGTTGGTGGAGTAGTTGGTCGAGTAGTTGGTCGAGTAGTTGGTCGAGTAGTTGGTCGAGTAGTTGGTCGAGTAGTTGGTCGAGTAGTTGGTCGAGTAGTTGGTCGATTACTTGGTCGAGTAGTTGGTCGAGTAGTTGGTCGAGTACTTGGTCGAGTAGTTGGTCGAGTAGTTGGTCTAGTACTTGGTCGAGTTGTTGGTCAAGTAGTTGGTCGAGTAGTTGGTCGAGTAGTTGGTCGAGTAGTTTGTCGAGTACTTGATCGAGTAGTTGGTCGAGTAGTAGGTCAAGTAGTTGGTCGAGTAGTTGGTCGAGTAGTTGGTCGAGTAGTTGGTCGAGTAGTTGGTCGATTACTTGGTCGAGTAGTTGGTCGAGTAGTTGGTCGAGTAGTTGGTCGAGTAGTTGGTCGAGTAGTTGGTCGAGTAGTTGGTCGAGTAGTTGGTCGAGTAGTTGGTCGAGTAGTTGGTCGAGTAGTTGGTCGAGTAGTTGGTCGAGTAGTTGGTCGAGTAGTTGGTCGATTACTTGGTCGAGTAGTTGGTCGAGTAGTTGGTCGAGTACTTGGTCGAGTACTTGGTCGAGTAGTTGGTCGAGTAGTTGGTCGAGTAGTTGGTCGAGTACTTGGTCGAGTAGTTGGTCAAGTAGTTGGTCGAGTAGTTGGTCGAGTAGTTGGTCGAGTAGTTGGTCGAGTAGTTGGTCGAGTAGTTGGTTGAGTAGTTTGTCGAGTACTTGATCGAGTAGTTGGTCGAGTAGTAGGTCAAGTAGGTGGTCGAGTAGTTGGTCGAGTGGTCAGTCGAGTACTTGATCGAGTAGTTGGTCGAGTAGTTGGTCGAGTAGTTGGTCGAGTAGTTGGTCGAGTAGTTGGTCGATTACTTGGTCGAGTAGTTGGTCGAGTAGTTGGTCGAGTAGTTGGTTGAGTAGTTGGTCGAGTAGTTGGTCGAGTAGTTGGTCGAGTAGTTGGTCGAGTACTTGGTCGAGTAGTTGGTCGAGTAATTGGTCGAGCACTTGGTCGAGTAGTTGGTCGAGTAGTTGGTCGAGTTGTTGGTCGAGTAGTTGGTCGAGTAGTTGGTAAGTTGTTGGTCGAGTAGTTGGTGGAGTAGTTGGTCGAGTAGTTGGTCGAGTAGTTGGTCAAGTAGTTGGTCCAGTGGTGAGTCGAGTATTTGATCGAGTAGTTGGTCGAGTAGTTTGTCGAGTAGTTGGTAGTGTAGTTGGTCGAATGGTCGGTCGAGTACTTGATCGAGTAGTTGGTCGAGTAGTTGGTCGAGTAGTTGCTTGAGTAGTTGGTCGAGTAGTTGGTCGAGTAGTTGGTCGAGTAGTTGGTCGAGTACTTGGTCGAGTAGTTGGTCGAGTAATTGGTCGAGCACTTGGTCGAGTAGTTGGTCGAGTAGTTGGTCGAGTTGTTGGTCGAGTAGTTGGTCGAGTAGTTGGTCGAGTACTTGTTCGAGTAGTTGGTCGAGTAGTTAGTCGAGTAGTTGGTCGAGTAGTTGGTCGAGTAGTTGGTCAAGTAGTTGGTCGAGTAGTTGGTGGAGTAGTTGGTCGAGTAGTTGGTCTAGTAGTTGGTCGAGTAGTTGGTCGAGTAGTTGGTCGAGTAGTTGGTCGAGTAGTTGGTCGAGTAGTTGGTCGAGTAGTTGGTGGAGTAGTTGGTCGAGTAGTTGGTCGAGTACTTGGTCGAGTACTTGGTCGAGTAGTTGGTCGAGTAGTTGGTCGAGTAGTTTGTCGAGTACTTGATCGAGTAGTTGGTCGAGTAGTTGGTCAAGTAGGTGGTCGAGTAGTTGGTCGAGTGGTCAGTCGAGTACTTGATCGAGTAGTTGGTCGAGTAGTTGGTCGATTAGTTGGTCGAGTAGTTGGTCGAGTAGTTGGTCGAGTAGTTGGTCGAGTAGTTGGTCGAGTAGTTGGTCGAGTAGTTGGTCGAGTAGTTGGTCGAGTAGTTGGTCGAGTAGTTGGTCGAGTAGTTGGTCGAGTAGTTGGTCGAGTAGTTTGTCGAGTAGTTGGTCGAGTAGTTGGTCGATTACTTGGTCGAGTAGTTGGTCGAGTAGTTGGTCGAGTACTTGGTCGAGTAGTTGGTCGAGTAGTTGGTCTAGTACTTGGTCGAGTTGTTGGTCAAGTAGTTGGTCGAGTAGTTGGTCGAGTAGTTGGTCGAGTAGTTTGTCGAGTACTTGATCGAGTAGTTGGTCGAGTAGTAGGTCAAGTAGTTGGTCGAGTAGTTGGTCGAGTAGTTGGTCGAGTAGTTGGTCGAGTAGTTGGTCGATTACTTGGTCGAGTAGTTGGTCGAGTAGTTGGTCGAGTAGTTGGTCGAGTAGTTGGTCGAGTAGTTGGTCGAGTAGTTGGTCGAGTAGTTGGTCGAGTAGTTGGTCGAGTAGTTGGTCGAGTAGTTGGTCGAGTAGTTTGTCGAGTACTTGATCGAGTAGTTGGTCGAGTAGTAGGTCAAGTAGGTGGTCGAGTAGTTGGTCGAGTGGTCAGTCGAGTACTTGATCGAGTAGTTGGTCGAGTAGTTGGTCGAGTAGTTGGTTGAGTAGTTGGTCGAGTAGTTAGTCGAGTAGTTGGTCGAGTAGTTGGTCGAGTCCTTGGTCGAGTAGTTGGTCGAGTAATTGGTCGAGCACTTGGTCGAGTAGTTGGTCGAGTAGTTGGTCGAGTTGTTGGTCGAGTAGTTGGTCGAGTAGTTGGTAAGTTGTTGGTCGAGTAGTTGGTGGAGTAGTTGGTCGAGTAGTTGGTCGAGTAGTTGGTCAAGTAGTTGGTCCAGTGGTGAGTCGAGTAGTTGATCGAGTAATTGGTCGAGTAGTTTGTCGAGTAGTTGGTAGTGTAGTTGGTCGAATGGTCGGTCGAGTACTTGATCGAGTAGTTGGTCGAGTAGTTGGTCGAGTAGTTGGTTGAGTAGTTGGTCGAGTAGTTGGTCGAGTAGTTGGTCGAGTAGTTGGTCGAGTACTTGGTCGAGTAGTTGGTCGAGTAATTGGTCGAGCACTTGGTCGAGTAGTTGGTCGAGTAGTTGGTCGAGTTGTTGGTCGAGTAGTTGGTCGAGTAGTTGGTCGAGTACTTGTTCGAGTAGTTGGTCGAGTAGTTGGTCGAGTAGTTGGTCGAGTAGTTGGTCGAGTAGTTGGTCAAGTAGTTGGTCGAGTAGTTGGTGGAGTAGTTGGTCGAGTAGTTGGTCTAGTAGTTGGTCGAGTAGTTGGTCGAGTAGTTGGTCGAGTAGTTGGTCGAGTAGTTGGTCGAGTAGTTGGTCGAGTAGTTGGTGGAGTAGTTGGTCGAGTAGTTGGTCGAGTACTTGGTCGAGTACTTGGTCGAGTAGTTGGTCGAGTAGTTGGTCGAGTAGTTTGTCGAGTACTTGATCGAGTAGTTGGTCGAGTAGTTGGTCAAGTAGGTGGTCGAGTAGTTGGTCGAGTGGTCAGTCGAGTACTTGATCGAGTAGTTGGTCGAGTAGTTGGTCGATTAGTTGGTCGAGTAGTTGGTCGAGTAGTTGGTCGAGTAGTTGGTCGATTACTTGGTCGAGTAGTTGGTCGAGTAGTTGGTCGAGTAGTTGGTCGAGTAGTTGGTCGAGTAGTTGGTCGAGTAGTTGGTCGAGTAGTTGGTCGAGTAGTTGGTCGAGTAGTTGGTCGAGTAGTTGGTCGAGTAGTTGGTCGAGTAGTTGGTCGAGTAGTTGGTCGAGTAGTTGGTCGATTACTTGGTCGAGTAGTTGGTCGAGTAGTTGGTCGAGTACTTGGTCGAGTAGTTGGTCGAGTAGTTGGTCTAGTACTTGGTCGAGTTGTTGGTCAAGTAGTTGGTCGAGTAGTTGGTCGAGTAGTTGGTGGAGTAGTTTGTCGAGTACTTGATCGAGTAGTTGGTCGAGTAGTAGGTCAAGTAGTTGGTCGAGTAGTTGGTCGAGTAGTTGGTCGAGTAGTTGGTCGAGTAGTTGGTCGATTACTTGGTCGAGTAGTTGGTCGAGTAGTTGGTCGAGTAGTTGGTCGAGTAGTTGGTCGAGTAGTTGGTCGAGTAGTTGGTCGAGTAGTTGGTCGAGTAGTTGGTCGAGTAGTTGGTCGAGTAGTTGGTCGAGTAGTTGGTCGAGTAGTTGGTCGAGTAGTTGGTCGATTACTTGGTCGAGTAGTTGGTCGAGTAGTTGGTCGAGTAGTTGGTCGAGTAGTTGGTCGAGTAGTTGGTCGAGTAGTTGGTCGAGTAGTTGGTCGAGTAGTTGGTCGAGTAGTTGGTCGAGTACTTGGTCGAGTAGTTGGTCGAGTAGTTGGTCGAGTACTTGGTCGAGTAGTTGGTCAAGTAGTTGGTCGAGTAGTTGGTCGAGTAGTTGGTCGAGTAGTTGGTCGAGTAGTAGGTCAAGTAGGTGGTCGAGTAGTTGGTCGAGTGGTCAGTCGAGTACTTGATCGAGTAGTTGGTCGAGTAGTTGGTCGAGTAGTTGGTCGAGTAGTTGGTCGATTACTTGGTCGAGTAGTTGGTCGAGTAGTTGGTCGAGTAGTTTGTCGAGTACTTGATCGAGTAGTTGGTCGAGTAGTTGGTCAAGTAGGTGATCGATTAGTTGGTCGAGTAGTTCGTCGAGTGGTCAGTCGAGTACTTGATCGAGTAGTTGGTCGAGTACTTGGTCGAGTAGTTGGTCGAGTAGTTGGTCGAGTAGTTGGTCGAGTAGTTTGTCGAGTACTTGATCGAGTAGTTGGTCGAGTAGTAGGTCAAGTAGGTGGTCGAGTAGTTGGTCGAGTGGTCAGTCGAGTACTTGATCGAGTAGTTGGTCGAGTAGTTGGTCGAGTAGTTGGTCGAGTAGTTGGTCGAGTAGTTGGTCGAGTAGTTTGTCGAGTACTTGATCGAGTAGTTGGTCGAGTAGTTGGTAGTGTAGTTGGTCGAATGGTCGGTCGAGTACTTGATCGAGTAGTTGGTCGAGTAGTTGGTCAAGTAGTTGGTTGAGTAGTTGGTCGAGTAGTTGGTCGAGTAGTTGGTCGAGTAGTTGGTCGAGTACTTGGTCGAGTAGTTGGTCGAGTAATTGGTCGAGCACTTGGTCGAGTAGTTGGTCGAGTAGTTGGTCGAGTTGTTGGTCGAGTAGTTGGTCGAGTAGTTGGTAAGTTGTTGGTCGAGTAGTTGGTGGAGTAGTTGGTCGAGTAGTTGGTCGAGTAGTTGGTCAAGTAGTTGGTCCAGTGGTGAGTCGAGTAGTTGATCGAGTAGTTGGTCGAGTAGTTTGTCGAGTAGTTGGTAGTGTAGTTGGTCGAATGGTCGGTCGAGTACTTGATCGAGTAGTTGGTCGAGTAGTTGGTCGAGTAGTTGGTTGAGTAGTTGGTCGAGTAGTTGGTCGAGTAGTTGGTCGAGTAGTTGGTCGAGTACTTGGTCGAGTAGTTGGTCGAGTAATTGGTCGAGCACTTGGTCGAGTAGTTGGTCGAGTAGTTGGTCGAGTTGTTGGTCGAGTAGTTGGTCGAGTAGTTGGTCGAGTACTTGTTCGAGTAGTTGGTCGAGTAGTTGGTCGATTACTTGGTCGAGTAGTTGGTCGAGTAGTTGGTCGAGTACTTGGTCGAGTAGTTGGTCGAGTAGTTGGTCGAGTACTTGGTCGAGTATTTGGTCAAGTAGTTGGTCGAGTAGTTGGTGGAGTAGTTGGTCGAGTAGTTGGTCGAGTAGTTGGTCGAGTAGTTGGTCGAGTAGTTGGTCGAGTAGTTGGTCGAGTAGTTGGTCGAGTAGTTGGTCGATTACTTGGTCGAGTAGTTGGTCGAGTACTTGGTCGAGTAGTTGGTCGAGTAGTTGGTCTAGTACTTGGTCGAGTTGTTGGTCAAGTAGTTGGTCGAGTAGTTGGTCGAGTAGTTGGTCGAGTAGTTTGTCGAGTACTTGATCGAGTAGTTGGTCGAGTAGTAGGTCAAGTAGTTGGTCGAGTAGTTGGTCGAGTAGTTGGTCGAGTAGTTGGTCGAGTAGTTGGTCGATTACTTGGTCGAGTAGTTGGTCGAGTAGTTGGTCGAGTAGTTGGTCGAGTAGTTGGTCGAGTAGTTGGTCGAGTAATTGGTCGAGTAGTTGGTCGAGTAGTTGGTCGAGTAGTTGGTCGAGTAGTTGGTCGAGTAGTTGGTCGAGTAGTTGGTCGATTACTTGGTCGAGTAGTTGGTCGAGTAGTTGGTCGAGTACTTGGTCGAGTACTTGGTCGAGTAGTTGGTCGAGTAGTTGGTCGAGTAGTTGGTCGAGTACTTGGTCGAGTAGTTGGTCAAGTAGTTGGTCGAGTAGTTGGTCGAGTAGTTGGTCGAGTAGTTGGTCGAGTAGTTGGTCGAGTAGTTGGTCGAGTAGTTTGTCGAGTACTTGATCGAGTAGTTGGTCGAGTAGTAGGTCAAGTAGGTGGTCGAGTAGTTGGTCGAGTGGTCAGTCGAGTACTTGATCGAGTAGTTGGTCGAGTAGTTGGTCGAGTAGTTGGTCGAGTAGTTGGTCGAGTAGTTGGTCGATTACTTGGTCGAGTAGTTGGTCGAGTAGTTGGTCGAGTAGTTGGTTGAGTAGTTGGTCGAGTAGTTGGTCGAGTAGTTGGTCGAGTAGTTGGTCGAGTACTTGGTCGAGTAGTTGGTCGAGTAATTGGTCGAGCACTTGGTCGAGTAGTTGGTCGAGTAGTTGGTCGAGTTGTTGGTCGAGTAGTTGGTCGAGTAGTTGGTAAGTTGTTGGTCGAGTAGTTGGTGGAGTAGTTGGTCGAGTAGTTGGTCGAGTAGTTGGTCAAGTAGTTGGTCCAGTGGTGAGTCGAGTAGTTGATCGAGTAGTTGGTCGAGTAGTTTGTCGAGTAGTTGGTAGTATAGTTGGTCGAATGGTCGGTCGAGTACTTGATCGAGTAGTTGGTCGAGTAGTTGGTCGAGTAGTTGGTTGAGTAGTTGGTCGAGTAGTTGGTCGAGTAGTTGGTCGAGTAGTTGGTCGAGTACTTGGTCGAGTAGTTGGTCGAGTAATTGGTCGAGCACTTGGTCGAGTAGTTGGTCGAGTAGTTGGTCGAGTTGTTGGTCGAGTAGTTGGTCGAGTAGTTGGTCGAGTACTTGTTCGAGTAGTTGGTCGAGTAGTTAGTCGAGTAGTTGGTCGAGTAGTTGGTCGAGTAGTTGGTCAAGTAGTTGGTCGAGTAGTTGGTGGAGTAGTTGGTCGAGTAGTTGGTCTAGTAGTTGGTCGAGTAGTTGGTCGAGTAGTTGGTCGAGTAGTTGGTCGAGTAGTTGGTCGAGTAGTTGGTCGAGTAGTTGGTGGAGTAGTTGGTCGAGTAGTTGGTCGAGTACTTGGTCGAGTACTTGGTCGAGTAGTTGGTCGAGTAGTTGGTCGAGTAGTTTGTCGAGTACTTGATCGAGTAGTTGGTCGAGTAGTTGGTCAAGTAGGTGGTCGAGTAGTTGGTCGAGTGGTCAGTCGAGTACTTGATCGAGTAGTTGGTCGAGTAGTTGGTCGATTAGTTGGTCGAGTAGTTGGTCGAGTAGTTGGTCGAGTAGTTGGTCGAGTAGTTGGTCGAGTAGTTGGTCGAGTAGTTGGTCGAGTAGTTGGTCGAGTAGTTGGTCGAGTAGTTGGTCGAGTAGTTGGTCGAGTAGTTGGTCGAGTAGTTTGTCGAGTAGTTGGTCGAGTAGTTGGTCGATTACTTGGTCGAGTAGTTGGTCGAGTAGTTGGTCGAGTACTTGGTCGAGTAGTTGTTCGAGTAGTTGGTCTAGTACTTGGTCGAGTTGTTGGTCAAGTAGTTGGTCGAGTAGTTGGTCGAGTAGTTGGTCGAGTAGTTTGTCGAGTACTTGATCGAGTAGTTGGTCGAGTAGTAGGTCAAGTAGTTGGTCGAGTAGTTGGTCGAGTAGTTGGTCGAGTAGTTGGTCGAGTAGTTGGTCGATTACTTGGTCGAGTAGTTGGTCGAGTAGTTGGTCGAGTAGTTGGTCGAGTAGTTGGTCGAGTAGTTGGTCGAGTAGTTGGTCGAGTAGTTGGTCGAGTAGTTGGTCGAGTAGTTGGTCGAGTAGTTGGTCGAGTAGTTTGTCGAGTACTTGATCGAGTAGTTGGTCGAGTAGTAGGTCAAGTAGGTGGTCGAGTAGTTGGTCGAGTGGTCAGTCGAGTACTTGATCGAGTAGTTGGTCGAGTAGTTGGTCGAGTAGTTGGTTGAGTAGTTGGTCGAGTAGTTAGTCGAGTAGTTGGTCGAGTAGTTGGTCGAGTCCTTGGTCGAGTAGTTGGTCGAGTAATTGGTCGAGCACTTGGTCGAGTAGTTGGTCGAGTAGTTGGTCGAGTTGTTGGTCGAGTAGTTGGTCGAGTAGTTGGTAAGTTGTTGGTCGAGTAGTTGGTGGAGTAGTTGGTCGAGTAGTTGGTCGAGTAGTTGGTCAAGTAGTTGGTCCAGTGGTGAGTCGAGTAGTTGATCGAGTAATTGGTCGAGTAGTTTGTCGAGTAGTTGGTAGTGTAGTTGGTCGAATGGTCGGTCGAGTACTTGATCGAGTAGTTGGTCGAGTAGTTGGTCGAGTAGTTGGTTGAGTAGTTGGTCGAGTAGTTGGTCGAGTAGTTGGTCGAGTAGTTGGTCGAGTACTTGGTCGAGTAGTTGGTCGAGTAATTGGTCGAGCACTTGGTCGAGTAGTTGGTCGAGTAGTTGGTCGAGTTGTTGGTCGAGTAGTTGGTCGAGTAGTTGGTCGAGTACTTGTTCGAGTAGTTGGTCGAGTAGTTGGTCGAGTAGTTGGTCGAGTAGTTGGTCGAGTAGTTGGTCAAGTAGTTGGTCGAGTAGTTGGTGGAGTAGTTGGTCGAGTAGTTGGTCTAGTAGTTGGTCGAGTAGTTGGTCGAGTAGTTGGTCGAGTAGTTGGTCGAGTAGTTGGTCGAGTAGTTGGTCGAGTAGTTGGTGGAGTAGTTGGTCGAGTAGTTGGTCGAGTACTTGGTCGAGTACTTGGTCAAGTAGGTGGTCGAGTAGTTGGTCGAGTGGTCAGTCGAGTACTTGATCGAGTAGTTGGTCGAGTAGTTGGTCGAGTAGTTGGTCGAGTAGTTGGTCGAGTAGTAGGTCAAGTAGGTGGTCGAGTAGTTGGTCGAGTGGTCAGTCGAGTACTTGATCGAGTAGTTGGTCGAGTAGTTGGTCGAGTAGTTGGTCGAGTAGTTGGTCGAGTAGTTGGTCGATTACTTGGTCGAGTAGTTGGTCGAGTAGTTGGTCGAGTAGTTGGTCGAGTAGTTGGTCGAGTAGTTGGTCGAGTAGTTGGTCGAGTAGTTGGACGAGTAGTTGGTCGAGTAGTTGGTCGAGTAGTTGGTCGAGTAGTTGGTCGAGTAGTTGGTCGAGTAGTTGGTCGAGTAGTTGGTCGATTACTTGGTCGAGTAGTTGGTCGAGTAGTTGGTCGAGTACTTGGTCGAGTAGTTGGTCGAGTAGTTGGTCTAGTACTTGGTCGAGTTGTTGGTCAAGTAGTTGGTCGAGTAGTTGGTCGAGTAGTTGGTCGAGTAGTTGGTCGAGTACTTGGTCGAGTAGTTGGTCAAGTAGTTGGTCGAGTAGTTGGTCGAGTAGTTGGTCGAGTAGTTGGTCGAGTAGTAGGTCAAGTAGGTGGTCGAGTAGTTGGTCGAGTGGTCAGTCGAGTACTTGATCGAGTAGTTGGTCGAGTAGTTGGTCGAGTAGTTGGTCGAGTAGTTGGTCGAGTAGTTGGTCGATTACTTGGTCGAGTAGTTGGTCGAGTAGTTGGTCGAGTAGTTGGTCGAGTAGTTGGTCGAGTAGTTGGTCGAGTAGTTGGTCGAGTAGTTGGACGAGTAGTTGGTCGAGTAGTTGGTCGAGTAGTTGGTCGAGTAGTTGGTCGAGTAGTTGGTCGAGTAGTTGGTCGAGTAGTTGGTCGATTACTTGGTCGAGTAGTTGGTCGAGTAGTTGGTCGAGTACTTGGTCGAGTAGTTGGTCGAGTAGTTGGTCTAGTACTTGGTCGAGTTGTTGGTCAAGTAGTTGGTCGAGTAGTTGGTCGAGTAGTTGGTGGAGTAGTTTGTCGAGTACTTGATCGAGTAGTTGGTCGAGTAGTAGGTCAAGTAGTTGGTCGAGTAGTTGGTCGAGTAGTTGGTCGAGTAGTTGGTCGAGTAGTTGGTCGATTACTTGGTCGAGTAGTTGGTCGAGTAGTTGGTCGAGTAGTTGGTCGAGTAGTTGGTCGAGTAGTTGGTCGAGTAGTTGGTCGAGTAGTTGGTCGAGTAGTTGGTCGAGTAGTTGGTCGAGTAGTTGGTCGAGTAGTTGGTCGAGTAGTTGGTCGAGTAGTTGGTCGATTACTTGGTCGAGTAGTTGGTCGAGTAGTTGGTCGAGTAGTTGGTCGAGTAGTTGGTCGAGTAGTTGGTCGAGTAGTTGGTCGAGTAGTTGGTCGAGTAGTTGGTCGAGTAGTTGGTCGAGTACTTGGTCGAGTAGTTGGTCGAGTAGTTGGTCGAGTACTTGGTCGAGTAGTTGGTCAAGTAGTTGGTCGAGTAGTTGGTCGAGTAGTTGGTCGAGTAGTTGGTCGAGTAGTAGGTCAAGTAGGTGGTCGAGTAGTTGGTCGAGTGGTCAGTCGAGTACTTGATCGAGTAGTTGGTCGAGTAGTTGGTCGAGTAGTTGGTCGAGTAGTTGGTCGAGTAGTTGGTCGATTACTTGGTCGAGTAGTTGGTCGAGTAGTTGGTCGAGTAGTTTGTCGAGTACTTGATCGAGTAGTTGGTCGAGTAGTTGGTCAAGTAGGTGATCGATTAGTTGGTCGAGTAGTTCGTCGAGTGGTCAGTCGAGTACTTGATCGAGTAGTTGGTCGAGTACTTGGTCGAGTAGTTGGTCGAGTAGTTGGTCGAGTAGTTGGTCGAGTAGTTTGTCGAGTACTTGATCGAGTAGTTGGTCGAGTAGTAGGTCAAGTAGGTGGTCGAGTAGTTGGTCGAGTGGTCAGTCGAGTACTTGATCGAGTAGTTGGTCGAGTAGTTGGTCGAGTAGTTGGTTGAGTAGTTGGTCGAGTAGTTAGTCGAGTAGTTGGTCGAGTAGTTGTTCGAGTCCTTGGTCGAGTAGTTGGTCGAGTAATTGGTCGAGCACTTGGTCGAGTAGTTGGTCGAGTAGTTGGTCGAGTTGTTGGTCGAGTAGTTGGTCGAGTAGTTGGTAAGTTGTTGGTCGAGTAGTTGGTGGAGTAGTTGGTCGAGTAGTTGGTCGAGTAGTTGGTCAAGTAGTTGGTCCAGTGGTGAGTCGAGTAGTTGATCGAGTAATTGGTCGAGTAGTTTGTCGAGTAGTTGGTAGTGTAGTTGGTCGAACGGTCGGTCGAGTACTTGATCGAGTAGTTGGTCGAGTAGTTGGTCGAGTAGTTGGTTGAGTAGTTGGTCGAGTAGTTGGTCGAGTAGTTGGTCGAGTAGTTGGTCGAGTACTTGGTCGAGTAGTTGGTCGAGTAATTGGTCGAGCACTTGGTCGAGTAGTTGGTCGAGTAGTTGGTCGAGTTGTTGGTCGAGTAGTTGGTCGAGTAGTTGGTCGAGTAGTTGGTCGAGTACTTGTTTGAGTAGTTGGTCGAGTAGTTGGTCGAGTAGTTGGTCGAGTAGTTGGTCGAGTAGTTGGTGAAGTAGTTGGTCGAGTAGTTGGTGGAGGAGTTGGTCGAGTAGTTGGTCTAGTAGTTGGTCGAGTAGTTGGTCGAGTAGTTGGTCGAGTAGTTGGTCGAGTAGTTGGTCGAGTAGTTGGTCGAGTAGTTGGTGGAGTAGTTGGTCGAGTAGTTGGTCGAGTACTTGGTCGAGTACTTGGTCGAGTAGTTGGTCGAGTAGTTGGTCGAGTAGTTTGTCGAGTACTTGATCGAGTAGTTGGTCGAGTAGTTGGTCAAGTAGGTGGTCGAGTAGTTGGTCGAGTGGTCAGTCGAGTACTTGATCGAGTAGTTGGTCGAGTAGTTGGTCGATTAGTTGGTCGAGTAGTTGGTCGAGTAGTTGGTCGAGTAGTTGGTCGATTACTTGGTCGAGTAGTTGGTCGAGTAGTTGGTCGAGTAGTTGGTCGAGTAGTTGGTCGAGTAGTTGGTCGAGTAGTTGGTCGAGTAGTTGGTCGAGTAGTTGGTCGAGTAGTTGGTCGAGTAGTTGGTCGAGTAGTTGGTCGAGTAGTTGGTCGAGTAGTTGGTCGAGTAGTTGGTCGATTACTTGGTCGAGTAGTTGGTCGAGTAGTTGGTCGAGTACTTGGTCGAGTAGTTGGTCGAGTAGTTGGTCTAGTACTTGGTCGAGTTGTTGGTCAAGTAGTTGGTCGAGTAGTTGGTCGAGTAGTTGGTGGAGTAGTTTGTCGAGTACTTGATCGAGTAGTTGGTCGAGTAGTAGGTCAAGTAGTTGGTCGAGTAGTTGGTCGAGTAGTTGGTCGAGTAGTTGGTCGAGTAGTTGGTCGATTACTTGGTCGAGTAGTTGGTCGAGTAGTTGGTCGAGTAGTTGGTCGAGTAGTTGGTCGAGTAGTTGGTCGAGTAGTTGGTCGAGTAGTTGGTCGAGTAGTTGGTCGAGTAGTTGGTCGAGTAGTTGGTCGAGTAGTTGGTCGAGTAGTTGGTCGATTACTTGGTCGAGTAGTTGGTCGAGTAGTTGGTCGAGTAGTTGGTCGAGTAGTTGGTCGAGTAGTTGGTCGAGTAGTTGGTCGAGTAGTTGGTCGAGTAGTTGGTCGAGTAGTTGGTCGAGTACTTGGTCGAGTAGTTGGTCGAGTAGTTGGTCGAGTACTTGGTCGAGTAGTTGGTCAAGTAGTTGGTCGAGTAGTTGGTCGAGTAGTTGGTCGAGTAGTTGGTCGAGTAGTAGGTCAAGTAGGTGGTCGAGTAGTTGGTCGAGTGGTCAGTCGAGTACTTGATCGAGTAGTTGGTCGAGTAGTTGGTCGAGTAGTTGGTCGAGTAGTTGGTCGAGTAGTTGGTCGATTACTTGGTCGAGTAGTTGGTCGAGTAGTTGGTCGAGTAGTTTGTCGAGTACTTGATCGAGTAGTTGGTCGAGTAGTTGGTCAAGTAGGTGATCGATTAGTTGGTCGAGTAGTTCGTCGAGTGGTCAGTCGAGTACTTGATCGAGTAGTTGGTCGAGTACTTGGTCGAGTAGTTGGTCGAGTAGTTGGTCGAGTAGTTGGTCGAGTAGTTGGTCGAGTACTTGGTCGAGTAGTTGGTCGAGTAGTTGGTCGAGTAGTTGGTCGAGTACTTGGTCGAGTAGTTGGTCGAGTAGTTGGTCGAGTAGTTTGTCGAGTACTTGATCGAGTAGTTGGTCGAGTAGTTGGTCAAGTAGGTGGTCGAGTAGTTGGTCGAGTAGTTCGTCGAGTGGTCAGTCGAGTACTTGATCGAGTAGTTGGTCGAGTAGTTGGTCGAGTAGTTGGTCGAGTAGTTGGTCGAGTAGTTGGTCGAGTAGTTGGTCGAGTAGTTGGTCGATTACTTGGTCGAGTAGTTGGTCGAGTAGTTGGTCGAGTAGTTGGTCGAGTAGTTGGTCGAGTAGTTGGTCGAGTAGTTGGTCGAGTAGTTGGTCGAGTACTTGGTCGAGTAGTTGGTCGAGTAATTGGTCGAGCACTTGGTCGAGTAGTTGGTTGAGTAGTTGGTCGAGTTGTTGGTCGAGTAGTTGGTCGAGTAGTTGGTCGAGTACTTGTTCGAGTAGTTGGTCGAGTAGTTGGTCGAGTACTTGGTCGAGTAGTTTGTCAAGTAGTTGGTCGAGTAGTTGGTCAAGTAGTTGGTCTAGTGGTCAGTCGAGTACTTGATCGAGTAGTTGGTCGAGTAGTTGGTCAAGTGTTCAGTCGAGTATTTGATCGAGTAGTTGGTCGAGTTGTTGGTCAAGTGTTTAGTCGAGTACTTGACCGAGTAGTTGGTCGAGTACTTGGTCGAGTAGTTGGTAAGTTGTTGGTCGAGTAGTTGGTGGAGTAGTTGGTCGAGTAGTTGGTCGAGTAGTTGGTCGAGTAGTTGGTCGAGTAGTTGGTCGAGTAGTTGGTGGAGTAGTTGGTCGAGTAGTTGGTCGAGTACTTGGTCGAGTACTTGGTCGAGTAGTTGGTCGAGTAGTTGGTCGAGTAGTTTGTCGAGTACTTGATCGAGTAGTTGGTCGAGTAGTTGGTCAAGTAGGTGGTCGAGTAGTTGGTCGAGTGGTCAGTCGAGTACTTGATCGAGTAGTTGGTCGAGTAGTTGGTCGATTAGTTGGTCGAGTAGTTGGTCGAGTAGTTGGTCGAGTAGTTGGTCGATTACTTGGTCGAGTAGTTGGTCGAGTAGTTGGTCGAGTAGTTGGTCGAGTAGTTGGTCGAGTAGTTGGTCGAGTAGTTGGTCGAGTAGTTGGTCGAGTAGTTGGTCGAGTAGTTGGTCGAGTAGTTGGTCGAGTAGTTGGTCGAGTAGTTGGTCGATTACTTGGTCGAGTAGTTGGTCGAGTAGTTGGTCGAGTACTTGGTCGAGTAGTTGGTCGAGTAGTTGGTCTAGTACTTGGTCGAGTTGTTGGTCAAGTAGATGGTCGAGTAGTTGGTCGAGTAGTTGGTCGAGTAGTTTGTCGAGTACTTGATCGAGTAGTTGGTCGAGTAGTAGGTCAAGTAGTTGGTCGAGTAGTTGGTCGAGTAGTTGGTCGAGTAGTTGGTCGAGTAGTTGGTCGATTACTTGGTCGAGTAGTTGGTCGAGTAGTTGGTCGAGTAGTTGGTCGAGTAGTTGGTCGAGTAGTTGGTCGAGTAGTTGGTCGAGTAGTTGGTCGAGTAGTTGGTCGAGTAGTTGGTCGAGTAGTTGGTCGAGTAGTTGGTCGAGTAGTTGGTCGAGTAGTTGGTCGAGTAGTTGGTCGAGTAGTTGGTCGATTACTTGGTCGAGTAGTTGGTCGAGTAGTTGGTCGAGTAGTTGGTCGAGTACTTGGTCGAGTAGTTGGTCGAGTAGTTGGTCGAGTACTTGGTCGAGTAGTTGGTCAAGTAGTTGGTCGAGTAGTCTGTCGAGTAGTTGGTCGAGTAGTTGGTCGAGTAGTTGGTCGAGTAGTTGGTCGAGTAGTTTGTCGAGTACTTGATCGAGTAGTTGGTCGAGTAGTAGGTCAAGTAGGTGGTCGAGTAGTTGGTCGAGTGGTCAGTCGAGTACTTGATCGAGTAGTTGGTCGAGTAGTTGGTCGAGTAGTTGGTCGAGTAGTTGGTCGATTACTTGGTCGAGTAGTTGGTCGAGTAGTTGGTCGAGTAGTTTGTCGAGTACTTGATCGAGTAGTTGGTCGAGTAGTTGGTCAAGTAGGTGGTCGATTAGTTGGTCGAGTAGTTCGTCGAGTGGTCAGTCGAGTACTTGATCGAGTAGTTGGTCGAGTACTTGGTCGAGTAGTTGGTCGAGTAGTTGGTCGAGTAGTTGGTCGAGTAGTTGGTCGAGTAGTTTGTCGAGTAGTTGGTAGTGTAGTTGGTCGAATGGTCGGTCGAGTACTTGATCGAGTAGTTGGTCGAGTAGTTGGTCGAGTAGTTGGTTGAGTAGTTGGTCGAGTAGTTGGTCGAGTAGTTGGTCGAGTAGTTGGTCGAGTACTTGGTCGAGTAGTTGGTCGAGTAATTGGTCGAGCACTTGGTCGAGTAGTTGGTTGAGTAGTTGGTCGAGTTGTTGGTCGAGTAGTTGGTCGAGTAGTTGGTCGAGTACTTGTTCGAGTAGTTGGTCGAGTAGTTGGTCGAGTAGTTGGTCGAGTAGTTGGTCGAGTAGTTGGTCAAGTAGTTGGTCAAGTAGTTGGTGGAGTAGTTGGTCGAGTAGTTGGTCTAGTAGTTGGTCGAGTAGTTGGTCGAGTAGTTGGTCGAGTAGTTGGTCGAGTAGTTGGTCGAGTAGTTGGTCGAGTAGTTGGTGGAGTAGTTGGTCGAGTAGTTGGTCGAGTACTTGGTCGAGTAGTTGGTCGAGTAGTTGGTCGAGTAGTTGGTCGAGTAGTTGGTCGAGTACTTGGTCGAGTAGTTGGTCGAGTAGTTGGTCGAGTAGTTGGTCGAGTACTTGGTCGAGTAGTTGGTCGAGTAGTTGGTCGAGTAGTTGGTCGAGTACTTGGTCGAGTAGTTGGTCGAGTAGTTGGTCGAGTAGTTGGTCGATTACTTGGTCGAGTAGTTGGTCGAGTAGTTGGTCGAGTAGTTGGTCGAGTAGTTGGTCGAGTAGTTGGTCGAGTAGTTGGTCGAGTAGTTGGTCGAGTAGTTGGTCGAGTAGTTGGTCGAGTAGTTGGTCGAGTAGTTGGTGGAGTAGTTGGTCGAGTAGTTGGTCGAGTAGTTGGTCGAGTAGTTGGTCGATTACTTGGTCGAGTAGTTGGTCGAGTAGTTGGTCGAGTAGTTGGTCGAGTACTTGGTCGAGTAGTTGGTCGAGTAGTTGGTCGAGTACTTGGTCGAGTAGTTGGTCAAGTAGTTGGTCGAGTAGTCTGTCGAGTAGTTGGTCGAGTAGTTGGTCGAGTAGTTGGTCGAGTAGTTGGTCGAGTAGTTTGTCGAGTACTTGATCGAGTAGTTGGTCGAGTAGTAGGTCAAGTAGGTGGTCGAGTAGTTGGTCGAGTGGTCAGTCGAGTACTTGATCGAGTAGTTGGTCGAGTAGTTGGTCGAGTAGTTGGTCGAGTAGTTGGTCGATTACTTGGTCGAGTAGTTGGTCGAGTAGTTGGTCGAGTAGTTTGTCGAGTACTTGATCGAGTAGTTGGTCGAGTAGTTGGTCAAGTAGGTGGTCGATTAGTTGGTCGAGTAGTTCGTCGAGTGGTCAGTCGAGTACTTGATCGAGTAGTTGGTCGAGTACTTGGTCGAGTAGTTGGTCGAGTAGTTGGTCGAGTAGTTGGTCGAGTAGTTGGTCGAGTACTTGGTCGAGTAGTTGGTCGAGTAGTTGGTCAAGTAGTTGGTCGAGTACTTGGTCGAGTAGTTGGTCGAGTAGTTGGTCGAGTAGTTTGTCGAGTACTTGATCGAGTAGTTGGTCGAGTAGTTGGTCAAGTAGGTGGTCGAGTAGTTGGTCGAGTAGTTCGTCGAGTGGTCAGTCGAGTACTTGATCGAGTAGTTGGTCGAGTAGTTGGTCGAGTAGTTGGTCGAGTAGTTGGTCGAGTAGTTGGTCGAGTAGTTGGTCGATTACTTGGTCGAGTAGTTGGTCGAGTAGTTGGTCGAGTAGTTGGTCGAGTAGTTGGTCGAGTAGTTGGTCGAGTAGTTGGTCGAGTAGTTGGTCGAGTACTTGGTCGAGTAGTTGGTCGAGTAGTTGGTCCAGTAGTTGGTCGATTACTTGGTCGAGTAGTTGGTCGAGTAGTTGGTCGAGTACTTGGTCGAGTAGTTGGTCGAGTAGTTGGTCGAGTACTTGGTCGAGTATTTGGTCAAGTAGTTGGTCAAGTAGTTGGTGGAGTAGTTGGTCGAGTAGTTGGTCGAGTAGTTGGTCGAGTAGTTGGTCGAGTAGTTTGTCGAGTACTTGATCGAGTAGTTGGTCGAGTAGTTGGTCAAGTAGGTGGTCGAGTAGTTGGTCGAGTGGTCAGTAGAGTACTTGATCAAGTAGTTGGTCGAGTAGTTGGTCGAGTAGTTGGTCGAGTAGTTGGTCGAGTAGTTGGTCGATTACTTGGTCGAGTAGATGGTCGAGTAGTTGGTCGAGTAGTTGGTCGAGTAGTTGGTCGAGTAGTTGGTCGAGTAGTTGGTCGAGTACTTGGTCGAGTAGTTGGTCGAGTAGTTGGTCAAGTAGGTGGTCGAGTAGTTGGTCGAGTGGTCAGTCGAATACTTGATCGAGTAGTTGGTCGAGTAGTTGGTCAAGTAGGTGGTCGAGTAGTTGGTTGGGTAGTTGGTCGAGTAGTTGGTCGAGTAGTTGGTCGAGTAGTTTGTCAAGTAGTTGGTCGAGTAGTTGGTCAAGTAGTTGGTCTAGTGGTCAGTCAAGTACTTGATCGAGTAGTTGGTCGAGTAGTTGGTCAAGTGTTCAGTCGAGTATTTGATCGAGTAGTTGGTCGAGTTGTTGGTCAAGTGTTTAGTCGAGTACTTGACCGAGTAGTTGGTCGAGTACTTGGTCGAGTAGTTGGTAAGTTGTTGGTCGAGTAGTTGGTGGAGTAGTTGGTCGAGTAGTTGGTCGAGTATTTGGTCAAGTAGTTGGTCCAGTGGTGAGTCGAGTAGTTGATCGAGTAGTTGGTCGAGTAGTTTGTCGAGTAGTTGGTAGTGTAGTTGGTCGAATGGTCGGTCGAGTACTTGATCGAGTAGTTGGTCGAGTAGTTGGTCGAGTAGTTGGTTGAGTAGTTGGTCGAGTAGTTGGTCGAGTAGTTGGTCGAGTAGTTGGTCGAGTACTTGGTCGAGTAGTTGGTCGAGTAATTGGTCGAGCACTTGGTCGAGTAGTTGGTTGAGTAGTTGGTCGAGTTGTTGGTCGAGTAGTTGGTCGAGTAGTTGGTCGAGTACTTGTTCGAGTAGTTGGTCGAGTAGTTGGTCGAGTAGTTGGTCGAGTAGTTGGTCGAGTAGTTGGTCGAGTAGTTGGTGGAGTAGTTGGTCGAGTAGTTGGTCTAGTAGTTGGTCGAGTAGTTGGTCGAGTAGTTGGTCGAGTAGTTGGTCGAGTAGTTGGTCGAGTAGTTGGTCGAGTAGTTGGTGGAGTAGTTGGTCGAGTAGTTGGTCGAGTACTTGGTCGAGTACTTGGTCGAGTAGTTGGTCGAGTAGTTGGTCGAGTAGTTTGTCGAGTACTTGATCGAGTAGTTGGTCGAGTAGTTGGTCAAGTAGGTGGTCGAGTAGTTGGTCGAGTGGTCAGTCGAGTACTTGATCGAGTAGTTGGTCGAGTAGTTGGTCGATTAGTTGGTCGAGTAGTTGGTCGAGTAGTTGGTCGAGTAGTTGGTCGATTACTTGGTCGAGTAGTTGGTCGAGTAGTTGGTCGAGTAGTTGGTCGAGTAGTTGGTCGAGTAGTTGGTCGAGTAGTTGGTCGAGTAGTTGGTCGAGTAGTTGGTCGAGTAGTTGGTCGAGTAGTTGGTCGAGTAGTTGGTCGAGTAGTTGGTCGAGTAGTTGGTCGATTACTTGGTCGAGTAGTTGGTCGAGTAGTTGGTCGAGTACTTGGTCGAGTAGTTGGTCGAGTAGTTGGTCTAGTACTTGGTCGAGTTGTTGGTCAAGTAGATGGTCGAGTAGTTGGTCGAGTAGTTGGTCGAGTAGTTTGTCGAGTACTTGATCGAGTAGTTGGTCGAGTAGTAGGTCAAGTAGTTGGTCGAGTAGTTGGTCGAGTAGTTGGTCGAGTAGTTGGTCGAGTAGTTGGTCGATTACTTGGTCGAGTAGTTGGTCGAGTAGTTGGTCGAGTAGTTGGTCGAGTAGTTGGTCGAGTAGTTGGTCGAGTAGTTGGTCGAGTAGTTGGTCGAGTAGTTGGTCGAGTAGTTGGTCGAGTAGTTGGTCGAGTAGTTGGTCGAGTAGTTGGTCGAGTAGTTGGTCGAGTAGTTGGTCGAGTAGTTGGTCGATTACTTGGTCGAGTAGTTGGTCGAGTAGTTGGTCGAGTAGTTGGTCGAGTACTTGGTCGAGTAGTTGGTCGAGTAGTTGGTCGAGTACTTGGTCGAGTAGTTGGTCAAGTAGTTGGTCGAGTAGTCTGTCGAGTAGTTGGTCGAGTAGTTGGTCGAGTAGTTGGTCGAGTAGTTGGTCGAGTAGTTTGTCGAGTACTTGATCGAGTAGTTGGTCGAGTAGTAGGTCAAGTAGGTGGTCGAGTAGTTGGTCGAGTGGTCAGTCGAGTACTTGATCGAGTAGTTGGTCGAGTAGTTGGTCGAGTAGTTGGTCGAGTAGTTGGTCGATTACTTGGTCGAGTAGTTGGTCGAGTAGTTGGTCGAGTAGTTTGTCGAGTACTTGATCGAGTAGTTGGTCGAGTAGTTGGTCAAGTAGGTGGTCGATTAGTTGGTCGAGTAGTTCGTCGAGTGGTCAGTCGAGTACTTGATCGAGTAGTTGGTCGAGTACTTGGTCGAGTAGTTGGTCGAGTAGTTGGTCGAGTAGTTGGTCGAGTAGTTGGTCGAGTAGTTTGTCGAGTAGTTGGTAGTGTAGTTGGTCGAATGGTCGGTCGAGTACTTGATCGAGTAGTTGGTCGAGTAGTTGGTCGAGTAGTTGGTTGAGTAGTTGGTCGAGTAGTTGGTCGAGTAGTTGGTCGAGTAGTTGGTCGAGTACTTGGTCGAGTAGTTGGTCGAGTAGTTGGTCGAGTTGTTGGTCAAGTGTTTAGTCGAGTACTTGACCGAGTAGTTGGTCGAGTACTTGGTCGAGTAGTTGGTAAGTTGTTGGTCGAGTAGTTGGTGGAGTAGTTGGTCGAGTAGTTGGTCGAGTATTTGGTCAAGTAGTTGGTCCAGTGGTGAGTCGAGTAGTTGATCGAGTAGTTGGTCGAGTAGTTTGTCGAGTAGTTGGTAGTGTAGTTGGTCGAATGGTCGGTCGAGTACTTGATCGAGTAGTTGGTCGAGTAGTTGGTCGAGTAGTTGGTTGAGTAGTTGGTCGAGTAGTTGGTCGAGTAGTTGGTCGAGTAGTTGGTCGAGTACTTGGTCGAGTAGTTGGTCGAGTAATTGGTCGAGCACTTGGTCGAGTAGTTGGTTGAGTAGTTGGTCGAGTTGTTGGTCGAGTAGTTGGTCGAGTAGTTGGTCGAGTACTTGTTCGAGTAGTTGGTCGAGTAGTTGGTCGAGTAGTTGGTCGAGTAGTTGGTCGAGTAGTTGGTCGAGTAGTTGGTGGAGTAGTTGGTCGAGTAGTTGGTCTAGTAGTTGGTCGAGTAGTTGGTCGAGTAGTTGGTCGAGTAGTTGGTCGAGTAGTTGGTCGAGTAGTTGGTCGAGTAGTTGGTGGAGTAGTTGGTCGAGTAGTTGGTCGAGTACTTGGTCGAGTACTTGGTCGAGTAGTTGGTCGAGTAGTTGGTCGAGTAGTTTGTCGAGTACTTGATCGAGTAGTTGGTCGAGTAGTTGGTCAAGTAGGTGGTCGAGTAGTTGGTCGAGTGGTCAGTCGAGTACTTGATCGAGTAGTTGGTCGAGTAGTTGGTCGATTAGTTGGTCGAGTAGTTGGTCGAGTAGTTGGTCGAGTAGTTGGTCGATTACTTGGTCGAGTAGTTGGTCGAGTAGTTGGTCGAGTAGTTGGTCGAGTAGTTGGTCGAGTAGTTGGTCGAGTAGTTGGTCGAGTAGTTGGTCGAGTAGTTGGTCGAGTAGTTGGTCGAGTAGTTGGTCGAGTAGTTGGTCGAGTAGTTGGTCGAGTAGTTGGTCGATTACTTGGTCGAGTAGTTGGTCGAGTAGTTGGTCGAGTACTTGGTCGAGTAGTTGGTCGAGTAGTTGGTCTAGTACTTGGTCGAGTTGTTGGTCAAGTAGATGGTCGAGTAGTTGGTCGAGTAGTTGGTCGAGTAGTTTGTCGAGTACTTGATCGAGTAGTTGGTCGAGTAGTAGGTCAAGTAGTTGGTCGAGTAGTTGGTCGAGTAGTTGGTCGAGTAGTTGGTCGAGTAGTTGGTCGATTACTTGGTCGAGTAGTTGGTCGAGTAGTTGGTCGAGTAGTTGGTCGAGTAGTTGGTCGAGTAGTTGGTCGAGTAGTTGGTCGAGTAGTTGGTCGAGTAGTTGGTCGAGTAGTTGGTCGAGTAGTTGGTCGAGTAGTTGGTCGAGTAGTTGGTCGAGTAGTTGGTCGAGTAGTTGGTCGAGTAGTTGGTCGATTACTTGGTCGAGTAGTTGGTCGAGTAGTTGGTCGAGTAGTTGGTCGAGTACTTGGTCGAGTAGTTGGTCGAGTAGTTGGTCGAGTACTTGGTCGAGTAGTTGGTCAAGTAGTTGGTCGAGTAGTCTGTCGAGTAGTTGGTCGAGTAGTTGGTCGAGTAGTTGGTCGAGTAGTTGGTCGAGTAGTTTGTCGAGTACTTGATCGAGTAGTTGGTCGAGTAGTAGGTCAAGTAGGTGGTCGAGTAGTTGGTCGAGTGGTCAGTCGAGTACTTGATCGAGTAGTTGGTCGAGTAGTTGGTCGAGTAGTTGGTCGAGTAGTTGGTCGATTACTTGGTCGAGTAGTTGGTCGAGTAGTTGGTCGAGTAGTTTGTCGAGTACTTGATCGAGTAGTTGGTCGAGTAGTTGGTCAAGTAGGTGGTCGATTAGTTGGTCGAGTAGTTCGTCGAGTGGTCAGTCGAGTACTTGATCGAGTAGTTGGTCGAGTACTTGGTCGAGTAGTTGGTCGAGTAGTTGGTCGAGTAGTTGGTCGAGTAGTTGGTCGAGTAGTTTGTCGAGTAGTTGGTAGTGTAGTTGGTCGAATGGTCGGTCGAGTACTTGATCGAGTAGTTGGTCGAGTAGTTGGTCGAGTAGTTGGTTGAGTAGTTGGTCGAGTAGTTGGTCGAGTAGTTGGTCGAGTAGTTGGTCGAGTACTTGGTCGAGTAGTTGGTCGAGTAATTGGTCGAGCACTTGGTCGAGTAGTTGGTTGAGTAGTTGGTCGAGTTGTTGGTCGAGTAGTTGGTCG
Organism: Papilio elwesi; assembly: GCA_029849275.1. Lineage (NCBI taxonomy): Eukaryota > Metazoa > Arthropoda > Insecta > Lepidoptera > Papilionidae > Papilio > Papilio elwesi. The sequence continues at coordinate 10,407,011 of CM056687.1, read as the reverse complement.
AGTAGTTGGTCGAGTACTTGTTCGAGTAGTTGGTCGAGTAGTTGGTCGAGTAGTTGGTCGAGTAGTTGGTCGAGTAGTTGGTCAAGTAGTTGGTCAAGTAGTTGGTGGAGTAGTTGGTCGAGTAGTTGGTCTAGTAGTTGGTCGAGTAGTTGGTCGAGTAGTTGGTCGAGTAGTTGGTCGAGTAGTTGGTCGAGTAGTTGGTCGAGTAGTTGGTGGAGTAGTTGGTCGAGTAGTTGGTCGAGTACTTGGTCGAGTAGTTGGTCGAGTAGTTGGTCGAGTAGTTGGTCGAGTAGTTGGTCGAGTACTTGGTCGAGTAGTTGGTCGAGTAGTTGGTCGAGTAGTTGGTCGAGTACTTGGTCGAGTAGTTGGTCGAGTAGTTGGTCGAGTAGTTGGTCGAGTACTTGGTCGAGTAGTTGGTCGAGTAGTTGGTCGAGTAGTTGGTCGATTACTTGGTCGAGTAGTTGGTCGAGTAGTTGGTCGAGTAGTTGGTCGAGTAGTTGGTCGAGTAGTTGGTCGAGTAGTTGGTCGAGTAGTTGGTCGAGTAGTTGGTCGAGTAGTTGGTCGAGTAGTTGGTCGAGTAGTTGGTCGAGTAGTTGGTCGAGTAGTTGGTCGAGTAGTTGGTCGATTACTTGGTCGAGTAGTTGGTCGAGTAGTTGGTCGAGTAGTTGGTCGAGTACTTGGTCGAGTAGTTGGTCGAGTAGTTGGTCGAGTACTTGGTCGAGTAGTTGATCAAGTAGTTGGTCGAGTAGTCTGTCGAGTAGTTGGTCGAGTAGTTGGTCGAGTAGTTGGTCGAGTAGTTGGTCGAGTAGTTTGTCGAGTACTTGATCGAGTAGTTGGTCGAGTAGTAGGTCAAGTAGGTGGTCGAGTAGTTGGTCGAGTGGTCAGTCGAGTACTTGATCGAGTAGTTGGTCGAGTAGTTGGTCGAGTAGTTGGTCGAGTAGTTGGTCGATTACTTGGTCGAGTAGTTGGTCGAGTAGTTGGTCGAGTAGTTTGTCGAGTACTTGATCGAGTAGTTGGTCGAGTAGTTGGTCAAGTAGGTGGTCGATTAGTTGGTCGAGTAGTTCGTCGAGTGGTCAGTCGAGTACTTGATCGAGTAGTTGGTCGAGTACTTGGTCGAGTAGTTGGTCGAGTAGTTGGTCGAGTAGTTGGTCGAGTAGTTGGTCGAGTACTTGGTCGAGTAGTTGGTCGAGTAGTTGGTCAAGTAGTTGGTCGAGTACTTGGTCGAGTAGTTGGTCGAGTAGTTGGTCGAGTAGTTTGTCGAGTACTTGATCGAGTAGTTGGTCGAGTAGTTGGTCAAGTAGGTGGTCGAGTAGTTGGTCGAGTAGTTCGTCGAGTGGTCAGTCGAGTACTTGATCGAGTAGTTGGTCGAGTAGTTGGTCGAGTAGTTGGTCGAGTAGTTGGTCGAGTAGTTGGTCGAGTAGTTGGTCGATTACTTGGTCGAGTAGTTGGTCGAGTAGTTGGTCGAGTAGTTGGTCGAGTAGTTGGTCGAGTAGTTGGTCGAGTAGTTGGTCGAGTAGTTGGTCGAGTACTTGGTCGAGTAGTTGGTCGAGTAGTTGGTCCAGTAGTTGGTCGATTACTTGGTCGAGTAGTTGGTCGAGTAGTTGGTCGAGTACTTGGTCGAGTAGTTGGTCGAGTAGTTGGTCGAGTACTTGGTCGAGTATTTGGTCAAGTAGTTGGTCAAGTAGTTGGTGGAGTAGTTGGTCGAGTAGTTGGTCGAGTAGTTGGTCGAGTAGTTGGTCGAGTAGTTTGTCGAGTACTTGATCGAGTAGTTGGTCGAGTAGTTGGTCAAGTAGGTGGTCGAGTAGTTGGTCGAGTGGTCAGTAGAGTACTTGATCAAGTAGTTGGTCGAGTAGTTGGTCGAGTAGTTGGTCGAGTAGTTGGTCGAGTAGTTGGTCGAGTAGTTGGTCGATTACTTGGTCGAGTAGATGGTCGAGTAGTTGGTCGAGTAGTTGGTCGAGTAGTTGGTCGAGTACTTGTTCGAGTAGTTGGTCGAGTAGTTGGTCGAGTAGTTGGTCGAGTAGTTGGTCGAGTAGTTGGTCGAGTAGTTGGTGGAGTAGTTGGTCGAGTAGTTGGTCTAGTAGTTGGTCGAGTAGTTGGTCGAGTAGTTGGTCGAGTAGTTGGTCGAGTAGTTGGTCGAGTAGTTGGTCGAGTAGTTGGTGGAGTAGTTGGTCGAGTAGTTGGTCGAGTACTTGGTCGAGTACTTGGTCGAGTAGTTGGTCGAGTAGTTGGTCGAGTAGTTTGTCGAGTACTTGATCGAGTAGTTGGTCGAGTAGTTGGTCAAGTAGGTGGTCGAGTAGTTGGTCGAGTGGTCAGTCGAGTACTTGATCGAGTAGTTGGTCGAGTAGTTGGTCGATTAGTTGGTCGAGTAGTTGGTCGAGTAGTTGGTCGAGTAGTTGGTCGATTACTTGGTCGAGTAGTTGGTCGAGTAGTTGGTCGAGTAGTTGGTCGAGTAGTTGGTCGAGTAGTTGGTCGAGTAGTTGGTCGAGTAGTTGGTCGAGTAGTTGGTCGAGTAGTTGGTCGAGTAGTTGGTCGAGTAGTTGGTCGAGTAGTTGGTCGAGTAGTTGGTCGATTACTTGGTCGAGTAGTTGGTCGAGTAGTTGGTCGAGTACTTGGTCGAGTAGTTGGTCGAGTAGTTGGTCTAGTACTTGGTCGAGTTGTTGGTCAAGTAGATGGTCGAGTAGTTGGTCGAGTAGTTGGTCGAGTAGTTTGTCGAGTACTTGATCGAGTAGTTGGTCGAGTAGTAGGTCAAGTAGTTGGTCGAGTAGTTGGTCGAGTAGTTGGTCGAGTAGTTGGTCGAGTAGTTGGTCGATTACTTGGTCGAGTAGTTGGTCGAGTAGTTGGTCGAGTAGTTGGTCGAGTAGTTGGTCGAGTAGTTGGTCGAGTAGTTGGTCGAGTAGTTGGTCGAGTAGTTGGTCGAGTAGTTGGTCGAGTAGTTGGTCGAGTAGTTGGTCGAGTAGTTGGTCGAGTAGTTGGTCGAGTAGTTGGTCGAGTAGTTGGTCGATTACTTGGTCGAGTAGTTGGTCGAGTAGTTGGTCGAGTAGTTGGTCGAGTACTTGGTCGAGTAGTTGGTCGAGTAGTTGGTCGAGTACTTGGTCGAGTAGTTGGTCAAGTAGTTGGTCGAGTAGTCTGTCGAGTAGTTGGTCGAGTAGTTGGTCGAGTAGTTGGTCGAGTAGTTGGTCGAGTAGTTTGTCGAGTACTTGATCGAGTAGTTGGTCGAGTAGTAGGTCAAGTAGGTGGTCGAGTAGTTGGTCGAGTGGTCAGTCGAGTACTTGATCGAGTAGTTGGTCGAGTAGTTGGTCGAGTAGTTGGTCGAGTAGTTGGTCGATTACTTGGTCGAGTAGTTGGTCGAGTAGTTGGTCGAGTAGTTTGTCGAGTACTTGATCGAGTAGTTGGTCGAGTAGTTGGTCAAGTAGGTGGTCGATTAGTTGGTCGAGTAGTTCGTCGAGTGGTCAGTCGAGTACTTGATCGAGTAGTTGGTCGAGTACTTGGTCGAGTAGTTGGTCGAGTAGTTGGTCGAGTAGTTGGTCGAGTAGTTGGTCGAGTAGTTTGTCGAGTAGTTGGTAGTGTAGTTGGTCGAATGGTCGGTCGAGTACTTGATCGAGTAGTTGGTCGAGTAGTTGGTCGAGTAGTTGGTTGAGTAGTTGGTCGAGTAGTTGGTCGAGTAGTTGGTCGAGTAGTTGGTCGAGTACTTGGTCGAGTAGTTGGTCGAGTAATTGGTCGAGCACTTGGTCGAGTAGTTGGTTGAGTAGTTGGTCGAGTTGTTGGTCGAGTAGTTGGTCGAGTAGTTGGTCGAGTACTTGTTCGAGTAGTTGGTCGAGTAGTTGGTCGAGTAGTTGGTCGAGTAGTTGGTCGAGTAGTTGGTCAAGTAGTTGGTCAAGTAGTTGGTGGAGTAGTTGGTCGAGTAGTTGGTCTAGTAGTTGGTCGAGTAGTTGGTCGAGTAGTTGGTCGAGTAGTTGGTCGAGTAGTTGGTCGAGTAGTTGGTCGAGTAGTTGGTGGAGTAGTTGGTCGAGTAGTTGGTCGAGTACTTGGTCGAGTAGTTGGTCGAGTAGTTGGTCGAGTAGTTGGTCGAGTAGTTGGTCGAGTACTTGGTCGAGTAGTTGGTCGAGTAGTTGGTCGAGTAGTTGGTCGAGTACTTGGTCGAGTAGTTGGTCGAGTAGTTGGTCGAGTAGTTGGTCGAGTACTTGGTCGAGTAGTTGGTCGAGTAGTTGGTCGAGTAGTTGGTCGATTACTTGGTCGAGTAGTTGGTCGAGTAGTTGGTCGAGTAGTTGGTCGAGTAGTTGGTCGAGTAGTTGGTCGAGTAGTTGGTCGAGTAGTTGGTCGAGTAGTTGGTCGAGTAGTTGGTCGAGTAGTTGGTCGAGTAGTTGGTCGAGTAGTTGGTCGAGTAGTTGGTCGAGTAGTTGGTCGATTACTTGGTCGAGTAGTTGGTCGAGTAGTTGGTCGAGTAGTTGGTCGAGTACTTGGTCGAGTAGTTGGTCGAGTAGTTGGTCGAGTACTTGGTCGAGTAGTTGATCAAGTAGTTGGTCGAGTAGTCTGTCGAGTAGTTGGTCGAGTAGTTGGTCGAGTAGTTGGTCGAGTAGTTGGTCGAGTAGTTTGTCGAGTACTTGATCGAGTAGTTGGTCGAGTAGTAGGTCAAGTAGGTGGTCGAGTAGTTGGTCGAGTGGTCAGTCGAGTACTTGATCGAGTAGTTGGTCGAGTAGTTGGTCGAGTAGTTGGTCGAGTAGTTGGTCGATTACTTGGTCGAGTAGTTGGTCGAGTAGTTGGTCGAGTAGTTTGTCGAGTACTTGATCGAGTAGTTGGTCGAGTAGTTGGTCAAGTAGGTGGTCGATTAGTTGGTCGAGTAGTTCGTCGAGTGGTCAGTCGAGTACTTGATCGAGTAGTTGGTCGAGTACTTGGTCGAGTAGTTGGTCGAGTAGTTGGTCGAGTAGTTGGTCGAGTAGTTGGTCGAGTACTTGGTCGAGTAGTTGGTCGAGTAGTTGGTCAAGTAGTTGGTCGAGTACTTGGTCGAGTAGTTGGTCGAGTAGTTGGTCGAGTAGTTTGTCGAGTACTTGATCGAGTAGTTGGTCGAGTAGTTGGTCAAGTAGGTGGTCGAGTAGTTGGTCGAGTAGTTCGTCGAGTGGTCAGTCGAGTACTTGATCGAGTAGTTGGTCGAGTAGTTGGTCGAGTAGTTGGTCGAGTAGTTGGTCGAGTAGTTGGTCGAGTAGTTGGTCGATTACTTGGTCGAGTAGTTGGTCGAGTAGTTGGTCGAGTAGTTGGTCGAGTAGTTGGTCGAGTAGTTGGTCGAGTAGTTGGTCGAGTAGTTGGTCGAGTACTTGGTCGAGTAGTTGGTCGAGTAGTTGGTCCAGTAGTTGGTCGATTACTTGGTCGAGTAGTTGGTCGAGTAGTTGGTCGAGTACTTGGTCGAGTAGTTGGTCGAGTAGTTGGTCGAGTACTTGGTCGAGTATTTGGTCAAGTAGTTGGTCAAGTAGTTGGTGGAGTAGTTGGTCGAGTAGTTGGTCGAGTAGTTGGTCGAGTAGTTGGTCGAGTAGTTTGTCGAGTACTTGATCGAGTAGTTGGTCGAGTAGTTGGTCAAGTAGGTGGTCGAGTAGTTGGTCGAGTGGTCAGTAGAGTACTTGATCAAGTAGTTGGTCGAGTAGTTGGTCGAGTAGTTGGTCGAGTAGTTGGTCGAGTAGTTGGTCGAGTAGTTGGTCGATTACTTGGTCGAGTAGATGGTCGAGTAGTTGGTCGAGTAGTTGGTCGAGTAGTTGGTCGAGTAGTTGGTCGAGTAATTGGTCGAGTACTTGGTCGAGTAGTTGGTCGAGTAGTTGGTCAAGTAGGTGGTCGAGTAGTTGGTCGAGTGGTCAGTCGAATACTTGATCGAGTAGTTGGTCGAGTAGTTGGTCAAGTAGGTGGTCGAGTAGTTGGTTGGGTAGTTGGTCGAGTAGTTGGTCGAGTAGTTGGTCGAGTAGTTTGTCAAGTAGTTGGTCGAGTAGTTGGTCAAGTAGTTGGTCTAGTGGTCAGTCGAGTACTTGATCGAGTAGTTGGTCGAGTAGTTGGTCAAGTGTTCAGTCGAGTATTTGATCGAGTAGTTGGTCGAGTTGTTGGTCAAGTGTTTAGTCGAGTACTTGACCGAGTAGTTGGTCGAGTACTTGGTCGAGTAGTTGGTAAGTTGTTGGTCGAGTAGTTGGTGGAGTAGTTGGTCGAGTAGTTGGTCGAGTAGTTGGTCAAGTAGTTGGTCCAGTGGTGAGTCGAGTAGTTGATCGAGTAGTTGGTCGAGTAGTTTGTCGAGTAGTTGGTAGTGTAGTTGGTCGAATGGTCGGTCGAGTACTTGATCGAGTAGTTGGTCGAGTAGTTGGTCGAGTAGTTGGTTGAGTAGTTGGTCGAGTAGTTGGTCGAGTAGTTGGTCGAGTAGTTGGTCGAGTACTTGGTCGAGTAGTTGGTCGAGTAATTGGTCGAGCACTTGGTCGAGTAGTTGGTTGAGTAGTTGGTCGAGTTGTTGGTCGAGTAGTTGGTCGAGTAGTTGGTCGAGTACTTGTTCGAGTAGTTGGTCGAGTAGTTGGTCGAGTAGTTGGTCGAGTAGTTGGTCGAGTAGTTGTTCGAGTACTTGGTCGAGTAGTTGGTCGAGTAGTTGGTCGAGTAGTTGGTCGAGTAGTTGGTCGAGTACTTGGTCGAGTAGTTGGTCGAGTAGTTGGTCGAGTAGTTGGTCGAGTACTTGGTCGAGTAGTTGGTCGAGTAGTTGGTCGAGTAGTTGGTCGAGTACTTGGTCGAGTAGTTGGTCGAGTAGTTGGTTGAGTAGTTGGTCGATTACTTGGTCGAGTAGTTGGTCGAGTAGTTGGTCGAGTAGTTGGTCGAGTAGTTGGTCGAGTAGTTGGTCGAGTAGTTGGTCGATTACTTGGTCGAGTAGTTGGTCGAGTAGTTGGTCGAGTAGTTGGTCGAGTACTTGGTCGAGTAGTTGGTCGAGTAGTTGGTCGAGTACTTGGTCGAGTAGTTGGTCAAGTAGTTGGTCGAGTAGTCTGTCGAGTAGTTGGTCGAGTAGTTGGTCGAGTAGTTGGTCGAGTAGTTGGTCGTGTAGTTTGTCGAGTACTTGATCGAGTAGTTGGTCGAGTAGTAGGTCAAGTAGGTGGTCGAGTAGTTGGTCGAGTGGTCAGTCGAGTACTTGATCGAGTAGTTGGTCGAGTAGTTGGTCGAGTAGTTGGTCGAGTAGTTGGTCGATTACTTGGTCGAGTAGTTGGTCGAGTAGTTGGTCGAGTAGTTTGTCGAGTACTTGATCGAGTAGTTGGTCGAGTAGTTGGTCAAGTAGGTGGTCGATTAGTTGGTCGAGTAGTTCGTCGAGTGGTCAGTCGAGTACTTGATCGAGTAGTTGGTCGAGTACTTGGTCGAGTAGTTGGTCGAGTAGTTGGTCGAGTAGTTGGTCGAGTAGTTGGTCGAGTACTTGGTCGAGTAGTTGGTCGAGTAGTTGGTCAAGTAGTTGGTCGAGTACTTGGTCGAGTAGTTGGTCGAGTAGTTGGTCGAGTAGTTTGTCGAGTACTTGATCGAGTAGTTGGTCGAGTAGTTGGTCAAGTAGGTGGTCGAGTAGTTGGTCGAGTAGTTCGTCGAGTGGTCAGTCGAGTACTTGATCGAGTAGTTGGTCGAGTAGTTGGTCGAGTAGTTGGTCGAGTAGTTGGTCGAGTAGTTGGTCGAGTAGTTGGTCGATTACTTGGTCGAGTAGTTGGTCGAGTAGTTGGTCGAGTAGTTGGTCGAGTAGTTGGTCGAGTAGTTGGTCGAGTAGTTGGTCGAGTAGTTGGTCGAGTACTTGGTCGAGTAGTTGGTCGAGTAGTTGGTCCAGTAGTTGGTCGATTACTTGGTCGAGTAGTTGGTCGAGTAGTTGGTCGAGTACTTGGTCGAGTAGTTGGTCGAGTAGTTGGTCGAGTACTTGGTCGAGTATTTGGTCAAGTAGTTGGTCAAGTAGTTGGTGGAGTAGTTGGTCGAGTAGTTGGTCGAGTAGTTGGTCGAGTAGGTGGTCGAGTAGTTTGTCGAGTACTTGATCGAGTAGTTGGTCGAGTAGTTGGTCAAGTAGGTGGTCGAGTAGTTGGTCGAGTGGTCAGTAGAGTACTTGATCAAGTAGTTGGTCGAGTAGTTGGTCGAGTAGTTGGTCGAGTAGTTGGTCGAGTAGTTGGTCGATTACTTGGTCGAGTAGATGGTCGAGTAGTTGGTCGAGTAGTTGGTCGAGTAGTTGGTCGAGTAGTTGGTCGAGTAGTTGGTCGAGTACTTGGTCGAGTAGTTGGTCGAGTAGTTGGTCAAGTAGGTGGTCGAGTAGTTGGTCGAGTGGTCAGTCGAATACTTGATCGAGTAGTTGGTCGAGTAGTTGGTCAAGTAGGTGGTCGAGTAGTTGGTTGGGTAGTTGGTCGAGTAGTTGGTCGAGTAGTTGGTCGAGTAGTTTGTCAAGTAGTTGGTCGAGTAGTTGGTCAAGTAGTTGGTCTAGTGGTCAGTCGAGTACTTGATCGAGTAGTTGGTCGAGTAGTTGGTCAAGTGTTCAGTCGAGTATTTGATCGAGTAGTTGGTCGAGTTGTTGGTCAAGTGTTTAGTCGAGTACTTGACCGAGTAGTTGGTCGAGTACTTGGTCGAGTAGTTGGTAAGTTGTTGGTCGAGTAGTTGGTGGAGTAGTTGGTCGAGTAGTTGGTCGAGTAGTTGGTCAAGTAGTTGGTCCAGTGGTGAGTCGAGTAGTTGATCGAGTAGTTGGTCGAGTAGTTTGTCGAGTAGTTGGTAGTGTAGTTGGTCGAATGGTCGGTCGAGTACTTGATCGAGTAGTTGGTCGAGTAGTTGGTCGAGTAGTTGGTTGAGTAGTTGGTCGAGTAGTTGGTCGAGTAGTTGGTCGAGTAGTTGGTCGAGTACTTGGTCGAGTAGTTGGTCGAGTAATTGGTCGAGCACTTGGTCGAGTAGTTGGTTGAGTAGTTGGTCGAGTTGTTGGTCGAGTAGTTGGTCGAGTAGTTGGTCGAGTACTTGTTCGAGTAGTTGGTCGAGTAGTTGGTCGAGTAGTTGGTCGAGTAGTTGGTCGAGTAGTTGGTCGAGTAGTTGGTGGAGTAGTTGGTCGAGTAGTTGGTCTAGTAGTTGGTCGAGTAGTTGGTCGAGTAGTTGGTCGAGTAGTTGGTCGAGTAGTTGGTCGAGTAGTTGGTCGAGTAGTTGGTGGAGTAGTTGGTCGAGTAGTTGGTCGAGTACTTGGTCGAGTACTTGGTCGAGTAGTTGGTCGAGTAGTTGGTCGAGTAGTTTGTCGAGTACTTGATCGAGTAGTTGGTCGAGTAGTTGGTCAAGTAGGTGGTCGAGTAGTTGGTCGAGTGGTCAGTCGAGTACTTGATCGAGTAGTTGGTCGAGTAGTTGGTCGATTAGTTGGTCGAGTAGTTGGTCGAGTAGTTGGTCGAGTAGTTGGTCGATTACTTGGTCGAGTAGTTGGTCGAGTAGTTGGTCGAGTAGTTGGTCGAGTAGTTGGTCGAGTAGTTGGTCGAGTAGTTGGTCGAGTAGTTGGTCGAGTAGTTGGTCGAGTAGTTGGTCGAGTAGTTGGTCGAGTAGTTGGTCGAGTAGTTGGTCGATTACTTGGTCGAGTAGTTGGTCGAGTAGTTGGTCGAGTACTTGGTCGAGTAGTTGGTCGAGTAGTTGGTCTAGTACTTGGTCGAGTTGTTGGTCAAGTAGATGGTCGAGTAGTTGGTCGAGTAGTTGGTCGAGTAGTTTGTCGAGTACTTGATCGAGTAGTTGGTCGAGTAGTAGGTCAAGTAGTTGGTCGAGTAGTTGGTCGAGTAGTTGGTCGAGTAGTTGGTCGAGTAGTTGGTCGATTACTTGGTCGAGTAGTTGGTCGAGTAGTTGGTCGAGTAGTTGGTCGAGTAGTTGGTCGAGTAGTTGGTCGAGTAGTTGGTCGAGTAGTTGGTCGAGTAGTTGGTCGAGTAGTTGGTCGAGTAGTTGGTCGAGTAGTTGGTCGAGTAGTTGGTCGAGTAGTTGGTCGAGTAGTTGGTCGAGTAGTTGGTCGATTACTTGGTCGAGTAGTTGGTCGAGTAGTTGGTCGAGTAGTTGGTCGAGTACTTGGTCGAGTAGTTGGTCGAGTAGTTGGTCGAGTACTTGGTCGAGTAGTTGGTCAAGTAGTTGGTCGAGTAGTCTGTCGAGTAGTTGGTCGAGTAGTTGGTCGAGTAGTTGGTCGAGTAGTTGGTCGAGTAGTTTGTCGAGTACTTGATCGAGTAGTTGGTCGAGTAGTAGGTCAAGTAGGTGGTCGAGTAGTTGGTCGAGTGGTCAGTCGAGTACTTGATCGAGTAGTTGGTCGAGTAGTTGGTCGAGTAGTTGGTCGAGTAGTTGGTCGATTACTTGGTCGAGTAGTTGGTCGAGTAGTTGGTCGAGTAGTTTGTCGAGTACTTGATCGAGTAGTTGGTCGAGTAGTTGGTCAAGTAGGTGGTCGATTAGTTGGTCGAGTAGTTCGTCGAGTGGTCAGTCGAGTACTTGATCGAGTAGTTGGTCGAGTACTTGGTCGAGTAGTTGGTCGAGTAGTTGGTCGAGTAGTTGGTCGAGTAGTTTGTCGAGTAGTTGGTAGTGTAGTTGGTCGAATGGTCGGTCGAGTACTTGATCGAGTAGTTGGTCGAGTAGTTGGTCGAGTAGTTGGTTGAGTAGTTGGTCGAGTAGTTGGTCGAGTAGTTGGTCGAGTAGTTGGTCGAGTACTTGGTCGAGTAGTTGGTCGAGTAATTGGTCGAGCACTTGGTCGAGTAGTTGGTTGAGTAGTTGGTCGAGTTGTTGGTCGAGTAGTTGGTCGAGTAGTTGGTCGAGTACTTGTTCGAGTAGTTGGTCGAGTAGTTGGTCGAGTAGTTGGTCGAGTAGTTGGTCGAGTAGTTGGTCAAGTAGTTGGTCAAGTAGTTGGTGGAGTAGTTGGTCGAGTAGTTGGTCTAGTAGTTGGTCGAGTAGTTGGTCGAGTAGTTGGTCGAGTAGTTGGTCGAGTAGTTGGTCGAGTAGTTGGTCGAGTAGTTGGTGGAGTAGTTGGTGGAGTAGTTGGTCGAGTAGTTGGTCTAGTAGTTGGTCGAGTAGTTGGTCGAGTAGTTGGTCGAGTAGTTGGTCGAGTAGTTGGTCGAGTAGTTGGTCGAGTAGTTGGTGGAGTAGTTGGTCGAGTAGTTGGTCGAGTACTTGGTCGAGTACTTGGTCGAGTAGTTGGTCGAGTAGTTGGTCGAGTAGTTTGTCGAGTACTTGATCGAGTAGTTGGTCGAGTAGTTGGTCAAGTAGGTGGTCGAGTAGTTGGTCGAGTGGTCAGTCGAGTACTTGATCGAGTAGTTGGTCGAGTAGTTGGTCGATTAGTTGGTCGAGTAGTTGGTCGAGTAGTTGGTCGAGTAGTTGGTCGATTACTTGGTCGAGTAGTTGGTCGAGTAGTTGGTCGAGTAGTTGGTCGAGTAGTTGGTCGAGTAGTTGGTCGAGTAGTTGGTCGAGTAGTTGGTCGAGTAGTTGGTCGAGTAGTTGGTCGAGTAGTTGGTCGAGTAGTTGGTCGAGTAGTTGGTCGATTACTTGGTCGAGTAGTTGGTCGAGTAGTTGGTCGAGTACTTGGTCGAGTAGTTGGTCGAGTAGTTGGTCTAGTACTTGGTCGAGTTGTTGGTCAAGTAGATGGTCGAGTAGTTGGTCGAGTAGTTGGTCGAGTAGTTTGTCGAGTACTTGATCGAGTAGTTGGTCGAGTAGTAGGTCAAGTAGTTGGTCGAGTAGTTGGTCGAGTAGTTGGTCGAGTAGTTGGTCGAGTAGTTGGTCGATTACTTGGTCGAGTAGTTGGTCGAGTAGTTGGTCGAGTAGTTGGTCGAGTAGTTGGTCGAGTAGTTGGTCGAGTAGTTGGTCGAGTAGTTGGTCGAGTAGTTGGTCGAGTAGTTGGTCGAGTAGTTGGTCGAGTAGTTGGTCGAGTAGTTGGTCGAGTAGTTGGTCGAGTAGTTGGTCGAGTAGTTGGTCGATTACTTGGTCGAGTAGTTGGTCGAGTAGTTGGTCGAGTAGTTGGTCGAGTACTTGGTCGAGTAGTTGGTCGAGTAGTTGGTCGAGTACTTGGTCGAGTAGTTGGTCAAGTAGTTGGTCGAGTAGTCTGTCGAGTAGTTGGTCGAGTAGTTGGTCGAGTAGTTGGTCGAGTAGTTGGTCGAGTAGTTTGTCGAGTACTTGATCGAGTAGTTGGTCGAGTAGTAGGTCAAGTAGGTGGTCGAGTAGTTGGTCGAGTGGTCAGTCGAGTACTTGATCGAGTAGTTGGTCGAGTAGTTGGTCGAGTAGTTGGTCGAGTAGTTGGTCGATTACTTGGTCGAGTAGTTGGTCGAGTAGTTGGTCGAGTAGTTTGTCGAGTACTTGATCGAGTAGTTGGTCGAGTAGTTGGTCAAGTAGGTGGTCGATTAGTTGGTCGAGTAGTTCGTCGAGTGGTCAGTCGAGTACTTGATCGAGTAGTTGGTCGAGTACTTGGTCGAGTAGTTGGTCGAGTAGTTGGTCGAGTAGTTGGTCGAGTAGTTGGTCGAGTAGTTTGTCGAGTAGTTGGTAGTGTAGTTGGTCGAATGGTCGGTCGAGTACTTGATCGAGTAGTTGGTCGAGTAGTTGGTCGAGTAGTTGGTTGAGTAGTTGGTCGAGTAGTTGGTCGAGTAGTTGGTCGAGTAGTTGGTCGAGTACTTGGTCGAGTAGTTGGTCGAGTAATTGGTCGAGCACTTGGTCGAGTAGTTGGTTGAGTAGTTGGTCGAGTTGTTGGTCGAGTAGTTGGTCGAGTAGTTGGTCGAGTACTTGTTCGAGTAGTTGGTCGAGTAGTTGGTCGAGTAGTTGGTCGAGTAGTTGGTCGAGTAGTTGGTCAAGTAGTTGGTCAAGTAGTTGGTGGAGTAGTTGGTCGAGTAGTTGGTCTAGTAGTTGGTCGAGTAGTTGGTCGAGTAGTTGGTCGAGTAGTTGGTCGAGTAGTTGGTCGAGTAGTTGGTCGAGTAGTTGGTGGAGTAGTTGGTCGAGTAGTTGGTCGAGTACTTGGTCGAGTAGTTGGTCGAGTAGTTGGTCGAGTAGTTGGTCGAGTAGTTGGTCGAGTACTTGGTCGAGTAGTTGGTCGAGTAGTTGGTCGAGTAGTTGGTCGAGTACTTGGTCGAGTAGTTGGTCGAGTAGTTGGTCGAGTAGTTGGTCGAGTACTTGGTCGAGTAGTTGGTCGAGTAGTTGGTCGAGTAGTTGGTCGATTACTTGGTCGAGTAGTTGGTCGAGTAGTTGGTCGAGTAGTTGGTCGAGTAGTTGGTCGAGTAGTTGGTCGAGTAGTTGGTCGAGTAGTTGGTCGAGTAGTTGGTCGAGTAGTTGGTCGAGTAGTTGGTCGAGTAGTTGGTCGAGTAGTTGGTCGAGTAGTTGGTCGAGTAGTTGGTCGATTACTTGGTCGAGTAGTTGGTCGAGTAGTTGGTCGAGTAGTTGGTCGAGTACTTGGTCGAGTAGTTGGTCGAGTAGTTGGTCGAGTACTTGGTCGAGTAGTTGGTCAAGTAGTTGGTCGAGTAGTCTGTCGAGTAGTTGGTCGAGTAGTTGGTCGAGTAGTTGGTCGAGTAGTTGGTCGAGTAGTTTGTCGAGTACTTGATCGAGTAGTTGGTCGAGTAGTAGGTCAAGTAGGTGGTCGAGTAGTTGGTCGAGTGGTCAGTCGAGTACTTGATCGAGTAGTTGGTCGAGTAGTTGGTCGAGTAGTTGGTCGAGTAGTTGGTCGATTACTTGGTCGAGTAGTTGGTCGAGTAGTTGGTCGAGTAGTTTGTCGAGTACTTGATCGAGTAGTTGGTCGAGTAGTTGGTCAAGTAGGTGGTCGATTAGTTGGTCGAGTAGTTCGTCGAGTGGTCAGTCGAGTACTTGATCGAGTAGTTGGTCGAGTACTTGGTCGAGTAGTTGGTCGAGTAGTTGGTCGAGTAGTTGGTCGAGTAGTTGGTCGAGTACTTGGTCGAGTAGTTGGTCGAGTAGTTGGTCAAGTAGTTGGTCGAGTACTTGGTCGAGTAGTTGGTCGAGTAGTTGGTCGAGTAGTTTGTCGAGTACTTGATCGAGTAGTTGGTCGAGTAGTTGGTCAAGTAGGTGGTCGAGTAGTTGGTCGAGTAGTTCGTCGAGTGGTCAGTCGAGTACTTGATCGAGTAGTTGGTCGAGTAGTTGGTCGAGTAGTTGGTCGAGTAGTTGGTCGAGTAGTTGGTCGAGTAGTTGGTCGATTACTTGGTCGAGTAGTTGGTCGAGTAGTTGGTCGAGTAGTTGGTCGAGTAGTTGGTCGAGTAGTTGGTCGAGTAGTTGGTCGAGTAGTTGGTCGAGTACTTGGTCGAGTAGTTGGTCGAGTAGTTGGTCCAGTAGTTGGTCGATTACTTGGTCGAGTAGTTGGTCGAGTAGTTGGTCGAGTACTTGGTCGAGTAGTTGGTCGAGTAGTTGGTCGAGTACTTGGTCGAGTATTTGGTCAAGTAGTTGGTCAAGTAGTTGGTGGAGTAGTTGGTCGAGTAGTTGGTCGAGTAGTTGGTCGAGTAGTTGGTCGAGTAGTTTGTCGAGTACTTGATCGAGTAGTTGGTCGAGTAGTTGGTCAAGTAGGTGGTCGAGTAATTGGTCGAGTGGTCAGTAGAGTACTTGATCAAGTAGTTGGTCGAGTAGTTGGTCGAGTAGTTGGTCGAGTAGTTGGTCGAGTAGTTGGTCGAATAGTTGGTCGATTACTTGGTCGAGTAGATGGTCGAGTAGTTGGTCGAGTAGTTGGTCGAGTAGTTGGTCGAGTAGTTGGTCGAGTAGTTGGTCGAGTACTTGGTCGAGTAGTTGGTCGAGTAGTTGGTCAAGTAGGTGGTCGAGTAGTTGGTCGAGTGGTCAGTCGAATACTTGATCGAGTAGTTGGTCGAGTAGTTGGTCAAGTAGGTGGTCGAGTAGTTGGTTGGGTAGTTGGTCGAGTAGTTGGTCGAGTAGTTGGTCGAGTAGTTTGTCAAGTAGTTGGTCGAGTAGTTGGTCAAGTAGTTGGTCTAGTGGTCAGTCGAGTACTTGATCGAGTAGTTGGTCGAGTAGTTGGTCAAGTGTTCAGTCGAGTATTTGATCGAGTAGTTGGTCGAGTTGTTGGTCAAGTGTTTAGTCGAGTACTTGACCGAGTAGTTGGTCGAGTACTTGGTCGAGTAGTTGGTAAGTTGTTGGTCGAGTAGTTGGTGGAGTAGTTGGTCGAGTAGTTGGTCGAGTAGTTGGTCAAGTAGTTGGTCCAGTGGTGAGTCGAGTAGTTGATCGAGTAGTTGGTCGAGTAGTTTGTCGAGTAGTTGGTAGTGTAGTTGGTCGAATGGTCGGTCGAGTACTTGATCGAGTAGTTGGTCGAGTAGTTGGTCGAGTAGTTGGTTGAGTAGTTGGTCGAGTAGTTGGTCGAGTAGTTGGTCGAGTAGTTGGTCGAGTACTTGGTCGAGTAGTTGGTCGAGTAATTGGTCGAGCACTTGGTCGAGTAGTTGGTTGAGTAGTTGGTCGAGTTGTTGGTCGAGTAGTTGGTCGAGTACTTGTTCGAGTAGTTGGTCGAGTAGTTGGTCGAGTAGTTGGTCGAGTAGTTGGTCGAGTAGTTGGTCGAGTACTTGGTCGAGTAGTTGGTCGAGTAGTTGGTCGAGTAGTTGGTCGAGTAGTTGGTCGAGTACTTGGTCGAGTAGTTGGTCGAGTAGTTGGTCGAGTAGTTGGTCGAGTACTTGGTCGAGTAGTTGGTCGAGTAGTTGGTCGAGTAGTTGGTCGAGTACTTGGTCGAGTAGTTGGTCGAGTAGTTGGTTGAGTAGTTGGTCGATTACTTGGTCGAGTAGTTGGTCGAGTAGTTGGTCGAGTAGTTGGTCGAGTAGTTGGTCGAGTAGTTGGTCGAGTAGTTGGTCGAGTAGTTGGTCGAGTAGTTGGTCGAGTAGTTGGTCGAGTAGTTGGTCGAGTAGTTGGTCGAGTAGTTGGTCGAGTAGTTGGTCGAGTAGTTGGTCGATTACTTGGTCGAGTAGTTGGTCGAGTAGTTGGTCGAGTAGTTGGTCGAGTACTTGGTCGAGTAGTTGGTCGAGTAGTTGGTCGAGTACTTGGTCGAGTAGTTGGTCAAGTAGTTGGTCGAGTAGTCTGTCGAGTAGTTGGTCGAGTAGTTGGTCGAGTAGTTGGTCGAGTAGTTGGTCGAGTAGTTTGTCGAGTACTTGATCGAGTAGTTGGTCGAGTAGTAGGTCAAGTAGGTGGTCGAGTAGTTGGTCGAGTGGTCAGTCGAGTACTTGATCGAGTAGTTGGTCGAGTAGTTGGTCGAGTAGTTGGTCGAGTAGTTGGTCGATTACTTGGTCGAGTAGTTGGTCGAGTAGTTGGTCGAGTAGTTTGTCGAGTACTTGATCGAGTAGTTGGTCGAGTAGTTGGTCAAGTAGGTGGTCGATTAGTTGGTCGAGTAGTTCGTCGAGTGGTCAGTCGAGTACTTGATCGAGTAGTTGGTCGAGTACTTGGTCGAGTAGTTGGTCGAGTAGTTGGTCGAGTAGTTGGTCGAGTAGTAGGTCGAGTACTTGGTCGAGTAGTTGGTCGAGTAGTTGGTCAAGTAGTTGGTCGAGTACTTGGTCGAGTAGTTGGTCGAGTAGTTGGTCGAGTAGTTTGTCGAGTACTTGATCGAGTAGTTGGTCGAGTAGTTGGTCAAGTAGGTGGTCGAGTAGTTGGTCGAGTAGTTCGTCGAGTGGTCAGTCGAGTACTTGATCGAGTAGTTGGTCGAGTAGTTGGTCGAGTAGTTGGTCGAGTAGTTGGTCGAGTAGTTGGTCGAGTAGTTGGTCGATTACTTGGTCGAGTAGTTGGTCGAGTAGTTGGTCGAGTAGTTGGTCGAGTAGT
Source organism: Papilio elwesi (assembly GCA_029849275.1). NCBI lineage: Eukaryota > Metazoa > Arthropoda > Insecta > Lepidoptera > Papilionidae > Papilio > Papilio elwesi. The sequence goes on along the minus strand of CM056687.1, from coordinate 10,390,304 downwards.
TGGTCGAGTAGTTGGTCGAGTAGTTGGTCGAGTAGTTGGTCGAGTACTTGGTCGAGTAGTTGGTCGAGTAGTTGGTCCAGTAGTTGGTCGATTACTTGGTCGAGTAGTTGGTCGAGTAGTTGGTCGAGTACTTGGTCGAGTAGTTGGTCGAGTAGTTGGTCGAGTACTTGGTCGAGTATTTGGTCAAGTAGTTGGTCAAGTAGTTGGTGGAGTAGTTGGTCGAGTAGTTGGTCGAGTAGTTGGTCGAGTAGGTGGTCGAGTAGTTTGTCGAGTACTTGATCGAGTAGTTGGTCGAGTAGTTGGTCAAGTAGGTGGTCGAGTAGTTGGTCGAGTGGTCAGTAGAGTACTTGATCAAGTAGTTGGTCGAGTAGTTGGTCGAGTAGTTGGTCGAGTAGTTGGTCGAGTAGTTGGTCGATTACTTGGTCGAGTAGATGGTCGAGTAGTTGGTCGAGTAGTTGGTCGAGTAGTTGGTCGAGTAGTTGGTCGAGTAGTTGGTCGAGTACTTGGTCGAGTAGTTGGTCGAGTAGTTGGTCAAGTAGGTGGTCGAGTAGTTGGTCGAGTGGTCAGTCGAATACTTGATCGAGTAGTTGGTCGAGTAGTCTGTCAAGTAGGTGGTCGAGTAGTTGGTTGGGTAGTTGGTCGAGTAGTTGGTCGAGTAGTTGGTCGAGTAGTTTGTCAAGTAGTTGGTCGAGTAGTTGGTCAAGTAGTTGGTCTAGTGGTCAGTCGAGTACTTGATCGAGTAGTTGGTCGAGTAGTTGGTCAAGTGTTCAGTCGAGTATTTGATCGAGTAGTTGGTCGAGTTGTTGGTCAAGTGTTTAGTCGAGTACTTGACCGAGTAGTTGGTCGAGTACTTGGTCGAGTAGTTGGTAAGTTGTTGGTCGAGTAGTTGGTGGAGTAGTTGGTCGAGTAGTTGGTCGAGTAGTTGGTCAAGTAGTTGGTCCAGTGGTGAGTCGAGTAGTTGATCGAGTAGTTGGTCGAGTAGTTTGTCGAGTAGTTGGTCGAGTAGTTGGTCGAGTAGTTGGTCGAGTACTTGTTCGAGTAGTTGGTCGAGTAGTTGGTCGAGTAGTTGGTCGAGTAGTTGGTCGAGTAGTTGGTCAAGTAGTTGGTCAAGTAGTTGGTGGAGTAGTTGGTCGAGTAGTTGGTCTAGTAGTTGGTCGAGTAGTTGGTCGAGTAGTTGGTCGAGTAGTTGGTCGAGTAGTTGGTCGAGTAGTTGGTCGAGTAGTTGGTGGAGTAGTTGGTCGAGTAGTTGGTCGAGTACTTGGTCGAGTAGTTGGTCGAGTAGTTGGTCGAGTAGTTGGTCGAGTAGTTGGTCGAGTACTTGGTCGAGTAGTTGGTCGAGTAGTTGGTCGAGTAGTTGGTCGAGTACTTGGTCGAGTAGTTGGTCGAGTAGTTGGTCGAGTAGTTGGTCGAGTACTTGGTCGAGTAGTTGGTCGAGTAGTTGGTCGAGTAGTTGGTCGATTACTTGGTCGAGTAGTTGGTCGAGTAGTTGGTCGAGTAGTTGGTCGAGTAGTTGGTCGAGTAGTTGGTCGAGTAGTTGGTCGAGTAGTTGGTCGAGTAGTTGGTCGAGTAGTTGGTCGAGTAGTTGGTCGAGTAGTTGGTCGAGTAGTTGGTCGAGTAGTTGGTCGAGTAGTTGGTCGATTACTTGGTCGAGTAGTTGGTCGAGTAGTTGGTCGAGTAGTTGGTCGAGTACTTGGTCGAGTAGTTGGTCGAGTAGTTGGTCGAGTACTTGGTCGAGTAGTTGGTCAAGTAGTTGGTCGAGTAGTCTGTCGAGTAGTTGGTCGAGTAGTTGGTCGAGTAGTTGGTCGAGTAGTTGGTCGAGTAGTTTGTCGAGTACTTGATCGAGTAGTTGGTCGAGTAGTAGGTCAAGTAGGTGGTCGAGTAGTTGGTCGAGTGGTCAGTCGAGTACTTGATCGAGTAGTTGGTCGAGTAGTTGGTCGAGTAGTTGGTCGAGTAGTTGGTCGAGTAGTTGGTCGAGTAGTTGGTCGAGTAGTTGGTCGATTACTTGGTCGAGTAGTTGGTCGAGTAGTTGGTCGAGTAGTTGGTCGAGTAGTTGGTCGAGTAGTTGGTCGAGTAGTTGGTCGAGTAGTTGGTCGAGTACTTGGTCGAGTAGTTGGTCGAGTAGTTGGTCCAGTAGTTGGTCGATTACTTGGTCGAGTAGTTGGTCGAGTAGTTGGTCGAGTACTTGGTCGAGTATTTGGTCAAGTAGTTGGTCGAGTAGTTGGTGGAGTAGTTGGTCGAGTAGTTGGTCGAGTAGTTGGTCGAGTAGTTGGTCGAGTAGTTTGTCGAGTACTTGATCGAGTAGTTGGTCGAGTAGTTGGTCAAGTAGGTGGTCGAGTAGTTGGTCGAGTGGTCAGTAGAGTACTTGATCAAGTAGTTGGTCGAGTAGTTGGTCGAGTAGTTGGTCGAGTAGTTGGTCGAGTAGTTGGTCGAGTAGTTGGTCGATTACTTGGTCGAGTAGATGGTCGAGTAGTTGGTCGAGTAGTTGGTCGAGTAGTTGGTCGAGTAGTTGGTCGAGTAGTTGGTCGAGTACTTGGTCGAGTAGTTGGTCGAGTAGTTGGTCAAGTAGGTGGTCGAGTAGTTGGTCGAGTGGTCAGTCGAATACTTGATCGAGTAGTTGGTCGAGTAGTTGGTCAAGTAGGTGGTCGAGTAGTTGGTTGGGTAGTTGGTCGAGTAGTTGGTCGAGTAGTTGGTCGAGTAGTTTGTCAAGTAGTTGGTCGAGTAGTTGGTCAAGTAGTTGGTCTAGTGGTCAGTCGAGTACTTGATCGAGTAGTTGGTCGAGTAGTTGGTCAAGTGTTCAGTCGAGTATTTGATCGAGTAGTTGGTCGAGTTGTTGGTCAAGTGTTTAGTCGAGTACTTGACCGAGTAGTTGGTCGAGTACTTGGTCGAGTAGTTGGTAAGTTGTTGGTCGAGTAGTTGGTGGAGTAGTTGGTCGAGTAGTTGGTCGAGTAGTTGGTCAAGTAGTTGGTCCAGTGGTGAGTCGAGTAGTTGATCGAGTAGTTGGTCGAGTAGTTTGTCGAGTAGTTGGTAGTGTAGTTGGTCGAATGGTCGGTCGAGTACTTGATCGAGTAGTTGGTCGAGTAGTTGGTCGAGTAGTTGGTTGAGTAGTTGGTCGAGTAGTTGGTCGAGTAGTTGGTCGAGTAGTTGGTCGAGTACTTGGTCGAGTAGTTGGTCGAGTAATTGGTCGAGCACTTGGTCGAGTAGTTGGTTGAGTAGTTGGTCGAGTTGTTGGTCGAGTAGTTGGTCGAGTAGTTGGTCGAGTACTTGTTCGAGTAGTTGGTCGAGTAGTTGGTCGAGTAGTTGGTCGAGTAGTTGGTCGAGTAGTTGGTCAAGTAGTTGGTCAAGTAGTTGGTGGAGTAGTTGGTCGAGTAGTTGGTCTAGTAGTTGGTCGAGTAGTTGGTCGAGTAGTTGGTCGAGTAGTTGGTCGAGTAGTTGGTCGAGTAGTTGGTCGAGTAGTTGGTGGAGTAGTTGGTCGAGTAGTTGGTCGAGTACTTGGTCGAGTAGTTGGTCGAGTAGTTGGTCGAGTAGTTGGTCGAGTAGTTGGTCGAGTACTTGGTCGAGTAGTTGGTCGAGTAGTTGGTCGAGTAGTTGGTCGAGTACTTGGTCGAGTAGTTGGTCGAGTAGTTGGTCGAGTAGTTTGTCGAGTACTTGATCGAGTAGTTGGTCGAGTAGTTGGTCAAGTAGGTGGTCGAGTAGTTGGTCGAGTGGTCAGTCGAGTACTTGATCGAGTAGTTGGTCGAGTAGTTGGTCGAGTAGTTGGTCGAGTAGTTGGTCGAGTAGTTGGTCGAGTAGTTGGTCGAGTAGTTGGTCGATTACTTGGTCGAGTAGTTGGTCGAGTAGTTGGTCGAGTAGTTGGTCGAGTAGTTGGTCGAGTAGTTGGTCGAGTAGTTGGTCGAGTAGTTGGTCGAGTAGTTGGTCGAGTAGTTGGTCGAGTAGTTGGTCGAGTAGTTGGTCGAGTAGTTGGTCGAGTAGTTGGTCGAGTAGTTGGTCGAGTAGTTGGTCGATTACTTGGTCGAGTAGTTGGTCGAGTAGTTGGTCGAGTACTTGGCCGAGTAGTTGGTCGAGTAGTTGGTCGAGTACTTGGTCGAGTAGTTGGTCAAGTAGTTGGTCGAGTAGTTGGTCGAGTAGTTGGTCGAGTAGTTTGTCGAGTACTTGATCGAGTAGTTGGTCGAGTAGTAGGTCAAGTAGTTGGTCGAGTAGTTGGTCGAGTAGTTGGTCGAGTAGTTGGTCGAGTAGTTGGTCGATTACTTGGTCGAGTAGTTGGTCGAGTAGTTGGTCGAGTAGTTGGTCGAGTAGTTGGTCGAGTAGTTGGTCGAGTAGTTGGTCGAGTAGTTGGTCGAGTAGTTGGTCGAGTAGTTGGTCGAGTAGTTGGTCGATTACTTGGTCGAGTAGTAGGTCGAGTAGTTGGTCGAGTACTTGGTCGAGTAGTTGGTCGAGTAGTTGGTCGAGTACTTGGTCGAGTAGTTGGTCAAGTAGTTGGTCGAGTAGTTGGTCGAGTAGTTGGTCGAGTAGTTGGTCGAGTAGTTGGTCGAGTAGTTGGTCGAGTAGTTTGTCGAGTACTTGATCGAGTAGTTGGTCGAGTAGTAGGTCAAGTAGGTGGTCGAGTAGTTGGTCGAGTGGTCAGTCGAGTACTTGATCGAGTAGTTGGTCGAGTAGTTGGTCGAGTAGTTGGTCGAGTAGTTGGTCGAGTAGTTGGTCGAGTAGTTGGTCGATTACTTGGTCGAGTAGTTGGTCGAGTAGTTGGTCGAGTGGTCGGTCGAGTAGTTGGTCGAGTAGTTGGTCGAGTAGTTGGTCGAGTAGTTTATCAAGTAGTTGGTCGAGTAGTTGGTCAAGTAGTTGGTCTAGTGGTCAGTCGAGTACTTGATCGAGTAGTTGGTCGAGTACTTGGTCAAGTGTTCAGTCGAGTACTTGGTCGAGTAGTTGGTAAGTTGTTGGTCGAGTAGTTGGTGGAGTAGTTGGTCGAGTAGTTGGTCGAGTAGTTGGTCAAGTAGTTGGTCCAGTGGTGAGTCGAGTAGTTGATCGAGTAGTTGGTCGAGTAGTTTGTCGAGTAGTTGGTAGTGTAGTTGGTCGAATGGTCGGTCGAGTACTTGATCGAGTACTTGGTCGAATAGTTGGTCGAGTAGTTTGTCGAGTACTTGATCGAGTAGTTGGTCGAGTAGTTGGTCAAGTAGGTGGTCGAGTAGTTGGTCGAGTGGTCAGTCGAGTACTTGATCGAGTAGTTGGTCGAGTAGTTGGTCGAGTAGTTGGTCGAGTAGTTGGTCGAGTAGTTGGTCGATTACTTGGTCGAGTAGTTGGTCGAGTAGTTGGTCGAGTAGTTGGTCGAGTAGTTGGTCGAGTAGTTGGTCGAGTAGTTGGTCGAGTAGTTGGTCGAGTAGTTGGTCGAGTAGTTGGTCGAGTAGTTGGTCGAGTAGTTGGTCGAGTAGTTGGTCGAGTAGTTGGTCTAGTAGTTGGTCGAGTAGTTGGTCGATTACTTGGTCGAGTAGTTGGTCGAGTAGTTGGTCGAGTACTTGGTCGAGTAGTTGGTCGAGTAGTTGGTCGAGTACTTGGTCGAGTAGTTGGTCAAGTAGTTGGTCGAGTAGTTGGTCGAGTAGTTGGTCGAGTAGTTTGTCGAGTACTTGATCGAGTAGTTGGTCGAGTAGTAGGTCAAGTAGTTGGTCGAGTAGTTGGTCGAGTAGTTGGTCGAGTAGTTGGTCGATTACTTGGTCGAGTAGTTGGTCGAGTAGTTGGTCGAGTAGTTGGTCGAGTAGTTGGTCGAGTAGTTGGTCGAGTAGTTGGTCGAGTAGTTGGTCGAGTAGTTGGTCGAGTAGTTGGTCGAGTAGTTGGTCGAGTAGTTGGTCGAGTAGTTGGTCGATTACTTGGTCGAGTAGTTGGTCGAGTAGTTGGTCGAGTACTTGGTCGAGTAGTTGGTCGAGTAGTTGGTCGAGTACTTGGTCGAGTAGTTGGTCAAGTAGTTGGTCGAGTAGTTGGTCGAGTAGTTGGTCGAGTAGTTGGTCGAGTAGTTGGTCGAGTAGTTGGTCGAGTAGTTTGTCGAGTACATGATCGAGTAGTTGGTCGAGTAGTAGGTCAAGTAGGTGGTCGAGTAGTTGGTCGAGTGGTCAGTCGAGTACTTGATCGAGTAGTTGGTCAAGTAGTTGGTCGAGTAGTTGGTCGAGTAGTTGGTCGAGTAGTTGGTCGATTACTTGGTCGAGTAGTTGGTCGAGTAGTTTGTCGAGTACTTGATCGAGTAGTTGGTCGAGTAGTTGGTCAAGTAGGTGGTCGATTAGTTGGTCGAGTAGTTTGTCGAGTGGTCAGTCGAGTACTTGATCGAGTAGTTGGTCGAGTACTTGGTCGAGTAGTTGGTCGAGTAGTTGGTCGAGTAGTTGGTCGAGTAGTTGGTCGAGTACTTGGTCGAGTAGTTGGTCGAGTAGTTGGTCGAGTAGTTGGTCGAGTACTTGGTCGAGTAGTTGGTCGAGTAGTTGGTCGAGTAGTTTGTCGAGTACTTGATCGAGTAGTTGGTCGAGTAGTTGGTCAAGTAGGTGGTCGAGTAGTTGGTCGAGTAGTTCGTCGAGTGGTCAGTCGAGTACTTGATCGAGTAGTTGGTCGAGTAGTTGGTCGAGTAGTTGGTCGAGTAGTTGGTCGAGTAGTTGGTCGATTACTTGGTCGAGTAGTTGGTCGAGTAGTTGGTCGAGTAGTTGGTCGAGTAGTTGGTCGAGTAGTTGGTCGAGTAGTTGGTCGAGTAGTTGGTCGAGTAGTTGGTCGAGTAGTTGGTCCAGTAGTTGGTCGATTACTTGGTCGAGTAGTTGGTCGAGTAGTTGGTCGAGTACTTGGTCGAGTAGTTGGTCGACTAGTTGGTCGAGTAGTTGGTCGAGTAGTTGGTCGAGTAGTTGGTCGAGTACTTGGTCGAGTAGTTGGTCGAGTAGTTGGTCGAGTACTTGGTCGAGTAGTTGGTCAAGTAGTTGGTCGAGTAGTTGGTCGAGTAGTTGGTCGAGTAGTTGGTCGAGTAGTTGGTCGAGTAGTTGGTCGAGTAGTTTGTCGAGTACTTGATCGAGTAGTTGGTCAAGTAGTTGGTCAAGTAGGTGGTCGAGTAGTTGGTCGAGTGTTCAGTCGAGTACTTGATCGAGTAGTTGGTCGAGTAGTTGGTCGAGTAGTTGGTCGAGTAGTTGGTCGAGTAGTTGGTCGATTACTTGGTCGAGTAGTTGGTCGAGTAGTTGGTCGAGTAGTTGGTCGATTACTTGGTCGAGTAGTTGGTCGAGTAGTTGGTCGAGTAGTTGGTCGAGTAGTTGGTCGAGTAGTTGGTCGAGTAGTTGGTCGAGTAGTTAGTCGAGTAGTTGGTCGAGTAGTTGGTCGAGTAGTTGGTCGATTACTTGGTCGAGTAGTTGGTCGAGTAGTTGGTCGAGTAGTTGGTCGAGTAGTTGGTCGAGTAGTTGGTCGAGTAGTTGGTCGCGTAGTTGGTCGAGTAGTTGGTCGATTACTTCGTCGAGTAGTTGGTCGAGTAGTTGGTCGAGTACTTGGTCGAGTAGTTGGTCGAGTAGTTGGTCGAGTACTTGGTCGAGTAGTTGGTCAAGTAGTTGGTCGAGTAGTTGGTCGAGTAGTTGGTCGAGTAGTTGGTCGAGTAGTTGGTCGAGTAGTTGGTTGAGTAGTTTGTCGAGTACTTGATCGAGTAGTTGGTCAAGTAGTTGGTCAAGTAGGTGGTCGAGTAGTTGGTCGAGTGTTCAGTCGAGTACTTGATCGAGAAGTTGGTCGAGTAGTTCGTCAAGTGGTCAGTCGAGTACTTGATCGAGTAGTTGGTCGAGTACTTGGTCGAGTAGTTGGTCGAGTAGTTGGTCGAGTAGTTGGTCGAGTAGTTGGTCGAGTACTTGGTCGAGTAGTTGGTCGAGTAGTTGGTCGAGTAGTTGGTCGAGTACTTGGTCGAGTAGTTGGTCGAGTAGTTGGTCGAGTAGTTTGTCGAGTACTTGATCGAGTAGTTGGTCGAGTAGTTGATCAAGTAGGTGGTCGAGTAGTTGGTCGAGTAGTTCGTCGAGTGGTCAGTCGAGTATTGATCGAGTAGTTGGTCGAGTAGTTGGTCGAGTAGTTGGTCGAGTAGTTGGTCGAGTAGTTGGTCGAGTAGTTGGTCGAGTAGTTGGTCGATTACTTGGTCGAGTAGTTGGTCGAGTAGTTGGTCGAGTAGTTGGTCGAGTAGTTGGTCGAGTAGTTGGTCGAGTAGTTGGTCGAGTAGTTGGTCCAGTAGTTGGTCGATTACTTGGTCGAGTAGTTGGTCGAGTAGTTGGTCGAGTAGTTGGTCGAGTAGTTTGTCGAGTACATGATCGAGTAGTTTGTCAAGTAGTTGGTCGAGTAGTTGGTCAAGTAGTTGGTCTAGTGGTCAGTCGAGTACTTGATCGAGTAGTTGGTCGAGTAGTTGGTCAAGTGTTCAGTCGAGTATTTGATCGAGTAGTTGGTCGAGTTGTTGGTCAAGTGTTTAGTCGAGTACTTGACCGAGTAGTTGGTCGAGTACTTGGTCGAGTAGTTGGTCAAGTAGTTGGTCAAGTGTTCAGTCGAGTACTTGGTCGAGTAGTTGGTCAAGTTGTTGGTCGTGTATTTGGTGGAGTAGTTTTTCGAGTAGTTGGTCGAGTAGTTGGTCAAGTAGTTGGTCCAGTGGTGAGTCGAGTAGTTGATCAAGTAGTTGGTCGAGTAGTTTGTCGAGTAGTTGGTAGTGTAGTTGGTCGAATGGTCGGTCGAGTACTTGATCGAGTAGTTGGTCGAGTAGTTGGTCGAGTAGTTGGTTGAGTAGTTGGTCGAGTAGTTGGTCGAGTAGTTGGTCGAGTAGTTGGTCGAGTACTTGGTCGAGTAGTTGGTCGAGTAATTGGTCGAGCACTTGGTCGAGTAGTTGGTCGAGTAGTTGGTCGAGTTGTTGGTCGAGTAGTTGGTCGAGTAGTTGGTCAAGTAGGTGGTCGAGTAGTTGGTCGGGTAGTTGGTCGAGTAGTTGGTCGAGTAGTTGGTCGAGTAGTTTGTCAAGTAGTTGGTCGAGTAGTTGGTCAAGTAGTTGGTCTAGTGGTTAGTCGAGTACTTGGTCGAGTAGTTGGTCGACTAGTTGGTCAAGTGTTCAGTCGAGTATTTGATCGAGTAGTTGGTCGAGTTGTTGGTCAAGTGTTTAGTCGAGTACTTGACCGAGTAGTTGGTCGAGTACTTGGTCGAGTAGTTGGTCAAGTATTTGGTCAAGTGTTCAGTCGAGTACTTGATCGAGTAGTTGGTCGAGTAGTTGGTCAAGTGTTCAGTCGAGTATTTGATCGAGTAGTTGGTCGAGTAGTTGGTCAAGTGTTTAGTCGAGTACTTGACCGAGTAGTTGGTCGAGTACTAGGTCGAGTAGTTGGTCAAGTAGTTGGTCAAGTGTTCAGTCGAGTACTTGATCGAGTAGTTAGTCGAGTAGTTGGTCAAGTGTTTAGTCGAGTACTTGACCGAGTAGTTGGTCGAGTACTTGGTCGAGTAGTTGGTCAATTAGTTGGTCGAGTACTTGATCGAGTAGTTGGTCGAGTGGTTGGTCGAGTAGTTGGTCAAGTGTTTAGTCGAATACTTGATCGAGTAGTTGGTCAAGTAGATGGTCGAGTGGTCAGTCGAGTACTTGATTGAGTAGTTGGTCGAGTGGTCGGTCGAGTAGTTGGTCGAGTAGTTGATCGAGTAGTTGGTCGAGTAGTTGGTCGAGTACTTGGTCGAGTAGTTGGTCGAGTAGTTGGTCGAGTACATGGTCGAGTGGTCGGTCCAGAAGTTGGGCGAGTAGTTGGTCGAGTACTTGGTCGATTAGTTGGTCGAGTAATTGGTCGCGTAGTCGGTCGAGTACTTGGTCGAGTAGTTGGTCAAGTAGTTGGTCGAGTGGTCAGTCGAGTACTTGATCGACTAGTTGGTCGAGTAGTTGGTCAAGTAGTTGGTCAAGTGTTCAGTCGAGTTCTTGATCGAGTAGTTGGTCGAGTAGTTGGTCAAGTGTTTAGTCGAGTACTTGACCGAGTAGTTGGTCGAGTACTCGGTCGAATAGTTGGTCAAGTAGTTGGTCTCGTAGTTGGTCGAGTACTAGGTAAAGTACTTGGTCGAGTACTTGGTCGAGTAGTTGGTCAAGTAGTTGGTCGAGTGGTCAGTCGAGTACTTGATCGAGTAGTTGGTCGATTATTTGGTCAAGTGTTCAGTCGAGTACTTGATCGAGTAGTTGGTCGAGTAGTTGGTAGCGTAGTTGGTCGTGTACTTGGTCGAGTAGTTGGTCAAGTAGTTGGTCGAGTGGTCAGTCGAGTACTTGATTGAGTAGTTGGTCGAGTAGTTGGTCGAGTGGTCGGTCGAGTAGTTGGTCGAGTAGTTGGTCGAGTAGTTGGTCGAGTAGTTGGTCGAGTAGTTGGTCGAGTAGTTGGTCGAGTAGTTGGTCGAGTAGTTGGTCGAGTACTTGGTCGAGTAGTTGGTCGAGTAGTTGGTCAAGTAGTTGGTCCAGTGGTGAGTCGAGTAGTTGATCGAGTAGTTGGTCGAGTACTTGGTCGAGTAAATGGTCAAGTAGTTGGTCTAGTAGTTGGTCGAGTGGTCGGTCGAGTAGTTGGTCGAGTAGTTGATCGAGTAGTTGGTCGAGTAGTTGGTCGAGTAGTTGGTCGAGTAGTTGGTCGAGTAGTTGGTCGAGTAGTTGGTCGAGTAGTTGGTCGAGTAGTTGGTCGAGTACTTGGTCGAGTAGTCGGTCGAGTAGTTGGTCAAGTAAATGGTCCAGTGGTGAGTCGAGTAGTTGATCGAGTAGTTGGTCGAGTACTTGGTCGAGTAGTTGGTCAAGTAGTTGGTCGAGTAGTTGGTCGAGTGGTCGGTCGAGTAGTTGGTCGAGTAGTTGATCGAGTAGTTGGTCGAGTAGTTGGTCGAGTACTTGGTCGAGTAGTCGGTCGAGTAGTTGGTCGAGTAGATGGTCGAGTGGTCGGTCGAGTAGTTGGTCTAGCAGTTGGTGGAGTAGTTGGTCGAGTAGTTGGTCGAGTAGTTGGTCGAGTAGTTGGTCGAGTAGTTGGTGGAGTAGTTGGTCGAGTAGTTGGTCGAGTAGTTGGTCGAGTAGTTGGTCGAGTACTTGGTCGAGTAGTTGGTCGAGTAGTTGGTCAAGTAGTTGGTCCAGTGGTGAGTCGAGTAGTTGATCGAGTAGTTGGTCGAGTACTTGGTCGAGTAGTTGGTCAAGTAGTTGGTCGAGTAGTTGGTCGAGTGGTCGGTCGAGTAGTTGGTCGAGTAGTTGGTCGAGTAGTTGGTCGAGTACTTGGTCGAGTAGTTGGTCAAGTAAATGGTCCAGTGGTGAGTCGAGTAGTTGATCGAGTAGTTGGTCGAGTACTTGGTCGAGTAGTTGGTCAAGTAGTTGGTCGAGTAGTTGGTCGAGTGGTCGGTCGAGTAGTTGGTCGAGTAGTTGATCGAGTAGTTGGTCGAGTAGTTGGTCGAGTACTTGGTCGAGTAGTCGGTCGAGTAGTTGGTCGAGTAGATGGTCGAGTGGTCGGTCGAGTAGTTGGTCTAGCAGTTGGTGGAGTAGTTGGTCGAGTAGTTGGTCGAGTAGTTGGTCGAGTAGTTGGTCGAGTAGTTGGTGGAGTAGTTGGTCGAGTAGTTGGTCGAGTAGTTGGTCGAGTAGTTGGTCGAGTACTTGGTCGAGTAGTTGGTCGAGTAGTTGGTCAAGTAGTTGGTCCAGTGGTGAGTCGAGTAGTTGATCGAGTAGTTGGTCGAGTACTTGGTCGAGTAGTTGGTCAAGTAGTTGGTCGAGTAGTTGGTCGAGTGGTCGGTCGAGTAGTTGGTCGAGTAGTTGGTCGAGTAGTTGGTCGAGTACTTGGTCGAGTAGTTGGTCGAGTAGTTGGTCAGGTAAATGGTCCAGTGGTGAGTCGAGTAGTTGATCGAGTAGTTGGTCGAGTACTTGGTCGAGTAGTTGGTCAATTAGTTGGTCGAGTAGTTGGTCGAGTGGTCGGTCGAGTAGTTGGTCGAGTAGTTGATCGAGTAGTTGGTCGAGTAGTTGGTCGAGTACTTGGTCGAGTAGTCGGTCGAGTAGTTGGTCGAGTAGATGGTCGAGTGGTCGGTCGAGTAGTTGGTCTAGCAGTTGGTGGAGTAGTTGGTCGAGTGGTCGGTCGAGTAGTTGGTCGAGTAGTTGATCGAGAAGTTGGTCGAGTAGTTGGTCGAGTAGTTGGTCGAGTAGTTGGTCGAGTAGTTGGTCGAGTAGTTGGTCGAGTAGTTGGTCGAGTAGTTGGTCGAGTACTTGGTCGAGTAGTTGGTCGAGTAGTTGGTCAAGTAAATGGTCCAGTGGTGAGTCGAGTAGTTGATCGAGTAGTTGGTCGAGTACTTGGTCGAGTAGTTGGTCAAGTAGTTGGTCGAGTAGTTGGTCGATTGGTCGGTTGAGTAGTTGGTCGAGTAGTTGATCGAGTAGTTGGTCGAGTAGTTGGTCGAGTACTTGGTCGAGTAGTCGGTCGAGTAGTTGGTCGAGTAGATGGTCGAGTGGTCGGTCGAGTAGTTGGTCTAGCAGTTGGTGGAGTAGTTGGTCGAGTAGTTGGTCGAGTAGTTGGTCGAGTACTTGGTCGAGTAGTTGGTCAAGTAGTTGGTCGAGTAGTTGGTCGAGTGGTCGGTCGAGTAGTTGGTCGAGTAGTTGATCGAGTAGTTGGTCGAGTAGTTGGTCGAGTAGTTGGTCGAGTAGTTGGTCGAGTAGTTGGTCGAGTAGTTGGTCGAGTAGTTGGTCGAGTACTTGGTCGAGTAGTTGGTCGAGTAGTTGGTCAAGTAAATGGTCCAGTGGTGAGTCGAGTAGTTGATCGAGTAGTTGGTCGAGTACTTGGTCGAGTAGTTGGTCAAGTAGTTGGTCGAGTAGTTGGTCGAGTGGTCGGTCGAGTAGTTGGTCGAGTAGTTGATCGAGTAGTTGGTCGAGTAGTTGGTCGAGTACTTGGTCGAGTAGTCGGTCGAGTAGTTGGTCGAGTAGATGGTCGAGTGGTCGGTCGAGTAGTTGGTCTAGCAGTTGGTGGAGTAGTTGGTCGAGTAGTTGGTCGAGTAGTTGGTCGAGTAGTTGGTCGAGTAGTTGGTGGAGTAGTTGGTCGAGTAGTTGGTCGAGTAGTTTGTCAAGTAGTTGGTCGAGTAGTTGGTCAAGTAGTTGGTCTAGTGGTCAGTCGAGTACTTGATCGAGTAGTTGGTCGAGTAGTTGGTCAAGTGTTCAGTCGAGTATTTGATCGAGTAGTTGGTCGAGTTGTTGGTCAAGTGTTTAGTCGAGTACTTGACCGAGTAGTTGGTCGAGTACTTGGTCGAGTAGTTGGTCAAGTAGTTGGTCGAGTACTTGATCGAGTAGTTGGTCGAGTAGTTGGTCAAGTGTTTAGTCGAATACTTGATCGAGTAGTTGGTCAAGTAGATGGTCGAGTGGTCAGTCGAGTACTTGATTGAGTAGTTGGTCGAGTAGTTGGTCGAGTGGTCGGTCGAGTAGTTGGTCGAGTAGTTGATCGAGTAGTTGGTCGAGTAGTTGGTCGAGTACTTGGTCGAGTAGTCCGTCGAGTAGTTGGTCGAGTAGATGGTCGAGTGGTCGGTCGAGAAGTTGGGCGAGTAGATGGTCGAGTACTTGGTCGAGTAGTTGGTCGAGTAGTTGGTCGCGTCGTCGGTCGAGTACTTGGTCGAGTAGTTGGTCAAGTAGTTGGTCGAGTGGTCAGTCGAGTACTTGATCGACTAGTTGGTCAAGTAGTTGGTCGCGTAGTTGGTCGAGTACTTGGTCGAGTAGTTGGTCAAGTAGTTGGTCGAGTGGTCAGTCGAGTACTTGATCGAGTAGTTGGTCGATTATTTGGTCAAGTGTTCAGTCGAGTAGTTGGTCGAGTAGTTGGTAGCGTAGTTGGTCGAGTACTTGGTCGAGTAGTTGGTCAAGTAGTTGGTCGAGTGGTCAGTCGAGTACTTGATTGAGTAGTTGGTCGAGTAGTTGGTCGAGTGGTCGGTCGAGTAGTTGGTCGAGTAGTTGGTCGAGTAGTTGGTCGAGTAGTTGGTCGAGTAGTTGGTCGAGTAGTTGGTCGAGTAGTTGGTCGAGTACTTGGTCGAGTAGTTGGTCGAGTAGTTGGTCAAGTAGTTGGTCCAGTGGTGAGTCGAGTAGTTGATCGAGTAGTTGGTCGAGTACTTGGTCGAGTAGTTGGTCAAGTAGTTGGTCGAGTAGTTGGTCGAGTGGTCGGTCGAGTAGTTGGTCGAGTAGTTGATCGAGTAGTTGGTCGAGTAGTTGGTCGAGTAGTTGGTCGAGTAGTTGGTCGAGTAGTTGGTCGAGTAGTTGGTCGAGTAGTTGGTCGAGTACTTGGTCGAGTAGTTGGTCGAGTAGTTGGTCAAGTAGTTGGTCCAGTGGTGAGTCGAGTAGTTGATCGAGTAGTTGGTCGAGTACTTGGTCGAGTAGTTGGTCAAGTAGTTGGTCGAGTAGTTGGTCGAGTGGTCGGTCGAGTAGTTGGTCGAGTAGTTGATCGAGTAGTTGGTCGAGTAGTTGGTCGAGTAGTTGGTCGAGTAGTTGGTCGAGTAGTTGGTCGAGTACTTGGTCGAGTAGTTGGTCGAGTAGTTGGTCAAGTAGTTGGTCCAGTGGTGAGTCGAGTAGTTGATCGAGTAGTTGGTCGAGTACTTGGTCGAGTAGTTGGTCAAGTAGTTGGTCGAGTAGTTGGTCGAGTGGTCGGTCGAGTAGTTGGTCGAGTAGTTGATCGAGTAGTTGGTCGAGTAGTTGGTCGAGTACTTGGTCGAGTAGTCGGTCGAGTAGTTGGTCGAGTAGATGGTCGAGTGGTCGGTCGAGTAGTTGGTCTAGTAGTTGGTGGAGTAGTTGGTCGAGTAGTTGGTCGAGTAGTTGGTCGAGTAGTTGGTGGAGTAGTTGGTCGAGTAGTTGGTCGAGTAGTTTGTCAAGTAGTTGGTCGAGTAGTTGGTCAAGTAGTTGGTCTAGTGGTCAGTCGAGTACTTGATCGAGTAGTTGGTCGAGTAGTTGGTCAAGTGTTCAGTCGAGTATTTGATCGAGTAGTTGATCGAGTAGTTGGTCGAGTACTTGGTCGAGTAGTTGGTCAAGTAGTTGGTCGAGTAGTTGGTCGAGTGGTCGGTCGAGTAGTTGGTCGAGTAGTTGATCGAGTAGTTGGTCGAGTAGTTGGTCGAGTAGGTGGTCGAGTAGTTGGTCGAGTAGTTGGTCGAGTACTTGGTCAAGTGTTCAGTCGAGTACTTGATCGAGTAGTTGGTCGAGTAGTTGGTCAAGTGTTCAGTCGAGTATTTGATCGAGTAGTTGGTCGAGTAGTTGGTCAAGTAGGTGGTCGAGTAGTTGGTCGAGTGGTCAGTCGAGTACTTGATCGAGTAGTTGGTCGAGTAGTTGGTCAAGTAGGTGGTCGAGTAGTTGGTCGGGTAGTTAGTCGAGTAGTTGGTCGAGTAGTTGGTCGAGTAGTTTGTCAAGTAGTTGGTCGAGTAGTTGGTCAAGTAGTTGGTCTAGTGGTCAGTCGAGTACTTGATCGAGTAGTTGGTCGAGTAGTTGGTCGAGTGGTCAGTCGAGTACTTGATTGAGTAGTTGGTCGAGTAGTTGGTCGAGTGGTCGGTCGAGTAGTTGATCGAGTAGTTGGTCGAGTAGTTGGTCGAGTAGTTGGTCGAGTAGTTGGTCGAGTAGTTGGTCGAGTAGTTGGTCGAGTACTTGGTCGAGTAGTCGGTCGAGTAGTTGGTCGAGTAGATGGTCGAGTGGTCGGTCGAGTAGTTGGTCTAGTAGTTGGTGGAGTAGTTGGTCGAGTAGTTGGTCGAGTAGTTGGTCGAGTAGTTGGTGGAGTAGTTGGTCGAGTAGTTGGTCGAGTAGTTTGTCAAGTAGTTGGTCGAGTAGTTGGTCAAGTAGTTGGTCTAGTGGTCAGTCGAGTACTTGATCGAGTAGTTGGTCGAGTAGTTGGTCAAGTGTTCAGTCGAGTATTTGATCGAGTAGTTGATCGAGTAGTTGGTCGAGTACTTGGTCGAGTAGTTGGTCAAGTAGTTGGTCGAGTAGTTGGTCGAGTGGTCGGTCGAGTAGTTGGTCGAGTAGTTGATCGAGTAGTTGGTCGAGTAGTTGGTCGAGTAGTTGGTCGAGTAGTTGGTCGAGTAGTTGGTCGAGTACTTGGTCAAGTGTTCAGTCGAGTACTTGATCGAGTAGTTGGTCGAGTAGTTGGTCAAGTGTTCAGTCGAGTATTTGATCGAGTAGTTGGTCGAGTAGTTGGTCAAGTAGGTGGTCGAGTAGTTGGTCGAGTGGTCAGTCGAGTACTTGATCGAGTAGTTGGTCGAGTAGTTGGTCAAGTAGGTGGTCGAGTAGTTGGTCGGGTAGTTAGTCGAGTAGTTGGTCGAGTAGTTGGTCGAGTAGTTTGTCAAGTAGTTGGTCGAGTAGTTGGTCAAGTAGTTGGTCTAGTGGTCAGTCGAGTACTTGATCGAGTAGTTGGTCGAGTAGTTGGTCGAGTGGTCAGTCGAGTACTTGATTGAGTAGTTGGTCGAGTAGTTGGTCGAGTGGTCGGTCGAGTAGTTGATCGAGTAGTTGGTCGAGTAGTTGGTCGAGTAGTTGGTCGAGTAGTTGGTCGAGTAGTTGGTCGAGTAGTTGGTCGAGTAGTTGGTCGAGTACTTGGTCGAGTAGTTGGTCGAGTAGTTGGTCAAGTAGTTGGTCCAGTGGTGAGTCGAGTAGTTGATCGAGTAGTTGGTCGAGTACTTGGTCGAGTAGTTGGTCAAGTAGTTGGTCGAGTAGTTGGTCGAGTGGTCGGTCGAGTAGTTGGTCGAGTAGTTGATCGAGTAGTTGGTCGAGTAGTTGGTCGAGTAGTTGGTCGAGTAGTTGGTCGAGTAGTTGGTCGAGTAGTTGGTCGAGTAGTTGGTCGAGTAGTTGGTCGAGTACTTGGTCGAGTAGTTGGTCGAGTAGTTGGTCAAGTAAATGGTCCAGTGGTGAGTCGAGTAGTTGATCGAGTAGTTGGTCGAGTACTTGGTCGAGTAGTTGGTCAAGTAGTTGGTCGAGTAGTTGGTCGAGTGGTCGGTCGAGTAGTTGGTCGAGTAGTTGATCGAGTAGTTGGTCGAGTAGTTGGTCGAGTACTTGGACGAGTAGTCGGTCGAGTAGTTGGTCGAGTAGATGGTCGAGTGGTCGGTCGAGTAGTTGGTCTAGCAGTTGGTGGAGTAGTTGGTCGAGTAGTTGGTCGAGTAGTTGGTCGAGTAGTTGGTCGAGTAGTTGGTGGAGTAGTTGGTCGAGTAGTTGGTCGAGTAGTTTGTCAAGTAGTTGGTCGAGTAGTTGGTCAAGTAGTTGGTCTAGTGGTCAGTCGAGTACTTGATCGAGTAGTTGGTCGAGTAGTTGGTCAAGTGTTCAGTCGAGTATTTGATCGAGTAGTTGGTCGAGTTGTTGGTCAAGTGTTTAGTCGAGTACTTGACCGAGTAGTTGGTCGAGTACTTGGTCGAGTAGTTGGTCAAGTAGTTGGTCGAGTACTTGATCGAGTAGTTGGTCGAGTAGTTGGTCAAGTGTTTAGTCGAATACTTGATCGAGTAGTTGGTCAAGTAGATGGTCGAGTGGTCAGTCGAGTACTTGATTGAGTAGTTGGTCGAGTAGTTGGTCGAGTGGTCGGTCGAGTAGTTGGTCGAGTAGTTGATCGAGTAGTTGGTCGAGTAGTTGGTCGAGTAGTTGGTCGAGTAGTTGGTCGAGTAGTTGGTCGAGTAGTTGGTCGAGTAGTTGGTCGAGTAGTTGGTGGAGTAGTTGGTCGAGTAGTTGGTCGAGTAGTTTGTCAAGTAGTTGGTCGAGTAGTTGGTCAAGTAGTTGGTCTAGTGGTCAGTCGAGTACTTGATCGAGTAGTTGGTCGAGTAGTTGGTCAAGTGTTCAGTCGAGTATTTGATCGAGTAGTTGGTCGAGTTGTTGGTCAAGTGTTTAGTCGAGTACTTGACTGAGTAGTTGGTCGAGTACTTGGTCGAGTAGTTGGTCAAGTAGTTGGTCGAGTACTTGATCGAGTAGTTGGTCGAGTAGTTGGTCAAGTGTTTAGTCGAATACTTGATCGAGTAGTTGGTCAAGTAGATGGTCGAGTGGTCAGTCGAGTACTTGATTGAGTAGTTGGTCGAGTAGTTGGTCGAGTGGTCGGTCGAGTAGTTGGTCGAGTAGTTGATCGAGTAGTTGGTCGAGTAGTTGGTCGAGTACTTGGTCGAGTAGTCCGTCGAGTAGTTGGTCGAGTAGATGGTCGAGTGGTCGGTCGAGAAGTTGGGCGAGTAGATGGTCGAGTACTTGGTCGAGTAGTTGTTCGAGTAGTTGGTCGCGTCGTCGGTCGAGTACTTGGTCGAGTAGTTGGTCAAGTAGTTGGTCGAGTGGTCAGTCGAGTACTTGATCGACTAGTTGGTCAAGTAGTTGGTCGCGTAGTTGGTTGAGTAGTTGGTCGAGTAGTTGGTCGAGTAGTTGGTCGAGTAGTTGGTCGAGTACTTGGTCGAGTAGTTGGTCGAGTAATTGGTCGAGCACTTGGTCGAGTAGTTGGTCGAGTAGTTGGTCGAGTTGTTGGTCGAGTAGTTGGTCGAGTAGTTGGTCAAGTAGGTGGTCGAGTAGTTGGTCGGGTAGTTGGTCGAGTAGTTGGTCGAGTAGTTGGTCGAGTAGTTTGTCAAGTAGTTGGTCGAGTAGTTGGTCAAGTAGTTGGTCTAGTGGTTAGTCGAGTACTTGGTCGAGTAGTTGGTCGACTAGTTGGTCAAGTGTTCAGTCGAGTATTTGATCGAGTAGTTGGTCGAGTTGTTGGTCAAGTGTTTAGTCGAGTACTTGACCGAGTAGTTGGTCGAGTACTTGGTCGAGTAGTTGGTCAAGTATTTGGTCAAGTGTTCAGTCGAGTACTTGATCGAGTAGTTGGTCGAGTAGTTGGTCAAGTGTTCAGTCGAGTATTTGATCGAGTAGTTGGTAGAGTAGTTGGTCAAGTGTTTAGTCGAGTACTTGACCGAGTAGTTGGTCGAGTACTTGGTCGAGTAGTTGGTCAAGTAGTTGGTCAAGTGTTCAGTCGAGTTATTGATCGAGTAGTTAGTCGAGTAGTTGGTCAAGTGTTTAGTCGAGTACTTGACCGAGTAGTTGGTCGAGTACTTGGTCGAGTAGTTGGTCAATTAGTTGGTCGAGTACTTGATCGAGTAGTTGGTCGAGTGGTTGGTCGAGTAGTTGGTCAAGTGTTTAGTCGAATACTTGATCGAGTAGTTGGTCAAGTAGATGGTCGAGTGGTCAGTCGAGTACTTGATTGAGTAGTTGGTCGAGTGGTCGGTCGAGTAGTTGGTCGAGTAGTTGATCGAGTAGTTGGTCGAGTAGTTGGTCGAGTACTTGGTCGAGTAGTTGGTCGAGTAGTTGGTCGAGTACATGGTCGAGTGGTCGGTCCAGAAGTTGGGCGAGTAGTTGGTCGAGTACTTGGTCGATTAGTTGGTCGAGTAATTGGTCGCGTAGTCGGTCGAGTACTTGGTCGAGTAGTTGGTCAAGTAGTTGGTCGAGTGGTCAGTCGAGTACTTGATCGACTAGTTGGTCGAGTAGTTGGTCAAGTAGTTGGTCAAGTGTTCAGTCGAGTTCTTGATCGAGTAGTTGGTCGAGTAGTTGGTCAAGTGTTTAGTCGAGTACTTGACCGAGTAGTTGGTCGAGTACTCGGTCGAATAGTTGGTCAAGTAGTTGGTCTCGTAGTTGGTCGAGTACTAGGTAAAGTACTTGGTCGAGTACTTGGTCGAGTAGTTGGTCAAGTAGTTGGTCGAGTGGTCAGTCGAGTACTTGATCGAGTAGTTGGTCGATTATTTGGTCAAGTGTTCAGTCGAGTATTTGATCGAGTAGTTGGTAGAGTAGTTGGTCAAGTGTTTAGTCGAGTACTTGACCGAGTAGTTGGTCGAGTACTTGGTCGAGTAGTTGGTCAAGTAGTTGGTCAAGTGTTCAGTCGAGTTATTGATCGAGTAGTTAGTCGAGTAGTTGGTCAAGTGTTTAGTCGAGTACTTGACCGAGTAGTTGGTCGAGTACTTGGTCGAGTAGTTGGTCAATTAGTTGGTCGAGTACTTGATCGAGTAGTTGGTCGAGTGGTTGGTCGAGTAGTTGGTCAAGTGTTTAGTCGAATACTTGATCGAGTAGTTGGTCAAGTAGATGGTCGAGTGGTCAGTCGAGTACTTGATTGAGTAGTTGGTCGAGTGGTCGGTCGAGTAGTTGGTCGAGTAGTTGATCGAGTAGTTGGTCGAGTAGTTGGTCGAGTACTTGGTCGAGTAGTTGGTCGAGTAGTTGGTCGAGTACATGGTCGAGTGGTCGGTCCAGAAGTTGGGCGAGTAGTTGGTCGAGTACTTGGTCGATTAGTTGGTCGAGTAATTGGTCGCGTAGTCGGTCGAGTACTTGGTCGAGTAGTTGGTCAAGTAGTTGGTCGAGTGGTCAGTCGAGTACTTGATCGACTAGTTGGTCGAGTAGTTGGTCAAGTAGTTGGTCAAGTGTTCAGTCGAGTTCTTGATCGAGTAGTTGGTCGAGTAGTTGGTCAAGTGTTTAGTCGAGTACTTGACCGAGTAGTTGGTCGAGTACTCGGTCGAATAGTTGGTCAAGTAGTTGGTCTCGTAGTTGGTCGAGTACTAGGTAAAGTACTTGGTCGAGTACTTGGTCGAGTAGTTGGTCAAGTAGTTGGTCGAGTGGTCAGTCGAGTACTTGATCGAGTAGTTGGTCGATTATTTGGTCAAGTGTTCAGTCGAGTACTTGATCGAGTAGTTGGTCGAGTAGTTGGTAGCGTAGTTGGTCGTGTACTTGGTCGAGTAGTTGGTCAAGTAGTTGGTCGAGTGGTCAGTCGAGTACTTGATTGAGTAGTTGGTCGAGTAGTTGGTCGAGTGGTCGGTCGAGTAGTTGGTCGAGTAGTTGGTCGAGTAGTTGGTCGAGTAGTTGGTCGAGTAGTTGGTCGAGTAGTTGGTCGAGTAGTTGGTCGAGTAGTTGGTCGAGTACTTGGTCGAGTAGTTGGTCGAGTAGTTGGTCAAGTAGTTGGTCCAGTGGTGAGTCGAGTATTTGATCGAGTAGTTGGTCGAGTACTTGGTCGAGTAAATGGTCAAGTAGTTGGTCTAGTAGTTGGTCGAGTGGTCGGTCGAGTAGTTGGTCGAGTAGTTGATCGAGTAGTTGGTCGAGTAGTTGGTCGAGTAGTTGGTCGAGTAGTTGGTCGAGTAGTTGGTCGAGTAGTTGGTCGAGTA
Organism: Papilio elwesi; assembly: GCA_029849275.1. Taxonomy (NCBI): domain Eukaryota; kingdom Metazoa; phylum Arthropoda; class Insecta; order Lepidoptera; family Papilionidae; genus Papilio; species Papilio elwesi. The sequence continues at coordinate 10,369,274 of CM056687.1, read as the reverse complement.
GTTGGTCGAGTAGTTGGTCGAGTACTTGGTCGAGTAGTTGGTCGAGTAGTTGGTCAAGTAAATGGTCCAGTGGTGAGTCGAGTAGTTGATCGAGTAGTTGGTCGAGTACTTGGTCGAGTAGTTGGTCGAGTAGTTGGTCGAGTAGTTGGTCGAGTAGTTGGTGGAGTAGTTGGTCGAGTAGTTGGTCGAGTAGTTGGTCGAGTAGTTGGTCGAGTACTTGGTCGAGTAGTTGGTCGAGTAGTTGGTCAAGTAGTTGGTCCAGTGGTGAGTCGAGTAGTTGATCGAGTAGTTGGTCGAGTACTTGGTCGAGTAGTTGGTCAAGTAGTTGGTCGAGTAGTTGGTCGAGTGGTCGGTCGAGTAGTTGGTCGAGTAGTTGGTCGAGTAGTTGGTCGAGTACTTGGTCGAGTAGTTGGTCAAGTAAATGGTCCAGTGGTGAGTCGAGTAGTTGATCGAGTAGTTGGTCGAGTACTTGGTCGAGTAGTTGGTCAAGTAGTTGGTCGAGTAGTTGGTCGAGTGGTCGGTCGAGTAGTTGGTCGAGTAGTTGATCGAGTAGTTGGTCGAGTAGTTGGTCGAGTACTTGGTCGAGTAGTCGGTCGAGTAGTTGGTCGAGTAGATGGTCGAGTGGTCGGTCGAGTAGTTGGTCTAGCAGTTGGTGGAGTAGTTGGTCGAGTAGTTGGTCGAGTAGTTGGTCGAGTAGTTGGTCGAGTAGTTGGTGGAGTAGTTGGTCGAGTAGTTGGTCGAGTAGTTGGTCGAGTAGTTGGTCGAGTACTTGGTCGAGTAGTTGGTCGAGTAGTTGGTCAAGTAGTTGGTCCAGTGGTGAGTCGAGTAGTTGATCGAGTAGTTGGTCGAGTACTTGGTCGAGTAGTTGGTCAAGTAGTTGGTCGAGTAGTTGGTCGAGTGGTCGGTCGAGTAGTTGGTCGAGTAGTTGGTCGAGTAGTTGGTCGAGTACTTGGTCGAGTAGTTGGTCGAGTAGTTGGTCAGGTAAATGGTCCAGTGGTGAGTCGAGTAGTTGATCGAGTAGTTGGTCGAGTACTTGGTCGAGTAGTTGGTCAAGTAGTTGGTCGAGTAGTTGGTCGAGTGGTCGGTCGAGTAGTTGGTCGAGTAGTTGATCGAGTAGTTGGTCGAGTAGTTGGTCGAGTACTTGGTCGAGTAGTCGGTCGAGTAGTTGGTCGAGTTTATGGTCGAGTGGTCGGTCGAGTAGTTGGTCTAGCAGTTGGTGGAGTAGTTGGTCGAGTGGTCGGTCGAGTAGTTGGTCGAGTAGTTGATCGAGTAGTTGGTCGAGTAGTTGGTCGAGTAGTTGGTCGAGTAGTTGGTCGAGTAGTTGGTCGAGTAGTTGGTCGAGTAGTTGGTCGAGTAGTTGGTCGAGTACTTGGTCGAGTAGTTGGTCGAGTAGTTGGTCAAGTAAATGGTCCAGTGGTGAGTCGAGTAGTTGATCGAGTAGTTGGTCGAGTACTTGGTCGAGTAGTTGGTCAAGTAGTTGGTCGAGTAGTTGGTCGATTGGTCGGTCGAGTAGTTGGTCGAGTAGTTGATCGAGTAGTTGGTCGAGTAGTTGGTCGAGTACTTGGTCGAGTAGTCGGTCGAGTAGTTGGTCGAGTAGATGGTCGAGTGGTCGGTCGAGTAGTTGGTCTAGCAGTTGGTGGAGTAGTTGGTCGAGTAGTTGGTCGAGTAGTTGGTCGAGTAGTTGGTCGAGTAGTTGGTGGAGTAGTTGGTCGAGTAGTTGGTCGAGTAGTTGGTCGAGTACTTGGTCGAGTACTTGGTCGAGTAGTTGGTCGAGTAGTTGGTCAAGTAGTTGGTCCAGTGGTGAGTCGAGTAGTTGATCGAGTAGTTGGTCGAGTACTTGGTCGAGTAGTTGGTCAAGTAGTTGGTCGAGTAGTTGGTCGAGTGGTCGGTCGAGTAGTTGGTCGAGTAGTTGATCGAGTAGTTGGTCGAGTAGTTGGTCGAGTAGTTGGTCGAGTAGTTGGTCGAGTAGTTGGTCGAGTAGTTGGTCGAGTAGTTGGTCGAGTAGTTGGTCGAGTACTTGGTCGAGTAGTTGGTCGAGTAGTTGGTCAAGTAAATGGTCCAGTGGTGAGTCGAGTAGTTGATCGAGTAGTTGGTCGAGTACTTGGTCGAGTAGTTGGTCAAGTAGTTGGTCGAGTAGTTGGTCGAGTGGTCGGTCGAGTAGTTGGTCGAGTAGTTGATCGAGTAGTTGGTCGAGTAGTTGGTCGAGTACTTGGTCGAGTAGTCGGTCGAGTAGTTGGTCGAGTAGATGGTCGAGTGGTCGGTCGAGTAGTTGGTCTAGCAGTTGGTGGAGTAGTTGGTCGAGTAGTTGGTCGAGTAGTTGGTCGAGTAGTTGGTCGAGTAGTTGGTGGAGTAGTTGGTCGAGTAGTTGGTCGAGTAGTTTGTCAAGTAGTTGGTCGAGTAGTTGGTCAAGTAGTTGGTCTAGTGGTCAGTCGAGTACTTGATCGAGTAGTTGGTCGAGTAGTTGGTCAAGTGTTCAGTCGAGTATTTGATCGAGTAGTTGGTCGAGTTGTTGGTCAAGTGTTTAGTCGAGTACTTGACCGAGTAGTTGGTCGAGTACTTGGTCGAGTAGTTGGTCAAGTAGTTGGTCGAGTACTTGATCGAGTAGTTGGTCGAGTAGTTGGTCAAGTGTTTAGTCGAATACTTGATCGAGTAGTTGGTCAAGTAGATGGTCGAGTGGTCAGTCGAGTACTTGATTGAGTAGTTGGTCGAGTAGTTGGTCGAGTGGTCGGTCGAGTAGTTGGTCGAGTAGTTGATCGAGTAGTTGGTCGAGTAGTTGGTCGAGTACTTGGTCGAGTAGTCCGTCGAGTAGTTGGTCGAGTAGATGGTCGAGTGGTCGGTCGAGAAGTTGGGCGAGTAGATGGTCGAGTACTTGGTCGAGTAGTTGGTCGAGTAGTTGGTCGCGTCGTCGGTCGAGTACTTGGTCGAGTAGTTGGTCAAGTAGTTGGTCGAGTGGTCAGTCGAGTACTTGATCGACTAGTTGGTCAAGTAGTTGGTCGCGTAGTTGGTCGAGTACTTGGTCGAGTAGTTGGTCAAGTAGTTGGTCGAGTGGTCAGTCGAGTACTTGATCGAGTAGTTGGTCGATTATTTGGTCAAGTGTTCAGTCGAGTAGTTGGTCGAGTAGTTGGTAGCGTAGTTGGTCGAGTACTTGGTCGAGTAGTTGGTCAAGTAGTTGGTCGAGTGGTCAGTCGAGTACTTGATTGAGTAGTTGGTCGAGTAGTTGGTCGAGTGGTCGGTCGAGTAGTTGGTCGAGTAGTTGGTCGAGTAGTTGGTCGAGTAGTTGGTCGAGTAGTTGGTCGAGTAGTTGGTCGAGTAGTTGGTCGAGTACTTGGTCGAGTAGTTGGTCGAGTAGTTGGTCAAGTAGTTGGTCCAGTGGTGAGTCGAGTAGTTGATCGAGTAGTTGGTCGAGTACTTGGTCGAGTAGTTGGTCAAGTAGTTGGTCGAGTAGTTGGTCGAGTGGTCGGTCGAGTAGTTGGTCGAGTAGTTGATCGAGTAGTTGGTCGAGTAGTTGGTCGAGTAGTTGGTCGAGTAGTTGGTCGAGTAGTTGGTCGAGTAGTTGGTCGAGTACTTGGTCGAGTACTTGGTCGAGTAGTTGGTCGAGTAGTTGGTCAAGTAGTTGGTCCAGTGGTGAGTCGAGTAGTTGATCGAGTAGTTGGTCGAGTACTTGGTCGAGTAGTTGGTCAAGTAGTTGGTCGAGTAGTTGGTCGAGTGGTCGGTCGAGTAGTTGGTCGAGTAGTTGATCGAGTAGTTGGTCGAGTAGTTGGTCGAGTAGTTGGTCGAGTAGTTGGTCGAGTAGTTGGTCGAGTACTTGGTCGAGTAGTTGGTCGAGTAGTTGGTCAAGTAGTTGGTCCAGTGGTGAGTCGAGTAGTTGATCGAGTAGTTGGTCGAGTACTTGGTCGAGTAGTTGGTCAAGTAGTTGGTCGAGTAGTTGGTCGAGTGGTCGGTCGAGTAGTTGGTCGAGTAGTTGATCGAGTAGTTGGTCGAGTAGTTGGTCGAGTACTTGGTCGAGTAGTCGGTCGAGTAGTTGGTCGAGTAGATGGTCGAGTGGTCGGTCGAGTAGTTGGTCTAGTAGTTGGTGGAGTAGTTGGTCGAGTAGTTGGTCGAGTAGTTGGTCGAGTAGTTGGTGGAGTAGTTGGTCGAGTAGTTGGTCGAGTAGTTTGTCAAGTAGTTGGTCGAGTAGTTGGTCAAGTAGTTGGTCTAGTGGTCAGTCGAGTACTTGATCGAGTAGTTGGTCGAGTAGTTGGTCAAGTGTTCAGTCGAGTATTTGATCGAGTAGTTGATCGAGTAGTTGGTCGAGTACTTGGTCGAGTAGTTGGTCAAGTAGTTGGTCGAGTAGTTGGTCGATTGGTCGGTCGAGTAGTTGGTCGAGTAGTTGATCGAGTAGTTGGTCGAGTAGTTGGTCGAGTACTTGGTCGAGTAGTCGGTCGAGTAGTTGGTCGAGTAGATGGTCGAGTGGTCGGTCGAGTAGTTGGTCTAGCAGTTGGTGGAGTAGTTGGTCGAGTAGTTGGTCGAGTAGTTGGTCGAGTAGTTGGTCGAGTAGTTGGTGGAGTAGTTGGTCGAGTAGTTGGTCGAGTAGTTGGTCGAGTACTTGGTCGAGTACTTGGTCGAGTAGTTGGTCGAGTAGTTGGTCAAGTAGTTGGTCCAGTGGTGAGTCGAGTAGTTGATCGAGTAGTTGGTCGAGTACTTGGTCGAGTAGTTGGTCAAGTAGTTGGTCGAGTAGTTGGTCGAGTGGTCGGTCGAGTAGTTGGTCGAGTAGTTGATCGAGTAGTTGGTCGAGTAGTTGGTCGAGTAGTTGGTCGAGTAGTTGGTCGAGTAGTTGGTCGAGTAGTTGGTCGAGTAGTTGGTCGAGTAGTTGGTCGAGTACTTGGTCGAGTAGTTGGTCGAGTAGTTGGTCAAGTAAATGGTCCAGTGGTGAGTCGAGTAGTTGATCGAGTAGTTGGTCGAGTACTTGGTCGAGTAGTTGGTCAAGTAGTTGGTCGAGTAGTTGGTCGAGTGGTCGGTCGAGTAGTTGGTCGAGTAGTTGATCGAGTAGTTGGTCGAGTAGTTGGTCGAGTACTTGGTCGAGTAGTCGGTCGAGTAGTTGGTCGAGTAGATGGTCGAGTGGTCGGTCGAGTAGTTGGTCTAGCAGTTGGTGGAGTAGTTGGTCGAGTAGTTGGTCGAGTAGTTGGTCGAGTAGTTGGTCGAGTAGTTGGTGGAGTAGTTGGTCGAGTAGTTGGTCGAGTAGTTTGTCAAGTAGTTGGTCGAGTAGTTGGTCAAGTAGTTGGTCTAGTGGTCAGTCGAGTACTTGATCGAGTAGTTGGTCGAGTAGTTGGTCAAGTGTTCAGTCGAGTATTTGATCGAGTAGTTGGTCGAGTTGTTGGTCAAGTGTTTAGTCGAGTACTTGACCGAGTAGTTGGTCGAGTACTTGGTCGAGTAGTTGGTCAAGTAGTTGGTCGAGTACTTGATCGAGTAGTTGGTCGAGTAGTTGGTCAAGTGTTTAGTCGAATACTTGATCGAGTAGTTGGTCAAGTAGATGGTCGAGTGGTCAGTCGAGTACTTGATTGAGTAGTTGGTCGAGTAGTTGGTCGAGTGGTCGGTCGAGTAGTTGGTCGAGTAGTTGATCGAGTAGTTGGTCGAGTAGTTGGTCGAGTACTTGGTCGAGTAGTCCGTCGAGTAGTTGGTCGAGTAGATGGTCGAGTGGTCGGTCGAGAAGTTGGGCGAGTAGATGGTCGAGTACTTGGTCGAGTAGTTGGTCGAGTAGTTGGTCGCGTCGTCGGTCGAGTACTTGGTCGAGTAGTTGGTCAAGTAGTTGGTCGAGTGGTCAGTCGAGTACTTGATCGACTAGTTGGTCAAGTAGTTGGTCGCGTAGTTGGTCGAGTACTTGGTCGAGTAGTTGGTCAAGTAGTTGGTCGAGTGGTCAGTCGAGTACTTGATCGAGTAGTTGGTCGATTATTTGGTCAAGTGTTCAGTCGAGTAGTTGGTCGAGTAGTTGGTAGCGTAGTTGGTCGAGTACTTGGTCGAGTAGTTGGTCAAGTAGTTGGTCGAGTGGTCAGTCGAGTACTTGATTGAGTAGTTGGTCGAGTAGTTGGTCGAGTGGTCGGTCGAGTAGTTGGTCGAGTAGTTGGTCGAGTAGTTGGTCGAGTAGTTGGTCGAGTAGTTGGTCGAGTAGTTGGTCGAGTAGTTGGTCGAGTACTTGGTCGAGTAGTTGGTCGAGTAGTTGGTCAAGTAGTTGGTCCAGTGGTGAGTCGAGTAGTTGATCGAGTAGTTGGTCGAGTACTTGGTCGAGTAGTTGGTCAAGTAGTTGGTCGAGTAGTTGGTCGAGTGGTCGGTCGAGTAGTTGGTCGAGTAGTTGATCGAGTAGTTGGTCGAGTAGTTGGTCGAGTAGTTGGTCGAGTAGTTGGTCGAGTAGTTGGTCGAGTAGTTGGTCGAGTACTTGGTCGAGTACTTGGTCGAGTAGTTGGTCGAGTAGTTGGTCAAGTAGTTGGTCCAGTGGTGAGTCGAGTAGTTGATCGAGTAGTTGGTCGAGTACTTGGTCGAGTAGTTGGTCAAGTAGTTGGTCGAGTAGTTGGTCGAGTGGTCGGTCGAGTAGTTGGTCGAGTAGTTGATCGAGTAGTTGGTCGAGTAGTTGGTCGAGTAGTTGGTCGAGTAGTTGGTCGAGTAGTTGGTCGAGTACTTGGTCGAGTAGTTGGTCGAGTAGTTGGTCAAGTAGTTGGTCCAGTGGTGAGTCGAGTAGTTGATCGAGTAGTTGGTCGAGTACTTGGTCGAGTAGTTGGTCAAGTAGTTGGTCGAGTAGTTGGTCGAGTGGTCGGTCGAGTAGTTGGTCGAGTAGTTGATCGAGTAGTTGGTCGAGTAGTTGGTCGAGTACTTGGTCGAGTAGTCGGTCGAGTAGTTGGTCGAGTAGATGGTCGAGTGGTCGGTCGAGTAGTTGGTCTAGTAGTTGGTGGAGTAGTTGGTCGAGTAGTTGGTCGAGTAGTTGGTCGAGTAGTTGGTGGAGTAGTTGGTCGAGTAGTTGGTCGAGTAGTTTGTCAAGTAGTTGGTCGAGTAGTTGGTCAAGTAGTTGGTCTAGTGGTCAGTCGAGTACTTGATCGAGTAGTTGGTCGAGTAGTTGGTCAAGTGTTCAGTCGAGTATTTGATCGAGTAGTTGATCGAGTAGTTGGTCGAGTACTTGGTCGAGTAGTTGGTCAAGTAGTTGGTCGAGTAGTTGGTCGAGTGGTCGGTCGAGTAGTTCGTCGAGTAGTTGATCGAGTAGTTGGTCGAGTAGTTGGTCGAGTAGTTGGTCGAGTAGTTGGTCGAGTAGTTGGTCGAGTACTTGGTCAAGTGTTCAGTCGAGTACTTGATCGAGTAGTTGGTCGAGTAGTTGGTCAAGTGTTCAGTCGAGTATTTGATCGAGTAGTTGGTCGAGTAGTTGGTCAAGTAGGTGGTCGAGTAGTTGGTCGAGTGGTCAGTCGAGTACTTGATCGAGTAGTTGGTCGAGTAGTTGGTCAAGTAGGTGGTCGAGTAGTTGGTCGGGTAGTTAGTCGAGTAGTTGGTCGAGTAGTTGGTCGAGTAGTTTGTCAAGTAGTTGGTCGAGTAGTTGGTCAAGTAGTTGGTCTAGTGGTCAGTCGAGTACTTGATCGAGTAGTTGGTCGAGTAGTTGGTCGAGTGGTCAGTCGAGTACTTGATTGAGTAGTTGGTCGAGTAGTTGGTCGAGTGGTCGGTCGAGTAGTTGATCGAGTAGTTGGTCGAGTAGTTGGTCGAGTAGTTGGTCGAGTAGTTGGTCGAGTAGTTGGTCGAGTAGTTGGTCGAGTAGTTGGTCGAGTACTTGGTCGAGTAGTCGGTCGAGTAGTTGGTCGAGTAGATGGTCGAGTGGTCGGTCGAGTAGTTGGTCTAGTAGTTGGTGGAGTAGTTGGTCGAGTAGTTGGTCGAGTAGTTGGTCGAGTAGTTGGTGGAGTAGTTGGTCGAGTAGTTGGTCGAGTAGTTTGTCAAGTAGTTGGTCGAGTAGTTGGTCAAGTAGTTGGTCTAGTGGTCAGTCGAGTACTTGATCGAGTAGTTGGTCGAGTAGTTGGTCAAGTGTTCAGTCGAGTATTTGATCGAGTAGTTGATCGAGTAGTTGGTCGAGTACTTGGTCGAGTAGTTGGTCAAGTAGTTGGTCGAGTAGTTGGTCGAGTGGTCGGTCGAGTAGTTGGTCGAGTAGTTGATCGAGTAGTTGGTCGAGTAGTTGGTCGAGTAGTTGGTCGAGTAGTTGGTCGAGTAGTTGGTCGAGTACTTGGTCAAGTGTTCAGTCGAGTACTTGATCGAGTAGTTGGTCGAGTAGTTGGTCAAGTGTTCAGTCGAGTATTTGATCGAGTAGTTGGTCGAGTAGTTGGTCAAGTAGGTGGTCGAGTAGTTGGTCGAGTGGTCAGTCGAGTACTTGATCGAGTAGTTGGTCGAGTAGTTGGTCAAGTAGGTGGTCGAGTAGTTGGTCGGGTAGTTAGTCGAGTAGTTGGTCGAGTAGTTGGTCGAGTAGTTTGTCAAGTAGTTGGTCGAGTAGTTGGTCAAGTAGTTGGTCTAGTGGTCAGTCGAGTACTTGATCGAGTAGTTGGTCGAGTAGTTGGTCGAGTGGTCAGTCGAGTACTTGATTGAGTAGTTGGTCGAGTAGTTGGTCGAGTGGTCGGTCGAGTAGTTGATCGAGTAGTTGGTCGAGTAGTAGGTCGAGTAGTTGGTCGAGTAGTTGGTCGAGTAGTTGGTCGAGTAGTTGGTCGAGTAGTTGGTCGAGTACTTGGTCGAGTAGTTGGTCGAGTAGTTGGTCAAGTAGTTGGTCCAGTGGTGAGTCGAGTAGTTGATCGAGTAGTTGGTCGAGTACTTGGTCGAGTAGTTGGTCAAGTAGTTGGTCGAGTAGTTGGTCGAGTGGTCGGTCGAGTAGTTGGTCGAGTAGTTGATCGAGTAGTTGGTCGAGTAGTTGGTCGAGTAGTTGGTCGAGTAGTTGGTCGAGTAGTTGGTCGAGTAGTTGGTCGAGTAGTTGGTCGAGTAGTTGGTCGAGTACTTGGTCGAGTAGTTGGTCGAGTAGTTGGTCAAGTAAATGGTCCAGTGGTGAGTCGAGTAGTTGATCGAGTAGTTGGTCGAGTACTTGGACGAGTAGTCGGTCGAGTAGTTGGTCGAGTAGATGGTCGAGTGGTCGGTCGAGTAGTTGGTCTAGCAGTTGGTGGAGTAGTTGGTCGAGTAGTTGGTCGAGTAGTTGGTCGAGTAGTTGGTCGAGTAGTTGGTGGAGTAGTTGGTCGAGTAGTTGGTCGAGTAGTTTGTCAAGTAGTTGGTCGAGTAGTTGGTCAAGTAGTTGGTCTAGTGGTCAGTCGAGTACTTGATCGAGTAGTTGGTCGAGTAGTTGGTCAAGTGTTCAGTCGAGTATTTGATCGAGTAGTTGGTCGAGTTGTTGGTCAAGTGTTTAGTCGAGTACTTGACCGAGTAGTTGGTCGAGTACTTGGTCGAGTAGTTGGTCAAGTAGTCTGTCGAGTACTTGATCGAGTAGTTGGTCGAGTAGTTGGTCAAGTGTTTAGTCGAATACTTGATCGAGTAGTTGGTCAAGTAGATGGTCGAGTGGTCAGTCGAGTACTTGATTGAGTAGTTGGTCGAGTAGTTGGTCGAGTGGTCGGTCGAGTAGTTGGTCGAGTAGTTGATCGAGTAGTTGGTCGAGTAGTTGGTCGAGTAGTTGGTCGAGTAGTTGGTCGAGTAGTTGGTCGAGTAGTTGGTCGAGTAGTTGGTCGAGTAGTTGGTGGAGTAGTTGGTCGAGTAGTTGGTCGAGTAGTTTGTCAAGTAGTTGGTCGAGTAGTTGGTCAAGTAGTTGGTCTAGTGGTCAGTCGAGTACTTGATCGAGTAGTTGGTCGAGTAGTTGGTCAAGTGTTCAGTCGAGTATTTGATCGAGTAGTTGGTCGAGTTGTTGGTCAAGTGTTTAGTCGAGTACTTGACCGAGTAGTTGGTCGAGTACTTGGTCGAGTAGTTGGTCAAGTAGTTGGTCGAGTACTTGATCGAGTAGTTGGTCGAGTAGTTGGTCAAGTGTTTAGTCGAATACTTGATCGAGTAGTTGGTCAAGTAGATGGTCGAGTGGTCAGTCGAGTACTTGATTGAGTAGTTGGTCGAGTAGTTGGTCGAGTGGTCGGTCGAGTAGTTGGTCGAGTAGTTGATCGAGTAGTTGGTCGAGTAGTTGGTCGAGTACTTGGTCGAGTAGTCCGTCGAGTAGTTGGTCGAGTAGATGGTCGAGTGGTCGGTCGAGAAGTTGGGCGAGTAGATGGTCGAGTACTTGGTCGAGTAGTTGGTCGAGTAGTTGGTCGCGTCGTCGGTCGAGTACTTGGTCGAGTAGTTGGTCAAGTAGTTGGTCGAGTGGTCAGTCGAGTACTTGATCGACTAGTTGGTCAAGTAGTTGGTCGCGTAGTTGGTCGAGTACTTGGTCGAGTAGTTGGTCAAGTAGTTGGTCGAGTGGTCAGTCGAGTACTTGATCGAGTAGTTGGTCGATTATTTGGTCAAGTGTTCAGTCGAGTAGTTGGTCGAGTAGTTGGTAGCGTAGTTGGTCGAGTACTTGGTCGAGTAGTTGGTCAAGTAGTTGGTCGAGTGGTCAGTCGAGTACTTGATTGAGTAGTTGGTCGAGTAGTTGGTCGAGTGGTCGGTCGAGTAGTTGGTCGAGTAGTTGGTCGAGTAGTTGGTCGAGTAGTTGGTCGAGTAGTTGGTCGAGTAGTTGGTCGAGTAGTTGGTCGAGTACTTGGTCGAGTAGTTGGTCGAGTAGTTGGTCAAGTAGTTGGTCCAGTGGTGAGTCGAGTAGTTGATCGAGTAGTTGGTCGAGTACTTGGTCGAGTAGTTGGTCAAGTAGTTGGTCGAGTAGTTGGTCGAGTGGTCGGTCGAGTAGTTGGTCGAGTAGTTGATCGAGTAGTTGGTCGAGTAGTTGGTCGAGTAGTTGGTCGAGTAGTTGGTCGAGTAGTTGGTCGAGTAGTTGGTCGAGTAGTTGGTCGAGTAGTTGGTCGAGTACTTGGTCGAGTAGTTGGTCGAGTAGTTGGTCAAGTAGTTGGTCCAGTGGTGAGTCGAGTAGTTGATCGAGTAGTTGGTCGAGTACATGGTCGAGTAGTTGGTCAAGTAGTTGGTCGAGTAGTTGGTCGAGTGGTCGGTCGAGTAGTTGGTCGAGTAGTTGATCGAGTAGTTGGTCGAGTAGTTGGTCGAGTACTTGGTCGAGTAGTCGGTCGAGTAGTTGGTCGAGTAGATGGTCGAGTGGTCGGTCGAGTAGTTGGTCTAGTAGTTGGTGGAGTAGTTGGTCGAGTAGTTGGTCGAGTAGTTGGTCGAGTCGTTGGTGGAGTAGTTGGTCGAGTAGTTGGTCGAGTAGTTTGTCAAGTAGTTGGTCGAGTAGTTGGTCAAGTAGTTGGTCTAGTGGTCAGTCGAGTACTTGATCGAGTAGTTGGTCGAGTAGTTGGTCAAGTGTTCAGTCGAGTATTTGATCGAGTAGTTGATCGAGTAGTTGGTCGAGTACTTGGTCGAGTAGTTGGTCAAGTAGTTGGTCGAGTAGTTGGTCGAGTGGTCGGTCGAGTAGTTGGTCGAGTAGTTGATCGAGTAGTTGGTCGAGTAGTTGGTCGAGTAGTTGGTCGAGTAGTTGGTCGAGTAGTTGGTCGAGTACTTGGTCAAGTGTTCAGTCGAGTACTTGATCGAGTAGTTGGTCGAGTAGTTGGTCAAGTGTTCAGTCGAGTATTTGATCGAGTAGTTGGTCGAGTAGTTGGTCAAGTAGGTGGTCGAGTAGTTGGTCGAGTGGTCAGTCGAGTACTTGATCGAGTAGTTGGTCGAGTAGTTGGTCAAGTAGGTGGTCGAGTAGTTTGTCGGGTAGTTAGTCGAGTAGTTGGTCGAGTAGTTGGTCGAGTAGTTTGTCAAGTAGTTGGTCGAGTAGTTGGTCAAGTAGTTGGTCTAGTGGTCAGTCGAGTACTTGATCGAGTAGTTGGTCGAGTAGTTGGTCGAGTGGTCAGTCGAGTACTTGATTGAGTAGTTGGTCGAGTAGTTGGTCGAGTGGTCGGTCGAGTAGTTGATCGAGTAGTTGGTCGAGTAGTTGGTCGAGTAGTTGGTCGAGTAGTTGGTCGAGTAGTTGGTCGAGTAGTTGGTCGAGTAGTTGGTCGAGTACTTGGTCGAGTAGTTGGTCGAGTAGTTGGTCAAGTAGTTGGTCCAGTGGTGAGTCGAGTAGTTGATCGAGTAGTTGGTCGAGTACTTGGTCGAGTAGTTGGTCAAGTAGTTGGTCGAGTAGTTGGTCGAGTGGTCGGTCGAGTAGTTGGTCGAGTAGTTGATCGAGTAGTTGGTCGAGTAGTTGGTCGAGTAGTTGGTCGAGTAGTTGGTCGAGTAGTTGGTCGAGTAGTTGGTCGAGTAGTTGGTCGAGTAGTTGGTCGAGTACTTGGTCGAGTAGTTGGTCGAGTAGTTGGTCAAGTAAATGGTCCAGTGGTGAGTCGAGTAGTTGATCGAGTAGTTGGTCGAGTACTTGGTCGAGTAGTTGGTCAAGTAGTTGGTCGAGTAGTTGGTCGAGTGGTCGGTCGAGTAGTTGGTCGAGTAGTTGATCGAGTAGTTGGTCGAGTAGTTGGTCGAGTACTTGGACGAGTAGTCGGTCGAGTAGTTGGTCGAGTAGATGGTCGAGTGGTCGGTCGAGTAGTTGGTCTAGCAGTTGGTGGAGTAGTTGGTCGAGTAGTTGGTCGAGTAGTTGGTCGAGTAGTTGGTCGAGTAGTTGGTGGAGTAGTTGGTCGAGTAGTTGGTCGAGTAGTTTGTCAAGTAGTTGGTCGAGTAGTTGGTCAAGTAGTTGGTCTAGTGGTCAGTCGAGTACTTGATCGAGTAGTTGGTCGAGTAGTTGGTCAAGTGTTCAGTCGAGTATTTGATCGAGTAGTTGGTCGAGTTGTTGGTCAAGTGTTTAGTCGAGTACTTGACCGAGTAGTTGGTCGAGTACTTGGTCGAGTAGTTGGTCAAGTAGTTGGTCGAGTACTTGATCGAGTAGTTGGTCGAGTAGTTGGTCAAGTGTTTAGTCGAATACTTGATCGAGTAGTTGGTCAAGTAGATGGTCGAGTGGTCAGTCGAGTACTTGATTGAGTAGTTGGTCGAGTAGTTGGTCGAGTGGTCGGTCGAGTAGTTGGTCGAGTAGTTGATCGAGTAGTTGGTCGAGTAGTTGGTCGAGTAGTTGGTCGAGTAGTTGGTCGAGTAGTTGGTCGAGTAGTTGGTCGAGTAGTTGGTTGAGTAGTTGGTCGAGTACTTGGTCGAGTAGTTGGTCGAGTAGTTGGTCAAGTAGTTGGTCCAGTGGTGAGTCGAGTAGTTGATCGAGTAGTTGGTCGAGTACTTGGTCGAGTAGTTGGTCAAGTAGTTGGTCGAGTAGTTGGTCGAGTGGTCGGTCGAGTAGTTGGTCGAGTAGTTGATCGAGTAGTTGGTCGAGTAGTTGGTCGAGTACTTGGTCGAGTAGTCGGTCGAGTGGTCGGTCGAGTAGTTGGTCTAGTAGTTGGTGGAGTAGTTGGTCGAGTAGTTGGTCGAGTAGTTGGTCGAGTAGTTGGTGGAGTAGTTGGTCGAGTAGTTGGTCGAGTAGTTGGTCGAGTAGTTGGTCGAGTGGTCGGTCGAGTAGTTGGTCGCGTAGTTGATCGAGTAGTTGGTCGAGTAGTTGGTCGAGTACTTGGTCGAGTAGTCGGTCGAGTAGTTGGTCGAGTAGATGGTCGAGTGGTCGGTCGAGTAGTTGGTCTAGCAGTTGGTGGAGTAGTTGGTCGAGTAGTTGGTCGAGTAGTTGGTCGAGTAGTTGGTCGAGTAGTTGGTGGAGTAGTTGGTCGAGTAGTTGGTCGAGTAGTTGGTCGAGTAGTTGGTCGAGTACTTGGTCGAGTAGTTGGTCGAGTAGTTGGTCAAGTAGTTGGTCCAGTGGTGAGTCGAGTAGTTGATCGAGTAGTTGGTCGAGTACTTGGTCGAGTAGTTGGTCAAGTAGTTGGTCGAGTAGTTGGTCGAGTGGTCGGTCGAGTAGTTGGTCGAGTAGTTGGTCGAGTAGTTGGTCGAGTACTTGGTCGAGTAGTTGGTCGAGTAGTTGGTCAGGTAAATGGTCCAGTGGTGAGTCGAGTAGTTGATCGAGTAGTTGGTCGAGTACTTGGTCGAGTAGTTGGTCAAGTAGTTGGTCGAGTAGTTGGTCGAGTGGTCGGTCGAGTAGTTGGTCGAGTAGTTGATCGAGTAGTTGGTCGAGTAGTTGGTCGAGTACTTGGTCGAGTAGTCGGTCGAGTAGTTGGTCGAGTAGATGGTCGAGTGGTCGGTCGAGTAGTTGGTCTAGCAGTTGGTGGAGTAGTTGGTCGAGTGGTCGGTCGAGTAGTTGGTCGAGTAGTTGATCGAGTAGTTGGTCGAGTAGTTGGTCGAGTAGTTGGTCGAGTAGTTGGTCGAGTAGTTGGTCGAGTAGTTGGTCGAGTAGTTGGTCGAGTAGTTGGTCGAGTACTTGGTCGAGTAGTTGGTCGAGTAGTTGGGCAAGTAAATGGTCCAGTGGTGAGTCGAGTAGTTGATCGAGTAGTTGGTCGAGTACTTGGTCGAGTAGTTGGTCAAGTAGTTGGTCGAGTAGTTGGTCGATTGGTCGGTCGAGTAGTTGGTCGAGTAGTTGATCGAGTAGTTGGTCGAGTAGTTGGTCGAGTACTTGGTCGAGTAGTCGGTCGAGTAGTTGGTCGAGTAGATGGTCGAGTGGTCGGTCGAGTAGTTGGTCTAGCAGTTGGTGGAGTAGTTGGTCGAGTAGTTGGTCGAGTAGTTGGTCGAGTAGTTGGTCGAGTAGTTGGTGGAGTAGTTGGTCGAGTAGTTGGTCGAGTAGTTGGTCGAGTAGTTGGTCGAGTACTTGGTCGAGTAGTTGGTCGAGTAGTTGGTCAAGTAGTTGGTCCAGTGGTGAGTCGAGTAGTTGATCGAGTAGTTGGTCGAGTACTTGGTCGAGTAGTTGGTCAAGTAGTTGGTCGAGTAGTTGGTCGAGTGGTCGGTCGAGTAGTTGGTCGAGTAGTTGATCGAGTAGTTGGTCGAGTAGTTGGTCGAGTAGTTGGTCGAGTAGTTGGTCGAGTAGTTGGTCGAGTAGTTGGTCGAGTACTTGGTCGAGTAGTTGGTCGAGTAGTTGGTCAAGTAAATGGTCCAGTGGTGAGTCGAGTAGTTGATCGAGTAGTTGGTCGAGTACTTGGTCGAGTAGTTGGTCAAGTAGTTGGTCGAGTAGTTGGTCGAGTGGTCGGTCGAGTAGTTGGTCGAGTAGTTGATCGAGTAGTTGGTCGAGTAGTTGGTCGAGTACTTGGTCGAGTAGTCGGTCGAGTAGTTGGTCGAGTAGATGGTCGAGTGGTCGGTCGAGTAGTTGGTCTAGCAGTTGGTGGAGTAGTTGGTCGAGTAGTTGGTCGAGTAGTTGGTCGAGTAGTTGGTCGAGTAGTTGGTGGAGTAGTTGGTCGAGTAGTTGGTCGAGTAGTTTGTCAAGTAGTTGGTCGAGTAGTTGGTCAAGTAGTTGGTCTAGTGGTCAGTCGAGTACTTGATCGAGTAGTTGGTCGAGTAGTTGGTCAAGTGTTCAGTCGAGTATTTGATCGAGTAGTTGGTCGAGTTGTTGGTCGAGTAGTTGGTCGAGTACTTGGACGAGTAGTCGGTCGAGTAGTTGGTCGAGTAGATGGTCGAGTACTTGGTCGAGTAGTTGGTCAAGTAGTTGGTCGAGTAGTTGGTCGAGTGGTCGGTCGAGTAGTTGGTCGAGTAGTTGATCGAGTAGTTGGTCGAGTAGTTGGTCGAGTAGTTGGTCGAGTAGTTGGTCGAGTAGTTGGTCGAGTAGTTGGTCGAGTAGTTGGTCGAGTAGTTGGTCGAGTACTTGGTCGAGTAGTTGGTCGAGTAGTTGGTCAAGTAAATGGTCCAGTGGTGAGTCGAGTAGTTGATCGAGTAGTTGGTCGAGTACTTGGTCGAGTAGTTGGTCAAGTAGTTGGTCGAGTAGTTGGTCGAGTGGTCGGTCGAGTAGTTGGTCGAGTAGTTGATCGAGTAGTTGGTCGAGTAGTTGGTCGAGTACTTGGACGAGTAGTCGGTCGAGTAGTTGGTCGAGTAGATGGTCGAGTGGTCGGTCGAGTAGTTGGTCTAGCAGTTGGTGGAGTAGTTGGTCGAGTAGTTGGTCGAGTAGTTGGTCGAGTAGTTGGTCGAGTAGTTGGTGGAGTAGTTGGTCGAGTAGTTGGTCGAGTAGTTTGTCAAGTAGTTGGTCGAGTAGTTGGTCAAGTAGTTGGTCTAGTGGTCAGTCGAGTACTTGATCGAGTAGTTGGTCGAGTAGTTGGTCAAGTGTTCAGTCGAGTATTTGATCGAGTAGTTGGTCGAGTTGTTGGTCAAGTGTTTAGTCGAGTACTTGACCGAGTAGTTGGTCGAGTACTTGGTCGAGTAGTTGGTCAAGTAGTTGGTCGAGTACTTGATCGAGTAGTTGGTCGAGTAGTTGGTCAAGTGTTTAGTCGAATACTTGATCGAGTAGTTGGTCAAGTAGATGGTCGAGTGGTCAGTCGAGTACTTGATTGAGTAGTTGGTCGAGTAGTTGGTCGAGTGGTCGGTCGAGTAGTTGGTCGAGTAGTTGATCGAGTAGTTGGTCGAGTAGTTGGTCGAGTAGTTGGTCGAGTAGTTGGTCGAGTAGTTGGTCGAGTAGTTGGTCGAGTAGTTGGTTGAGTAGTTGGTCGAGTACTTGGTCGAGTAGTTGGTCGAGTAGTTGGTCAAGTAGTTGGTCCAGTGGTGAGTCGAGTAGTTGATCGAGTAGTTGGTCGAGTACTTGGTCGAGTAGTTGGTCAAGTAGTTGGTCGAGTAGTTGGTCGAGTGGTCGGTCGAGTAGTTGGTCGAGTAGTTGATCGAGTAGTTGGTCGAGTAGTTGGTCGAGTACTTGGTCGAGTAGTCGGTCGAGTAGTTGGTCGAGTAGATGGTCGAGTGGTCGGTCGAGTAGTTGGTCTAGTAGTTGGTGGAGTAGTTGGTCGAGTAGTTGGTCGAGTAGTTGGTCGAGTAGTTGGTGGAGTAGTTGGTCGAGTAGTTGGTCGAGTAGTTGGTCGAGTAGTTGGTCGAGTGGTCGGTCGAGTAGTTGGTCGAGTATTTGATCGAGTAGTTGGTCGAGTAGTTGGTCGAGTACTTGGTCGAGTAGTCGGTCGAGTAGTTGGTCGAGTAGATGGTCGAGTGGTCGGTCGAGTAGTTGGTCTAGCAGTTGGTGGAGTAGTTGGTCGAGTAGTTGGTCGAGTAGTTGGTCGAGTAGTTGGTCGAGTAGTTGGTGGAGTAGTTGGTCGAGTAGTTGGTCGAGTAGTTGGTCGAGTAGTTGGTCGAGTACTTGGTCGAGTAGTTGGTCGAGTAGTTGGTCAAGTAGTTGGTCCAGTGGTGAGTCGAGTAGTTGATCGAGTAGTTGGTCGAGTACTTGGTCGAGTAGTTGGTCAAGTAGTTGGTCGAGTAGTTGGTCGAGTGGTCGGTCGAGTAGTTGGTCGAGTAGTTGGTCGAGTAGTTGGTCGAGTACTTGGTCGAGTAGTTGGTCGAGTAGTTGGTCAGGTAAATGGTCCAGTGGTGAGTCGAGTAGTTGATCGAGTAGTTGGTCGAGTACTTGGTCGAGTAGTTGGTCAAGTAGTTGGTCGAGTAGTTGGTCGAGTGGTCGGTCGAGTAGTTGGTCGAGTAGTTGATCGAGTAGTTGGTCGAGTAGTTGGTCGAGTACTTGGTCGAGTAGTCGGTCGAGTAGTTGGTCGAGTAGATGGTCGAGTGGTCGGTCGAGTAGTTGGTCTAGCAGTTGGTGGAGTAGTTGGTCGAGTGGTCGGTCGAGTAGTTGGTCGAGTAGTTGATCGAGTAGTTGGTCGAGTAGTTGGTCGAGTAGTTGGTCGAGTAGTTGGTCGAGTAGTTGGTCGAGTAGTTGGTCGAGTAGTTGGTCGAGTAGTTGGTCGAGTACTTGGTCGAGTAGTTGGTCGAGTAGTTGGTCAAGTAAATGGTCCAGTGGTGAGTCGAGTAGTTGATCGAGTAGTTGGTCGAGTACTTGGTCGAGTAGTTGGTCAAGTAGTTGGTCGAGTAGTTGGTCGATTGGTCGGTCGAGTAGTTGGTCGAGTAGTTGATCGAGTAGTTGGTCGAGTAGTTGGTCGAGTACTTGGTCGAGTAGTCGGTCGAGTAGTTGGTCGAGTAGATGGTCGAGTGGTCGGTCGAGTAGTTGGTCTAGCAGTTGGTGGAGTAGTTGGTCGAGTAGTTGGTCGAGTAGTTGGTCGAGTAGTTGGTCGAGTAGTTGGTGGAGTAGTTGGTCGAGTATTTGGTCGAGTAGTTGGTCGAGTAGTTGGTCGAGTACTTGGTCGAGTAGTTGGTCGAGTAGTTGGTCAAGTAGTTGGTCCAGTGGT
Source organism: Papilio elwesi (assembly GCA_029849275.1). NCBI lineage: Eukaryota > Metazoa > Arthropoda > Insecta > Lepidoptera > Papilionidae > Papilio > Papilio elwesi. The sequence continues at coordinate 10,351,032 of CM056687.1, read as the reverse complement.
GAGTCGAGTAGTTGATCGAGTAGTTGGTCGAGTACTTGGTCGAGTAGTTGGTCAAGTAGTTGGTCGAGTAGTTGGTCGAGTGGTCGGTCGAGTAGTTGGTCGAGTAGTTGATCGAGTAGTTGGTCGAGTAGTTGGTCGAGTAGTTGGTCGAGTAGTTGGTCGAGTAGTTGGTCGAGTAGTTGGTCGAGTAGTTGGTCGAGTAGTTGGTCGAGTACTTGGTCGAGTAGTTGGTCGAGTAGTTGGTCAAGTAAATGGTCCAGTGGTGAGTCGAGTAGTTGATCGAGTAGTTGGTCGAGTACTTGGTCGAGTAGTTGGTCAAGTAGTTGGTCGAGTAGTTGGTCGAGTGGTCGGTCGAGTAGTTGGTCGAGTAGTTGATCGAGTAGTTGGTCGAGTAGTTGGTCGAGTACTTGGTCGAGTAGTCGGTCGAGTAGTTGGTCGAGTAGATGGTCGAGTGGTCGGTCGAGTAGTTGGTCTAGCAGTTGGTGGAGTAGTTGGTCGAGTAGTTGGTCGAGTAGTTGGTCGAGTAGTTGGTCGAGTAGTTGGTGGAGTAGTTGGTCGAGTAGTTGGTCGAGTAGTTTGTCAAGTAGTTGGTCGAGTAGTTGGTCAAGTAGTTGGTCTAGTGGTCAGTCGAGTACTTGATCGAGTAGTTGGTCGAGTAGTTGGTCAAGTGTTCAGTCGAGTATTTGATCGAGTAGTTGGTCGAGTTGTTGGTCAAGTGTTTAGTCGAGTACTTGACCGAGTAGTTGGTCGAGTACTTGGTCGAGTAGTTGGTCAAGTAGTTGGTCGAGTACTTGATCGAGTAGTTGGTCGAGTAGTTGGTCAAGTGTTTAGTCGAATACTTGATCGAGTAGTTGGTCAAGTAGATGGTCGAGTGGTCAGTCGAGTACTTGATTGAGTAGTTGGTCGAGTAGTTGGTCGAGTGGTCGGTCGAGTAGTTGGTCGAGTAGTTGATCGAGTAGTTGGTCGAGTAGTTGGTCGAGTACTTGGTCGAGTAGTCCGTCGAGTAGTTGGTCGAGTAGATGGTCGAGTGGTCGGTCGAGAAGTTGGGCGAGTAGATGGTCGAGTACTTGGTCGAGTAGTTGGTCGAGTAGTTGGTCGCGTCGTCGGTCGAGTACTTGGTCGAGTAGTTGGTCAAGTAGTTGGTCGAGTGGTCAGTCGAGTACTTGATCGACTAGTTGGTCAAGTAGTTGGTCGCGTAGTTGGTCGAGTACTTGGTCGAGTAGTTGGTCAAGTAGTTGGTCGAGTGGTCAGTCGAGTACTTGATCGAGTAGTTGGTCGATTATTTGGTCAAGTGTTCAGTCGAGTAGTTGGTCGAGTAGTTGGTAGCGTAGTTGGTCGAGTACTTGGTCGAGTAGTTGGTCAAGTAGTTGGTCGAGTGGTCAGTCGAGTACTTGATTGAGTAGTTGGTCGAGTAGTTGGTCGAGTGGTCGGTCGAGTAGTTGGTCGAGTAGTTGGTCGAGTAGTTGGTCGAGTAGTTGGTCGAGTAGTTGGTCGAGTAGTTGGTCGAGTACTTGGTCGAGTAGTTGGTCGAGTAGTTGGTCAAGTAGTTGGTCCAGTGGTGAGTCGAGTAGTTGGTCGAGTAGTTGGTCGAGTACTTGGTCGAGTAGTTGGTCAAGTAGTTGGTCGAGTAGTTGGTCGAGTGGTCGGTCGAGTAGTTGGTCGAGTAGTTGATCGAGTAGTTGGTCGAGTAGTTGGTCGAGTAGTTGGTCGAGTAGTTGGTCGAGTAGTTGGTCGAGTAGTTGGTCGAGTAGTTGGTCGAGTACTTGGTCGAGTAGTTGGTCGAGTAGTTGGTCAAGTAGTTGGTCCAGTGGTGAGTCGAGTAGTTGATCGAGTAGTTGGTCGAGTACTTGGTCGAGTAGTTGGTCAAGTAGTTGGTCGAGTAGTTGGTCGAGTGGTCGGTCGAGTAGTTGGTCGAGTAGTTGATCGAGTAGTTGGTCGAGTAGTTGGTCGAGTAGTTGGTCGAGTAGTTGGTCGAGTAGTTGGTCGAGTACTTGGTCGAGTAGTTGGTCGAGTAGTTGGTCAAGTAGTTGGTCCAGTGGTGAGTCGAGTAGTTGATCGAGTAGTTGGTCGAGTACTTGGTCGAGTAGTTGGTCAAGTAGTTGGTCGAGTAGTTGGTCGAGTGGTCGGTCGAGTAGTTGGTCGAGTAGTTGATCGAGTAGTTGGTCGAGTAGTTGGTCGAGTACTTGGTCGAGTAGTCGGTCGAGTAGTTGGTCGAGTAGATGGTCGAGTGGTCGGTCGAGTAGTTGGTCTAGTAGTTGGTGGAGTAGTTGGTCGAGTAGTTGGTCGAGTAGTTGGTCGAGTAGTTGGTGGAGTAGTTGGTCGAGTAGTTGGTCGAGTAGTTTGTCAAGTAGTTGGTCGAGTAGTTGGTCAAGTAGTTGGTCTAGTGGTCAGTCGAGTACTTGATCGAGTAGTTGGTCGAGTAGTTGGTCAAGTGTTCAGTCGAGTATTTGATCGAGTAGTTGATCGAGTAGTTGGTCGAGTACTTGGTCGAGTAGTTGGTCAAGTAGTTGGTCGAGTAGTTGGTCGAGTGGTCGGTCGAGTAGTTGGTCGAGTAGTTGATCGAGTAGTTGGTCGAGTAGTTGGTCGAGTAGTTGGTCGAGTAGTTGGTCGAGTAGTTGGTCGAGTACTTGGTCAAGTGTTCAGTCGAGTACTTGATCGAGTAGTTGGTCGAGTAGTTGGTCAAGTGTTCAGTCGAGTATTTGATCGAGTAGTTGGTCGAGTAGTTGGTCAAGTAGGTGGTCGAGTAGTTGGTCGAGTGGTCAGTCGAGTACTTGATCGAGTAGTTGGTCGAGTAGTTGGTCAAGTAGGTGGTCGAGTAGTTGGTCGGGTAGTTAGTCGAGTAGTTGGTCGAGTAGTTGGTCGAGTAGTTTGTCAAGTAGTTGGTCGAGTAGTTGGTCAAGTAGTTGGTCTAGTGGTCAGTCGAGTACTTGATCGAGTAGTTGGTCGAGTAGTTGGTCGAGTGGTCAGTCGAGTACTTGATTGAGTAGTTGGTCGAGTAGTTGGTCGAGTGGTCGGTCGAGTAGTTGATCGAGTAGTTGGTCGAGTAGTTGGTCGAGTAGTTGGTCGAGTAGTTGGTCGAGTAGTTGGTCGAGTAGTTGGTCGAGTAGTTGGTCGAGTACTTGGTCGAGTAGTCGGTCGAGTAGTTGGTCGAGTAGATGGTCGAGTGGTCGTTCGAGTAGTTGGTCTAGTAGTTGGTGGAGTAGTTGGTCGAGTAGTTGGTCGAGTAGTTGGTCGAGTAGTTGGTGGAGTAGTTGGTCGAGTAGTTGGTCGAGTAGTTTGTCAAGTAGTTGGTCGAGTAGTTGGTCAAGTAGTTGGTCTAGTGGTCAGTCGAGTACTTGATCGAGTAGTTGGTCGAGTAGTTGGTCAAGTGTTCAGTCGAGTATTTGATCGAGTAGTTGATCGAGTAGTTGGTCGAGTACTTGGTCGAGTAGTTGGTCAAGTAGTTGGTCGAGTAGTTGGTCGAGTGGTCGGTCGAGTAGTTGGTCGAGTAGTTGATCGAGTAGTTGGTCGAGTAGTTGGTCGAGTAGTTGGTCGAGTAGTTGGTCGAGTAGTTGGTCGAGTACTTGGTCAAGTGTTCAGTCGAGTACTTGATCGAGTAGTTGGTCGAGTAGTTGGTCAAGTGTTCAGTCGAGTATTTGATCGAGTAGTTGGTCGAGTAGTTGGTCAAGTAGGTGGTCGAGTAGTTGGTCGAGTGGTCAGTCGAGTACTTGATCGAGTAGTTGGTCGAGTAGTTGGTCAAGTAGGTGGTCGAGTAGTTGGTCGGGTAGTTAGTCGAGTAGTTGGTCGAGTAGTTGGTCGAGTAGTTTGTCAAGTAGTTGGTCGAGTAGTTGGTCAAGTAGTTGGTCTAGTGGTCAGTCGAGTACTTGATCGAGTAGTTGGTCGAGTAGTTGGTCGAGTGGTCAGTCGAGTACTTGATTGAGTAGTTGGTCGAGTAGTTGGTCGAGTGGTCGGTCGAGTAGTTGATCGAGTAGTTGGTCGAGTAGTTGGTCGAGTAGTTGGTCGAGTAGTTGGTCGAGTAGTTGGTCGAGTAGTTGGTCGAGTAGTTGGTCGAGTACTTGGTCGAGTAGTTGGTCGAGTAGTTGGTCAAGTAGTTGGTCCAGTGGTGAGTCGAGTAGTTGATCGAGTAGTTGGTCGAGTACTTGGTCGAGTAGTTGGTCAAGTAGTTGGTCGAGTAGTTGGTCGAGTGGTCGGTCGAGTAGTTGGTCGAGTAGTTGATCGAGTAGTTGGTCGAGTAGTTGGTCGAGTAGTTGGTCGAGTAGTTGGTCGAGTAGTTGGTCGAGTAGTTGGTCGAGTAGTTGGTCGAGTAGTTGGTCGAGTACTTGGTCGAGTAGTTGGTCGAGTAGTTGGCCAAGTAAATGGTCCAGTGGTGAGTCGAGTAGTTGATCGAGTAGTTGGTCGAGTACTTGGTCGAGTAGTTGGTCAAGTAGTTGGTCGAGTAGTTGGTCGAGTGGTCGGTCGAGTAGTTGGTCGAGTAGTTGATCGAGTAGTTGGTCGAGTAGTTGGTCGAGTACTTGGACGAGTAGTCGGTCGAGTAGTTGGTCGAGTAGATGGTCGAGTAGTCGGTCGAGTAGTTGGTCTAGCAGTTGGTGGAGTAGTTGGTCGAGTAGTTGGTCGAGTAGTTGGTCGAGTAGTTGGTCGAGTAGTTGGTGGAGTAGTTGGTCGAGTAGTTGGTCGAGTAGTTTGTCAAGTAGTTGGTCGAGTAGTTGGTCAAGTAGTTGGTCTAGTGGTCAGTCGAGTACTTGATCGAGTAGTTGGTCGAGTAGTTGGTCAAGTGTTCAGTCGAGTATTTGATCGAGTAGTTGGTCGAGTTGTTGGTCAAGTGTTTAGTCGAGTACTTGACCGAGTAGTTGGTCGAGTACTTGGTCGAGTAGTTGGTCAAGTAGTTGGTCGAGTACTTGATCGAGTAGTTGGTCGAGTAGTTGGTCAAGTGTTTAGTCGAATACTTGATCGAGTAGTTGGTCAAGTAGATGGTCGAGTGGTCAGTCGAGTACTTGATTGAGTAGTTGGTCGAGTAGTTGGTCGAGTGGTCGGTCGAGTAGTTGGTCGAGTAGTTGATCGAGTAGTTGGTCGAGTAGTTGGTCGAGTAGTTGGTCGAGTAGTTGGTCGAGTAGTTGGTCGAGTAGTTGGTCGAGTAGTTGGTCGAGTAGTTGGTGGAGTAGTTGGTCGAGTAGTTGGTCGAGTAGTTTGTCAAGTAGTTGGTCGAGTAGTTGGTCAAGTAGTTGGTCTAGTGGTCAGTCGAGTACTTGATCGAGTAGTTGGCCGAGTAGTTGGTCAAGTGTTCAGTCGAGTATTTGATCGAGTAGTTGGTCGAGTTGTTGGTCAAGTGTTTAGTCGAGTACTTGACCGAGTAGTTGGTCGAGTACTTGGTCGAGTAGTTGGTCAAGTAGTTGGTCGAGTACTTGATCGAGTAGTTGGTCGAGTAGTTGGTCAAGTGTTTAGTCGAATACTTGATCGAGTAGTTGGTCAAGTAGATGGTCGAGTGGTCAGTCGAGTACTTGATTGAGTAGTTGGTCGAGTAGTTGGTCGAGTGGTCGGTCGAGTAGTTGGTCGAGTAGTTGATCGAGTAGTTGGTCGAGTAGTTGGTCGAGTACTTGGTCGAGTAGTCCGTCGAGTAGTTGGTCGAGTAGATGGTCGAGTGGTCGGTCGAGAAGTTGGGCGAGTAGATGGTCGAGTACTTGGTCGAGTAGTTGGTCGAGTAGTTGGTCGCGTCGTCGGTCGAGTACTTGGTCGAGTAGTTGGTCAAGTAGTTGGTCGAGTGGTCAGTCGAGTACTTGATCGAATAGTTGGTCAAGTAGTTGGTCGCGTAGTTGGTCGAGTACTTGGTCGAGTAGTTGGTCAAGTAGTTGGTCGAGTGGTCAGTCGAGTACTTGATCGAGTAGTTGGTCGATTATTTGGTCAAGTGTTCAGTCGAGTAGTTGGTCGAGTAGTTGGTAGCGTAGTTGGTCGAGTACTTGGTCGAGTAGTTGGTCAAGTAGTTGGTCGAGTGGTCAGTCGAGTACTTGATTGAGTAGTTGGTCGAGTAGTTGGTCGAGTGGTCGGTCGAGTAGTTGGTCGAGTAGTTGGTCGAGTAGTTGGTCGAGTAGTTGGTCGAGTAGTTGGTCGAGTAGTTGGTCGAGTACTTGGTCGAGTAGTTGGTCGAGTAGTTGGTCAAGTAGTTGGTCCAGTGGTGAGTCGAGTAGTTGATCGAGTAGTTGGTCGAGTAGTTGGTCGAGTGGTCGGTCGAGTAGTTGGTCGAGTAGTTGATCGAGTAGTTGGTCGAGTAGTTGGTCGAGTAGTTGGTCGAGTAGTTGGTCGAGTACTTGGTCGAGTAGTTGGTCGAGTAGTTGGTCAAGTAGTTGGTCCAGTGGTGAGTCGAGTAGTTGATCGAGTAGTTGGTCGAGTACTTGGTCGAGTAGTTGGTCAAGTAGTTGGTCGAGTAGTTGGTCGAGTGGTCGGTCGAGTAGTTGGTCGAGTAGTTGATCGAGTAGTTGGTCGAGTAGTTGGTCGAGTAGTTGGTCGAGTAGTTGGTCGAGTAGTTGGTCGAGTAGTTGGTCGAGTAGTTGGTCGAGTACTTGGTCGAGTAGTTGGTCGAGTAGTTGGTCAAGTAGTTGGTCCAGTGGTGAGTCGAGTAGTTGATCGAGTAGTTGGTCGAGTACTTGGTCGAGTAGTTGGTCAAGTAGTTGGTCGAGTAGTTGGTCGAGTGGTCGGTCGAGTAGTTGGTCGAGTAGTTGATCGAGTAGTTGGTCGAGTAGTTGGTCGAGTAGTTGGTCGAGTAGTTGGTCGAGTAGTTGGTCGAGTACTTGGTCGAGTAGTTGGTGGAGTAGTTGGTCGAGTAGTTGGTCGAGTAGTTTGTCAAGTAGTTGGTCGAGTAGTTGGTCAAGTAGTTGGTCTAGTGGTCAGTCGAGTACTTGATCGAGTAGTTGGTCGAGTAGTTGGTCAAGTGTTCAGTCGAGTATTTGATCGAGTAGTTGGTCGAGTTGTTGGTCAAGTGTTTAGTCGAGTACTTGACCGAGTAGTTGGTCGAGTACTTGGTCGAGTAGTTGGTCAAGTAGTTGGTCGAGTACTTGATCGAGTAGTTGGTCGAGTAGTTGGTCAAGTGTTTAGTCGAATACTTGATCGAGTAGTTGGTCAAGTAGATGGTCGAGTGGTCAGTCGAGTACTTGATTGAGTAGTTGGTCGAGTAGTTGGTCGAGTGGTCGGTCGAGTAGTTGGTCGAGTAGTTGATCGAGTAGTTGGTCGAGTAGTTGGTCGAGTACTTGGTCGAGTAGTCCGTCGAGTAGTTGGTCGAGTAGATGGTCGAGTGGTCGGTCGAGAAGTTGGGCGAGTAGATGGTCGAGTACTTGGTCGAGTAGTTGGTCGAGTAGTTGGTCGCGTCGTCGGTCGAGTACTTGGTCGAGTAGTTGGTCAAGTAGTTGGTCGAGTGGTCAGTCGAGTACTTGATCGACTAGTTGGTCAAGTAGTTGGTCGCGTAGTTGGTCGAGTACTTGGTCGAGTAGTTGGTCAAGTAGTTGGTCGAGTGGTCAGTCGAGTACTTGATCGAGTAGTTGGTCGATTATTTGGTCAAGTGTTCAGTCGAGTAGTTGGTCGAGTAGTTGGTAGCGTAGTTGGTCGAGTACTTGGTCGAGTAGTTGGTCAAGTAGTTGGTCGAGTGGTCAGTCGAGTACTTGATTGAGTAGTTGGTCGAGTAGTTGGTCGAGTGGTCGGTCGAGTAGTTGGTCGAGTAGTTGGTCGAGTAGTTGGTCGAGTAGTTGGTCGAGTAGTTGGTCGAGTAGTTGGTCGAGTAGTTGGTCGAGTACTTGGTCGAGTAGTTGGTCGAGTAGTTGGTCAAGTAGTTGGTCCAGTGGTGAGTCGAGTAGTTGATCGAGTAGTTGGTCGAGTACTTGGTCGAGTAGTTGGTCGAGTGGTCGGTCGAGTAGTTGGTCGAGTAGTTGATCGAGTAGTTGGTCGAGTAGTTGGTCGAGTAGTTGGTCGAGTAGTTGGTCGAGTACTTGGTCGAGTAGTTGGTCGAGTAGTTGGTCAAGTAGTTGGTCCAGTGGTGAGTCGAGTAGTTGATCGAGTAGTTGGTCGAGTACTTGGTCGAGTAGTTGGTCAAGTAGTTGGTCGAGTAGTTGGTCGAGTGGTCGGTCGAGTAGTTGGTCGAGTAGTTGATCGAGTAGTTGGTCGAGTAGTTGGTCGAGTAGTTGGTCGAGTAGTTGGTCGAGTAGTTGGTCGAGTAGTTGGTCGAGTAGTTGGTCGAGTACTTGGTCGAGTAGTTGGTCGAGTAGTTGGTCAAGTAGTTGGTCCAGTGGTGAGTCGAGTAGTTGATCGAGTAGTTGGTCGAGTACTTGGTCGAGTAGTTGGTCAAGTAGTTGGTCGAGTAGTTGGTCGAGTGGTCGGTCGAGTAGTTGGTCGAGTAGTTGATCGAGTAGTTGGTCGAGTAGTTGGTCGAGTAGTTGGTCGAGTAGTTGGTCGAGTAGTTGGTCGAGTACTTGGTCGAGTAGTTGGTCGAGTAGTTGGTCAAGTAGTTGGTCCAGTGGTGAGTCGAGTAGTTGATCGAGTAGTTGGTCGAGTACTTGGTCGAGTAGTTGGTCAAGTAGTTGGTCGAGTAGTTGGTCGAGTGGTCGGTCGAGTAGTTGGTCGAGTAGTTGATCGAGTAGTTGGTCGAGTAGTTGGTCGAGTACTTGGTCGAGTAGTCGGTCGAGTAGTTGGTCGAGTAGATGGTCGAGTGGTCGGTCGAGTAGTTGGTCTAGTAGTTGGTGGAGTAGTTGGTCGAGTAGTTGGTCGAGTAGTTGGTCGAGTAGTTGGTGGAGTAGTTGGTCGAGTAGTTGGTCGAGTAGTTTGTCAAGTAGTTGGTCGAGTAGTTGGTCAAGTAGTTGGTCTAGTGGTCAGTCGAGTACTTGATCGAGTAGTTGGTCGAGTAGTTGGTCAAGTGTTCAGTCGAGTATTTGATCGAGTAGTTGATCGAGTAGTTGGTCGAGTACTTGGTCGAGTAGTTGGTCAAGTAGTTGGTCGAGTAGTTGGTCGAGTGGTCGGTCGAGTAGTTGGTCGAGTAGTTGATCGAGTAGTTGGTCGAGTAGTTGGTCGAGTAGTTGGTCGAGTAGTTGGTCGAGTACTTGGTCAAGTGTTCAGTCGAGTACTTGATCGAGTAGTTGGTCGAGTAGTTGGTCAAGTGTTCAGTCGAGTATTTGATCGAGTAGTTGGTCGAGTAGTTGGTCAAGTAGGTGGTCGAGTAGTTGGTCGAGTGGTCAGTCGAGTACTTGATCGAGTAGTTGGTCGAGTAGTTGGTCAAGTAGGTGGTCGAGTAGTTGGTCGGGTAGTTAGTCGAGTAGTTGGTCGAGTAGTTGGTCGAGTAGTTTGTCAAGTAGTTGGTCGAGTAGTTGGTCAAGTAGTTGGTCTAGTGGTCAGTCGAGTACTTGATCGAGTAGTTGGTCGAGTGGTCAGTCGAGTACTTGATTGAGTAGTTGGTCGAGTAGTTGGTCGAGTGGTCGGTCGAGTAGTTGATCGAGTAGTTGGTCGAGTAGTTGGTCGAGTAGTTGGTCGAGTAGTTGGTCGAGTAGTTGGTCGAGTAGTTGGTCGAGTAGTTGGTCGAGTACTTGGTCGAGTAGTCGGTCGAGTAGTTGGTCGAGTAGATGGTCGAGTGGTCGGTCGAGTAGTTGGTCTAGTAGTTGGTGGAGTAGTTGGTCGAGTAGTTGGTCGAGTAGTTGGTCGAGTAGTTGGTGGAGTAGTTGGTCGAGTAGTTGGTCGAGTAGTTTGTCAAGTAGTTGGTCGAGTAGTTGGTCAAGTAGTTGGTCTAATGGTCAGTCGAGTACTTGATCGAGTAGTTGGTCGAGTAGTTGGTCAAGTGTTCAGTCGAGTATTTGATCGAGTAGTTGATCGAGTAGTTGGTCGAGTACTTGGTCGAGTAGTTGGTCAAGTAGTTGGTCGAGTAGTTGGTCGAGTGGTCGGTCGAGTAGTTGGTCGAGTAGTTGATCGAGTAGTTGGTCGAGTAGTTGGTCGAGTAGTTGGTCGAGTAGTTGGTCGAGTAGTTGGTCGAGTACTTGGTCAAGTGTTCAGTCGAGTACTTGATCGAGTAGTTGGTCGAGTAGTTGGTCAAGTGTTCAGTCGAGTATTTGATCGAGTAGTTGGTCGAGTAGTTGGTCAAGTAGGTGGTCGAGTAGTTGGTCGAGTGGTCAGTCGAGTACTTGATCGAGTAGTTGGTCGAGTAGTTGGTCAAGTAGGTGGTCGAGTAGTTGGTCGGGTAGTTAGTCGAGTAGTTGGTCGAGTAGTTGGTCGAGTAGTTTGTCAAGTAGTTGGTCGAGTAGTTGGTCAAGTAGTTGGTCTAGTGGTCAGTCGAGTACTTGATCGAGTAGTTGGTCGAGTAGTTGGTCGAGTGGTCAGTCGAGTACTTGATTGAGTAGTTGGTCGAGTAGTTGGTCGAGTGGTCGGTCGAGTAGTTGATCGAGTAGTTGGTCGAGTAGTTGGTCGAGTAGTTGGTCGAGTAGTTGGTCGAGTAGTTGGTCGAGTAGTTGGTCGAGTAGTTGGTCGAGTACTTGGTCGAGTAGTTGGTCGAGTAGTTGGTCAAGTAGTTGGTCCAGTGGTGAGTCGAGTAGTTGATCGAGTAGTTGGTCGAGTACTTGGTCGAGTAGTTGGTCAAGTAGTTGGTCGAGTAGTTGGTCGAGTGGTCGGTCGAGTAGTTGGTCGAGTAGTTGATCGAGTAGTTGGTCGAGTAGTTGGTCGAGTAGTTGGTCGAGTAGTTGGTCGAGTAGTTGGTCGAGTAGTTGGTCGAGTAGTTGGTCGAGTAGTTGGTCGAGTACTTGGTCGAGTAGTTGGTCGAGTAGTTGGTCAAGTAAATGGTCCAGTGGTGAGTCGAGTAGTTGATCGAGTAGTTGGTCGAGTACTTGGTCGAGTAGTTGGTCAAGTAGTTGGTCGAGTAGTTGGTCGAGTGGTCGGTCGAGTAGTTGGTCGAGTAGTTGATCGAGTAGTTGGTCGAGTAGTTGGTCGAGTACTTGGACGAGTAGTCGGTCGAGTAGTTGGTCGAGTAGATGGTCGAGTGGTCGGTCGAGTAGTTGGTCTAGCAGTTGGTGGAGTAGTTGGTCGAGTAGTTGGTCGAGTAGTTGGTCGAGTAGTTGGTCGAGTAGTTGGTGGAGTAGTTGGTCGAGTAGTTGGTCGAGTAGTTTGTCAAGTAGTTGGTCGAGTAGTTGGTCAAGTAGTTGGTCTAGTGGTCAGTCGAGTACTTGATCGAGTAGTTGGTCGAGTAGTTGGTCAAGTGTTCAGTCGAGTATTTGATCGAGTAGTTGGTCGAGTTGTTGGTCAAGTGTTTAGTCGAGTACTTGACCGAGTAGTTGGTCGAGTACTTGGTCGAGTAGTTGGTCAAGTAGTTGGTCGAATACTTGATCGAGTAGTTGGTCAAGTAGATGGTCGAGTGGTCAGTCGAGTACTTGATTGAGTAGTTGGTCGAGTAGTTGGTCGAGTGGTCGGTCGAGTAGTTGGTCGAGTAGTTGATCGAGTAGTTGGTCGAGTAGTTGGTCGAGTAGTTGGTCGAGTAGTTGGTCGAGTAGTTGGTCGAGTAGTTGGTCGAGTAGTTGGTCGAGTAGTTGGTGGAGTAGTTGGTCGAGTAGTTGGTCGAGTAGTTTGTCAAGTAGTTGGTCGAGTAGTTGGTCAAGTAGTTGGTCTAGTGGTCAGTCGAGTACTTGATCGAGTAGTTGGTCGAGTAGTTGGTCAAGTGTTCAGTCGAGTATTTGATCGAGTAGTTGGTCGAGTTGTTGGTCAAGTGTTTAGTCGAGTACTTGACCGAGTAGTTGGTCGAGTACTTGGTCGAGTAGTTGGTCAAGTAGTTGGTCGAGTACTTGATCGAGTAGTTGGTCGAGTAGTTGGTCAAGTGTTTAGTCGAATACTTGATCGAGTAGTTGGTCAAGTAGATGGTCGAGTGGTCAGTCGAGTACTTGATTGAGTAGTTGGTCGAGTAGTTGGTCGAGTGGTCGGTCGAGTAGTTGGTCGAGTAGTTGATCGAGTAGTTGGTCGAGTAGTTGGTCGAGTACTTGGTCGAGTAGTCCGTCGAGTAGTTGGTCGAGTAGATGGTCGAGTGGTCGGTCGAGAAGTTGGGCGAGTAGATGGTCGAGTACTTGGTCGAGTAGTTGGTCGAGTAGTTGGTCGCGTCGTCGGTCGAGTACTTGGTCGAGTAGTTGGTCAAGTAGTTGGTCGAGTGGTCAGTCGAGTACTTGATCGACTAGTTGGTCAAGTAGTTGGTCGCGTAGTTGGTCGAGTACTTGGTCGAGTAGTTGGTCAAGTAGTTGGTCGAGTGGTCAGTCGAGTACTTGATCGAGTAGTTGGTCGATTATTTGGTCAAGTGTTCAGTCGAGTAGTTGGTCGAGTAGTTGGTAGCGTAGTTGGTCGAGTACTTGGTCGAGTAGTTGGTCAAGTAGTTGGTCGAGTGGTCAGTCGAGTACTTGATTGAGTAGTTGGTCGAGTAGTTGGTCGAGTGGTCGGTCGAGTAGTTGGTCGAGTAGTTGGTCGAGTAGTTGGTCGAGTAGTTGGTCGAGTAGTTGGTCGAGTAGTTGGTCGAGTAGTTGGTCGAGTAGTTGGTCGAGTACTTGGTCGAGTAGTTGGTCGAGTAGTTGGTCAAGTAGTTGGTCCAGTGGTGAGTCGAGTAGTTGATCGAGTAGTTGGTCGAGTACTTGGTCGAGTAGTTGGTCAAGTAGTTGGTCGAGTAGTTGGTCGAGTGGTCGGTCGAGTAGTTGGTCGAGTAGTTGATCGAGTAGTTGGTCGAGTAGTTGGTCGAGTAGTTGGTCGAGTAGTTGGTCGAGTAGTTGGTCGAGTAGTTGGTCGAGTAGTTGGTCGAGTAGTTGGTCGAGTACTTGGTCGAGTAGTTGGTCGAGTAGTTGGTCAAGTAGTTGGTCCAGTGGTGAGTCGAGTAGTTGATCGAGTAGTTGGTCGAGTACTTGGTCGAGTAGTTGGTCAAGTAGTTGGTCGAGTAGTTGGTCGAGTGGTCGGTCGAGTAGTTGGTCGAGTAGTTGATCGAGTAGTTGGTCGAGTAGTTGGTCGAGTACTTGGTCGAGTAGTCGGTCGAGTAGTTGGTCGAGTAGATGGTCGAGTGGTCGGTCGAGTAGTTGGTCTAGTAGTTGGTGGAGTAGTTGGTCGAGTAGTTGGTCGAGTAGTTGGTCGAGTAGTTGGTGGAGTAGTTGGTCGAGTAGTTGGTCGAGTAGTTTGTCAAGTAGTTGGTCGAGTAGTTGGTCAAGTAGTTGGTCTAGTGGTCAGTCGAGTACTTGATCGAGTAGTTGGTCGAGTACTTGGTCGAGTAGTTGGTCAAGTAGTAAGTCGAGTAGTTGGTCGAGTGGTCGGTCGAGTAGTTGGTCGAGTAGTTGATCGAGTAGTTGGTCGAGTAGTTGGTCGAGTAGTTGGTCGAGTAGTTGGTCGAGTAGTTGGTCGAGTACTTGGTCAAGTGTTCAGTCGAGTACTTGATCGAGTAGTTGGTCGAGTAGTTGGTCAAGTGTTCAGTCGAGTATTTGATCGAGTAGTTGGTCGAGTAGTTGGTCAAGTAGGTGGTCGAGTAGTTGGTCGAGTGGTCAGTCGAGTACTTGATCGAGTAGTTGGTCGAGTAGTTGGTCAAGTAGGTGGTCGAGTAGTTTGTCGGGTAGTTAGTCGAGTAGTTGGTCGAGTAGTTGGTCGAGTAGTTTGTCAAGTAGTTGGTCGAGTAGTTGGTCAAGTAGTTGGTCTAGTGGTCAGTCGAGTACTTGATCGAGTAGTTGGTCGAGTAGTTGGTCGAGTGGTCAGTCGAGTACTTGATTGAGTAGTTGGTCGAGTAGTTGGTCGAGTGGTCGGTCGAGTAGTTGATCGAGTAGTTGGTCGAGTAGTTGGTCGAGTAGTTGGTCGAGTAGTTGGTCGAGTAGTTGGTCGAGTAGTTGGTCGAGTAGTTGGTCGATTACTTGGTCGAGTAGTTGGTCGAGTAGTTGGTCAAGTAGTTGGTCCAGTGGTGAGTCGAGTAGTTGATCGAGTAGTTGGTCGAGTACTTGGTCGAGTAGTTGGTCAAGTAATTGGTCGAGTAGTTGGTCGAGTGGTCGGTCGAGTAGTTGGTCGAGTAGTTGATCGAGTAGTTGGTCGAGTAGTTGGTCGAGTAGTTGGTCGAGTAGTTGGTCGAGTAGTTGGTCGAGTAGTTGGTCGAGTAGTTGGTCGAGTAGTTGGTCGAGTACTTGGTCGAGTAGTTGGTCGAGTAGTTGGTCAAGTAAATGGTCCAGTGGTGAGTCGAGTAGTTGATCGAGTAGTTGGTCGAGTACTTGGTCGAGTAGTTGGTCAAGTAGTTGGTCGAGTAGTTGGTCGAGTGGTCGGTCGAGTAGTTGGTCGAGTAGTTGATCGAGTAGTTGGTCGAGTAGTTGGTCGAGTACTTGGACGAGTAGTCGGTCGAGTAGTTGGTCGAGTAGATGGTCGAGTGGTCGGTCGAGTAGTTGGTCTAGCAGTTGGTGGAGTAGTTGGTCGAGTAGTTGGTCGAGTAGTTGGTCGAGTAGTTGGTCGAGTAGTTGGTGGAGTAGTTGGTCGAGTAGTTGGTCGAGTAGTTTGTCAAGTAGTTGGTCGAGTAGTTGGTCAAGTAGTTGGTCTAGTGGTCAGTCGAGTACTTGATCGAGTAGTTGGTCGAGTAGTTGGTCAAGTGTTCAGTCGAGTATTTGATCGAGTAGTTGGTCGAGTTGTTGGTCAAGTGTTTAGTCGAGTACTTGACCGAGTAGTTGGTCGAGTACTTGGTCGAGTAGTTGGTCAAGTAGTTGGTCGAGTACTTGATCGAGTAGTTGGTCGAGTAGTTGGTCAAGTGTTTAGTCGAATACTTGATCGAGTAGTTGGTCAAGTAGATGGTCGAGTGGTCAGTCGAGTACTTGATTGAGTAGTTGGTCGAGTAGTTGGTCGAGTGGTCGGTCGAGTAGTTGGTCGAGTAGTTGATCGAGTAGTTGGTCGAGTAGTTGGTCGAGTAGTTGGTCGAGTAGTTGGTCGAGTAGTTGGTCGAGTAGTTGGTCGAGTAGTTGGTTGAGTAGTTGGTCGAGTACTTGGTCGAGTAGTTGGTCGAGTAGTTGGTCAAGTAGTTGGTCCAGTGGTGAGTCGAGTAGTTGATCGAGTAGTTGGTCGAGTACTTGGTCGAGTAGTTGGTCAAGTAGTTGGTCGAGTAGTTGGTCGAGTGGTCGGTCGAGTAGTTGGTCGAGTAGTTGATCGAGTAGTTGGTCGAGTAGTTGGTCGAGTACTTGGTCGAGTAGTCCGTCGAGTAGTTGGTCGAGTAGATGGTCGAGTGGTCGGTCGAGAAGTTGGGCGAGTAGATGGTCGAGTACTTGGTCGAGTAGTTGGTCGAGTAGTTGGTCGCGTCGTCGGTCGAGTACTTGGTCGAGTAGTTGGTCAAGTAGTTGGTCGAGTGGTCAGTCGAGTACTTGATCGACTAGTTGGTCAAGTAGTTGGTCGCGTAGTTGGTCGAGTACTTGGTCGAGTAGTTGGTCAAGTAGTTGGTCGAGTGGTCAGTCGAGTACTTGATCGAGTAGTTGGTCGATTATTTGGTCAAGTGTTCAGTCGAGTAGTTGGTCGAGTAGTTGGTAGCGTAGTTGGTCGAGTACTTGGTCGAGTAGTTGGTCAAGTAGTTGGTCGAGTGGTCAGTCGAGTACTTGATTGAGTAGTTGGTCGAGTAGTTGGTCGAGTGGTCGGTCGAGTAGTTGGTCGAGTAGTTGGTCGAGTAGTTGGTCGAGTAGTTGGTCGAGTAGTTGGTCGAGTAGTTGGTCGAGTAGTTGGTCGAGTACTTGGTCGAGTAGTTGGTCGAGTAGTTGGTCAAGTAGTTGGTCCAGTGGTGAGTCGAGTAGTTGATCGAGTAGTTGGTCGAGTACTTGGTCGAGTAGTTGGTCGAGTGGTCGGTCGAGTAGTTGGTCGAGTAGTTGATCGAGTAGTTGGTCGAGTAGTTGGTCGAGTAGTTGGTCGAGTAGTTGGTCGAGTACTTGGTCGAGTAGTTGGTCGAGTAGTTGGTCAAGTAGTTGGTCCAGTGGTGAGTCGAGTAGTTGATCGAGTAGTTGGTCGAGTACTTGGTCGAGTAGTTGGTCAAGTAGTTGGTCGAGTAGTTGGTCGAGTGGTCGGTCGAGTAGTTGGTCGAGTAGTTGATCGAGTAGTTGGTCGAGTAGTTGGTCGAGTAGTTGGTCGAGTAGTTGGTCGAGTAGTTGGTCGAGTAGTTGGTCGAGTAGTTGGTCGAGTACTTGGTCGAGTAGTTGGTCGAGTAGTTGGTCAAGTAGTTGGTCCAGTGGTGAGTCGAGTAGTTGATCGAGTAGTTGGTCGAGTACTTGGTCGAGTAGTTGGTCAAGTAGTTGGTCGAGTAGTTGGTCGAGTGGTCGGTCGAGTAGTTGGTCGAGTAGTTGATCGAGTAGTTGGTCGAGTAGTTGGTCGAGTAGTTGGTCGAGTAGTTGGTCGAGTAGTTGGTCGAGTACTTGGTCGAGTAGTTGGTCGAGTAGTTGGTCAAGTAGTTGGTCCAGTGGTGAGTCGAGTAGTTGATCGAGTAGTTGGTCGAGTACTTGGTCGAGTAGTTGGTCAAGTAGTTGGTCGAGTAGTTGGTCGAGTGGTCGGTCGAGTAGTTGGTCGAGTAGTTGATCGAGTAGTTGGTCGAGTAGTTGGTCGAGTACTTGGTCGAGTAGTCGGTCGAGTAGTTGGTCGAGTAGATGGTCGAGTGGTCGGTCGAGTAGTTGGTCTAGTAGTTGGTGGAGTAGTTGGTCGAGTAGTTGGTCGAGTAGTTGGTCGAGTAGTTGGTGGAGTAGTTGGTCGAGTAGTTGGTCGAGTAGTTTGTCAAGTAGTTGGTCGAGTAGTTGGTCAAGTAGTTGGTCTAGTGGTCAGTCGAGTACTTGATCGAGTAGTTGGTCGAGTAGTTGGTCAAGTGTTCAGTCGAGTATTTGATCGAGTAGTTGATCGAGTAGTTGGTCGAGTACTTGGTCGAGTAGTTGGTCAAGTAGTTGGTCGAGTAGTTGGTCGAGTGGTCGGTCGAGTAGTTGGTCGAGTAGTTGATCGAGTAGTTGGTCGAGTAGTTGGTCGAGTAGTTGGTCGAGTAGTTGGTCGAGTACTTGGTCAAGTGTTCAGTCGAGTACTTGATCGAGTAGTTGGTCGAGTAGTTGGTCAAGTGTTCAGTCGAGTATTTGATCGAGTAGTTGGTCGAGTAGTTGGTCAAGTAGGTGGTCGAGTAGTTGGTCGAGTGGTCAGTCGAGTACTTGATCGAGTAGTTGGTCGAGTAGTTGGTCAAGTAGGTGGTCGAGTAGTTGGTCGGGTAGTTAGTCGAGTAGTTGGTCGAGTAGTTGGTCGAGTAGTTTGTCAAGTAGTTGGTCGAGTAGTTGGTCAAGTAGTTGGTCTAGTGGTCAGTCGAGTACTTGATCGAGTAGTTGGTCGAGTGGTCAGTCGAGTACTTGATTGAGTAGTTGGTCGAGTAGTTGGTCGAGTGGTCGGTCGAGTAGTTGATCGAGTAGTTGGTCGAGTAGTTGGTCGAGTAGTTGGTCGAGTAGTTGGTCGAGTAGTTGGTCGAGTAGTTGGTCGAGTAGTTGGTCGAGTACTTGGTCGAGTAGTCGGTCGAGTAGTTGGTCGAGTAGATGGTCGAGTGGTCGGTCGAGTAGTTGGTCTAGTAGTTGGTGGAGTAGTTGGTCGAGTAGTTGGTCGAGTAGTTGGTCGAGTAGTTGGTGGAGTAGTTGGTCGAGTAGTTGGTCGAGTAGTTTGTCAAGTAGTTGGTCGAGTAGTTGGTCAAGTAGTTGGTCTAATGGTCAGTCGAGTACTTGATCGAGTAGTTGGTCGAGTAGTTGGTCAAGTGTTCAGTCGAGTATTTGATCGAGTAGTTGATCGAGTAGTTGGTCGAGTACTTGGTCGAGTAGTTGGTCAAGTAGTTGGTCGAGTAGTTGGTCGAGTGGTCGGTCGAGTAGTTGGTCGAGTAGTTGATCGAGTAGTTGGTCGAGTAGTTGGTCGAGTAGTTGGTCGAGTAGTTGGTCGAGTAGTTGGTCGAGTACTTGGTCAAGTGTTCAGTCGAGTACTTGATCGAGTAGTTGGTCGAGTAGTTGGTCAAGTGTTCAGTCGAGTATTTGATCGAGTAGTTGGTCGAGTAGTTGGTCAAGTAGGTGGTCGAGTAGTTGGTCGAGTGGTCAGTCGAGTACTTGATCGAGTAGTTGGTCGAGTAGTTGGTCAAGTAGGTGGTCGAGTAGTTGGTCGGGTAGTTAGTCGAGTAGTTGGTCGAGTAGTTGGTCGAGTAGTTTGTCAAGTAGTTGGTCGAGTAGTTGGTCAAGTAGTTGGTCTAGTGGTCAGTCGAGTACTTGATCGAGTAGTTGGTCGAGTAGTTGGTCGAGTGGTCAGTCGAGTACTTGATTGAGTAGTTGGTCGAGTAGTTGGTCGAGTGGTCGGTCGAGTAGTTGATCGAGTAGTTGGTCGAGTAGTTGGTCGAGTAGTTGGTCGAGTAGTTGGTCGAGTAGTTGGTCGAGTAGTTGGTCGAGTAGTTGGTCGAGTACTTGGTCGAGTAGTTGGTCGAGTAGTTGGTCAAGTAGTTGGTCCAGTGGTGAGTCGAGTAGTTGATCGAGTAGTTGGTCGAGTACTTGGTCGAGTAGTTGGTCAAGTAGTTGGTCGAGTAGTTGGTCGAGTGGTCGGTCGAGTAGTTGGTCGAGTAGTTGATCGAGTAGTTGGTCGAGTAGTTGGTCGAGTAGTTGGTCGAGTAGTTGGTCGAGTAGTTGGTCGAGTAGTTGGTCGAGTAGTTGGTCGAGTAGTTGGTCGAGTACTTGGTCGAGTAGTTGGTCGAGTAGTTGGTCAAGTAAATGGTCCAGTGGTGAGTCGAGTAGTTGATCGAGTAGTTGGTCGAGTACTTGGTCGAGTAGTTGGTCAAGTAGTTGGTCGAGTAGTTGGTCGAGTGGTCGGTCGAGTAGTTGGTCGAGTAGTTGATCGAGTAGTTGGTCGAGTAGTTGGTCGAGTACTTGGACGAGTAGTCGGTCGAGTAGTTGGTCGAGTAGATGGTCGAGTGGTCGGTCGAGTAGTTGGTCTAGCAGTTGGTGGAGTAGTTGGTCGAGTAGTTGGTCGAGTAGTTGGTCGAGTAGTTGGTCGAGTAGTTGGTGGAGTAGTTGGTCGAGTAGTTGGTCGAGTAGTTTGTCAAGTAGTTGGTCGAGTAGTTGGTCAAGTAGTTGGTCTAGTGGTCAGTCGAGTACTTGATCGAGTAGTTGGTCGAGTAGTTGGTCAAGTGTTCAGTCGAGTATTTGATCGAGTAGTTGGTCGAGTTGTTGGTCAAGTGTTTAGTCGAGTACTTGACCGAGTAGTTGGTCGAGTACTTGGTCGAGTAGTTGGTCAAGTAGTTGGTCGAATACTTGATCGAGTAGTTGGTCAAGTAGATGGTCGAGTGGTCAGTCGAGTACTTGATTGAGTAGTTGGTCGAGTAGTTGGTCGAGTGGTCGGTCGAGTAGTTGGTCGAGTAGTTGATCGAGTAGTTGGTCGAGTAGTTGGTCGAGTAGTTGGTCGAGTAGTTGGTCGAGTAGTTGGTCGAGTAGTTGGTCGAGTAGTTGGTCGAGTAGTTGGTGGAGTAGTTGGTCGAGTAGTTGGTCGAGTAGTTTGTCAAGTAGTTGGTCGAGTAGTTGGTCAAGTAGTTGGTCTAGTGGTCAGTCGAGTACTTGATCGAGTAGTTGGTCGAGTAGTTGGTCAAGTGTTCAGTCGAGTATTTGATCGAGTAGTTGGTCGAGTTGTTGGTCAAGTGTTTAGTCGAGTACTTGACCGAGTAGTTGGTCGAGTACTTGGTCGAGTAGTTGGTCAAGTAGTTGGTCGAGTACTTGATCGAGTAGTTGGTCGAGTAGTTGGTCAAGTGTTTAGTCGAATACTTGATCGAGTAGTTGGTCAAGTAGATGGTCGAGTGGTCAGTCGAGTACTTGATTGAGTAGTTGGTCGAGTAGTTGGTCGAGTGGTCGGTCGAGTAGTTGGTCGAGTAGTTGATCGAGTAGTTGGTCGAGTAGTTGGTCGAGTACTTGGTCGAGTAGTCCGTCGAGTAGTTGGTCGAGTAGATGGTCGAGTGGTCGGTCGAGAAGTTGGGCGAGTAGATGGTCGAGTACTTGGTCGAGTAGTTGGTCGAGTAGTTGGTCGCGTCGTCGGTCGAGTACTTGGTCGAGTAGTTGGTCAAGTAGTTGGTCGAGTGGTCAGTCGAGTACTTGATCGACTAGTTGGTCAAGTAGTTGGTCGCGTAGTTGGTCGAGTACTTGGTCGAGTAGTTGGTCAAGTAGTTGGTCGAGTGGTCAGTCGAGTACTTGATCGAGTAGTTGGTCGATTATTTGGTCAAGTGTTCAGTCGAGTAGTTGGTCGAGTAGTTGGTAGCGTAGTTGGTCGAGTACTTGGTCGAGTAGTTGGTCAAGTAGTTGGTCGAGTGGTCAGTCGAGTACTTGATTGAGTAGTTGGTCGAGTAGTTGGTCGAGTGGTCGGTCGAGTAGTTGGTCGAGTAGTTGGTCGAGTAGTTGGTCGAGTAGTTGGTCGAGTAGTTGGTCGAGTAGTTGGTCGAGTAGTTGGTCGAGTAGTTGGTCGAGTACTTGGTCGAGTAGTTGGTCGAGTAGTTGGTCAAGTAGTTGGTCCAGTGGTGAGTCGAGTAGTTGATCGAGTAGTTGGTCGAGTACTTGGTCGAGTAGTTGGTCAAGTAGTTGGTCGAGTAGTTGGTCGAGTGGTCGGTCGAGTAGTTGGTCGAGTAGTTGATCGAGTAGTTGGTCGAGTAGTTGGTCGAGTAGTTGGTCGAGTAGTTGGTCGAGTAGTTGGTCGAGTAGTTGGTCGAGTAGTTGGTCGAGTAGTTGGTCGAGTACTTGGTCGAGTAGTTGGTCGAGTAGTTGGTCAAGTAGTTGGTCCAGTGGTGAGTCGAGTAGTTGATCGAGTAGTTGGTCGAGTACTTGGTCGAGTAGTTGGTCAAGTAGTTGGTCGAGTAGTTGGTCGAGTGGTCGGTCGAGTAGTTGGTCGAGTAGTTGATCGAGTAGTTGGTCGAGTAGTTGGTCGAGTACTTGGTCGAGTAGTCGGTCGAGTAGTTGGTCGAGTAGATGGTCGAGTGGTCGGTCGAGTAGTTGGTCTAGTAGTTGGTGGAGTAGTTGGTCGAGTAGTTGGTCGAGTAGTTGGTCGAGTAGTTGGTGGAGTAGTTGGTCGAGTAGTTGGTCGAGTAGTTTGTCAAGTAGTTGGTCGAGTAGTTGGTCAAGTAGTTGGTCTAGTGGTCAGTCGAGTACTTGATCGAGTAGTTGGTCGAGTACTTGGTCGAGTAGTTGGTCAAGTAGTTGGTCGAGTAGTTGGTCGAGTGGTCGGTCGAGTAGTTGGTCGAGTAGTTGATCGAGTAGTTGGTCGAGTAGTTGGTCGAGTAGTTGGTCGAGTAGTTGGTCGAGTAGTTGGTCGAGTACTTGGTCAAGTGTTCAGTCGAGTACTTGATCGAGTAGTTGGTCGAGTAGTTGGTCAAGTGTTCAGTCGAGTATTTGATCGAGTAGTTGGTCGAGTAGTTGGTCAAGTAGGTGGTCGAGTAGTTGGTCGAGTGGTCAGTCGAGTACTTGATCGAGTAGTTGGTCGAGTAGTTGGTCAAGTAGGTGGTCGAGTAGTTTGTCGGGTAGTTAGTCGAGTAGTTGGTCGAGTAGTTGGTCGAGTAGTTTGTCAAGTAGTTGGTCGAGTAGTTGGTCAAGTAGTTGGTCTAGTGGTCAGTCGAGTACTTGATCGAGTAGTTGGTCGAGTAGTTGGTCGAGTGGTCAGTCGAGTACTTGATTGAGTAGTTGGTCGAGTAGTTGGTCGAGTGGTCGGTCGAGTAGTTGATCGAGTAGTTGGTCGAGTAGTTGGTCGAGTAGTTGGTCGAGTAGTTGGTCGAGTAGTTGGTCGAGTAGTTGGTCGAGTAGTTGGTCGATTACTTGGTCGAGTAGTTGGTCGAGTAGTTGGTCAAGTAGTTGGTCCAGTGGTGAGTCGAGTAGTTGATCGAGTAGTTGGTCGAGTACTTGGTCGAGTAGTTGGTCAAGTAATTGGTCGAGTAGTTGGTCGAGTGGTCGGTCGAGTAGTTGGTCGAGTAGTTGATCGAGTAGTTGGTCGAGTAGTTGGTCGAGTAGTTGGTCGAGTAGTTGGTCGAGTAGTTGGTCGAGTAGTTGGTCGAGTAGTTGGTCGAGTAGTTGGTCGAGTACTTGGTCGAGTAGTTGGTCGAGTAGTTGGTCAAGTAAATGGTCCAGTGGTGAGTCGAGTAGTTGATCGAGTAGTTGGTCGAGTACTTGGTCGAGTAGTTGGTCAAGTAGTTGGTCGAGTAGTTGGTCGAGTGGTCGGTCGAGTAGTTGGTCGAGTAGTTGATCGAGTAGTTGGTCGAGTAGTTGGTCGAGTACTTGGACGAGTAGTCGGTCGAGTAGTTGGTCGAGTAGATGGTCGAGTGGTCGGTCGAGTAGTTGGTCTAGCAGTTGGTGGAGTAGTTGGTCGAGTAGTTGGTCGAGTAGTTGGTCGAGTAGTTGGTCGAGTAGTTGGTGGAGTAGTTGGTCGAGTAGTTGGTCGAGTAGTTTGTCAAGTAGTTGGTCGAGTAGTTGGTCAAGTAGTTGGTCTAGTGGTCAGTCGAGTACTTGATCGAGTAGTTGGTCGAGTAGTTGGTCAAGTGTTCAGTCGAGTATTTGATCGAGTAGTTGGTCGAGTTGTTGGTCAAGTGTTTAGTCGAGTACTTGACCGAGTAGTTGGTCGAGTACTTGGTCGAGTAGTTGGTCAAGTAGTTGGTCGAGTACTTGATCGAGTAGTTGGTCGAGTAGTTGGTCAAGTGTTTAGTCGAATACTTGATCGAGTAGTTGGTCAAGTAGATGGTCGAGTGGTCAGTCGAGTACTTGATTGAGTAGTTGGTCGAGTAGTTGGTCGAGTGGTCGGTCGAGTAGTTGGTCGAGTAGTTGATCGAGTAGTTGGTCGAGTAGTTGGTCGAGTAGTTGGTCGAGTAGTTGGTCGAGTAGTTGGTCGAGTAGTTGGTCGAGTAGTTGGTTGAGTAGTTGGTCGAGTACTTGGTCGAGTAGTTGGTCGAGTAGTTGGTCAAGTAGTTGGTCCAGTGGTGAGTCGAGTAGTTGATCGAGTAGTTGGTCGAGTACTTGGTCGAGTAGTTGGTCAAGTAGTTGGTCGAGTAGTTGGTCGAGTGGTCGGTCGAGTAGTTGGTCGAGTAGTTGATCGAGTAGTTGGTCGAGTAGTTGGTCGAGTACTTGGTCGAGTAGTCGGTCGAGTAGTTGGTCGAGTAGATGGTCGAGTGGTCGGTCGAGTAGTTGGTCTAGTAGTTGGTGGAGTAGTTGGTCGAGTAGTTGGTCGAGTAGTTGGTCGAGTAGTTGGTGGAGTAGTTGGTCGAGTAGTTGGTCGAGTAGTTTGTCAAGTAGTTGGTCGAGTAGTTGGTCAAGTAGTTGGTCTAGTGGTCAGTCGAGTACTTGATCGAGTAGTTGGTCAAGTGTTCAGTCGAGTATTTGATCGAGTAGTTGATCGAGTAGTTGGTCGAGTACTTGGTCGAGTAGTTGGTCAAGTAGTTGGTCGAGTAGTTGGTCGAGTGGTCGGTCGAGTAGTTGGTCGAGTAGTTGATCGAGTAGTTGGTCGAGTAGTTGGTCGAGTAGTTGGTCGAGTACTTGGTCGAGTAGTTGGTCAAGTAGTTGGTCAAGTGTTCAGTCGAGTACTTGATCGAGTAGTTGGTCGAGTAGTTGGTCAAGTGTTCAGTCGAGTATTTGATCGAGTAGTTGGTCGAGTAGTTGGTCAAGTAGGTGGTCGAGTAGTTGGTCGAGTGGTCAGTCGAGTACTTGATCGAGTAGTTGGTCGAGTAGTTGGTCAAGTAGGTGGTCGAGTAGTTGGTCGGGTAGTTAGTCGAGTAGTTGGTCGAGTAGTTGGTCGAGTAGTTTGTCAAGTAGTTGGTCGAGTAGTTGGTCAAGTAGTTGGTCTAGTGGTCAGTCGAGTACTTGATCGAGTAGTTGGTCGAGTAGTTGGTCGAGTGGTCAGTCGAGTACTTGATTGAGTAGTTGGTCGAGTAGTTGGTCGAGTGGTCGGTCGAGTAGTTGGTCGAGTAGTTGGTCGAGTAGTTGGTCGAGTAGTTGGTCGAGTAGTTGGTCGAGTAGTTGGTCGAGTAGTTGGTCGAGTAGTTGGTCGAGTACTTGGTCGAGTAGTTGGTCGAGTAGTTGGTCAAGTAGTTGGTCCAGTGGTGAGTCGAGTAGTTGATCGAGTAGTTGGTCGAGTACTTGGTCGAGTAGTTGGTCAAGTAGTTGGTCGAGTAGTTGGTCGAGTGGTCGGTCGAGTAGTTGGTCGAGTAGTTGATCGAGTAGTTGGTCGAGTAGTTGGTCGAGTAGTTGGTCGAGTAGTTGGTCGAGTAGTTGGTCGAGTAGTTGGTCGAGTAGTTGGTCGAGTAGTTGGTCGAGTACTTGGTCGAGTAGTTGGTCGAGTAGTTGGTCAAGTAAATGGTCCAGTGGTGAGTCGAGTAGTTGATCGAGTAGTTGGTCGAGTACTTGGTCGAGTAGTTGGTCAAGTAGTTGGTCGAGTAGTTGGTCGAGTGGTCGGTCGAGTAGTTGGTCGAGTAGTTTGTCAAGTAGTTGGTCGAGTAGTTGGTCAAGTAGTTGGTCTAGTGGTCAGTCGAGTACTTGATCGAGTAGTTGGTCGAGTAGTTGGTCGAGTGGTCAGTCGAGTACTTGATTGAGTAGTTGGTCGAGTAGTTGGTCGAGTGGTCGGTCGAGTAGTTGATCGAGTAGTTGGTCGAGTAGTTGGTCGAGTAGTTGGTCGAGTAGTTGGTCGAGTAGTTGGTCGAGTAGTTGGTCGAGTAGTTGGTCGAGTACTTGGTCGAGTAGTTGGTCGAGTAGTTGGTCAAGTAGTTGGTCCAGTGGTGAGTCGAGTAGTTGATCGAGTAGTTGGTCGAGTACTTGGTCGAGTAGTTGGTCAAGTAGTTGGTCGAGTAGTTGGTCGAGTGGTCGGTCGAGTAGTTGGTCGAGTAGTTGATCGAGTAGTTGGTCGAGTAGTTGGTCGAGTAGTTGGTCGAGTAGTTGGTCGAGTAGTTGGTCGAGTAGTTGGTCGAGTAGTTGGTCGAGTAGTTGGTCGAGTACTTGGTCGAGTAGTTGGTCGAGTAGTTGGTCAAGTAAATGGTCCAGTGGTGAGTCGAGTAGTTGATCGAGTAGTTGGTCGAGTACTTGGTCGAGTAGTTGGTCAAGTAGTTGGTCGAGTAGTTGGTCGAGTGGTCGGTCAAGTAGTTGGTCGAGTAGTTGATCGAGTAGTTGGTCGAGTAGTTGGTCGAGTACTTGGACGAGTAGTCGGTCGAGTAGTTGGTCGAGTAGATGGTCGAGTGGTCGGTCGAGTAGTTGGTCTAGCAGTTGGTGGAGTAGTTGGTCGAGTAGTTGGTCGAGTAGTTGGTCGAGTAGTTGGTCGAGTAGTTGGTGGAGTAGTTGGTCGAGTAGTTGGTCGAGTAGTTTGTCAAGTAGTTGGTCGAGTAGTTGGTCAAGTAGTTGGTCTAGTGGTCAGTCGAGTACTTGATCGAGTAGTTGGTCGAGTAGTTGGTCAAGTGTTCAGTCGAGTATTTGATCGAGTAGTTGGTCGAGTTGTTGGTCAAGTGTTTAGTCGAGTACTTGACCGAGTAGTTGGTCGAGTACTTGGTCGAGTAGTTGGTCAAGTAGTTGGTCGAGTACTTGATCGAGTAGTTTGTCGAGTAGTTGGTCAAGTGTTTAGTCGAATACTTGATCGAGTAGTTGGTCAAGTAGATGGTCGAGTGGTCAGTCGAGTACTTGATTGAGTAGTTGGTCGAGTAGTTGGTCGAGTGGTCGGTCGAGTAGTTGGTCGAGTAGTTGATCGAGTAGTTGGTCGAGTAGTTGGTCGAGTAGTTGGTCGAGTAGTTGGTCGAGTAGTTGGTCGAGTAGTTGGTCGAGTAGTTGGTTGAGTAGTTGGTCGAGTACTTGGTCGAGTAGTTGGTCGAGTAGTTGGTCAAGTAGTTGGTCCAGTGGTGAGTCGAGTAGTTGATCGAGTAGTTGGTCGAGTACTTGGTCGAGTAGTTGGTCAAGTAGTTGGTCGAGTAGTTGGTCGAGTGGTCGGTCGAGTAGTTGGTCGAGTAGTTGATCGAGTAGTTGTTCGAGTAGTTGGTCGAGTACTTGGTCGAGTAGTCGGTCGAGTAGTTGGTCGAGTAGATGGTCGAGTGGTCGGTCGAGTAGTTGGTCTAGTAGTTGGTGGAGTAGTTGGTCGAGTAGTTGGTCGAGTAGTTGGTCGAGTAGTTGGTGGAGTAGTTGGTCGAGTAGTTGGTCGAGTAGTTTGTCAAGTAGTTGGTCGAGTAGTTGGTCAAGTAGTTGGTCTAGTGGTCAGTCGAGTACTTGATCGAGTAGTTGGTCAAGTGTTCAGTCGAGTATTTGATCGAGTAGTTGATCGAGTAGTTGGTCGAGTACTTGGTCGAGTAGTTGGTCAAGTAGTTGGTCGAGTAGTTGGTCGAGTGGTCGGTCGAGTAGTTGGTCGAGTAGTTGATCGAGTAGTTGGTCGAGTAGTTGGTCGAGTAGTTGGTCGAGTACTTGGTCGAGTAGTTGGTCAAGTAGTTGGTCAAGTGTTCAGTCGAGTACTTGATCGAGTAGTTGGTCGAGTAGTTGGTCAAGTGTTCAGTCGAGTATTTGATCGAGTAGTTGGTCGAGTAGTTGGTCAAGTAGGTGGTCGAGTAGTTGGTCGAGTGGTCAGTCGAGTACTTGATCGAGTAGTTGGTCGAGTAGTTGGTCAAGTAGGTGGTCGAGTAGTTGGTCGGGTAGTTAGTCGAGTAGTTGGTCGAGTAGTTGGTCGAGTAGTTGGTCAAGTAGGTGGTCGAGTAGTTGGTCGAGTGGTCAGTCGAATACTTGATCGAGTAGTTGGTCGAGTAGTTGGTCGATTACTTGGTCGAGTAGTTGGTCGAGTAGTTGGTCGAGTAGTTGGTCGAGTAGTTGGTCGAGTAGTTGGTCGAGTAGTTGGTCGAGTAGTTGGTCGAGTAGTTGGTCGAGTAGTTGGTCGAGTACTTGGTCGAGTAGTTGGTCGAGTAGTTGGTCAAGTAGTTGGTCCAGTGGTGAGTCGAGTAGTTGATCGAGTAGTTGGTCGAGTACTTGGTCGAGTAGTTGGTCAAGTAGTTGGTCGAGTAGTTGGTCGAGTGGTCGGTCGAGTAGTTGGTCGAGTAGTTGATCGAGTAGTTGGTCGAGTAGTTGGTCGAGTAGTTGGTCGAGTAGTTGGTCGAGTAGTTGGTCGAGTAGTTGGTCGAGTAGTTGGTCGAGTAGTTGGTCGAGTACTTGGTCGAGTAGTTGGTCGAGTAGTTGGACAAGTAGTTGGTCCAGTGGCGAGTCGAGCAGTTGATCGAGTAGTTGGTCGAGTACTTGGTCGAGTAGTTGGTCAAGTAGTTGGTCGAGTAGTTGGTCGAGTGGTCGGTCGAGTAGTTGGTCGAGTAGTTGATCGAGTAGTTGGTCGAGTAGTTGGTCGAGTACTTGGTCGAGTAGTCGGTCGAGTAGTTGGTCGAGTAGATGGTCGAGTGGTCGGTCGAGTAGTTGGTCTAGTAGTTGGTGGAGTAGTTGGTCGAGTAGTTGGTCGAGTAGTTGGTCGAGTAGTTGGTAGAGTAGTTGGTCGAGTAGTTGGTGGAGTAGTTGGTCGAGTAGTTGGTCGAGTAGTTTGTCAAGTAGTTGGTCGAGTAGTTGGTCAAGTAGTTGGTCTAGTGGTCAGTCGAGTACTTGATCGAGTAGTTGGTCGAGTAGTTGGTCAAGTGTTCAGTCGAGTATTTGATCGAGTAGTTGGTCGAGTTGTTGGTCAAGTGTTTAGTCGAGTACTTGACCGAGTAGTTGGTCGAGTACTTGGTCGAGTAGTTGGTCAAGTAGTTGGTCAAGTGTTCAGTCGAGTATTTGATCGAGTAGTTGGTCGAGTAGTTGGTCAAGTGTTCAGTCGAGTATTTGATCGAGTAGTTGGTCGAGTAGTTGGTCAAGTAGGTGGTCGAGTAGTTGGTCGAGTGGTCAGTCGAGTACTTGATCGAGTAGTTGGTCGAGTAGTTGGTCAAGTAGGTGGTCGAGTAGTTGGTCGGGTAGTTGGTCGAGTAGTTGGTCGAGTAGTTGGTCGAGTAGTTTGTCAAGTAGTTGGTCGAGTAGTTGGTCAAGTAGTTGGTCTAGTGGTCAGTCGAGTACTTGATCGAGTAGTTGGTCGAGTAGTTGGTCAAGTGTTCAGTCGAGTATTTGATCGAGTAGTTGGTCGAGTTGTTGGTCAAGTGTTTAGTCGAGTACTTGACCGAGTAGTTGGTCGAGTACTTGGTCGAGTAGTTGGTCAAGTAGTTGGTCAAGTGTTCAGTCGAGTACTTGGTCGAGTAGTTGGTCAAGTTGTTGGTCGAGTAGTTGGTGGAGTAGTTGGTCGAGTAGTTGGTCGAGTAGTTGGTCAAGTTGTTGGTCGAGTAGTTGGTGGAGTAGTTGGTCGAGTAGTTGGTCGAGTAGTTGGTCAAGTAGTTGGTCCAGTGGTGAGTCGAGTAGTTGATCAAGTAGTTGGTCGAGTAGTTTGTCGAGTAGTTGGTAGTGTAGTTGGTCGAATGGTCGGTCGAGTACTTGATCGAGTAGTTGGTCGAGTAGTTGGTCGAGTAGTTGGTTGAGTAGTTGGTCGAGTAGTTGGTCGAGTAGATGGTCGAGTAGTTGGTCGAGTACTTGGTCGAGTAGTTGGTCGAGTAATTGGTCGAGCACTTGGTCGAGTAGTTGGTCGAGTAGTTGGTCGAGTTGTTGGTCGAGTAGTTGGTCGAGTAGTTGGTCGAGTACTTGGTCGAGTAGTTGGTCGAGTAGTTGGTCGAGTAGTTGGTCGAGTAGTTGGTCGAGTAGTTGGTCAAGTAGTTGGTCGAGTAGTTGGTGGAGTAGTTGGTCGAGTAGTTGGTCTAGTAGTTGGTCGAGTAGTTGGTCGAGTAGTTGGTCGAGTAGTTGGTCGAGTTTGGTGGAGTAGTTGGTCGAGTAGTTGGTCGAGTAGTTGGTCGAGTAGTTGGTCGAGTAGTTGGTCGAGTAGTTGGCCGAGTAGTTGGTCGAGTACTTGGTCGAGTAGTTGGTCGAGTAGTTGGTCGAGTAGTTGGTCGAGTACTTGGTCGAGTAGTTGGTCGAGTAGTTGGTCGAGTAGTTTGTCGAGTACTTGATCGAGTAGTTGGTCGAGTAGTTGGTCAAGTAGGTGGTCGAGTAGTTAGTCGAGTAGTTCGTCGAGTGGTCAGTCGAGTACTTGATCGAGTAGTTGGTCGAGTAGTTGGTCGAGTAGTTGGTCGAGTAGTTGGTCGAGTACTTGGTCGAGTAGTTGGTCGAGTAGTTGGTCGAGTAGTTGGTCGAGTATTTAGTCGAGTACTTGGTCGAGTAGTTGGTCGAGTAGTTGGTCGAGTAGTTGGTCGAGTACTTGGTCGAGTAGTTGGTCGAGTAGTTGGTCGAGTAGTTTGTCGAGTACTTGATCGAGTAGTTGGTCGAGTAGTTGGTCAAGTAGGTGGTCGAGTAGTTGGTCGAGTGGTCAGTCGAGTACTTGATCGAGTAGTTGGTCGAGTAGTTGGTCGAGTAGTTGGTCGAGTAGTTGGTCGAGTAGTTGGTCGAGTAGTTGGTCGATTACTTGGTCGAGTAGTTGGTCGAGTAGTTGGTCGAGTAGTTGGTCGAGTAGTTGGTCGAGTAGTTGGTCGAGTAGTTGGTCGAGTAGTTGGTCGAGTAGTTGGTCGAGTAGTTGGTCGAGTAGTTGGTCGAGTAGTTGGTCGAGTAGTTGGTCGAGTAGTTTGTCGAGTACTTGATCGAGTAGTTGGTCAAGTAGTTGGTCAAGTAGGTGGTCGAGTAGTTGGTCGAGTGTTCAGTCGAGTACTTGATCGAGTAGTTGGTCGAGTAGTTGGTCGAGTAGTTGGTCGAGTAGTTGGTCGAGTAGTTGGTCGATTACTTGGTCGAGTAGTTGGTCGAGTAGTTGGTCGAGTAGTTGGTCGAGTAGTTGGTCAAGTAGTTGGTCGAGTAGTTGGTCGAGTAGTTGGTCGAGTAGTTTGTCGAGTACTTGGTCGAGTAGTTGGTCGAGTAGTTGGTCGAGTAGTTGGTCGAGTAGTTGGACGAGTACTTGGTCGAGTAGTTGGTCGAGTAGTTGGTCAAGTAGGTGGTCGAGTAGTTGGTCGAGTGGTCAGTCGAATACTTGATCGAGTAGTTGGTCGAGTAGTTGGTCAAGTAGGTGGTCGAGTAGTTGGTCGGGTAGTTGGTCGAGTAGTTGGTCGAGTAGTTGGTCGAGTAGTTTGTCAAGTAGTTGGTCGAGTAGTTGGTCAAGTAGTTGGTCTAGTGGTCAGTCGAGTACTTGATCGAGTAGTTGGTCGAGTAGTTGGTCAAGTGTTCAGTCGAGTATTTGATCGAGTAGTTGGTCGAGTTGTTGGTCAAGTGTTTAATCGAGTACTTGACCGAGTAGTTGGTCGAGTACTTGGTCGAGTAGTTCGTCAAGTAGTTGGTCAAGTGTTCAGTCGAGTACTTGGTCGAGTAGTTGGTCAAGTTGTTGGTCGAGTAGTTGGTGGAGTAGTTGGTCGAGTAGTTTGTCGAGTAGTTGGTAGTGTAGTTGGTCGAATGGTCGGTCGAGTACTTGATCGAGTAGTTGGTCGAGTAGTTGGTCGAGTAGTTGGTTGAGTAGTTGGTCGAGTAGTTGGTCGAGTAGTTGGTCGAGTAGTTGGTCGAGTACTTGGTCGAGTAGTTGGTCGAGTAATTGGTCGAGCACTTGGTCGAGTAGTTGGTCGAGTAGTTGGTCGAGTTGTTGGTCGAGTAGTTGGTCGAGTACTTGGTCGAGTAGTTGGTCGAGTAGTTGGTCGAGTAGTTGGTCGAGTAGTTGGTCGAGTAGTTGGTCAAGTAGTTGGTCGAGTAGTTGGTG
Organism: Papilio elwesi; assembly: GCA_029849275.1. NCBI lineage: Eukaryota > Metazoa > Arthropoda > Insecta > Lepidoptera > Papilionidae > Papilio > Papilio elwesi. The sequence continues at coordinate 10,320,357 of CM056687.1, read as the reverse complement.
GAGTAGTTGGTCGAGTGGTTGGTCTAGTAGTTGGTCGAGTAGTTGGTCGAGTAGTTGGTCGAGTAGTTGGTCGAGTAGTTGGTCGAGTAGTTGGTCGAGTAGTTGGTCGAGTACTTGGTCGAGTAGTTGGTCGAGAAGTTGGTCGAGTAGTTGGTCGAGTACTTGGTCGAGTAGTTGGTCGAGTAGTTAGTCGAGTAGTTTGTCGAGTACTTGATCGAGTAGTTGGTCGAGTAGTTGGTCAAGTAGGTGGTCGAGTAGTTGGTCGAGTGGTCAGTCGAGTACTTGATCGAGTAGTTGGTCGAGTAGTTGGTCGAGTAGTTGGTCGAGTAGTTGGTCGAGTAGTTGGTCGAGTTGTTGGTCGATTACTTGGTCGAGTAGTTGGTCGAGTAGTTGGTCGAGTAGTTGGTCGAGTAGTTGGTCGAGTAGTTGGTCGAGTAGTTGGTCGAGTAGTTGGTCACGTAGTTGGTCGAGTAGTTGGTCGATTACTTCGTCGAGTAGTTGGTCGAGTAGTTGGTCGAGTACTTGGTCGAGTAGTTGGTCGAGTAGTTGGTCGAGTACTTGGTCGAGTAGTTGGTCAAGTAGTTGGTCGAGTAGTTGGTCGAGTAGTTGGTCGAGTAGTTGGTCGAGTAGTTGGTCGAGTAGTTGGTCGAGTAGTTTGTCGAGTACTTGATCGAGTAGTTGGTCAAGTAGTTGGTCAAGTAGGTGGTCGAGTAGTTGGTCGAGTGTTCAGTCGAGTACTTGATCGAGTAGTTGGTCGAGTAGTTGGTCGAGTAGTTGGTCGAGTAGTTGGTCGAGTAGTTGGTCGATTACTTGGTCGAGTAGTTGTTCGAGTAGTTGGTCGAGTAGTTGGTCGAGTAGTTGGTCGAGTAGTTGGTCGATTACTTGGTCGAGTAGTTGGTCGAGTAGTTGGTCGAGTAGTTGGTCGAGTAGTTGGTCGAGTAGTTGGTCGAGTAGTTGGTCGAGTAGTTAGTCGAGTAGTTGGTCGAGTAGTTGGTCGAGTAGTTGGTCGATTACTTGGTCGAGTAGTTGGTCGAGTAGATGTAGTGTAGTTGGTCGAATGGTCGGTCGAGTACTTGATCGAGTAGTTGGTCTAGTAGTTGGTCGAGTAGTTGGTCGAGTAGTTGGTCGAGTAGTTGGTCGAGTAGTTGGTCGAGTAGTTGGTCGAGTAGTTGGTCGAGTACTTGGTCGAGTAGTTGGTCAAGTAGTTGGTCGAGTAGTTGGTCGAGTAGTTGGTCGAGTACTTGGTCGAGTAGTTGGTCGAGTAGTTGGTCGCGTAGTCTGTCGAGTACTTGGTCGAGTAGTTGGTCAAGTAGTTGGTCGAGTGGTCAGTCGAGTACTTGATCGAGTAGTTGGTCGAGTAGTTGGTCAAGTAGGTGGCCGAGTAGTTGGTCGAGTGGTCAGTCGAGTACTTGATCGAGTAGTTGGTCGAGTAGTTGGTCAAGTAGGTGGTCGAGAAGTTGGTCGGGTAGTTGGTCGAGTAGTTGGTCGAGTAGTTGGTCGAGTAGTTGGTCAAGTAGTTGGTCGAGTAGTTGTTCAAGTAGTTGGTCTAGTGGTCAGTCGAGTACTTGATCGAGTAGTTGGTCGAGTAGTTGGTCAAGTGTTCAGTCGAGTATTTGATCGAGTAGTTGGTCGAGTTGTTGGTCAAGTGTTTAGTCGAGTACTTGACCGAGTAGTTGGTCGAGTACTTGGTCGAGTAGTTGGTCAAGTAGTTGGTCAAGTGTTCAGTCGAGTACTTGATCGAGTAGTTGGTCGAGTAGTTGGTCAAGTGTTCAGTCGAGTATTTGATCGAGTAGTTGGTCGAGTAGTTGGTCAAGTGTTTAGTCGAGTACTTGACCGAGTAGTTGGTCGAGTAGTTGGTCAAGTGTTCAGTCGAGTACTTGATCGTGTAGTTGGTCTAGTAGTTGGTCAAGTGTTTAGTCGAGTACTTGACCGAGTAGTTGGTCAAGTACTTGGTCGAGTAGTTGGTCAAGTAGTTGGTCGAGTACTTGATCGAGTAGTTGGTCGAGTAGTTGGTCGAGTAGTTGGTCAAGTGTTTAGTCGAATATTTGATCGAGTAGTTGGTCAAGTAGATGGTCGAGTGGTCAGTCTAGTACTTGATTGAGTAGTTGGTCGAGTGGTCGGTCGAGTAGTTGGTCGAGTAGTTGATCGAGTAGTTGGTCGAGTAGTTGGTCGAGTACTTGTTCGAGTAGTTGGTCGAGTAGTTGGTCAAGTGTTCAGTCGAGTATTTGATCGAGTAGTTGGTCGAGTTGTTGGTCAAGTGTTTAGTCGAGTACTTGACCGAGTAGTTGGTCGAGTACTTGGTCGAGTAGTTGGTCAAGTAGTTGGTCGAGTAGTTGGTCGAGTGGTCGGTCGAGTAGTTGGTCGAGTAGTTGATCGAGTAGTTGGTCGAGTAGTTGGTCGAGTACTTGGTCGAGTAGTCGGTCGAGTAGTTGGTCGAGTAGATGGTCGAGTGGTCGGTCGAGTAGTTGGTCTAGTAGTTGGTGGAGTAGTTGGTCGAGTAGTTGGTCGAGTAGTTGGTCGAGTAGTTGGTAGAGTAGTTGGTCGAGTAGTTGGTGGAGTAGTTGGTCGAGTAGTTGGTCGAGTAGTTTGTCAAGTAGTTGGTCGAGTAGTTGGTCAAGTAGTTGGTCTAGTGGTCAGTCGAGTACTTGATCGAGTAGTTGGTCGAGTAGTTGGTCAAGTGTTCAGTCGAGTATTTGATCGAGTAGTTGGTCGAGTTGTTGGTCAAGTGTTTAGTCGAGTACTTGACCGAGTAGTTGGTCGAGTACTTGGTCGAGTAGTTGGTCAAGTAGTTGGTCAAGTGTTCAGTCGAGTATTTGATCGAGTAGTTGGTCGAGTAGTTGGTCAAGTGTTCAGTCGAGTATTTGATCGAGTAGTTGGTCGAGTAGTTGGTCAAGTAGGTGGTCGAGTAGTTGGTCGAGTGGTCAGTCGAGTACTTGATCGAGTAGTTGGTCGAGTAGTTGGTCAAGTAGGTGGTCGAGTAGTTGGTCGGGTAGTTGGTCGAGTAGTTGGTCGAGTAGTTGGTCGAGTAGTTTGTCAAGTAGTTGGTCGAGTAGTTGGTCAAGTAGTTGGTCTAGTGGTCAGTCGAGTACTTGATCGAGTAGTTGGTCGAGTAGTTGGTCAAGTGTTCAGTCGAGTATTTGATCGAGTAGTTGGTCGAGTTGTTGGTCAAGTGTTTAGTCGAGTACTTGACCGAGTAGTTGGTCGAGTACTTGGTCGAGTAGTTGGTCAAGTAGTTGGTCAAGTGTTCAGTCGAGTACTTGGTCGAGTAGTTGGTCAAGTTGTTGGTCGAGTAGTTGGTGGAGTAGTTGGTCGAGTAGTTGGTCGAGTAGTTGGTCAAGTTGTTGGTCGAGTAGTTGGTGGAGTAGTTGGTCGAGTAGTTGGTCGAGTAGTTGGTCAAGTAGTTGGTCCAGTGGTGAGTCGAGTAGTTGATCAAGTAGTTGGTCGAGTAGTTTGTCGAGTAGTTGGTAGTGTAGTTGGTCGAATGGTCGGTCGAGTACTTGATCGAGTAGTTGGTCGAGTAGTTGGTCGAGTAGTTGGTTGAGTAGTTGGTCGAGTAGTTGGTCGAGTAGTTGGTCGAGTAGTTGGTCGAGTACTTGGTCGAGTAGTTGGTCGAGTAATTGGTCGAGCACTTGGTCGAGTAGTTGGTCGAGTAGTTGGTCGAGTTGTTGGTCGAGTAGTTGGTCGAGTAGTTGGTCGAGTACTTGGTCGAGTAGTTGGTCGAGTAGTTGGTCGAGTAGTTGGTCGAGTAGTTGGTCGAGTAGTTGGTCAAGTAGTTGGTCGAGTAGTTGGTGGAGTAGTTGGTCGAGTAGTTGGTCTAGTAGTTGGTCGAGTAGTTGGTCGAGTAGTTGGTCGAGTAGTTGGTCGAGTAGTTGGTGGAGTAGTTGGTCGAGTAGTTGGTCGAGTAGTTGGTCGAGTAGTTGGTCGAGTAGTTGGTCGAGTAGTTGGTCGAGTAGTTGGTCGAGTACTTGGTCGAGTAGTTGGTCGAGTAGTTGGTCGAGTAGTTGGTCGAGTACTTGGTCGAGTAGTTGGTCGAGTAGTTGGTCGAGTAGTTTGTCGAGTACTTGATCGAGTAGTTGGTCGAGTAGTTGGTCAAGTAGGTGGTCGAGTAGTTAGTCGAGTAGTTCGTCGAGTGGTCAGTCGAGTACTTGATCGAGTAGTTGGTCGAGTAGTTGGTCGAGTAGTTGGTCGAGTAGTTGGTCGAGTACTTGGTCGAGTAGTTGGTCGAGTAGTTGGTCGAGTAGTTGGTCGAGTAGTTAGTCGAGTACTTGGTCGAGTAGTTGGTCGAGTAGTTGGTCGAGTAGTTGGTCGAGTACTTGGTCGAGTAGTTGGTCGAGTAGTTGGTCGAGTAGTTTGTCGAGTACTTGATCGAGTAGTTGGTCGAGTAGTTGGTCAAGTAGGTGGTCGAGTAGTTGGTCGAGTGGTCAGTCGAGTACTTGATCGAGTAGTTGGTCGAGTAGTTGGTCGAGTAGTCGGTCGAGTAGTTGGTCGAGTAGTTGGTCGAGTAGTTGGTCGATTACTTGGTCGAGTAGTTGGTCGAGTAGTTGGTCGAGTAGTTGGTCGAGTAGTTGGTCGAGTAGTTGGTCGAGTAGTTGGTCGAGTAGTTGGTCGAGTAGTTGGTCGAGTAGTTGGTCGAGTAGTTGGTCGAGTAGTTGGTCGAGTAGTTGGTCGAGTAGTTTGTCGAGTACTTGATCGAGTAGTTGGTCAAGTAGTTGGTCAAGTAGGTGGTCGAGTAGTTGGTCGAGTGTTCAGTCGAGTACTTGATCGAGTAGTTGGTCGAGTAGTTGGTCGAGTAGTTGGTCGAGTAGTTGGTCGAGTAGTTGGTCGATTACTTGGTCGAGTAGTTGGTCGAGTAGTTGGTCGAGTAGTTGGTCGAGTAGTTGGTCAAGTAGTTGGTCGAGTAGTTGGTCGAGTAGTTGGTCGAGTAGTTTGTCGAGTACTTGGTCGAGTAGTTGGTCGAGTAGTTGGTCGAGTAGTTGGTCGAGTAGTTGGTCGAGTACTTGGTCGAGTAGTTGGTCGAGTAGTTGGTCAAGTAGGTGGTCGAGTAGTTGGTCGAGTGGTCAGTCGAATACTTGATCGAGTAGTTGGTCGAGTAGTTGGTCAAGTAGGTGGTCGAGTAGTTGGTCGGGTAGTTGGTCGAGTAGTTGGTCGAGTAGTTGGTCGAGTAGTTTGTCAAGTAGTTGGTCGAGTAGTTGGTCAAGTAGTTGGTCTAGTGGTCAGTCGAGTACTTGATCGAGTAGTTGGTCGAGTAGTTGGTCAAGTGTTCAGTCGAGTATTTGATCGAGTAGTTGGTCGAGTTGTTGGTCAAGTGTTTAATCGAGTACTTGACCGAGTAGTTGGTCGAGTACTTGGTCGAGTAGTTCGTCAAGTAGTTGGTCAAGTGTTCAGTCGAGTACTTGGTCGAGTAGTTGGTCAAGTTGTTGGTCGAGTAGTTGGTGGAGTAGTTGGTCGAGTAGATTGTCGAGTAGTTGGTAGTGTAGTTGGTCGAATGGTCGGTCGAGTACTTGATCGAGTAGTTGGTCGAGTAGTTGGTCGAGTAGTTGGTTGAGTAGTTGGTCGAGTAGTTGGTCGAGTAGTTGGTCGAGTAGTTGGTCGAGTACTTGGTCGAGTAGTTGGTCGAGTAATTGGTCGAGCACTTGGTCGAGTAGTTGGTCGAGTAGTTGGTCGAGTTGTTGGTCGAGTAGTTGGTCGAGTACTTGGTCGAGTAGTTGGTCGAGTAGTTGGTCGAGTAGTTGGTCGAGTAGTTGGTCGAGTAGTTGGTCAAGTAGTTGGTCGAGTAGTTGGTGGAGTAGTTGGTCGAGTGGTTGGTCTAGTAGTTGGTCGAGTAGTTGGTCGAGTAGTTGGTCGAGTAGTTGGTCGAGTAGTTGGTCGAGTAGTTGGTCGAGTAGTTGGTGGAGTAGTTGGACGAGTAGTTGGTCGAGTACTTGGTCGAGTAGTTGGTCGAGTAGTTGGTCGAGTAGTTGGTCGAGTAGTTGGTCGAGTACTTGGTCGAGTAGTTGGTCGAGAAGTTGGTCGAGTAGTTGGTCAAGTGTTTAGTCGAATATTTGATCGAGTAGTTGGTCAAGTAGATGGTCGAGTGGTCAGTCGAATACTTGATCGAGTAGTTGGTCGAGTAGTTGGTCAAGTAGGTGGTCGAGTAGTTGGTCGGGTAGTTGGTCGAGTAGTTGGTCGAGTAGTTGGTCGAGTAGTTTGTCAAGTAGTTGGTCGAGTAGTTGGTCAAGTAGTTGGTCTAGTGGTCAGTCGAGTACTTGATCGAGTAGTTGGTCGAGTAGTTGGTCAAGTGTTCAGTCGAGTATTTGATCGAGTAGTTGGTCGAGTTGTTGGTCAAGTGTTTAATCGAGTACTTGACCGAGTAGTTGGTCGAGTACTTGGTCGAGTAGTTCGTCAAGTAGTTGGTCAAGTGTTCAGTCGAGTACTTGGTCGAGTAGTTGGTCAAGTTGTTGGTCGAGTAGTTGGTGGAGTAGTTGGTCGAGTAGTTTGTCGAGTAGTTGGTAGTGTAGTTGGTCGAATGGTCGGTCGAGTACTTGATCGAGTAGTTGGTCGAGTAGTTGGTCGAGTAGTTGGTTGAGTAGTTGGTCGAGTAGTTGGTCGAGTAGTTGGTCGAGTAGTTGGTCGAGTACTTGGTCGAGTAGTTGGTCGAGTAATTGGTCGAGCACTTGGTCGAGTAGTTGGTCGAGTAGTTGGTCGAGTTGTTGGTCGAGTAGTTGGTCGAGTACTTGGTCGAGTAGTTGGTCGAGTAGTTGGTCGAGTAGTTGGTCGAGTAGTTGGTCGAGTAGTTGGTCAAGTAGTTGGTCGAGTAGTTGGTGGAGTAGTTGGTCGAGTGGTTGGTCTAGTAGTTGGTCGAGTAATTGGTCGAGTAGTTGGTCGAGTAGTTGGTCGAGTAGTTGGTCGAGTAGTTGGTCGAGTAGTTGGTGGAGTAGTTGGACGAGTAGTTGGTCGAGTACTTGGTCGAGTAGTTGGTCGAGTAGTTGGTCGAGTAGTTGGTCGAGTACTTGGTCGAGTAGTTGGTCGAGAAGTTGGTCGAGTAGTTGGTCGAGTACTTGGTCGAGTAGTTGGTCGAGTAGTTAGTCGAGTAGTTTGTCGAGTACTTGATCGAGTAGTTGGTCGAGTAGTTGGTCAAGTAGGTGGTCGAGTAGTTGGTCGAGTGGTCAGTCGAGTACTTGATCGAGTAGTTGGTCGAGTAGTTGGTCGAGTAGTTGGTCGAGTAGTTGGTCGAGTAGTTGGTCGAGTTGTTGGTCAATTACTTGGTCGAGTAGTTGGTCGAGTAGTTGGTCGAGTAGTTGGTCGAGTAGTTGGTCGAGTAGTTGGTCGAGTAGTTGGTCGCGTAGTTGGTCGAGTAGTTGGTCGATTACTTCGTCGAGTAGTTGGTCGAGTAGTTGGTCGAGTACTTGGTCGAGTAGTTGGTCGAGTAGTTGGTCGAGTACTTGGTCGAGTAGTTGGTCAAGTAGTTGGTCGAGTAGTTGGTCGAGTAGTTGGTCGAGTAGTTGGTCGAGTAGTTGGTCGAGTAGTTGGTCGAGTAGTTTGTCGAGTACTTGATCGAGTAGTTGGTCAAGTAGTTGGTCAAGTAGGTGGTCGAGTAGTTGGTCGAGTGTTCAGTCGAGTACTTGATCGAGTAGTTGGTCGAGTAGTTGGTCGAGTAGTTGGTCGAGTAGTTGGTCGAGTAGTTGGTCGATTACTTGGTCGAGTAGTTGGTCGAGTAGTTGGTCGAGTAGTTGGTCGAGTAGTTGGTCGAGTAGTTGGTCGATTACTTGGTCGAGTAGTTGGTCGAGTAGTTGGTCGAGTAGTTGGTCGAGTAGTTGGTCGAGTAGTTGGTCGAGTAGTTGGTCGAGTAGTTAGTCGAGTAGTTGGTCGAGTAGTTGGTCGAGTAGTTGGTCGATTACTTGGTCGAGTAGTTGGTCGAGTAGATGTAGTGTAGTTGGTCGAATGGTCGGTCGAGTACTTGATCGAGTAGTTGGTCGAGTAGTTGGTCGAGTAGTTGGTCGAGTAGTTGGTCGAGTAGTTGGTCGAGTAGTTGGTCGAGTAGTTGGTCGAGTAGTTGGTCGAGTACTTGGTCGAGTAGTTGGTCAAGTAGTTGGTCGAGTAGTTGGTCGAGTAGTTGGTCGAGTACTTGGTCGAGTAGTTGGTCGAGTAGTTGGTCGCGTAGTCTGTCGAGTACTTGGTCGAGTAGTTGGTCAAGTAGTTGGTCGAGTGGTCAGTCGAGTACTTGATCGAGTAGTTGGTCGAGTAGTTGGTCAAGTAGGTGGCCGAGTAGTTGGTCGAGTGGTCAGTCGAGTACTTGATCGAGTAGTTGGTCGAGTAGTTGGTCAAGTAGGTGGTCGAGAAGTTGGTCGGGTAGTTGGTCGAGTAGTTGGTCGAGTAGTTGGTCGAGTAGTTGGTCAAGTAGTTGGTCGAGTAGTTGTTCAAGTAGTTGGTCTAGTGGTCAGTCGAGTACTTGATCGAGTAGTTGGTCGAGTAGTTGGTCAAGTGTTCAGTCGAGTATTTGATCGAGTAGTTGGTCGAGTTGTTGGTCAAGTGTTTAGTCGAGTACTTGACCGAGTAGTTGGTCGAGTACTTGGTCGAGTAGTTGGTCAAGTAGTCTGTCAAGTGTTCAGTCGAGTACTTGATCGAGTAGTTGGTCGAGTAGTTGGTCAAGTGTTCAGTCGAGTATTTGATCGAGTAGTTGGTCGAGTAGTTGGTCAAGTGTTTAGTCGAGTACTTGACCGAGTAGTTGGTCGAGTAGTTGGTCAAGTGTTCAGTCGAGTACTTGATCGTGTAGTTGGTCTAGTAGTTGGTCAAGTGTTTAGTCGAGTACTTGACCGAGTAGTTGGTCAAGTACTTGGTCGAGTAGTTGGTCAAGTAGTTGGTCGAGTACTTGATCGAGTAGTTGGTCGAGTAGTTGGTCAAGTGTTTAGTCGAATATTTGATCGAGTAGTTGGTCAAGTAGATGGTCGAGTGGTCAGTCTAGTACTTGATTGAGTAGTTGGTCGAGTGGTCGGTCGAGTAGTTGGTCGAGTAGTTGATCGAGTAGTTGGTCGAGTAGTTGGTCGAGTACTTGTTCGAGTAGTTGGTCGAGTAGTTGGTCAAGTGTTCAGTCGAGTATTTGATCGAGTAGTTGGTCGAGTTGTTGGTCAAGTGTTTAGTCGAGTACTTGACCGAGTAGTTGGTCGAGTACTTGGTCGAGTAGTTGGTCAAGTAGTTGGTCGAGTAGTTGGTCGAGTGGTCGGTCGAGTAGTTGGTCGAGTAGTTGATCGAGTAGTTGGTCGAGTAGTTGGTCGAGTACTTGGTCGAGTAGTCGGTCGAGTAGTTGGTCGAGTAGATGGTCGAGTGGTCGGTCGAGTAGTTGGTCTAGTAGTTGGTGGAGTAGTTGGTCGAGTAGTTGGTCGAGTAGTTGGTCGAGTAGTTGGTAGAGTAGTTGGTCGAGTAGTTGGTGGAGTAGTTGGTCGAGTAGTTGGTCGAGTAGTTTGTCAAGTAGTTGGTCGAGTAGTTGGTCAAGTAGTTGGTCTAGTGGTCAGTCGAGTACTTGATCGAGTAGTTGGTCGAGTAGTTGGTCAAGTGTTCAGTCGAGTATTTGATCGAGTAGTTGGTCGAGTTGTTGGTCAAGTGTTTAGTCGAGTACTTGACCGAGTAGTTGGTCGAGTACTTGGTCGAGTAGTTGGTCAAGTAGTTGGTCAAGTGTTCAGTCGAGTATTTGATCGAGTAGTTGGTCGAGTAGTTGGTCAAGTGTTCAGTCGAGTATTTGATCGAGTAGTTGGTCGAGTAGTTGGTCAAGTAGGTGGTCGAGTAGTTGGTCGAGTGGTCAGTCGAGTACTTGATCGAGTAGTTGGTCGAGTAGTTGGTCAAGTAGGTGGTCGAGTAGTTGGTCGGGTAGTTGGTCGAGTAGTTGGTCGAGTAGTTGGTCGAGTAGTTTGTCAAGTAGTTGGTCGAGTAGTTGGTCAAGTAGTTGGTCTAGTGGTCAGTCGAGTACTTGATCGAGTAGTTGGTCGAGTAGTTGGTCAAGTGTTCAGTCGAGTATTTGATCGAGTAGTTGGTCGAGTTGTTGGTCAAGTGTTTAGTCGAGTACTTGACCGAGTAGTTGGTCGAGTACTTGGTCGAGTAGTTGGTCAAGTAGTTGGTCAAGTGTTCAGTCGAGTACTTGGTCGAGTAGTTGGTCAAGTTGTTGGTCGAGTAGTTGGTGGAGTAGTTGGTCGAGTAGTTGGTCGAGTAGTTGGTCAAGTTGTTGGTCGAGTAGTTGGTGGAGTAGTTGGTCGAGTAGTTGGTCGAGTAGTTGGTCAAGTAGTTGGTCCAGTGGTGAGTCGAGTAGTTGATCAAGTAGTTGGTCGAGTAGTTTGTCGAGTAGTTGGTAGTGTAGTTGGTCGAATGGTCGGTCGAGTACTTGATCGAGTAGTTGGTCGAGTAGTTGGTCGAGTAGTTGGTTGAGTAGTTGGTCGAGTAGTTGGTCGAGTAGTTGGTCGAGTAGTTGGTCGAGTACTTGGTCGAGTAGTTGGTCGAGTAATTGGTCGAGCACTTGGTCGAGTAGTTGGTCGAGTAGTTGGTCGAGTTGTTGGTCGAGTAGTTGGTCGAGTAGTTGGTCGAGTACTTGGTCGAGTAGTTGGTCGAGTAGTTGGTCGAGTAGTTGGTCGAGTAGTTGGTCGAGTAGTTGGTCAAGTAGTTGGTCGAGTAGTTGGTGGAGTAGTTGGTCGAGTAGTTGGTCTAGTAGTTGGTCGAGTAGTTGGTCGAGTAGTTGGTCGAGTAGTTGGTCGAGTAGTTGGTGGAGTAGTTGGTCGAGTAGTTGGTCGAGTAGTTGGTCGAGTAGTTGGTCGAGTAGTTGGTCGAGTAGTTGGTCGAGTAGTTGGTCGAGTACTTGGTCGAGTAGTTGGTCGAGTAGTTGGTCGAGTAGTTGGTCGAGTACTTGGTCGAGTAGTTGGTCGAGTAGTTGGTCGAGTAGTTTGTCGAGTACTTGATCGAGTAGTTGGTCGAGTAGTTGGTCAAGTAGGTGGTCGAGTAGTTAGTCGAGTAGTTCGTCGAGTGGTCAGTCGAGTACTTGATCGAGTAGTTGGTCGAGTAGTTGGTCGAGTAGTTGGTCGAGTAGTTGGTCGAGTACTTGGTCGAGTAGTTGGTCGAGTAGTTGGTCGAGTAGTTGGTCGAGTAGTTAGTCGAGTACTTGGTCGAGTAGTTGGTCGAGTAGTTGGTCGAGTAGTTGGTCGAGTACTTGGTCGAGTAGTTGGTCGAGTAGTTGGTCGAGTAGTTTGTCGAGTACTTGATCGAGTAGTTGGTCGAGTAGTTGGTCAAGTAGGTGGTCGAGTAGTTGGTCGAGTGGTCAGTCGAGTACTTGATCGAGTAGTTGGTCGAGTAGTTGGTCGAGTAGTTGGTCGAGTAGTTGGTCGAGTAGTTGGTCGAGTAGTTGGTCGATTACTTGGTCGAGTAGTTGGTCGAGTAGTTGGTCGAGTAGTTGGTCGAGTAGTTGGTCGAGTAGTTGGTCGAGTAGTTGGTCGAGTAGTTGGTCGAGTAGTTGGTCGAGTAGTTGGTCGAGTAGTTGGTCGAGTAGTTGGTCGAGTAGTTGGTCGAGTAGTTTGTCGAGTACTTGATCGAGTAGTTGGTCAAGTAGTTGGTCAAGTAGGTGGTCGAGTAGTTGGTCGAGTGTTCAGTCGAGTACTTGATCGAGTAGTTGGTCGAGTAGTTGGTCGAGTAGTTGGTCGAGTAGTTAGTCGAGTAGTTGGTCGATTACTTGGTCGAGTAGTTGGTCGAGTAGTTGGTCGAGTAGTTGGTCGAGTAGTTGGTCAAGTAGTTGGTCGAGTAGTTGGTCGAGTAGTTGGTCGAGTAGTTTGTCGAGTACTTGGTCGAGTAGTTGGTCGAGTAGTTGGTCGAGTAGTTGGTCGAGTAGTTGGTCGAGTACTTGGTCGAGTAGTTGGTCGAGTAGTTGGTCAAGTAGGTGGTCGAGTAGTTGGTCGAGTGGTCAGTCGAATACTTGATCGAGTAGTTGGTCGAGTAGTTGGTCAAGTAGGTGGTCGAGTAGTTGGTCGGGTAGTTGGTCGAGTAGTTGGTCGAGTAGTTGGTCGAGTAGTTTGTCAAGTAGTTGGTCGAGTAGTTGGTCAAGTAGTTGGTCTAGTGGTCAGTCGAGTACTTGATCGAGTAGTTGGTCGAGTAGTTGGTCAAGTGTTCAGTCGAGTATTTGATCGAGTAGTTGGTCGAGTTGTTGGTCAAGTGTTTAATCGAGTACTTGACCGAGTAGTTGGTCGAGTACTTGGTCGAGTAGTTCGTCAAGTAGTTGGTCAAGTGTTCAGTCGAGTACTTGGTCGAGTAGTTGGTCAAGTTGTTGGTCGAGTAGTTGGTGGAGTAGTTGGTCGAGTAGATTGTCGAGTAGTTGGTAGTGTAGTTGGTCGAATGGTCGGTCGAGTACTTGATCGAGTAGTTGGTCGAGTAGTTGGTCGAGTAGTTGGTTGAGTAGTTGGTCGAGTAGTTGGTCGAGTAGTTGGTCGAGTAGTTGGTCGAGTACTTGGTCGAGTAGTTGGTCGAGTAATTGGTCGAGCACTTGGTCGAGTAGTTGGTCGAGTACTTGGTCGAGTAGTTGGTCGAGTAGTTGGTCGAGTAGTTGGTCGAGTAGTTGGTCGAGTAGTTGGTCAAGTAGTTGGTCGAGTAGTTGGTGGAGTAGTTGGTCGAGTGGTTGGTCTTGTAGTTGGTCGAGTAGTTGGTCGAGTAGTTGGTCGAGTAGTTGGTCGAGTAGTTGGTCGAGTAGTTGGTCGAGTAGTTGGTGGAGTAGTTGGACGAGTAGTTGGTCGAGTACTTGGTCGAGTAGTTGGTCGAGTAGTTGGTCGAGTAGTTGGTCGAGTACTTGGTCGAGTAGTTGGTCGAGAAGTTGGTCGAGTAGTTGGTCGAGTACTTGGTCGAGTAGTTGGTCGAGTAGTTAGTCGAGTAGTTTGTCGAGTACTTGATCGAGTAGTTGGTCGAGTAGTTGGTCAAGTAGGTGGTCGAGTAGTTGGTCGAGTGGTCAGTCGAGTACTTGATCGAGTAGTTGGTCGAGTAGTTGGTCGAGTAGTTGGTCGAGTAGTTGGTCGAGTAGTTGGTCGAGTTGTTGGTCGATTACTTGGTCGAGTAGTTGGTCGAGTAGTTGGTCGAGTAGTTGGTCGAGTAGTTGGTCGAGTAGTTGGTCGAGTAGTTGGTCGCGTAGTTGGTCGAGTAGTTGGTCGATTACTTCGTCGAGTAGTTGGTCGAGTAGTTGGTCGAGTACTTGGTCGAGTAGTTGGTCGAGTAGTTGGTCGAGTACTTGGTCGAGTAGTTGGTCAAGTAGTTGGTCGAGTAGTTGGTCGAGTAGTTGGTCGAGTAGTTGGTCGAGTAGTTGGTCGAGTAGTTGGTCGAGTAGTTTGTCGAGTACTTGATCGAGTAGTTGGTCAAGTAGTTGGTCAAGTAGGTGGTCGAGTAGTTGGTCGAGTGTTCAGTCGAGTACTTGATCGAGTAGTTGGTCGAGTAGTTGGTCGAGTAGTTGGTCGAGTAGTTGGTCGAGTAGTTGGTCGATTACTTGGTCGAGAAGTTGGTCGAGTAGTTGGTCGAGTAGTTGGTCGAGTAGTTGGTCGAGTAGTTGGTCGATTACTTGGTCGAGTAGTTGGTCGAGTAGTTGGTCGAGTAGTTGGTCGAGTAGTTGGTCGAGTAGTTGGTCGAGTAGTTGGTCGAGTAGTTAGTCGAGTAGTTGGTCGAGTAGTTGGTCGAGTAGTTGGTCGATTACTTGGTCGAGTAGTTGGTCGAGTAGATGTAGTGTAGTTGGTCGAATGGTCGGTCGAGTACTTGATCGAGTAGTTGGTCGAGTAGTTGGTCGAGTAGTTGGTCGAGTAGTTGGTCGAGTAGTTGGTCGAGTAGTTGGTCGAGTAGTTGGTCGAGTACTTGGTCGAGTAGTTGGTCAAGTAGTTGGTCGAGTAGTTGGTCGAGTAGTTGGTCGAGTACTTGGTCGAGTAGTTGGTCGAGTAGTTGGTCGCGTAGTCTGTCGAGTACTTGGTCGAGTAGTTGGTCAAGTAGTTGGTCGAGTGGTCAGTCGAGTACTTGATCGAGTAGTTGGTCGAGTAGTTGGTCAAGTAGGTGGCCGAGTAGTTGGTCGAGTGGTCAGTCGAGTACTTGATCGAGTAGTTGGTCGAGTAGTTGGTCAAGTAGGTGGTCGAGAAGTTGGTCGGGTAGTTGGTCGAGTAGTTGGTCGAGTAGTTGGTCGAGTAGTTGGTCAAGTAGTTGGTCGAGTAGTTGTTCAAGTAGTTGGTCTAGTGGTCAGTCGAGTACTTGATCGAGTAGTTGGTCGAGTAGTTGGTCAAGTGTTCAGTCGAGTATTTGATCGAGTAGTTGGTCGAGTTGTTGGTCAAGTGTTTAGTCGAGTACTTGACCGAGTAGTTGGTCGAGTACTTGGTCGAGTAGTTGGTCAAGTAGTTGGTCGAGTGTTCAGTCGAGTACTTGATCGAGTAGTTGGTCGAGTAGTTGGTCAAGTGTTCAGTCGAGTATTTGATCGAGTAGTTGGTCGAGTAGTTGGTCAAGTGTTTAGTCGAGTACTTGACCGAGTAGTTGGTCGAGTAGTTGGTCAAGTGTTCAGTCGAGTACTTGATCGTGTAGTTGGTCTAGTAGTTGGTCAAGTGTTTAGTCGAGTACTTGACCGAGTAGTTGGTCAAGTACTTGGTCGAGTAGTTGGTCAAGTAGTTGGTCGAGTACTTGATCGAGTAGTTGGTCGAGTAGTTGGTCGAGTAGTTGGTCAAGTGTTTAGTCGAATATTTGATCGAGTAGTTGGTCAAGTAGATGGTCGAGTGGTCAGTCTAGTACTTGATTGAGTAGTTGGTCGAGTGGTCGGTCGAGTAGTTGGTCGAGTAGTTGATCGAGTAGTTGGTCGAGTAGTTGGTCGAGTACTTGTTCGAGTAGTTGGTCGAGTAGTTGGTCAAGTGTTCAGTCGAGTATTTGATCGAGTAGTTGGTCGAGTTGTTGGTCAAGTGTTTAGTCGAGTACTTGACCGAGTAGTTGGTCGAGTACTTGGTCGAGTAGTTGGTCAAGTAGTTTGTCAAGTGTTCAGTCGAGTACTTGATCGAGTAGTTGGTCGAGTAGTTGGTCAAGTGTTCAGTCGAGTATTTGATCGAGTAGTTGGTCGAGTAGTTGGTCAAGTGTTTAGTCGAGTACTTGACCGAGTAGTTGGTCGAGTATTTGGTCAAGTGTTCAGTCGAGTACTTGATCGAGTAGTTGGTCTAGTAGTTGGTCGAGTAGTTGGTGGAGTAGTTGGACGAGTAGTTGGTCGAGTACTTGGTCGAGTAGTTGGTCGAGTAGTTGGTCGAGTAGTTGGTCGAGTAGTTGGTCGAGTACTTGGTCGAGTAGTTGGTCGAGAAGTTGGTCGAGTAGTTGGTCGAGTACTTGGTCGAGTAGTTGGTCGAGTAGTTAGTCGAGTAGTTTGTCGAGTACTTGATCGAGTAGTTGGTCGAGTAGTTGGTCAAGTAGGTGGTCGAGTAGTTGGTCGAGTGGTCAGTCGAGTACTTGATCGAGTAGTTGGTCGAGTAGTTGGTCGAGTAGTTGGTCGAGTAGTTGGTCGAGTAGTTGGTCGAGTTGTTGGTCGATTACTTGGTCGAGTAGTTGGTCGAGTAGTTGGTCGAGTAGTTGGTCGAGTAGTTGGTCGAGTAGTTGGTCGCGTAGTTGGTCGAGTAGTTGGTCGATTACTTCGTCGAGTAGTTGGTCGAGTAGTTGGTCGAGTACTTGGTCGAGTAGTTGGTCGAGTAGTTGGTCGAGTACTTGGTCGAGTAGTTGGTCAAGTAGTTGGTCGAGTAGTTGGTCGAGTAGTTGGTCGAGTAGTTGGTCGAGTAGTTGGTCGAGTAGTTGGTCGAGTAGTTTGTCGAGTACTTGATCGAGTAGTTGGTCAAGTAGTTGGTCAAGTAGGTGGTCGAGTAGTTGGTCGAGTGTTCAGTCGAGTACTTGATCGAGTAGTTGGTCGAGTAGTTGGTCGAGTAGTTGGTCGAGTAGTTGGTCGAGTAGTTGGTCGATTACTTGGTCGAGTAGTTGGTCGAGTAGTTGGTCGAGTAGTTGGTCGAGTAGTTGGTCGATTACTTGGTCGAGTAGTTGGTCGAGTAGTTGGTCGAGTACTCGACCAACTACTCAATCAAGTACTCGACTGACCACTCGACCAACTACTTGACCAACTACTCGACCAAGTACTCGACCAAGTACTCGACCAACTACTCGGTCAAGTACTCGACTGAACACTTGACCAACTACTTGACCAACTACTCGACCAAGTACTCGACCAACTACTCGGTTCAGTACTCGACTAAACACTTGACCAACTACTCGACCAACTACTCAATCAAGTACTCGACTGAACACTTGACCAACTACTCGACCAACTACTCGATCAAGTACTCGACTGACCACTCGACCAACTACTTGACCATCTACTCGACCAACTACTTGACCAACTACTCGACCAACTACTCGACCAACTACTCGACCAACTACTCGACCAACTACTCGACCGACCACTCGACCAACTATTCGACCAACTACTCAATCAAGTACTCGACTGATCACTCGACCAAGTACTCGACCAACTACTCGACCAACTACTCGACCGACCACTCGACCAACTACTCGACCAACTACTCAATCAAGTACTCGACTGACCACTCGACCAACTACTTGACCAACTACTCGACCAACTACTCGACCAACTACTCGACCAACTACTCGACCGACCACTCGACCAACTATTCGACCAACTACTCAATCAAGTACTCGACTGATCACTCGACCAAGTACTCGACCAACTACTCGACCAACTACTCGACCGACCACTCGACCAACTACTCGACCAACTACTCAATCAAGTACTCGACTGACCACTCGACCAACTACTTGACCAACTACTCGACCAAGTACTCGACCAACTACTCGGTCAAGTACTCGACTGAACACTTGACCAACTACTTGACCAACTACTCGACCAAGTACTCGACCAACTACTCGGTCAAGTACTCGACTAAACACTTGACCAACTACTCGACCAACTACTCAATCAAGTACTCGACTGAACACTTGACCAACTACTCGACCAACTACTCGATCAAGTACTCGACTGACCACTCGACCAACTACTTGACCAACTACTCGACCAACTACTCGACCAACTACTCAATCAAGTACTCGACTGAACACTTGACCAACTACTCGACCAACTACTCGATCAAGTACTCGACTGACCACTCGACCAACTACTTGACCAACTACTCGACCAACTACTCCACCAACTACTCGACCAACTACTCGACCAACTACTCGACCAACTACTCGACCACCTACTTGACCAACTACTCGACCAACTAGTCGATCAAGTACTCGACTGACCACTCGACCAACTACTTGACCAACTACTCGACCAAGTACTCGACCGACTACGCGACCAACTACTCGACCAACTACTCGACCAAGTACTCGACCAACTACTCGCCCAACTTCTCGACCGACCACTCGACCATCTACTCGACCAACTACTCGACCAACTACTCGACCAAGTACTTGACCTAGTACTCGACCAACTGCGAGACCAACTACTTGATCAACTAGTCGACCAAGAACTCGACCAACTACTTGGTCAAGTACTCGACTGAACACTTGACCAACTACTTGACCAACTACTCGACCAAGTACTCGACCAACTACTCGGTCAAGTACTCGACTAAACACTTGACCAACTACTCGACCAACTGCTCGACCCACTACTCGATCAAGTACTCGACTGAACACTTGACCAGTTACTCGACCAACTACTCGATCAAGTACTCGACTGACCACTCGACTAACTACTTGACCAACTACTCGACCAACTACTTGACCAACTACTCGACCAAGTACTCGACCAACTACTCGACCAACTACTCGACCAACTACTCGACCAACTACTCGACCGACCACTCGACCAACTACTCGACCAACTACTCAATCAAGTACTCGACTGACCACTCGACCAACTACTTGACCAACTACTCGACCAAGTACTCGACCGACTACGCGACCAACTACTCGACCAAGTACTCGACCAACTACTCGCCCAACTTCTCGACCGACCACTCGACCATCTACTCGACCAACTACTCGACCAACTACTCGACCAAGTACTTGACCTAGTACTCGACCAACTACGAGACCAACTACTTGATCAACTATTCGACCAAGTACTCGACCAACTACTTGGTCAAGTACTCGACTGAACACTTGACGAACTACTTAACCAACTACTCGACCAAGTACTCGACCAACTACTCGGTCAAGTACTCGACTGAACACTTGACCAATTACTCGACCAACTACTCGATCAAGTACTCGACTGACCACTCGACCAACTACTTGACCAACTACTCGACCAACTACTTGACCAACTAATCGACCAAGTACTCGACCAACTACTCGACCAACTACTCGACCAACTACTCGACCAACTACTCGACCAACTACTCGACCGACCACTCGACCAACTACTCGACCAACTACTCAATCAAGTACTCGACTGACCACTCGACCAACTACTTGACCAACTACTCGACCAAGTACTCGACCAAGTACTCGACCAACTACGCTACCAACTACTCGACCAACTACTCGACCAACTACGCTACCAACTACTCGACCAAGTACTTGACCAACTACTCGACCAACTACTCGACCAACTACTCGACCAACTACTTGACCAACTACTCGACCAACTACTCGACCGACCACTCGACCAACTACTCGACCAACTACTCAATCAAGTACTCGACTGACCACTCGACCAACTACTTGACCAACTACTCGACCAAGTACTCGACCAAGTACTCGACCAACTACTCGGTCAAGTACTCGACTGAACACTTGACCAACTACTTGACCAACTACTCGACCAAGTACTCGACCAACTACTCGGTTCAGTACTCGACTAAACACTTGACCAACTACTCGACCAACTACTCAATCAAGTACTCGACTGAACACTTGACCAACTACTCGACCAACTACTCGATCAAGTACTCGACTGACCACTCGACCAACTACTTGACCATCTACTCGACCAACTACTTGACCAACTACTCGACCAACTACTCGACCGACCACTCGACCAACTATTCGACCAACTACTCAATCAAGTTCTCGACTGATCACTCGACCAAGTACTCGACCAACTACTCGACCAACTACTCGACCAACTACTCGACCAAGTACTCGACCAAGTACTCGACCAACTACTCGGTCAAGTACTCGACTGAACACTTGACCAACTACTTGACCAACTACTCGACCAAGTACTCGACCAACTACTCGGTCAAGTACTCGACTAAACACTTGACCAACTACTCGACCAACGACTCAATCAAGTACTCGACTGAACACTTGAACAACTACTCGACCAACTACTCGATCAAGTACTCGACTGACCACTCGACCAACTACTTGACCAACTACTCGACCAACTACTCGACCAACTACTCGACCAACTACTCGACCAACTACTCGACCAACTACTCGACCAACTACTCGACCACCTACTTGACCAACTACTCGACCAACTAGTCGATCAAGTACTCGACTGACCACTCGACCAACTACTTGACCAACTACTCGACCAAGTACTCGACCGACTACGCGACCAACTACTCGACCAACTACTCGACCAAGTACTCGACCAACTACTCGCCCAACTTCTCGACCGACCACTCGACCATCTACTCGACCAACTACTCGACCAACTACTCGACCAAGTACTTGACCTAGTACTCGACCAACTGCGAGACCAACTACTTGATCAACTATTCGACCAAGAACTCGACCAACTACTTGGTCAAGTACTCGACTGAACACTTGACCAACTACTTGACCAACTACTCGACCAACTACTCGACCAACTACTCAATCAAGTACTCGACTGACCACTCGACCAACTACTTGACCAACTACTCGACCAAGTACTCGACCGACTACGCGACCAACTACTCGACCAACTACTCGACCAAGTACTCGACCAACTACTCGCCCAACTTCTCGACCGACCACTCGACCATCTACTCGACCAACTACTCGACCAACTACTCGACCAAGTACTTGACCTAGTACTCGACCAACTACGAGACCAACTACTTGATCAACTATTCGACCAAGTACTCGACCAACTACTTGGTCAAGTACTCGACTGATCACTTGACCAACTACTTAACCAACTACTCGACCAAGTACTCGACCAACTACTCGACCAACTACGCTACCAACTACTCGACCAAGTACGCGACCAACTACTCGACCAACTACTCGACCAACTACTCGACCAACTACTTGACCAACTACTCGACCAACTACTCGACCGACCACTCGACCAACTACTCGACCAACTACTCAATCAAGTACTCGACTGACCACTCGACCAACTACTTGACCAACTACTCGACCAAGTACTCGACCAAGTACTCGACCAACTACTCGGTCAAGTACTCGACTGAACACTTGACCAACTACTTGACCAACTACTCGACCAAGTACTCGACCAACTACTCGGTTCAGTACTCGACTAAACACTTGACCAACTACTCGACCAACTACTCGACCAACTACTCAATCAAGTACTCGACTGAACACTTGACCAACTACTCGACCAACTACTCGATCAAGTACTCGACTGACCACTCGACCAACTACTTGACCATCTACTTGACCAACTACTCGACCAACTACTCCACCAACTACTCGACCAACTACTCGACCAACTACTCGACCAACTACTCGACCACCTACTTGACCAACTACTCGACCAACTAGTCGATCAAGTACTCGACTGACCACTCGACCAACTACTTGACCAACTACTCGACCAAGTACTCGACCGACTACGCGACCAACTACTCGACCAACTACTCGACCAAGTACTCGACCAACTACTCGCCCAACTTCTCGACCGACCACTCGACCATCTACTCGACCAACTACTCGACCAACTACTCGACCAAGTACTTGACCTAGTACTCGACCAACTGCGAGACCAACTACTTGATCAACTAGTCGACCAAGAACTCGACCAACTACTTGGTCAAGTACTCGACTGAACACTTGACCAACTACTTGACCAACTACTCGACCAAGTACTCGACCAACTACTCGGTCAAGTACTCGACTAAACACTTGACCAACTACTCGACCAACTGCTCGACCCACTACTCGATCAAGTACTCGACTGAACACTTGACCAGTTACTCGACCAACTACTCGATCAAGTACTCGACTGACCACTCGACTAACTACTTGACCAACTACTCGACCAACTACTTGACCAACTACTCGACCAAGTACTCGACCAACTACTCGACCAACTACTCGACCAACTACTCGACCAACTACTCGACCGACCACTCGACCAACTACTCGACCAACTACTCAATCAAGTACTCGACTGACCACTCGACCAACTACTTGACCAACTACTCGACCAAGTACTCGACCGACTACGCGACCAACTACTCGACCAAGTACTCGACCAACTACTCGCCCAACTTCTCGACCGACCACTCGACCATCTACTCGACCAACTACTCGACCAACTACTCGACCAAGTACTTGACCTAGTACTCGACCAACTACGAGACCAACTACTTGATCAACTATTCGACCAAGTACTCGACCAACTACTTGGTCAAGTACTCGACTGAACACTTGACGAACTACTTAACCAACTACTCGACCAAGTACTCGACCAACTACTCGGTCAAGTACTCGACTGAACACTTGACCAATTACTCGACCAACTACTCGATCAAGTACTCGACTGACCACTCGACCAACTACTTGACCAACTACTCGACCAACTACTTGACCAACTAATCGACCAAGTACTCGACCAACTACTCGACCAACTACTCGACCAACTACTCGACCAACTACTCGACCAACTACTCGACCGACCACTCGACCAACTACTCGACCAACTACTCAATCAAGTACTCGACTGACCACTCGACCAACTACTTGACCAACTACTCGACCAAGTACTCGACCAAGTACTCGACCAACTACGCTACCAACTACTCGACCAACTACTCGACCAACTACGCTACCAACTACTCGACCAAGTACTTGACCAACTACTCGACCAACTACTCGACCAACTACTCGACCAACTACTTGACCAACTACTCGACCAACTACTCGACCGACCACTCGACCAACTACTCGACCAACTACTCAATCAAGTACTCGACTGACCACTCGACCAACTACTTGACCAACTACTCGACCAAGTACTCGACCAAGTACTCGACCAACTACTCGGTCAAGTACTCGACTGAACACTTGACCAACTACTTGACCAACTACTCGACCAAGTACTCGACCAACTACTCGGTTCAGTACTCGACTAAACACTTGACCAACTACTCGACCAACTACTCGACCAACTACTCAATCAAGTACTCGACTGAACACTTGACCAACTACTCGACCAACTACTCGATCAAGTACTCGACTGACCACTCGACCAACTACTTGACCATCTACTGGACCAACTACTTGACCAACTACTCGACCAACTACTCGACCAACTACTCGACCAACTACTCGACCAACTACTCGACCGACCACTCGACCAACTATTCGACCAACTACTCAATCAAGTTCTCGACTGATCACTCGACCAAGTACTCGACCAACTACTCGACCAACTACTCGACCAACTACTCGACCAAGTACTCGACCAAGTACTCGACCAACTACTCGGTCAAGTACTCGACTGAACACTTGACCAACTACTTGACCAACTACTCGACCAAGTACTCGACCAACTACTCGGTCAAGTACTCGACTAAACACTTGACCAACTACTCGACCAACGACTCAATCAAGTACTCGACTGAACACTTGAACAACTACTCGACCAACTACTCGATCAAGTACTCGACTGACCACTCGACCAACTACTTGACCAACTACTCGACCAACTACTCGACCAACTACTCGACCAACTACTCGACCAACTACTCGACCAACTACTCGACCAACTACTCGACCACCTACTTGACCAACTACTCGACCAACTAGTCGATCAAGTACTCGACTGACCACTCGACCAACTACTTGACCAACTACTCGACCAAGTACTCGACCGACTACGCGACCAACTACTCGACCAACTACTCGACCAAGTACTCGACCAACTACTCGCCCAACTTCTCGACCGACCACTCGACCATCTACTCGACCAACTACTCGACCAACTACTCGACCAAGTACTTGACCTAGTACTCGACCAACTGCGAGACCAACTACTTGATCAACTATTCGACCAAGAACTCGACCAACTACTTGGTCAAGTACTCGACTGAACACTTGACCAACTACTTGACCAACTACTCGACCAACTACTCGACCAACTACTCAATCAAGTACTCGACTGACCACTCGACCAACTACTTGACCAACTACTCGACCAAGTACTCGACCGACTACGCGACCAACTACTCGACCAACTACTCGACCAAGTACTCGACCAACTACTCGCCCAACTTCTCGACCGACCACTCGACCATCTACTCGACCAACTACTCGACCAACTACTCGACCAAGTACTTGACCTAGTACTCGACCAACTACGAGACCAACTACTTGATCAACTATTCGACCAAGTACTCGACCAACTACTTGGTCAAGTACTCGACTGATCACTTGACCAACTACTTAACCAACTACTCGACCAAGTACTCGACCAACTACTCGACCAACTACGCTACCAACTACTCGACCAAGTACGCGACCAACTACTCGACCAACTACTCGACCAACTACTCGACCAACTACTTGACCAACTACTCGACCAACTACTCGACCGACCACTCGACCAACTACTCGACCAACTACTCAATCAAGTACTCGACTGACCACTCGACCAACTACTTGACCAACTACTCGACCAAGTACTCGACCAAGTACTCGACCAACTACTCGGTCAAGTACTCGACTGAACACTTGACCAACTACTTGACCAACTACTCGACCAAGTACTCGACCAACTACTCGGTTCAGTACTCGACTAAACACTTGACCAACTACTCGACCAACTACTCGACCAACTACTCAATCAAGTACTCGACTGAACACTTGACCAACTACTCGACCAACTACTCGATCAAGTACTCGACTGACCACTCGACCAACTACTTGACCATCTACTGGACTAACTACTTGACCAACTACTCGACCAACTACTCGACCAACTACTCGACCAACTACTCGACCAACTACTCGACCGACCACTCGACCAACTATTCGACCAACTACTCAATCAAGTACTCGACTGATCACTCGACCAAGTACTCGACCAACTACTCGACCAACTACTCGACCGACCACTCGACCAACTACTCGACCAACTACTCAATCAAGTACTCGACTGACCACTCGACCAACTACTTGACCAACTACTCGACCAACTACTCGACCAACTACTCGACCAACTACTCGACCGACCACTCGACCAACTATTCGACCAACTACTCAATCAAGTACTCGACTGATCACTCGACCAAGTACTCGACCAACTACTCGACCAACTACTCGACCGACCACTCGACCAACTACTCGACCAACTACTCAATCAAGTACTCGACTGACCACTCGACCAACTACTTGACCAACTACTCGACCAAGTACTCGACCAACTACTCGGTCAAGTACTCGACTGAACACTTGACCAACTACTTGACCAACTACTCGACCAAGTACTCGACCAACTACTCGGTCAAGTACTCGACTAAACACTTGACCAACTACTCGACCAACTACTCAATCAAGTACTCGACTGAACACTTGACCAACTACTCGACCAACTACTCGATCAAGTACTCGACTGACCACTCGACCAACTACTTGACCAACTACTCGACCAACTACTCGACCAACTACTCAATCAAGTACTCGACTGAACACTTGACCAACTACTCGACCAACTACTCGATCAAGTACTCGACTGACCACTCGACCAACTACTTGACCAACTACTCGACCAACTACTCCACCAACTACTCGACCAACTACTCGACCAACTACTCGACCAACTACTCGACCACCTACTTGACCAACTACTCGACCAACTAGTCGATCAAGTACTCGACTGACCACTCGACCAACTACTTGACCAACTACTCGACCAAGTACTCGACCGACTACGCGACCAACTACTCGACCAACTACTCGACCAAGTACTCGACCAACTACTCGCCCAACTTCTCGACCGACCACTCGACCATCTACTCGACCAACTACTCGACCAACTACTCGACCAAGTACTTGACCTAGTACTCGACCAACTGCGAGACCAACTACTTGATCAACTATTCGACCAAGAACTCGACCAACTACTTGGTCAAGTACTCGACTGAACACTTGACCAACTACTTGACCAACTACTCGACCAAGTACTCGACCAACTACTCGGTCAAGTACTCGACTAAACACTTGACCAACTACTCGACCAACTGCTCGACCAACTACTCGATCAAGTACTCGACTGAACACTTGACCAGTTACTCGACCAACTACTCGATCAAGTACTCGACTGACCACTCGACTAACTACTTGACCAACTACTCGACCAACTACTTGACCAACTACTCGACCAAGTACTCGACCAACTACTCGACCAACTACTCGACCAACTACTCGACCAACTACTCGACCGACCACTCGACCAACTACTCGACCAACTACTCAATCAAGTACTCGACTGACCACTCGACCAACTACTTGACCAACTACTCGACCAAGTACTCGACCGACTACGCGACCAACTACTCGACCAAGTACTCGACCAACTACTCGCCCAACTTCTCGACCGACCACTCGACCATCTACTCGACCAACTACTCGACCAACTACTCGACCAAGTACTTGACCTAGTACTCGACCAACTACGAGACCAACTACTTGATCAACTATTCGACCAAGTACTCGACCAACTACTTGGTCAAGTACTCGACTGAACACTTGACGAACTACTTAACCAACTACTCGACCAAGTACTCGACCAACTACTCGGTCAAGTACTCGACTGAACACTTGACCAATTACTCGACCAACTACTCGATCAAGTACTCGACTGACCACTCGACCAACTACTTGACCAACTACTCGACCAACTACTTGACCAACTAATCGACCAAGTACTCGACCAACTACTCGACCAACTACTCGACCAACTACTCGACCAACTACTCGACCAACTACTCGACCGACCACTCGACCAACTACTCGACCAACTACTCAATCAAGTACTCGACTGACCACTCGACCAACTACTTGACCAACTACTCGACCAAGTACTCGACCAAGTACTCGACCAACTACGCTACCAACTACTCGACCAACTACTCGACCAACTACGCTACCAACTACTCGACCAAGTACTTGACCAACTACTCGACCAACTACTCGACCAACTACTCGACCAACTACTTGACCAACTACTCGACCAACTACTCGACCGACCACTCGACCAACTACTCGACCAACTACTCAATCAAGTACTCGACTGACCACTCGACCAACTACTTGACCAACTACTCGACCAAGTACTCGACCAAGTACTCGACCAACTACTCGGTCAAGTACTCGACTGAACACTTGACCAACTACTTGACCAACTACTCGACCAAGTACTCGACCAACTACTCGGTTCAGTACTCGACTAAACACTTGACCAACTACTCGACCAACTACTCGACCAACTACTCAATCAAGTACTCGACTGAACACTTGACCAACTACTCGACCAACTACTCGATCAAGTACTCGACTGACCACTCGACCAACTACTTGACCATCTACTGGACCAACTACTTGACCAACTACTCGACCAACTACTCGACCAACTACTCGACCAACTACTCGACCAACTACTCGACCGACCACTCGACCAACTATTCGACCAACTACTCAATCAAGTTCTCGACTGATCACTCGACCAAGTACTCGACCAACTACTCGACCAACTACTCGACCAACTACTCGACCAAGTACTCGACCAAGTACTCGACCAACTACTCGGTCAAGTACTCGACTGAACACTTGACCAACTACTTGACCAACTACTCGACCAAGTACTCGACCAACTACTCGGTCAAGTACTCGACTAAACACTTGACCAACTACTCGACCAACGACTCAATCAAGTACTCGACTGAACACTTGAACAACTACTCGACCAACTACTCGATCAAGTACTCGACTGACCACTCGACCAACTACTTGACCAACTACTCGACCAACTACTCGACCAACTACTCGACCAACTACTCGACCAGCTACTCGACCAACTACTCGACCAACTACTCGACCAACTACTCGACCACCTACTTGACCAACTACTCGACCAACTAGTCGATCAAGTACTCGACTGACCACTCGACCAACTACTTGACCAACTACTCGACCAAGTACTCGACCGACTACGCGACCAACTACTCGACCAACTACTCGACCAAGTACTCGACCAACTACTCGCCCAACTTCTCGACCGACCACTCGACCATCTACTCGACCAACTACTCGACCAACTACTCGACCAAGTACTTGACCTAGTACTCGACCAACTGCGAGACCAACTACTTGATCAACTATTCGACCAAGAACTCGACCAACTACTTGGTCAAGTACTCGACTGAACACTTGACCAACTACTTGACCAACTACTCGACCAACTACTCGACCAACTACTCAATCAAGTACTCGACTGACCACTCGACCAACTACTTGACCAACTACTCGACCAAGTACTCGACCGACTACGCGACCAACTACTCGACCAACTACTCGACCAAGTACTCGACCAACTACTCGCCCAACTTCTCGACCGACCACTCGACCATCTACTCGACCAACTACTCGACCAACTACTCGACCAAGTACTTGACCTAGTACTCGACCAACTACGAGACCAACTACTTGATCAACTATTCGACCAAGTACTCGACCAACTACTTGGTCAAGTACTCGACTGATCACTTGACCAACTACTTAACCAACTACTCGACCAAGTACTCGACCAACTACTCGACCAACTACGCTACCAACTACTCGACCAACTACTCGACCAACTACGCTACCAACTACTCGACCAAGTACTCGACCAAGTGCTCGACTGACCACTGGACTAACTACTTGACAAACTACTCGACCAAGTACGCGACCAACTACTCGACCAACTACTCGACCAACTACTCGACCAACTACTTGACCAACTACTCGACCAACTACTCGACCGACCACTCGACCAACTACTCGACCAACTACTCAATCAAGTACTCGACTGACCACTCGACCAACTACTTGACCAACTACTCGACCAAGTACTCGACCAAGTACTCGACCAACTACTCGGTCAAGTACTCGACTGAACACTTGACCAACTACTTGACCAACTACTCGACCAAGTACTCGACCAACTACTCGGTTCAGTACTCGACTAAACACTTGACCAACTACTCGACCAACTACTCAATCAAGTACTCGACTGAACACTTGACCAACTACTCGACCAACTACTCGATCAAGTACTCGACTGACCACTCGACCAACTACTTGACCATCTACTGGACCAACTACTTGACCAACTACTCGACCAACTACTCGACCAACTACTCGACCAACTACTCGACCAACTACTCGACCGACCACTCGACCAACTATTCGACCAACTACTCAATCAAGTACTCGACTGATCACTCGACCAAGTACTCGACCAACTACTCGACCAACTACTCGACCAACTACTCGACCAAGTACTCGACCAAGTACTCGACGAACTACTCGGTCAAGTACTCGACTGAACACTTGACCAACTACTTGACCAACTACTCGACCAAGTACTCGACCAACTACTCGGTCAAGTACTCGACTAAACACTTGACCAACTACTCGACCAACGACTCAATCAAGTACTCGACTGAACACTTGAACAACTACTCGACCAACTACTCGATCAAGTACTCGACTGACCACTCGACCAACTACTTGACCAACTACTCGACCAACTACTCGACCAACTACTCGACCAACTACTCGACCAACTACTCGACCAACTACTCGACCAACTACTCGACCAACTACTCGACCACCTACTTGACCAACTACTCGACCAACTAGTCGATCAAGTACTCGACTGACCACTCGACCAACTACTTGACCAACTACTCGACCAAGTACTCGACCGACTACGCGACCAACTACTCGACCAACTACTCGACCAAGTACTCGACCAACTACTCGCCCAACTTCTCGACCGA
This sequence comes from Papilio elwesi, assembly GCA_029849275.1. NCBI lineage: Eukaryota > Metazoa > Arthropoda > Insecta > Lepidoptera > Papilionidae > Papilio > Papilio elwesi. Next base: position 10,291,126 of record CM056687.1, on the reverse strand, counting down.
CCACTCGACCAAGTACTTGACCTAGTACTCGACCAACTGCGAGACCAACTACTTGATCAACTATTCGACCAAGAACTCGACCAACTACTTGGTCAAGTACTCGACTGAACACTTGACCAACTACTTGACCAACTACTCGACCAACTACTCGACCAACTACTCAATCAAGTACTCGACTGAACACTTGACCAACTACTCGACCAACTACTCGATCAAGTACTCGACTGACCACTCGACCAACTACTTGACCAACTACTCGACCAACTACTCCACCAACTACTCGACCAACTACTCGACCAACTACTCGACCAACTACTCGACCACCTACTTGACCAACTACTCGACCAACTAGTCGATCAAGTACTCGACTGACCACTCGACCAACTACTTGACCAACTACTCGACCAAGTACTCGACCGACTACGCGACCAACTACTCGACCAACTACTCGACCAAGTACTCGACCAACTACTCGCCCAACTTCTCGACCGACCACTCGACCATCTACTCGACCAACTACTCGACCAACTACTCGACCAAGTACTTGACCTAGTACTCGACCAACTGCGAGACCAACTACTTGATCAACTATTCGACCAAGAACTCGACCAACTACTTGGTCAAGTACTCGACTGAACACTTGACCAACTACTTGACCAACTACTCGACCAAGTACTCGACCAACTACTCGGTCAAGTACTCGACTAAACACTTGACCAACTACTCGACCAACTGCTCGACCAACTACTCGATCAAGTACTCGACTGAACACTTGACCAGTTACTCGACCAACTACTCGATCAAGTACTCGACTGACCACTCGACTAACTACTTGACCAACTACTCGACCAACTACTTGACCAACTACTCGACCAAGTACTCGACCAACTACTCGACCAACTACTCGACCAACTACTCGACCAACTACTCGACCGACCACTCGACCAACTACTCGACCAACTACTCAATCAAGTACTCGACTGACCACTCGACCAACTACTTGACCAACTACTCGACCAAGTACTCGACCGACTACGCGACCAACTACTCGACCAAGTACTCGACCAACTACTCGCCCAACTTCTCGACCGACCACTCGACCATCTACTCGACCAACTACTCGACCAACTACTCGACCAAGTACTTGACCTAGTACTCGACCAACTACGAGACCAACTACTTGATCAACTATTCGACCAAGTACTCGACCAACTACTTGGTCAAGTACTCGACTGAACACTTGACGAACTACTTAACCAACTACTCGACCAAGTACTCGACCAACTACTCGGTCAAGTACTCGACTGAACACTTGACCAATTACTCGACCAACTACTCGATCAAGTACTCGACTGACCACTCGACCAACTACTTGACCAACTACTCGACCAACTACTTGACCAACTAATCGACCAAGTACTCGACCAACTACTCGACCAACTACTCGACCAACTACTCGACCAACTACTCGACCAACTACTCGACCGACCACTCGACCAACTACTCGACCAACTACTCAATCAAGTACTCGACTGACCACTCGACCAACTACTTGACCAACTACTCGACCAAGTACTCGACCAAGTACTCGACCAACTACGCTACCAACTACTCGACCAACTACTCGACCAACTACGCTACCAACTACTCGACCAAGTACTTGACCAACTACTCGACCAACTACTCGACCAACTACTCGACCAACTACTTGACCAACTACTCGACCAACTACTCGACCGACCACTCGACCAACTACTCGACCAACTACTCAATCAAGTACTCGACTGACCACTCGACCAACTACTTGACCAACTACTCGACCAAGTACTCGACCAAGTACTCGACCAACTACTCGGTCAAGTACTCGACTGAACACTTGACCAACTACTTGACCAACTACTCGACCAAGTACTCGACCAACTACTCGGTTCAGTACTCGACTAAACACTTGACCAACTACTCGACCAACTACTCGACCAACTACTCAATCAAGTACTCGACTGAACACTTGACCAACTACTCGACGAACTACTCGATCAAGTACTCGACTGACCACTCGACCAACTACTTGACCATCTACTGGACCAACTACTTGACCAACTACTCGACCAACTACTCGACCAACTACTCGACCAACTACTCGACCAACTACTCGACCGACCACTCGACCAACTATTCGACCAACTACTCAATCAAGTTCTCGACTGATCACTCGACCAAGTACTCGACCAACTACTCGACCAACTACTCGACCAACTGCTCGACCAAGTACTCGACCAAGTACTCGACCAACTACTCGGTCAAGTACTCGACTGAACACTTGACCAACTACTTGACCAACTACTCGACCAAGTACTCGACCAACTACTCGGTCAAGTACTCGACTAAACACTTGACCAACTACTCGACCAACGACTCAATCAAGTACTCGACTGAACACTTGAACAACTACTCGACCAACTACTCGATCAAGTACTCGACTGACCACTCGACCAACTACTTGACCAACTACTCGACCAACTACTCGACCAACTACTCGACCAACTACTCGACCAACTACTCGACCAACTACTCGACCAACTACTCGACCAACTACTCGACCACCTACTTGACCAACTACTCGACCAACTAGTCGATCAAGTACTCGACTGACCACTCGACCAACTACTTGACCAACTACTCGACCAAGTACTCGACCGACTACGCGACCAACTACTCGACCAACTACTCGACCAAGTACTCGACCAACTACTCGCCCAACTTCTCGACCGACCACTCGACCATCTACTCGACCAACTACTCGACCAACTACTCGACCAAGTACTTGACCTAGTACTCGACCAACTGCGAGACCAACTACTTGATCAACTATTCGACCAAGAACTCGACCAACTACTTGGTCAAGTACTCGACTGAACACTTGACCAACTACTTGACCAACTACTCGACCAACTACTCGACCAACTACTCAATCAAGTACTCGACTGACCACTCGACCAACTACTTGACCAACTACTCGACCAAGTACTCGACCGACTACGCGACCAACTACTCGACCAACTACTCGACCAAGTACTCGACCAACTACTCGCCCAACTTCTCGACCGACCACTCGACCATCTACTCGACCAACTACTCGACCAACTACTCGACCAAGTACTTGACCTAGTACTCGACCAACTACGAGACCAACTACTTGATCAACTATTCGACCAAGTACTCGACCAACTACTTGGTCAAGTACTCGACTGATCACTTGACCAACTACTTAACCAACTACTCGACCAAGTACTCGACCAACTACTCGACCAACTACGCTACCAACTACTCGACCAAGTACGCGACCAACTACTCGACCAACTACTCGACCAACTACTCGACCAACTACTTGACCAACTACTCGACCAACTACTCGACCGACCACTCGACCAACTACTCGACCAACTACTCAATCAAGTACTCGACTGACCACTCGACCAACTACTTGACCAACTACTCGACCAAGTACTCGACCAAGTACTCGACCAACTACTCGGTCAAGTACTCGACTGAACACTTGACCAACTACTTGACCAACTACTCGACCAAGTACTCGACCAACTACTCGGTTCAGTACTCGACTAAACACTTGACCAACTACTCGACCAACTACTCGACCAACTACTCAATCAAGTACTCGACTGAACACTTGACCAACTACTCGACCAACTACTCGATCAAGTACTCGACTGACCACTCGACCAACTACTTGACCATCTACTGGACCAACTACTTGACCAACTACTCGACCAACTACTCGACCAACTACTCGACCAACTACTCGACCAACTACTCGACCGACCACTCGACCAACTATTCGACCAACTACTCAATCAAGTACTCGACTGATCACTCGACCAAGTACTCGACCAACTACTCGACCAACTACTCGACCAACTACTCGACCAAGTACTCGCCCAAGTACTCGACCAACTACTCGGTCAAGTACTCGACTGAACACTTGACCAACTACTTGACCAACTACTCGACCAAGTACTCGACCAACTACTCGGTCAAGTACTCGACTAAACACTTGACCAACTACTCGACCAACGACTCAATCAAGTACTCGACTGAACACTTGAACAACTACTCGACCAACTACTCGATCAAGTACTCGACTGACCACTCGACCAACTACTTGACCAACTACTCGACCAACTACTCGACCAACTACTCGACCAACTACTCGACCAACTACTCGACCAACTACTCGACCAACTACTCGACCAACTACTCGACCACCTACTTGACCAACTACTCTACCAACTAGTCGATCAAGTACTCGACTGACCACTCGACCAACTACTTGACCAACTACTCGACCAAGTACTCGACCGACTACGCGACCAACTACTCGACCAACTACTCGACCAAGTACTCGACCAACTACTCGCCCAACTTCTCGACCGACCACTCGACCAAGTACTTGACCTAGTACTCGACCAACTGCGAGACCAACTACTTGATCAACTATTCGACCAAGAACTCGACCAACTACTTGGTCAAGTACTCGACTGAACACTTGACCAACTACTTGACCAACTACTCGACCAACTACTCGACCAACTACTCAATCAAGTACTCGACTGACCACTCGACCAACTACTTGACCAACTACTCGACCAAGTACTCGACCGACTACGCGACCAACTACTCGACCAACTACTCGACCAAGTACTCGACCAACTACTCGCCCAACTTCTCGACCGACCACTCGACCATCTACTCGACCAACTACTCGACCAACTACTCGACCAAGTACTTGACCTAGTACTCGACCAACTACGAGACCAACTACTTGATCAACTATTCGACCAAGTACTCGACCAACTACTTGGTCAAGTACTCGACTGATCACTTGACCAACTACTTAACCAACTACTCGACCAAGTACTCGACCAACTACTCGGTCAAGTACTCGACTGACCACTCGACCAACTACTTGACCAACTACTCGACCAACTACTTGACCAACTAATCGACCAAGTACTCGACCAACTACTCGACCAACTACTCGACCAACTACTCGACCAACTACTCGACCGACCACTCGACCAACTACTCGACCAACTACTCAATCAAGTACTCGACTGAACACTCGACCAACTACTTGACCAACTACTCGACCAAGTACTCGACCAAGTACTCGACCAACTACGCTACCAACTACTCGACCAACTACTCGACCAACTACTCAACTAACTACTCGACCACCTACTTGACCAACTAGTCGACCAACTAGTCGATCAAGTACTCGACTGACCACTCGACCAACTACTTGCCCAACTACTCGACCAAGTACTCGACCAACTACGCGACCAACTACTCGACGAACTACTCGACCAACAACTCGACCGACCACTCGACCAACTACTCGACCAACTACTCAATCAAGTACTCGACTGACCACTCGACCAACTACTTGACCAACTACTCGACCAAGTACTCGACCAAGTACTCGATTAACTACGCTACCAACTACTCGACCAACTTCTCGACCAAGTACTCGACCAACTACTCGACCAACTACTCGACCAACTACTCGACCAAGTACTCGACCAACTACTCGACCAACTACTCCACCAACTACTCGACCAACTACTCGACCATCTACTTGACCAACTACTCGACCAACTACTCGACCAACTACTCGACCAACTACTCGAACAACTACTCGACCAACTACTTGACCAACTACTCGACCAACCACTCGATCAAGTGCTCGACTGACCACTGGACTAACTACTTGACCAACTACTCGACCAAGTACTCGACCAACTACTCGGTCAAGTACTCGACTAAACACTTGACCAACTACTCGGCCAACTACTCGGTCAAGTACTCGACTAAACACTTGACCAACTACTCGACCAACTACTCGACCAAGTACTCGACTAAACACTTGACCAACTACTTGACCAATTACTCGACCAACTACTTGACCAACTACTCGACCAACTACTCGATCAAGTACTCGACTGACCACTCGACCAACTACTTGACCAACTACTCGACCATGTACTCGACCGACTACGCGACCAACTACTCGACCAACTACTCGACCAAGTACTCGACCAACTAATCGGCCAACTTCTCGACCGACCACTCGACCAAGTACTCGACCAACTACTCGACCAACTACTCGACCAACTACTCGACCAACTACTCGACCAACTACTCGGCCAACTTCTCGACCAAGTACTCGACCAACTACTCGACCAACTACTAGACCAACTACTCGACCAACTACTCGACCGACCACTCAACCAACTACTCGACCAACTACTCAATCAAGTACTCGACTGACCACTCGACCAACTACTCGACCAACTACTCGATCAAGTAATCGACTGAACACTTGACCAACAACTTGACCAACTACTAGACCAAGTACTCGACCAACTACTCGGTCAAGTACTCGACTAAACACTTGACCAACTACTCGACCAACTACTCGACCAACTACTCGAACAACTACTCGACCAACTACTTGACCAACTACTCGACCAACCACTCGATCAAGTGCTCGACTGACCACTGGACTAACTACTTGACCAACTACTCGACCAAGTACTCGACCAACTACTCGGTCAAGTACTCGACTAAACACTTGACCAACTACTTGACCAATTACTCGACCAACTACTTGACCAACTACTCGACCAACTACTCGATCAAGTACTCGACTGACCACTCGACCAACTACTTGACCAACTACTCGACCAAGTACTCGACCGACTACGCGACCAACTACTCGACCAACTACTCGACCAAGTACTCGACCAACTAATCGGCCAACTTCTCGACCGACCACTCGACCAAGTACTCGACCAACTACTCGACCGACCACTCGACCAACTATTCGACCAACTACTCAATCAAGTTCTCGACTGATCACTCGACCAAGTACTCGACCAACTACTCGACCAACTACTCGACCAACTACTCGACCAAGTACTCGACCAAGTACTCGACCAACTACTCGGTCAAGTACTCGACTGAACACTTGACCAACTACTTGACCAACTACTCGACCAAGTACTCGACCAACTACTCGGTCAAGTACTCGACTAAACACTTGACCAACTACTCGACCAACGACTCAATCAAGTACTCGACTGAACACTTGAACAACTACTCGACCAACTACTCGATCAAGTACTCGACTGACCACTCGACCAACTACTTGACCAACTACTCGACCAACTACTCGACCAACTACTCGACCAACTACTCGACCAACTACTCGACCAACTACTCGACCAACTACTCGACCAACTACTCGACCACCTACTTGACCAACTACTCGACCAACTAGTCGATCAAGTACTCGACTGACCACTCGACCAACTACTTGACCAACTACTCGACCAAGTACTCGACCGACTACGCGACCAACTACTCGACCAACTACTCGACCAAGTACTCGACCAACTACTCGCCCAACTTCTCGACCGACCACTCGACCATCTACTCGACCAACTACTCGACCAACTACTCGACCAAGTACTTGACCTAGTACTCGACCAACTGCGAGACCAACTACTTGATCAACTATTCGACCAAGAACTCGACCAACTACTTGGTCAAGTACTCGACTGAACACTTGACCAACTACTTGACCAACTACTCGACCAACTACTCGACCAACTACTCAATCAAGTACTCGACTGACCACTCGACCAACTACTTGACCAACTACTCGACCAAGTACTCGACCGACTACGCGACCAACTACTCGACCAACTACTCGACCAAGTACTCGACCAACTACTCGCCCAACTTCTCGACCGACCACTCGACCATCTACTCGACCAACTACTCGACCAACTACTCGACCAAGTACTTGACCTAGTACTCGACCAACTACGAGACCAACTACTTGATCAACTATTCGACCAAGTACTCGACCAACTACTTGGTCAAGTACTCGACTGATCACTTGACCAACTACTTAACCAACTACTCGACCAAGTACTCGACCAACTACTCGACCAACTACGCTACCAACTACTCGACCAACTACTCGACCAACTACGCTACCAACTACTCGACCAAGTACTCGACCAAGTGCTCGACTGACCACTGGACTAACTACTTGACAAACTACTCGACCAAGTACGCGACCAACTACTCGACCAACTACTCGACCAACTACTCGACCAACTACTTGACCAACTACTCGACCAACTACTCGACCGACCACTCGACCAACTACTCGACCAACTACTCAATCAAGTACTCGACTGACCACTCGACCAACTACTTGACCAACTACTCGACCAAGTACTCGACCAAGTACTCGACCAACTACTCGGTCAAGTACTCGACTGAACACTTGACCAACTACTTGACCAACTACTCGACCAAGTACTCGACCAACTACTCGGTTCAGTACTCGACTAAACACTTGACCAACTACTCGACCAACTACTCAATCAAGTACTCGACTGAACACTTGACCAACTACTCGACCAACTACTCGATCAAGTACTCGACTGACCACTCGACCAACTACTTGACCATCTACTGGACCAACTACTTGACCAACTACTCGACCAACTACTCGACCAACTACTCGACCAACTACTCGACCAACTACTCGACCGACCACTCGACCAACTATTCGACCAACTACTCAATCAAGTACTCGACTGATCACTCGACCAAGTACTCGACCAACTACTCGACCAACTACTCGACCAACTACTCGACCAAGTACTCGACCAAGTACTCGACGAACTACTCGGTCAAGTACTCGACTGAACACTTGACCAACTACTTGACCAACTACTCGACCAAGTACTCGACCAACTACTCGGTCAAGTACTCGACTAAACACTTGACCAACTACTCGACCAACGACTCAATCAAGTACTCGACTGAACACTTGAACAACTACTCGACCAACTACTCGATCAAGTACTCGACTGACCACTCGACCAACTACTTGACCAACTACTCGACCAACTACTCGACCAACTACTCGACCAACTACTCGACCAACTACTCGACCAACTACTCGACCAACTACTCGACCAACTACTCGACCACCTACTTGACCAACTACTCGACCAACTAGTCGATCAAGTACTCGACTGACCACTCGACCAACTACTTGACCAACTACTCGACCAAGTACTCGACCGACTACGCGACCAACTACTCGACCAACTACTCGACCAAGTACTCGACCAACTACTCGCCCAACTTCTCGACCGACCACTCGACCAAGTACTTGACCTAGTACTCGACCAACTGCGAGACCAACTACTTGATCAACTATTCGACCAAGAACTCGACCAACTACTTGGTCAAGTACTCGACTGAACACTTGACCAACTACTTGACCAACTACTCGACCAACTACTCGACCAACTACTCAATCAAGTACTCGACTGAACACTTGACCAACTACTCGACCAACTACTCGATCAAGTACTCGACTGACCACTCGACCAACTACTTGACCAACTACTCGACCAACTACTCCACCAACTACTCGACCAACTACTCGACCAACTACTCGACCAACTACTCGACCACCTACTTGACCAACTACTCGACCAACTAGTCGATCAAGTACTCGACTGACCACTCGACCAACTACTTGACCAACTACTCGACCAAGTACTCGACCGACTACGCGACCAACTACTCGACCAACTACTCGACCAAGTACTCGACCAACTACTCGCCCAACTTCTCGACCGACCACTCGACCATCTACTCGACCAACTACTCGACCAACTACTCGACCAAGTACTTGACCTAGTACTCGACCAACTGCGAGACCAACTACTTGATCAACTATTCGACCAAGAACTCGACCAACTACTTGGTCAAGTACTCGACTGAACACTTGACCAACTACTTGACCAACTACTCGACCAAGTACTCGACCAACTACTCGGTCAAGTACTCGACTAAACACTTGACCAACTACTCGACCAACTGCTCGACCAACTACTCGATCAAGTACTCGACTGAACACTTGACCAGTTACTCGACCAACTACTCGATCAAGTACTCGACTGACCACTCGACTAACTACTTGACCAACTACTCGACCAACTACTTGACCAACTACTCGACCAAGTACTCGACCAACTACTCGACCAACTACTCGACCAACTACTCGACCAACTACTCGACCGACCACTCGACCAACTACTCGACCAACTACTCAATCAAGTACTCGACTGACCACTCGACCAACTACTTGACCAACTACTCGACCAAGTACTCGACCGACTACGCGACCAACTACTCGACCAAGTACTCGACCAACTACTCGCCCAACTTCTCGACCGACCACTCGACCATCTACTCGACCAACTACTCGACCAACTACTCGACCAAGTACTTGACCTAGTACTCGACCAACTACGAGACCAACTACTTGATCAACTATTCGACCAAGTACTCGACCAACTACTTGGTCAAGTACTCGACTGAACACTTGACGAACTACTTAACCAACTACTCGACCAAGTACTCGACCAACTACTCGGTCAAGTACTCGACTGAACACTTGACCAATTACTCGACCAACTACTCGATCAAGTACTCGACTGACCACTCGACCAACTACTTGACCAACTACTCGACCAACTACTTGACCAACTAATCGACCAAGTACTCGACCAACTACTCGACCAACTACTCGACCAACTACTCGACCAACTACTCGACCAACTACTCGACCGACCACTCGACCAACTACTCGACCAACTACTCAATCAAGTACTCGACTGACCACTCGACCAACTACTTGACCAACTACTCGACCAAGTACTCGACCAAGTACTCGACCAACTACGCTACCAACTACTCGACCAACTACTCGACCAACTACGCTACCAACTACTCGACCAAGTACTTGACCAACTACTCGACCAACTACTCGACCAACTACTCGACCAACTACTTGACCAACTACTCGACCAACTACTCGACCGACCACTCGACCAACTACTCGACCAACTACTCAATCAAGTACTCGACTGACCACTCGACCAACTACTTGACCAACTACTCGACCAAGTACTCGACCAAGTACTCGACCAACTACTCGGTCAAGTACTCGACTGAACACTTGACCAACTACTTGACCAACTACTCGACCAAGTACTCGACCAACTACTCGGTTCAGTACTCGACTAAACACTTGACCAACTACTCGACCAACTACTCGACCAACTACTCAATCAAGTACTCGACTGAACACTTGACCAACTACTCGACGAACTACTCGATCAAGTACTCGACTGACCACTCGACCAACTACTTGACCATCTACTGGACCAACTACTTGACCAACTACTCGACCAACTACTCGACCAACTACTCGACCAACTACTCGACCAACTACTCGACCGACCACTCGACCAACTATTCGACCAACTACTCAATCAAGTTCTCGACTGATCACTCGACCAAGTACTCGACCAACTACTCGACCAACTACTCGACCAACTGCTCGACCAAGTACTCGACCAAGTACTCGACCAACTACTCGGTCAAGTACTCGACTGAACACTTGACCAACTACTTGACCAACTACTCGACCAAGTACTCGACCAACTACTCGGTCAAGTACTCGACTAAACACTTGACCAACTACTCGACCAACGACTCAATCAAGTACTCGACTGAACACTTGAACAACTACTCGACCAACTACTCGATCAAGTACTCGACTGACCACTCGACCAACTACTTGACCAACTACTCGACCAACTACTCGACCAACTACTCGACCAACTACTCGACCAACTACTCGACCAACTACTCGACCAACTACTCGACCAACTACTCGACCACCTACTTGACCAACTACTCGACCAACTAGTCGATCAAGTACTCGACTGACCACTCGACCAACTACTTGACCAACTACTCGACCAAGTACTCGACCGACTACGCGACCAACTACTCGACCAACTACTCGACCAAGTACTCGACCAACTACTCGCCCAACTTCTCGACCGACCACTCGACCATCTACTCGACCAACTACTCGACCAACTACTCGACCAAGTACTTGACCTAGTACTCGACCAACTGCGAGACCAACTACTTGATCAACTATTCGACCAAGAACTCGACCAACTACTTGGTCAAGTACTCGACTGAACACTTGACCAACTACTTGACCAACTACTCGACCAACTACTCGACCAACTACTCAATCAAGTACTCGACTGACCACTCGACCAACTACTTGACCAACTACTCGACCAAGTACTCGACCGACTACGCGACCAACTACTCGACCAACTACTCGACCAAGTACTCGACCAACTACTCGCCCAACTTCTCGACCGACCACTCGACCATCTACTCGACCAACTACTCGACCAACTACTCGACCAAGTACTTGACCTAGTACTCGACCAACTACGAGACCAACTACTTGATCAACTATTCGACCAAGTACTCGACCAACTACTTGGTCAAGTACTCGACTGATCACTTGACCAACTACTTAACCAACTACTCGACCAAGTACTCGACCAACTACTCGACCAACTACGCTACCAACTACTCGACCAAGTACGCGACCAACTACTCGACCAACTACTCGACCAACTACTCGACCAACTACTTGACCAACTACTCGACCAACTACTCGACCGACCACTCGACCAACTACTCGACCAACTACTCAATCAAGTACTCGACTGACCACTCGACCAACTACTTGACCAACTACTCGACCAAGTACTCGACCAAGTACTCGACCAACTACTCGGTCAAGTACTCGACTGAACACTTGACCAACTACTTGACCAACTACTCGACCAAGTACTCGACCAACTACTCGGTTCAGTACTCGACTAAACACTTGACCAACTACTCGACCAACTACTCGACCAACTACTCAATCAAGTACTCGACTGAACACTTGACCAACTACTCGACCAACTACTCGATCAAGTACTCGACTGACCACTCGACCAACTACTTGACCATCTACTGGACCAACTACTTGACCAACTACTCGACCAACTACTCGACCAACTACTCGACCAACTACTCGACCAACTACTCGACCGACCACTCGACCAACTATTCGACCAACTACTCAATCAAGTACTCGACTGATCACTCGACCAAGTACTCGACCAACTACTCGACCAACTACTCGACCAACTACTCGACCAAGTACTCGCCCAAGTACTCGACCAACTACTCGGTCAAGTACTCGACTGAACACTTGACCAACTACTTGACCAACTACTCGACCAAGTACTCGACCAACTACTCGGTCAAGTACTCGACTAAACACTTGACCAACTACTCGACCAACGACTCAATCAAGTACTCGACTGAACACTTGAACAACTACTCGACCAACTACTCGATCAAGTACTCGACTGACCACTCGACCAACTACTTGACCAACTACTCGACCAACTACTCGACCAACTACTCGACCAACTACTCGACCAACTACTCGACCAACTACTCGACCAACTACTCGACCAACTACTCGACCACCTACTTGACCAACTACTCTACCAACTAGTCGATCAAGTACTCGACTGACCACTCGACCAACTACTTGACCAACTACTCGACCAAGTACTCGACCGACTACGCGACCAACTACTCGACCAACTACTCGACCAAGTACTCGACCAACTACTCGCCCAACTTCTCGACCGACCACTCGACCAAGTACTTGACCTAGTACTCGACCAACTGCGAGACCAACTACTTGATCAACTATTCGACCAAGAACTCGACCAACTACTTGGTCAAGTACTCGACTGAACACTTGACCAACTACTTGACCAACTACTCGACCAACTACTCGACCAACTACTCAATCAAGTACTCGACTGACCACTCGACCAACTACTTGACCAACTACTCGACCAAGTACTCGACCGACTACGCGACCAACTACTCGACCAACTACTCGACCAAGTACTCGACCAACTACTCGCCCAACTTCTCGACCGACCACTCGACCATCTACTCGACCAACTACTCGACCAACTACTCGACCAAGTACTTGACCTAGTACTCGACCAACTACGAGACCAACTACTTGATCAACTATTCGACCAAGTACTCGACCAACTACTTGGTCAAGTACTCGACTGATCACTTGACCAACTACTTAACCAACTACTCGACCAAGTACTCGACCAACTACTCGGTCAAGTACTCGACTGACCACTCGACCAACTACTTGACCAACTACTCGACCAACTACTTGACCAACTAATCGACCAAGTACTCGACCAACTACTCGACCAACTACTCGACCAACTACTCGACCAACTACTCGACCGACCACTCGACCAACTACTCGACCAACTACTCAATCAAGTACTCGACTGAACACTCGACCAACTACTTGACCAACTACTCGACCAAGTACTCGACCAAGTACTCGACCAACTACGCTACCAACTACTCGACCAACTACTCGACCAACTACTCAACTAACTACTCGACCACCTACTTGACCAACTAGTCGACCAACTAGTCGATCAAGTACTCGACTGACCACTCGACCAACTACTTGCCCAACTACTCGACCAAGTACTCGACCAACTACGCGACCAACTACTCGACGAACTACTCGACCAACAACTCGACCGACCACTCGACCAACTACTCGACCAACTACTCAATCAAGTACTCGACTGACCACTCGACCAACTACTTGACCAACTACTCGACCAAGTACTCGACCAAGTACTCGATTAACTACGCTACCAACTACTCGACCAACTTCTCGACCAAGTACTCGACCAACTACTCGACCAACTACTCGACCAACTACTCGACCAAGTACTCGACCAACTACTCGACCAACTACTCCACCAACTACTCGACCAACTACTCGACCATCTACTTGACCAACTACTCGACCAACTACTCGACCAACTACTCGACCAACTACTCGAACAACTACTCGACCAACTACTTGACCAACTACTCGACCAACCACTCGATCAAGTGCTCGACTGACCACTGGACTAACTACTTGACCAACTACTCGACCAAGTACTCGACCAACTACTCGGTCAAGTACTCGACTAAACACTTGACCAACTACTCGGCCAACTACTCGGTCAAGTACTCGACTAAACACTTGACCAACTACTCGACCAACTACTCGACCAAGTACTCGACTAAACACTTGACCAACTACTTGACCAATTACTCGACCAACTACTTGACCAACTACTCGACCAACTACTCGATCAAGTACTCGACTGACCACTCGACCAACTACTTGACCAACTACTCGACCATGTACTCGACCGACTACGCGACCAACTACTCGACCAACTACTCGACCAAGTACTCGACCAACTAATCGGCCAACTTCTCGACCGACCACTCGACCAAGTACTCGACCAACTACTCGACCAACTACTCGACCAACTACTCGACCAACTACTCGACCAACTACTCGGCCAACTTCTCGACCAAGTACTCGACCAACTACTCGACCAACTACTAGACCAACTACTCGACCAACTACTCGACCGACCACTCAACCAACTACTCGACCAACTACTCAATCAAGTACTCGACTGACCACTCGACCAACTACTCGACCAACTACTCGATCAAGTAATCGACTGAACACTTGACCAACAACTTGACCAACTACTAGACCAAGTACTCGACCAACTACTCGGTCAAGTACTCGACTAAACACTTGACCAACTACTCGACCAACTACTCGACCAACTACTCGAACAACTACTCGACCAACTACTTGACCAACTACTCGACCAACCACTCGATCAAGTGCTCGACTGACCACTGGACTAACTACTTGACCAACTACTCGACCAAGTACTCGACCAACTACTCGGTCAAGTACTCGACTAAACACTTGACCAACTACTTGACCAATTACTCGACCAACTACTTGACCAACTACTCGACCAACTACTCGATCAAGTACTCGACTGACCACTCGACCAACTACTTGACCAACTACTCGACCAAGTACTCGACCGACTACGCGACCAACTACTCGACCAACTACTCGACCAAGTACTCGACCAACTAATCGGCCAACTTCTCGACCGACCACTCGACCAAGTACTCGACCAACTACTCGACCAACTACTCGACCAACTACTCGACCAACTACTCGGCCAACTTCTCGACCAAGTACTCGACCAACTACTCGACCAACTACTAGACCAACTACTCGACCAACTACTCGACCGACCACTCAACCAACTACTCGACCAACTACTCAATCAAGTACTCGACTGACCACTCGACCAACTACTCGACCAACTACTCGATCAAGTAATCGACTGAACACTTGACCAACAACTTGACCAACTACTAGACCAAGTACTCGACCAACTACTCGGTCAAGTACTCGACTAAACACTTGACCAACTACTCGACCAACTACTCGACCAACTACTCGAACAACTACTCGACCAACTACTTGACCAACTACTCGACCAACCACTCGATCAAGTGCTCGACTGACCACTGGACTAACTACTTGACCAACTACTCGACCAAGTACTCGACCAACTACTCGGTCAAGTACTCGACTAAACACTTGACCAACTACTCGACCAAGTACTCGACCAACTACTCGGTCAAGTACTCGACTGAACACTTGACCAGTTACTCGACCAACTACTCGATCAAGTACTCGACTGACCACTGGACCAACTACTTGACCAAGTACTTGACCTAGTACTCGACCAACTACGAGACCAACTACTTGATCAACTATTCGACCAAGTACTCGACCAACTACTTGGTCAAGTACTCGACTGAACACTTGACCAACTACTTGACCAACTACTCGACCAAGTACTCGACCAACTACTCGGTCAAGTACTCGACTGAACACTTGACCAACTACTTGACCAACTACTTGACCAACTACTCGACCAAGTACTCGACCAACTACTCGGTCAAGTACTCTACTAAACACTTGACCAACTACTCGACCAACTGCTCGACCAACTACTCGATCAAGTACTCGACTGAACACTTGACCAGTTACTCGACCAACTACTCGGTCAAGTACTCGACTAAACAGTTGACCACCTACTTGACAAACTACTCGACCAACTACTCGATCTAGTACTCGACTGACCACTCGACCAACTACTCGACCACCTACTTGACCAACTTCTCGACCAACTACTCGATCAAGTACTCGACTGTCCTCTCGACCAACTACTCGACCAAGTACTCGACCGACTACGCGACCAACTACTCGACCAACTACTCGACCAAGTACTCGACCAACTACTCGCCCAACTTCTCGACCGACCACTCGACCATCTACTCGACCAACTACTCGACCAACTACTCGACCAAGTACTCGACCAAGTACTCGACCAACTACTCGACCAACTACTCGACCAACTACTCGACCAACTACTCGACCGACCACTCGACCAACTACTCGACCAACTACTCAATCAAGTACTCGACTGACCACTCGACCAACTACTTGACCAACTACTCGACCAAGTACTCGACCAAGTACTCGACCAACTACGCTACCAACTACTCGACCAACTACTCGACCAACTACGCTACCAACTACTCGACCAAGTACTCGACCAAGTACTCGACCAACTACGCGACCAACTACTCGACCAACTACTCGACCAACTACTCGACCAACTACTTGACCAACTACTCGACCAAGTACTCGACCAACTACTCGACCAACAACTCGACCAAGTACTCGACCAAGTACTCGACCAACTACTCGACCAACTCCTCGACCAACTACTCGACCGACCACTCGACCAACTACTCGACCAACTACTCAATCAAGTACTCGACTGACCACTCGACCAACTACTTGACCAACTACTCGACCAAGTACTCGACCAAGTACTCGACCAACTACTCGGTCAAGTACTCGACTGAACACTTGACCAACTACTTGACCAACTACTCGACCAAGTACTCGACCAACTACTCGGTTCAGTACTCGACTAAACACTTGACCAACTACTCGACCAACTACTCGACCAACTTCTCAATCAAGTACTCGACTGAACACTTGACCAACTACTCGACCAACTACTCGATCAAGTACTCGACTGACCACTCGACCAACTACTTGACCATCTACTCGACCAACTACTTGACCAACTACTCGACCAACTACTCGACCAACTACTCGACCAACTACTCGACTAACTACTCGACCGACCTTTCGACCAACTATTCGACCAACTACTCAATCAAGTACTCGACTGATCACTCGACCAAGTACTCGACCAACTACTCGACCAACTACTCGACCAACTACTCGACCGACCACTCGACCGACCACTCGACCAACTACTCGACCAACTACTCAATCAAGTACTCGACTGACCACTCGACCAACTACTTGACCAACTACTCGACCAAGTACTCGACCAAGTACTCGACCAACTACGCTACCAACTACTCGACCAACTACTCGACCAACTCCGCTACCAACTACTCGACCAAGTACTCGACCAAGTGCTCGACTGACCAATGGACTAACTACTTGAACAACTACTCGACCAAGTACTCGACCAACTACTCGGTCAAGTACTCGACTAAACACTTGACCAACTACTCGACCAATTACTCGGTCAAGTACTCGACTAAACACTTGACCAACTACTCGACCAACTACTCGACCAAGTACTCGACTAAACACTTGACCAACTACTCGACCAACTACTCGACCAAGTACTCGACTAAACACTTGACCAACTACTTGACCAATTACTCGACCAACTACTTGACCAACTACTCGACCAACTACTCGATCAAGTACTCGACTGACCACTCGACCAACTACTTGACCAACTACTCGACCAAGTACTCGACCGACTACGCGACCAACTACTCGACCAACTACTCGACCAAGTACTCGACCAACTACTCGCCCAACTTCTCGACCGACCACTCGACCATCTACTCGACCAACTACTCGACCAACTACTCGACCAAGTACTTGACCTAGTACTCGACCAACTGCGAGACCAACTACTTGATCAACTATTCGACCAAGAACTCGACCAACTACTTGGTCAAGTACTCGACTGAACACTTGACCAACTACTTGACCAACTACTCGACCAAGTACTCGACCAACTACTCGGTCAAGTACTCGACTAAACACTTGACCAACTACTCGACCAACTGCTCGACCAACTACTCGATCAAGTACTCGACTGAACACTTGACCAGTTACTCGACCAACTACTCGATCAAGTACTCGACTGACCACTCGACTAACTACTTGACCAACTACTCGACCAACTACTTGACCAACTACTCGACCAAGTACTCGACCAACTACTCGACCAACTACTCGACCAACTACTCGACCAACTACTCGACCGACCACTCGACCAACTACTCGACCAACTACTCAATCAAGTACTCGACTGACCACTCGACCAACTACTTGACCAACTACTCGACCAAGTACTCGACCGACTACGCGACCAACTACTCGACCAAGTACTCGACCAACTACTCGCCCAACTTCTCGACCGACCACTCGACCATCTACTCGACCAACTACTCGACCAACTACTCGACCAAGTACTTGACCTAGTACTCGACCAACTACGAGACCAACTACTTGATCAACTATTCGACCAAGTACTCGACCAACTACTTGGTCAAGTACTCGACTGAACACTTGACCAACTACTTAACCAACTACTCGACCAAGTACTCGACCAACTACTCGGTCAAGTACTCGACTGAACACTTGACCAGTTACTCGACCAACTACTCGATCAAGTACTCGACTGACCACTCGACCAACTACTTGACCAACTACTCGACCAACAACTTGACCAACTAATCGACCAAGTACTCGACCAACTACTCGACCAACTACTCGACCAACTACTCGACCAACTACTCGACCAACTACTCGACCGACCACTCGACCAACTACTCGACCAACTACTCAATCAAGTACTCGACTGACCACTCGACCAACTACTTGACCAACTACTCGACCAAGTACTCGACCAAGTACTCGACCAACTACGCTACCAACTACTCGACCAACTACTCGACCAACTACGCTACCAACTACTCGACCAAGTACGCGACCAACTACTCGACCAACTACTCGACCAACTACTCGACCAACTACTTGACCAACTACTCGACCAACTACTCGACCGACCACTCGACCAACTACTCGACCAACTACTCAATCAAGTACTCGACTGACCACTCGACCAACTACTTGACCAACTACTCGACCAAGTACTCGACCAAGTACTCGACCAACTACTCGGTCAAGTACTCGACTGAACACTTGACCAACTACTTGACCAACTACTCGACCAAGTACTCGACCAACTACTCGGTTCAGTACTCGACTAAACACTTGACCAACTACTCGACCAACTACTCGACCAACTACTCAATCAAGTACTCGACTGAACACTTGACCAACTACTCGACCAACTACTCGATCAAGTACTCGACTGACCACTCGACCAACTACTTGACCATCTACTGGACCAACTACTTGACCAACTACTCGACCAACTACTCGACCAACTACTCGACCAACTACTCGACCAACTACTCGACCAACTACTCGACCGACCACTCGACCAACTATTCGACCAACTACTCAATCAAGTACTCGACTGATCACTCGACCAAGTACTCGACCAACTACTCGACCAACTACTCGACCAACTACTCGACCAAGTACTCGACCAAGTACTCGACCAACCACTCGGTCAAGTACTCGACTGAACACTTGACCAACTACTTGACCAACTACTCGACCAAGTACTCGACCAACTACTCGGTCAAGTACTCGACTAAACACTTGACCAACTACTCGACCAACGACTCAATCAAGTACTCGACTGAACACTTGAACAACTACTCGACCAACTACTCGATCAAGTACTCGACTGACCACTCGACCAACTACTTGACCAACTACTCGACCAACTACTCGACCAACTACTCGACCAACTACTCGACCAACTACTCGACCAACTACTCGACCAACTACTCGACCAACTACTCGACCAACTACTCGACCACCTACTTGACCAACTACTCGACCAACTAGTCGATCAAGTACTCGACTGACCACTCGACCAACTACTCGACCAAGTACTTGACCTAGTACTCGACCAACTGCGAGACCAACTACTTGATCAACTATTCGACCAAGAACTCGACCAACTACTTGGTCAAGTACTCGACTGAACACTTGACCAACTACTTGACCAACTACTCGACCAACTACTCGACCAACTACTCAATCAAGTACTCGACTGACCACTCGACCAACTACTTGACCAACTACTCGACCAAGTACTCGACCGACTACGCGACCAATTACTCGACCAACTACTCGACCAAGTACTCGACCAACTACTCGCCCAACTTCTCGACCGACCACTCGACCATCTACTCGACCAACTACTCGACCAACTACTCGACCAAGTACTTGACCTAGTACTCGACCAACTACGAGACCAACTACTTGATCAACTATTCGACCAAGTACTCGACCAACTACTTGGTCAAGTACTCGACTGATCACTTGACCAACTACTTAACCAACTACTCGACCAAGTACTCGACCAACTACTCGGTCAAGTACTCGACTGACCACTCGACCAACTACTTGACCAACTACTCGACCAACTACTTGACCAACTAATCGACCAAGTACTCGACCAACTACTCGACCAACTACTCGACCAACTACTCGACCAACTACTCGACCGACCACTCGACCAACTACTCGACCAACTACTCAATCAAGTACTCGACTGACCACTCGACCAACTACTTGACCAACTACTCGACCAAGTACTCGACCAAGTACTCGACCGACTACGCTACCAACTACTCGACCAACTACTCGACCAACTACTCGACTAACTACTCGACCACCTACTTGACCAACTAGTCGACCAACTAGTCGATCAAGTACTCGACTGACCACTCGACCAACTACTTGCCCAACTACTCGACCAAGTACTCGACCAACTACGCGACCAACTACTCGACCATTTACTCGACCAACTACTCGACCAACTACTCGACCAAGTACTCGACCAACTACTCGACCAACTACTCGACGAACTACTCGACCAACAACTCGACCGACCACTCGACCAACTACTCGGTCAAGTACTCGACTGAACACTTGACCAACTACTTGACCAACTACTCGACCAAGTACTCGACCAACTACTCGGTCAAGTACTCGACTAAACACTTGACCAACTACTCGACCAACGACTCAATCAAGTACTCGACTGAACACTTGAACAACTACTCGACCAACTACTCGATCAAGTACTCGACTGACCACTCGACCAACTACTTGACCAACTACTCGACCAACTACTCGACCAACTACTCGACCAACTACTCGACCAACTACTCGACCAACTACTCGACCAACTACTCGACCAACTACTCGACCAACTACTCGACCACCTACTTGACCAACTACTCGACCAACTAGTCGATCAAGTACTCGACTGACCACTCGACCAACTACTCGACCAAGTACTTGACCTAGTACTCGACCAACTGCGAGACCAACTACTTGATCAACTATTCGACCAAGAACTCGACCAACTACTTGGTCAAGTACTCGACTGAACACTTGACCAACTACTTGACCAACTACTCGACCAACTACTCGACCAACTACTCAATCAAGTACTCGACTGACCACTCGACCAACTACTTGACCAACTACTCGACCAAGTACTCGACCGACTACGCGACCAACTACTCGACCAACTACTCGACCAAGTACTCGACCAACTACTCGCCCAACTTCTCGACCGACCACTCGACCATCTACTCGACCAACTACTCGACCAACTACTCGACCAAGTACTTGACCTAGTACTCGACCAACTACGAGACCAACTACTTGATCAACTATTCGACCAAGTACTCGACCAACTACTTGGTCAAGTACTCGACTGATCACTTGACCAACTACTTAACCAACTACTCGACCAAGTACTCGACCAACTACTCGGTCAAGTACTCGACTGACCACTCGACCAACTACTTGACCAACTACTCGACCAACTACTTGACCAACTAATCGACCAAGTACTCGACCAACTACTCGACCAACTACTCGACCAACTACTCGACCAACTACTCGACCGACCACTCGACCAACTACTCGACCAACTACTCAATCAAGTACTCGACTGACCACTCGACCAACTACTTGACCAACTACTCGACCAAGTACTCGACCAAGTACTCGACCGACTACGCTACCAACTACTCGACCAACTACTCGACCAACTACTCGACTAACTACTCGACCACCTACTTGACCAACTAGTCGACCAACTAGTCGATCAAGTACTCGACTGAACACTCGACCAACTACTTGCCCAACTACTCGACCAAGTACTCGACCAACTACGCGACCAACTACTCGACCATTTACTCGACCAACTACTCGACCAACTACTCGACCAAGTACTCGACCAACTACTCGACCAACTACTCGACGAACTACTCGACCAACAACTCGACCGACCACTCGACCAACTACTCAATCAAGTACTCGACTGACCACTCGACCAACTACTTGACCAACTACTCGACCAAGTACTCGACCGAGTACTCGATTAACTACGCTACCAACTACTCGACCAACTTCTCGACCAAGTACTCGACCAACTACTCGACCAACTACTCGACCAACTACTCGACCAAGTACTCGACCAACTACTCGACCAACTACTCCACCAACTACTCGACCAACTACTCGACCATCTACTTGACCAACTACTCGACCAACTACTCGACCAACTACTCGACCAACTACTCGAACAACTACTCGACCAACTACTTGACCAACTACTCGACCAACCACTCGATCAAGTGCTCGACTGACCACTGGACTAACTACTTGACCAACTACTCGACCAAGTACTCGACCAACTACTCGGTCAAGTACTCGACTAAACACTTGACCAACTACTCGACCAACTACTCGGTCAAGTACTCGACTAAACACTTGACCAACTACTCGACCAACTACTCGACCAAGTACTCGACTAAACACTTGACCAACTACTTGACCAATTACTCGACCAACTACTTGACCAACTACTCGACCAACTACTCGATCAAGTACTCGACTGACCACTCGACCAACTACTTGACCAACTACTCGACCAAGTACTCGACCGACTACGCGACCAACTACTCGACCAACTACTCGACCAAGTACTCGACCAACTACTCGACCAACTACTCGACCAACTACTCGACCAACTACTCGACCAACTACTCGGCCAACTTCTCGACCAAGTACTCGAACAACTACTCGACCAACTACTAGACCAACTACTCGACCAACTACTCGACCGACCACTCAACCAACTACTCGACCAACTACTCAATCAAGTACTCGACTGACCACTCGACCAACTACTCGACCAACTACTCGATCAAGTAATCGACTGAACACTTGACCAACAACTTGACCAACTACTAGACCAAGTACTCGACCAACTACTCGGTCAAGTACTCGACTAAACACTTGACCAACTACTCGACCAACTACTCGACCAACTACTCGAACAACTACTCGACCAACTACTTGACCAAATACTCGACCAACCACTCGATCAAGTGCTCGACTGACCACTGGACTAACTACTTGACCAACTACTCGACCAAGTACTCGACCAACTACTCGGTCAAGTACTCGACTAAACACTTGACCAACTACTCGACCAAGTACTCGACCAACTACTCGGTCAAGTACTCGACTGAACACTTGACCAGTTACTCGACCAACTACTCGATCAAGTACTCGACTGACCACTGGACCAACTACTTGACCAAGTACTTGACCTAGTACTCGACCAACTACGAGACCAACTACTTGATCAACTATTCGACCAAGTACTCGACCAACTACTTGGTCAAGTACTCGACTGAACACTTGACCAACTACTTGACCAACTACTCGACCAAGTACTCGACCAACTACTCGGTCAAGTACTCGACTGAACACTTGACCAACTACTTGACCAACTACTCGACCAAGTACTCGACCAACTACTCGGTCAATTACTCTACTAAACACTTGACCAACTACTCGACCAACTGCTCGACCAACTACTCGATCAAGTACTCGACTGAACACTTGACCAGTTACTCGACCAACTACTCGGTCAAGTACTCGACTAAACAGTTGACCACCTACTTGACAAACTACTCGACCAACTACTCGATCTAGTACTCGACTGACCACTCGACCAACTACTCGACCACCTACTTGATCAACTACTCGACCAACTACTCGATCAAGTTCTCGACTGTCCTCTCGACCAACTACTCGACCAAGTACTCGACCGACTACGCGACCAACTACTCGACCAACTACTCGACCAAGTACTCGACCAACTACTCGCCCAACTTCTCGACCGACCACTCGACCATCTACTCGACCAACTACTCGACCAACTACTCGACCAAGTACTCGACCAAGTACTCGACCAACTACTCGACCAACTACTCGACCAACTACTCGACCAACTACTCGACCGACCACTCGACCAACTACTCGACCAACTACTCAATCAAGTACTCGACTGACCACTCGACCAACTACTTGACCAACTACTCGACCAAGTACTCGACCAAGTACTCGACCAACTACGCTACCAACTACTCGACCAACTACTCGACCAACTACGCTACCAACTACTCGACCAAGTACTCGACCAAGTACTCGACCAACTACGCGACCAACTACTCGACCAACTACTCGACCAACTACTCGACCAACTACTTGACCAACTACTCGACCAAGTACTCGACCAACTACTCGACCAACAACTCGACCAAGTACTCGACCAAGTACTCGACCAACTACTCGACCAACTCCTCGATCAACTACTCGACCGACCACTCGACCAACTACTCGACCAACTACTCAATCAAGTACTCGACTGACCACTCGACCAACTACTTGACCAACTACTCGACCAAGTACTCGACCAAGTACTCGACCAACTACTCGGTCAAGTACTCGACTGAACACTTGACCAACTACTTGACCAACTACTCGACCAAGTACTCGACCAACTACTCGGTTCAGTACTCGACTAAACACTTGACCAACTACTCGACCAACTACTCGACCAACTACTCAATCAAGTACTCGACTGAACACTTGACCAACTACTCGACCAACTACTCGATCAAGTACTCGACTGACCACTCGACCAACTACTTGACCATCTACTCGACCAACTACTTGACCAACTACTCGACCAACTACTCGACCAACTACTCGACCAACTACTCGACTAACTACTCGACCGACCACTCGACCAACTATTCGACCAACTACTCAATCAAGTACTCGACTGATCACTCGACCAAGTACTCGACCAACTACTCGACCAACTACTCGACCAACTACTCGACCGACCACTCGACCGACCACTCGACCAACTACTCGACCAACTACTCAATCAAGTACTCGACTGACCACTCGACCAACTACTTGACCAACTACTCGACCAAGTACTCGACCAAGTACTCGACCAACTACGCTACCAACTACTCGACCAACTACTCGACCAACTACGCTACCAACTACTCGACCAAGTACTCGACCAAGTGCTCGACTGACCACTGGACTAACTACTTGACAAACTACTCGACCAAGTACTCGACCAACTACTCGGTCAAGTACTCGACTAAACACTTGACCAACTACTCGACCAACTACTCGGTCAAGTACTCGACTAAACACTTGACCAACTACTCGACCAACTACTCGACCAAGTACTCGACTAAACACTTGACCAACTACTTGACCAATTACTCGACCAACTACTTGACCAACTACTCGACCAACTACTCGATCAAGTACTCGACTGACCACTCGACCAACTACTTGACCAACTACTCGACCAAGTACTCGACCGACTACGCGACCAACTACTCGACCAACTACTCGACCAAGTACTCGACCAACTAATCGGCCAACTTCACGACCGACCACTCGACCAAGTACTCGACCAACTACTCGACCAACTACTCGACCAACTACTCGACCAACTACTCGACCAACTACTCGGCCAACTTCTCGACCAAGTACTCGACCAACTACTCGACCAACTACTAGACCAACTACTCGACCAACTACTCGACCGACCACTCAACCAACTACTCGACCAACTACTCAATCAAGTACTCGACTGACCACTCGACCAACTACTCGACCAACTACTCGATCAAGTAATCGACTGAACACTTGACCAACAACTTGACCAACTACTAGACCAAGTACTCGACCAACTACTCGGTCAAGTACTCGACTAAACACTTGACCAACTACTCGACCAACTACTCGACCAACTACTCGAACAACTACTCGACCAACTACTTGACCAACTACTCGACCAACCACTCGATCAAGTGCTCGACTGACCACTGGACTAACTACTTGACCAACTACTCGACCAAGTACTCGACCAACTACTCGGTCAAGTACTCGACTAAACACTTGACCAACTACTCGACCAAGTACTCGACCAACTACTCGGTCAAGTACTCGACTGAACACTTGACCAGTTACTCGACCAACTACTCGATCAAGTACTCGACTGACCACTCGACCAACTACTTGACCAAGTACTTGACCTAGTACTCGACCAACTACGAGACCAACTACTTGATCAACTATTCGACCAAGTACTCGACCAACTACTTGGTCAAGTACTCGACTGAACACTTGACCAACTACTTGACCAACTACTCGACCAAGTACTCGACCAACTACTCGGTCAAGTACTCGACTGAAAACTTGACCAACTACTTGACCAACTACTCGACCAAGTACTCGACCAACTACTCGGTCAAGTACTCTACTAAACACTTGACCAACTACTCGACCAACTGCTCGACCAACTACTCGATCAAGTACTCGACTGAACACTTGACCAACTGCTCGACCAACTACTCGATCAAGTACTCGACTGAACACTTGACCAGTTACTCGACCAACTACTCGGTCAAGTACTCGACTGACCACTCGACCAACTACTTGACCAACTACTCGACCAAGTACTCGACCAAGTACTCGACCGACTACGCTACCAACTACTCGACCAACTACTCGACCAACTACTCGACTAACTACTCGACCACCTACTTGACCAACTAGTCGACCAACTAGTCGATCAAGTACTCGACTGAACACTCGACCAACTACTTGCCCAACTACTCGACCAAGTACTCGACCAACTACGCGACCAACTACTCGACCATTTACTCGACCAACTACTCGACCAACTACTCGACCAAGTACTCGACCAACTACTCGACCAACTACTCGACGAACTACTCGACCAACAACTCGACCGACCACTCGACCAACTACTCAATCAAGTACTCGACTGACCACTCGACCAACTACTTGACCAACTACTCGACCAAGTACTCGACCGAGTACTCGATTAACTACGCTACCAACTACTCGACCAACTTCTCGACCAAGTACTCGACCAACTACTCGACCAACTACTCGACCAACTACTCGACCAAGTACTCGACCAACTACTCGACCAACTACTCCACCAACTACTCGACCAACTACTCGACCATCTACTTGACCAACTACTCGACCAACTACTCGACCAACTACTCGACCAACTACTCGAACAACTACTCGACCAACTACTTGACCAACTACTCGACCAACCACTCGATCAAGTGCTCGACTGACCACTGGACTAACTACTTGACCAACTACTCGACCAAGTACTCGACCAACTACTCGGTCAAGTACTCGACTAAACACTTGACCAACTACTCGACCAACTACTCGGTCAAGTACTCGACTAAACACTTGACCAACTACTCGACCAACTACTCGACCAAGTACTCGACTAAACACTTGACCAACTACTTGACCAATTACTCGACCAACTACTTGACCAACTACTCGACCAACTACTCGATCAAGTACTCGACTGACCACTCGACCAACTACTTGACCAACTACTCGACCAAGTACTCGACCGACTACGCGACCAACTACTCGACCAACTACTCGACCAAGTACTCGACCAACTACTCGACCAACTACTCGACCAACTACTCGACCAACTACTCGACCAACTACTCGGCCAACTTCTCGACCAAGTACTCGAACAACTACTCGACCAACTACTAGACCAACTACTCGACCAACTACTCGACCGACCACTCAACCAACTACTCGACCAACTACTCAATCAAGTACTCGACTGACCACTCGACCAACTACTCGACCAACTACTCGATCAAGTAATCGACTGAACACTTGACCAACAACTTGACCAACTACTAGACCAAGTACTCGACCAACTACTCGGTCAAGTACTCGACTAAACACTTGACCAACTACTCGACCAACTACTCGACCAACTACTCGAACAACTACTCGACCAACTACTTGACCAAATACTCGACCAACCACTCGATCAAGTGCTCGACTGACCACTGGACTAACTACTTGACCAACTACTCGACCAAGTACTCGACCAACTACTCGGTCAAGTACTCGACTAAACAC
Source organism: Papilio elwesi (assembly GCA_029849275.1). Classification (NCBI taxonomy): domain Eukaryota; kingdom Metazoa; phylum Arthropoda; class Insecta; order Lepidoptera; family Papilionidae; genus Papilio; species Papilio elwesi. The sequence goes on along the minus strand of CM056687.1, from coordinate 10,261,470 downwards.
TTGACCAACTACTCGACCAAGTACTCGACCAACTACTCGGTCAAGTACTCGACTGAACACTTGACCAGTTACTCGACCAACTACTCGATCAAGTACTCGACTGACCACTGGACCAACTACTTGACCAAGTACTTGACCTAGTACTCGACCAACTACGAGACCAACTACTTGATCAACTATTCGACCAAGTACTCGACCAACTACTTGGTCAAGTACTCGACTGAACACTTGACCAACTACTTGACCAACTACTCGACCAAGTACTCGACCAACTACTCGGTCAAGTACTCGACTGAACACTTGACCAACTACTTGACCAACTACTCGACCAAGTACTCGACCAACTACTCGGTCAATTACTCTACTAAACACTTGACCAACTACTCGACCAACTGCTCGACCAACTACTCGATCAAGTACTCGACTGAACACTTGACCAGTTACTCGACCAACTACTCGGTCAAGTACTCGACTAAACAGTTGACCACCTACTTGACAAACTACTCGACCAACTACTCGATCTAGTACTCGACTGACCACTCGACCAACTACTCGACCACCTACTTGATCAACTACTCGACCAACTACTCGATCAAGTTCTCGACTGTCCTCTCGACCAACTACTCGACCAAGTACTCGACCGACTACGCGACCAACTACTCGACCAACTACTCGACCAAGTACTCGACCAACTACTCGCCCAACTTCTCGACCGACCACTCGACCATCTACTCGACCAACTACTCGACCAACTACTCGACCAAGTACTCGACCAAGTACTCGACCAACTACTCGACCAACTACTCGACCAACTACTCGACCAACTACTCGACCGACCACTCGACCAACTACTCGACCAACTACTCAATCAAGTACTCGACTGACCACTCGACCAACTACTTGACCAACTACTCGACCAAGTACTCGACCAAGTACTCGACCAACTACGCTACCAACTACTCGACCAACTACTCGACCAACTACGCTACCAACTACTCGACCAAGTACTCGACCAAGTACTCGACCAACTACGCGACCAACTACTCGACCAACTACTCGACCAACTACTCGACCAACTACTTGACCAACTACTCGACCAAGTACTCGACCAACTACTCGACCAACAACTCGACCAAGTACTCGACCAAGTACTCGACCAACTACTCGACCAACTCCTCGATCAACTACTCGACCGACCACTCGACCAACTACTCGACCAACTACTCAATCAAGTACTCGACTGACCACTCGACCAACTACTTGACCAACTACTCGACCAAGTACTCGACCAAGTACTCGACCAACTACTCGGTCAAGTACTCGACTGAACACTTGACCAACTACTTGACCAACTACTCGACCAAGTACTCGACCAACTACTCGGTTCAGTACTCGACTAAACACTTGACCAACTACTCGACCAACTACTCGACCAACTACTCAATCAAGTACTCGACTGAACACTTGACCAACTACTCGACCAACTACTCGATCAAGTACTCGACTGACCACTCGACCAACTACTTGACCATCTACTCGACCAACTACTTGACCAACTACTCGACCAACTACTCGACCAACTACTCGACCAACTACTCGACTAACTACTCGACCGACCACTCGACCAACTATTCGACCAACTACTCAATCAAGTACTCGACTGATCACTCGACCAAGTACTCGACCAACTACTCGACCAACTACTCGACCAACTACTCGACCGACCACTCGACCGACCACTCGACCAACTACTCGACCAACTACTCAATCAAGTACTCGACTGACCACTCGACCAACTACTTGACCAACTACTCGACCAAGTACTCGACCAAGTACTCGACCAACTACGCTACCAACTACTCGACCAACTACTCGACCAACTACGCTACCAACTACTCGACCAAGTACTCGACCAAGTGCTCGACTGACCACTGGACTAACTACTTGACAAACTACTCGACCAAGTACTCGACCAACTACTCGGTCAAGTACTCGACTAAACACTTGACCAACTACTCGACCAACTACTCGGTCAAGTACTCGACTAAACACTTGACCAACTACTCGACCAACTACTCGACCAAGTACTCGACTAAACACTTGACCAACTACTTGACCAATTACTCGACCAACTACTTGACCAACTACTCGACCAACTACTCGATCAAGTACTCGACTGACCACTCGACCAACTACTTGACCAACTACTCGACCAAGTACTCGACCGACTACGCGACCAACTACTCGACCAACTACTCGACCAAGTACTCGACCAACTAATCGGCCAACTTCACGACCGACCACTCGACCAAGTACTCGACCAACTACTCGACCAACTACTCGACCAACTACTCGACCAACTACTCGACCAACTACTCGGCCAACTTCTCGACCAAGTACTCGACCAACTACTCGACCAACTACTAGACCAACTACTCGACCAACTACTCGACCGACCACTCAACCAACTACTCGACCAACTACTCAATCAAGTACTCGACTGACCACTCGACCAACTACTCGACCAACTACTCGATCAAGTAATCGACTGAACACTTGACCAACAACTTGACCAACTACTAGACCAAGTACTCGACCAACTACTCGGTCAAGTACTCGACTAAACACTTGACCAACTACTCGACCAACTACTCGACCAACTACTCGAACAACTACTCGACCAACTACTTGACCAACTACTCGACCAACCACTCGATCAAGTGCTCGACTGACCACTGGACTAACTACTTGACCAACTACTCGACCAAGTACTCGACCAACTACTCGGTCAAGTACTCGACTAAACACTTGACCAACTACTCGACCAAGTACTCGACCAACTACTCGGTCAAGTACTCGACTGAACACTTGACCAGTTACTCGACCAACTACTCGATCAAGTACTCGACTGACCACTCGACCAACTACTTGACCAAGTACTTGACCTAGTACTCGACCAACTACGAGACCAACTACTTGATCAACTATTCGACCAAGTACTCGACCAACTACTTGGTCAAGTACTCGACTGAACACTTGACCAACTACTTGACCAACTACTCGACCAAGTACTCGACCAACTACTCGGTCAAGTACTCGACTGAAAACTTGACCAACTACTTGACCAACTACTCGACCAAGTACTCGACCAACTACTCGGTCAAGTACTCTACTAAACACTTGACCAACTACTCGACCAACTGCTCGACCAACTACTCGATCAAGTACTCGACTGAACACTTGACCAACTGCTCGACCAACTACTCGATCAAGTACTCGACTGAACACTTGACCAGTTACTCGACCAACTACTCGGTCAAGTACTCGACTAAACAGTTGACCACCTACTTGACCAACTACTCGACCAACTACTCGATCTAGTACTCGACTGACCACTCGACCAACTACTCGACCACCTACTTGACCAACTACTCGACCAACTACTCGATCAAGTACTCGACTGTCCTCTCGACCAACTACTCGACCAAGTACTCGACCGACTACGCGACCAACTACTCGACCAACTACTCGACCAAGTACTCGACCAACTACTCGCCCAACTTCTCGACCGACCACTCGACCATCTACTCGACCAACTACTCGACCAACTACTCGACCAAGTACTCGACCAAGTACTCGACCAACTACTCGACCAACTACTCGACCAACTACTCGACCAACTACTCGACCGACCACTCGACCAACTACTCGACCAACTACTCAATCAAGTACTCGACTGACCACTCGACCAACTACTTGACCAACTACTCGACCAAGTACTCGACCAAGTACTCGACCAACTACGCTACCAACTACTCGACCAACTACTCGACCAACTACGCTACCAACTACTCGACCAAGTACTCGACCAAGTACTCGACCAACTACGCGACCAACTACTCGAACAACTACTCGACCAACTACTCGACCAACTACTTGACCAACTACTCGACCAAGTACTCGACCAACTACTCGACCAACTACTCGACCAAGTACTCGACCAAGTACTCGACCAACTACTCGACCAACTACTCGACCAACTACTCGACCGACAACTCGACCAACTACTCGACCAACTACTCAATCAAGTACTCGACTGACCACTCGACCAACTACTTGACCAACTACTCGACCAAGTACTCGACCAAGTACTCGACCAACTACTCGGTCAAGTACTCGACTGAACACTTGACCAACTACTTGACCAACTACTCGACCAAGTACTCGACCAACTACTCGGTTCAGTACTCGACTAAACACTTGACCAACTACTCGACCAACTACTCGACCAACTACTCAATCAAGTACTCGACTAAACACTTGACCAACTACTCGACCAACTACTCGATCAAGTACTCGACTGACCACTCGACCAACTACTTGACCATCTACTCGACCAACTACTTGACCAACTACTCGACCAACTACTCGACCAACTACTCGACCAACTACTCGACCAACTACTCGACCGACCACTCGACCAACTATTCGACCAACTACTCAATCAAGTACTCGACTGATCACTCGACCAAGTACTCGACCAACTACTCGACCAACTACTCGACCGACCACTCGACCAACTACTCGACCAACTACTCAATCAAGTACTCGACTGACCACTCGACCAACTACTTGACCAACTACTCGACCAAGTACTCGACCAAGTACTCGACCAACTACTCGGTCAAGTACTCGACTGAACACTTGACCAACTACTTGACCAACTACTCGACCAAGTACTCGACCAACTACTCGGTTCAGTACTCGACTAAACACTTGACCAACTACTCGACCAACTACTCGACCAACTACTCAATCAAGTACTCGACTGAACACTTGACCAACTACTCGACCAACTACTCGATCAAGTACTCGACTGACCACTCGACCAACTACTTGACCATCTACTCGACCAACTACTTGACCAACTACTCGACCAACTACTCGACCAACTACTCGACCAACTACTCGACCAACTACTCGACCGACCACTCGACCAACTATTCGACCAACTACTCAATCAAGTACTCGACTGATCACTCGACCAAGTACTCGACCAACTACTCGACCAACTACTCGACCAACTACTCGACCAACTACTCGACCGACCACTCGACCGACCACTCGACCAACTACTCGACCAACTACTCAATCAAGTACTCGACTGACCACTCGACCAACTACTTGACCAACTACTCGACCAAGTACTCGACCAAGTACTCGACCAACTACGCTACCAACTACTCGACCAACTACTCGACCAACTACGCTACCAACTACTCGACCAAGTACTCGACCAACTACTCGGTCAAGTACTCGACTAAACACTTGACCAACTACTCGACCAACTACTCGGTCAAGTACTCGACTAAACACTTGACCAACTACTCGACCAACTACTCGACCAAGTACTCGACTAAACACTTGACCAACTACTTGACCAATTACTCGACCAACTACTTGACCAACTACTCGACCAACTACTCGATCAAGTACTCGACTGACCACTCGACCAACTACTTGACCAACTACTCGACCAAGTACTCGACCGACTACGCGACAAACTACTCGATCAAGTACTCGACTGACCACTCGACCAACTACTTGACCAACTACTCGACCAAGTACTCGACCGACTACGCGACCAACTACTCGACCAACTACTCGACCAACTACTCGATCAACTACTCGACTCACCACTGGACCAACTACTTGACCAACTACTCGACCAACTACTCGACCAACTACTCCACCAACTACTCGACCAACTACTCGACCAACTACTTGACCAACTTTTCGACCAACTACTCGATCAAGTACTCGACTGACCACTCGACCAACTACTCGACCAACTACTCGACCAAGTACTCGACCAACTACTCGATCAACTACTCGACCAACTACTCGACCAACTACTCGACCAACTACTCGACCAAGTACTTGACCAAGTACTCGACCAACTACGCCACCAACTACTTGACCAACTATTCGACCAAGTACTCGACCAACTACTTGACCGACTACTCGACCAACTACTCGACCAACTACTCCACCAACTACTCGACCAACTACTCGACCAACTACTCGACCAACTACTCGACCAACTACTCGACCAACTACTAGACCAACTACTCGACCAACTACTCGACCAACTACTCGACCAACTACTTGACCAACTTTTCGACCAACTACTCGATCAAGTACTCGACTGACCACTCGACCAACTACACGACCAACTACTCGATCAAGTACTCGACTGACCACTCGACCAACTACTTGACCAACTACTCGACCAAGTACTCGACCGACTACGCGACCAACTACTCGACCAACTACTCGATCAACTAATGGATCAACTACTCGACTCACCACTGGACCAACTACTTGACCAACTACTCGACCAACTACTCGACCAACTACTCCACCAACTACTCGACCAACTACTCGACCAACTACTCGACCAACTACTTGACCAACTTTTCGACCAACTACTCGATCAAGTACTCGACTGACCACTCGACCAACTACACGACCAACTACTTGACCAAGTACTCGACCAACTACTCGGTCAAGTACTCGACTAAACACTTGACCAACTACTCGACCAACTACTCGGTCAAGTACTCGACTAAACACTTGACCAACTACTCGACCAACTACTCGACCAAGTACTCGACTAAACACTTGACCAACTACTTGACCAATTACTCGACCAACTACTTGACCAACTACTCGACCAACTACTCGATCAAGTACTCGACTGACCACTCGACCAACTACTTGACCAACTACTCGACCAAGTACTCGACCGACTACGCGACAAACTACTCGATCAAGTACTCGACTGACCACTCGACCAACTACTTGACCAACTACTCGACCAAGTACTCGACCGACTACGCGACCAACTACTCGACCAACTACTCGACCAACTACTCGATCAACTACTCGACTCACCACTGGACCAACTACTTGACCAACTACTCGACCAACTACTCGACCAACTACTCCACCAACTACTCGACCAACTACTCGACCAACTACTTGACCAACTTTTCGACCAACTACTCGATCAAGTACTCGACTGACCACTCGACCAACTACTCGACCAACTACTCGACCAAGTACTCGACCAACTACTCGATCAACTACTCGACCAACTACTCGACCAACTACTCGACCAACTACTCGACCAAGTACTTGACCAAGTACTCGACCAACTACGCCACCAACTACTTGACCAACTATTCGACCAAGTACTCGACCAACTACTTGACCGACTACTCGACCAACTACTCGACCAACTACTCCACCAACTACTCGACCAACTACTCGACCAACTACTCGACCAACTACTCGACCAACTACTCGACCAACTACTAGACCAACTACTCGACCAACTACTCGACCAACTACTCGACCAACTACTTGACCAACTTTTCGACCAACTACTCGATCAAGTACTCGACTGACCACTCGACCAACTACACGACCAACTACTCGATCAAGTACTCGACTGACCACTCGACCAACTACTTGACCAACTACTCGACCAAGTACTCGACCGACTACGCGACCAACTACTCGACCAACTACTCGATCAACTAATGGATCAACTACTCGACTCACCACTGGACCAACTACTTGACCAACTACTCGACCAACTACTCGACCAACTACTCCACCAACTACTCGACCAACTACTCGACCAACTACTCGACCAACTACTTGACCAACTTTTCGACCAACTACTCGATCAAGTACTCGACTGACCACTCGACCAACTACACGACCAACTACTTGACCAAGTACTCGACCAACTACGCGACCAAATACTTGACCAATTATTCGACCAAGTACTCGACCAACTACTCGACCAACTACTTGACCAACTACTCGACCAACTACTTGACCAACTACTCGACCAACTACTCGACCACCTACTTGAACAATTACTCGACCAACTACAGCTTGAAAGTGCTGGAATAAAGGGAATACCCTTGGCATTGCTGACAGATTACCCAAAGGAACGTCAACAGTCTACTAAAATCGGAAAATACACCAGCGATGAGGCAACTATCACCTACGGCGTCCCACAAGGTAGTGTTCTCGGCCCTACTTTATTCTTAATTTATATTAATAGTCTCTGCGACATGCCAAACATTGAGGGGCGGATATTTTCCTATGCGGATGACACGGCAGTAGTTTTCACTGGCGTCACCTGGGCTGCAGTAAAGAAAACCGCAGAGAAGGGTCTTTCCAAGGTAGTGTAACTATCATTATTAAATCATTAAAAGATGATTTTTAATAATATAAAAATATGCTTATAATAGTTATATGCATAACATATTAGAATATCATTACAAAATATTGATATTTAAATTAAAATATAAAGTTACATTATTTGGTCTAATGAAGATATAAATCGTGATTAAAGGTACTTAAAGACCTATAAAACACTTATAAGTAATATAAATACATATTACTATTGATATCGAATCAATACATTAAGGAAAATAAGGGCATAAGAATTACGTGTGTTCTCGTATTGATTTTTCGTGAAAATCATACTAAGTCTAAGGAGTGAGTTCGTGCATTGATTTTTTTTATTGAATTTAAATCCAAAAATAGGGTAATAGGTATTGTATACACTTATAATGAACGGTTATGATAAAATAATTTAAAAATACGAAAGTGAAAAATCCTACGCGAACGGACAGCAAAATGGCCTGTACGTAGATGCACACCCATGACCTTACATATATGAGTAATGCGGCCGGCGTGAAGCGTTGGACGTCGAACTATTGAAATAATTTATTTATTTTGATGAAAAATATATTTGAGGGGAAATATATAAAATGAATAATGCCGATTACTATGTGGTGGTTGTTTTGGAATACGGATCGTATACAAGCGGTATACAGGGTCCAATTTCCGTAAAATGTTGCGTTGTGAAATTATGCTGGAAATCGCATAGACATGTTCTGACGATGAATAAACGTCTATAAACCTATACCGGCTAGGGTGTAGTTGGTGAGTTATTCACTAATTATGCTTTGGTTTGGGAAGAGTGTGTTTTTGCACTTCGGTGTATTAAACGTGCTCAGAACCATGTCTTAGAGCTTCGGCTTTTTGATAATGGGCACTTGGCGTCTTAGAGGCTTGCTTCTATGATACGTCGAGTTTATATGATTTGCCAACTAACTTTTGTACCGAAATTGAATCTGTCTATACGGATGAAAATAGAGGTAGCGGATACTTGTTGCCTAAGCTTGATTTCTTGTTGGTTCGCAAGCATGTCTCGCAAGCGCGATTATACATGCTCGCTACAATAACATTACACGGGTGTTTATTGTGTTCATAATGCGTCATTGATGGTTGCGGGGTGTTGATTGCAAATTTCTCCTCTGAAGCGGCTTCGCCTAGAGTAATATCTCTATCGCCTGTCGTGGAGTGTGTAGAGTTGCAATTCGACATTACTGCACCTGATATGCTGCTTATGTTTGGTCTTTGGTACATCTTTTGATGGATCATTGATGGGATCAACGAGTCTTCCTGTGACGGGTATATAAGTGGTTCGTGGCTAATATGCTCATTTGTATTATTCGGATAGATTGAGGATAAGATATTGTCGTTTGCTATGGTATTCTGTATTGTAGTATGACGCTTGTCTTAATTAGATTTGCCCAAGTCGGGTCCCTCTATACGGGATTGCAGACTGTTTGCCCTCCATGATTTACAAATCAATTAAGTGGCCTGTAAAATACCCATGTTTATAAACGAAGGCAAATTATTGGTGGGTGATGCAAATTTGATCGAGACTCGCATTATGCGAAAAGTTGGTGTATAACACAATTATATGATGTTCGAGAATTATACTAAAAGTTATTAATGTGGCCGAAACTGCCCTGGCATTAGTTGGTGGAGCCTGTGCATTTGTCTCTTGCGAAGATGGTAGCTGGAGGGAGCTATGCTCTCAAGGCTCGCGCTGACACCGCACAACGAGGGAATTAGCCATCCCCTGAGGCGAGTTTTATACTCCTAATGCGCTCCGTAGGTCGATACCTACGCTGACAATGTCTTGGTGGTGACGCCTTATTATACACTTGACGGTGTAACGCATTGATATGCGAGAAACGACTGAATGGTGTTTATTCACCAATAATGAGCTAAAAACTCTTACTGGTTTACCAGTATTTTTCTGCGATATACGGTGGCCGATCTGTTGTCCCTTGAAGTCGGGGGGAGTGCAACCGGTGGACGGCACTCACCGTACACAGCGGGGATTTCCGCTGGAGCTGTGTACCTCCATATATTTTTTTAAAGACAAAAATATATGTTGCGATAGTAGGGTTGTATCGGGTATTTGAGATTAAAGCATGTAAACCCTTTACAAGTAAAAATTTTAATGAAATATTTTGGAAATTGCAATTGATCGATAAATTTAAATTATTATTTTGGCAAATTTTATATAGAGTTTAAGGACTTTAATAATAAGCACCCTATGGCTTCAATAAGCTTGGCGAATCTTTCTTCCTCTATAATTCCTAGAAGAACTAGTTATTACAACTCACAAAGTAGAACAAAGTTCTACAACTAGACGATCACATATAAATATATCATTGGCCTAATATAATATAAAAGAGATGATCTTGGTGGTGTTTCGACTCGGAGACATTTTATGTTTCCGAGTCGATTTCATTAATATACTCCTAATAATCCCTAGAGGAAAAAAGGATGGCTACAATTTGGTGCCGTGACCAGGATATATTAAAATTATATTATATTATAAAAAGTGGGCTTGTAGCCTACAATTTGTTGCTTGTGAAATGGAAAGGATGATTAGAGGAGAGAGTTTGCTTGGGTATTGAAGTCTGGGGGTGGCACAATTTAATGGCAAACATTAATTTCAGATATTCGATGCGAACAAAATATTTGGACCGATTCTATAAATAGTGTTATAAAACAGTGCAATTTATTAATTGTGTTAAGTGAAACAACTATTCAAAAATGAGTAAAGTTCAGAAAAGGAGAAATACCAAGGCAGGATATGTTAATAAGGACTTTAAACTTTTACACAAGCTTCTTAAGAAGACTGTGGAGACTTTTGAAGTAAGGTTTAAAAAATTAGAAGACATAATTAAAAAAGAGAATTCGAGCAAAGAAAGTAGTGTTCTTGAGGAAAACATTGCTTCAATGGATCAAACAATGGATCCAAGACAAAACGTTGTCTATAATATCAATAATATAACCATAGAAAAGCCAAAGTTTGGAGGAACAGAAAATGTTCATCCAGTTACATTTATAGATGATCTCGCAAACTATTTCAAAAAGGTGCCTTCGAAAAATATAGAAATTGATATAGCAAGAGAGTGTTTAAGAGGAGAGGCTAAACACTGGGCACGCATTAATAGTGTAAAATGGAGAACATTCGATGATTTTAAGAATGACTTCCTCAGAATCTTTTGGGGCGAAGATGAACAGAACAAAGTGAGGAGATTCTTAGTCCAGAATAAATGGAATAAAAATACTTATCCAACAATGGTTGGATATTTTCTGTTCGTCATTGAGAAGGTGCAAATGTTATCATATAAGATACCAGAAAAACAAATTTTAGCTGATGTACTAAGACATTATCCAAAGAATGTACAACAGTTGTGGCGTATTGCGAAAATAGATACAATCATTGAAACTACAGATTTCTTGAGAAATTTAGATGATATTGAAAAGCAAGACGATAGTCAAAAAGAATCTTATATAAAAGAGAGGAAGAGGCGATTTAATCACAACTACGAAAATAAACTTAAAGAAAATCAACCGTCTTTTAAGAGATGGCGCAGACCAGATGAAGCAAAGGAGGTGGTTCAACAATTGAACGAAGTACAAGTTGTACAAAATACAAGTGGAAGCACTAATTCAAATTTAGAGGAGCAGAGGTTGAATTAGTTTCCGATTCAATCTTTGATAATATTAAAGGAAACAGTGCATTACTTAGAGGAGCAGAGGTTGAATTAGTTTCCGATTCAATCTCTGATAATTTTAAAGGAAATAAAGCGTTGAATATTCTAATGAAAATGGGGTGGCAACCTGGGCAATCTTTGGGAAAGAATAATAAAGGTTTGCGAAAACCAATATCTGTCTTAGGTCAGTTTGATAGACATGGTGTTGGTTATAAAAATAATATTAACAGTATTATTAAACTTTTAAAAGCCAAGTCAAACTTGCTTATAAAAGAGTTGTTCGTGCAAACTGTGTTTAAGAGTGATGATGACTATACAAAGGAATTTGTAGGGAGCATGCGTTCTGAAATAGATGTATCATTGTTTAATGAAAATGTTGTAGCATTATTAGATACAGGGAGCGATGTTACATGCATTTCAGAAAATTTATTTTTACAACTTAAAAGTGGAAATAATAAATTATCAGTGCTACCTGTTAAAGCGTTACAGATAAGAGGAGTAATAGGGCAACGCAGTACAAAGATACAGCAGATGATTATATTGCCTATTAAGGTTGGTGAAGTAATTTTTGAAACTCAGACTTTGATCATTAGTAATTTGATAAGACCAATGATTTTGGGATTTGATTGGATGAAGGCAAACAAAGTTTTAATTAATTTGAGAGATGAAAATATTGGTTTGAAATTTAGAGTTGGAGGCAAAGACCATTTCATTTCATTTAAAAATAATTTACAAAATTGTATATGTGTTAATGAATTCGAAAAAGTAGATATTATTGAGAATATAAAAATTGGGACCACTTTGTCGAAAATAGATACAGAAAAAATAAAAGTTATTTTAAATAAATACCGAGATATGTTTACGGATAGATTAGGTAGAGCAAAATGTTATGAACATAAAATAGAAATGCTGGATGAAATACCTATTGTTACACGATCATATCCGATACCTTATGCATACAGATCGAAGGTGGAAGAGAAATTACAGGACTTGGAACAAGCTGGTATAATTACGAGGGCTTCAACCCCTTATAGCAGTCCTTTAACTTTTACATTGAAAAGAGATGGATCAATAAGAGTATTGTTAGATGCGAGAAATATTAATAAGAAAATGGTTGCAGAAACAGAGAAACCGCCAATTCAATTGGATGTCTTAAATTCATTTCATGGAGCTAAATATATTACAACAATTGATTTGAATAATGCATATTTTCAAATTCCAATCAATAAGAATGGAAGAAAGTATACAGGATTTAACTTTAATGGAAAATCCTATGTATACAACGTATTACCACAAGGCTTAAAGACTTCAGTGGGGAGTTTTAGCCGAGCAATGAATATAATATTGGGACCACAAGTACAAGATTTTTGCGTAAATTATCTAGATGATTTAGCAATCATAACGACCGGAGATCTAGATAAACATTTGGAACACATTGATATAGTGCTTGATAAATTGAATAAAGCTGGTTTAACTTGCAATATAAGTAAATGTGAATTTATTTGTAAAGAAATAAAAATGTTGGGATTTATCATCTCGACTGATGGCATTAGAACAGATTCTGATAAAATTCGTGCAATACAAGATTTTCCAATACCTAGAAAAATTAAACAATTAAGGGCCTTTTTAGGTCTTTGTAATTTTTATCGAAGATTTATACCAAATTATAGCGAAAGTATAATACCATTATGTGACCTATTAAAGAAAGGGCATAAATTTCTATGGAGTGAAAAAGAAAATAAGGCATTTAGAGATATTAAGCAACAATTTATAAACACTATACAACTCCATCATCCTGATTTTAGTAAGCCGTACTATTTACAAACTGATTGTTCAGGAATTGGTTTGGCTGGCGTTTTATATCAGTTAAATGATAACAATGAGATGCACATTTTGGGTTATCATAGTAAAGCGTTAAAAGGGTCCGAATTAAATTGGACAGTTACAGAGCAAGAGTTTTATGCTGTTATAAGTTGTTTAAAGAAATTCGAAACTTACTTGAGGGGAAGTAAAGTATTCATTTTGACCGATCATAAAGCGTTGTTGTTTATAAATAACATGAAATTATTTAATGGACGAATTACAAGATGGATAATATATCTTGAACAATTTAATTATGAGGTATTACATATATCTGGTAAAAGTAACATAGTTGCAGATGTGCTTTCTAGATATCCACCGGATGGCAATGTTGTACAAGAGAATAAAAATCAAAGTTTAGATATAGCATATACAGAGACAGAACCTAACAATGTTCTAATCGAAAAATTGAAATCTATTTCGAATTATCAGAGGCAAGATTCAGACCTTTTATTAATTATAAATAAATTAAATTCATTGCAAGGCGATGATAACATAGTAGATGAAAATTTAAAGCGTTATAGCTTAAAAGATAATATATTATATTATAAAGCTTATATAAGAGAAATAATATATTTACCAAAGAGTTTACAAAGCGAAATTATTAGCCAAGTACATATTGAGATGGGGCATCAAAGTGCATACAAAGTTATTAAATATATAAGAGAAAGATTCTATTGGAAGCGCATGGCCAAAGAAATCAAAAGGCAAATTAAAATTTGTCATATATGTCAATTAGCTCGAAAGGAAAATATAACTTATGTGGGTCCGTGCAAGTCTATTGTAACGGAGAACATTGGAGATATGGTGATGGCTGATTTATATGGACCATTAATATCAGGGAATTTTGGATATACATTTATTTTTGTTATTCAAGATACCTTTAGTAAATTTATAAAGTTATACCCGTTAAAGCAGTCAACTGCAAAATCAGTCGTAACGAAAGTCAAACATTTTTCGGAAATTATAAAGCCGAAAACTATATTAACTGATAATGGAAAGCAATTTATTAGTAACCATTGGAAAAATTCTATGAGAGAATTAGACATAAAATCGATACATACAACTGTAAGAAATCCAAGACCGAACACAACAGAGCGAGTAAACAAAGAGTTGGGCAGATTGTTCAGAACTTTATGTCATGCAAAACATAAAGATTGGGCTTATGCCTTACCTAAAATAGAAGAATTATACAATAATTCTTTACACGATAGTACAGGGTTTACACCTTGCGAAATATTATATGGCGATAGAACGGAAATGACTTTTGATAAAGTTATTTACAAAGATAAATTTAAATTCGATATTATGCAAGTAAGAGACCAAGTTCGAAAGAATTTAAAAAATTCTAGTAAAATTCGACGGACAAAATTCGATAACAGGAATCGATTGATTGTATATCATATTGGAGACTTAGTAAAAATTCGAAGGTCGACTAGATCGAATGCAGAACATAAGCATATAAGTAAGTTTGACTTGGCTTATGAAGGGCCTTATGTAATAGCCGCAATTCCGTTTGATAATGTTTATACGTTAACAGATCCTCAAACTGGTGTAGTTCGAGGAAATTTAAATACGATTCATTTATTGAGATATTATAAATAATAAATTGTAATTATTATTTAAATAGCATATTGTAAGAAATGGTAAATGTGGGTACCATTATTTGTGTTAGAAATAATTGAATTATATAATGGTAGATGTAGGTACCATAAAGTGTATAGAAAATATTTCAATTTTTTTTTTTTTTTTTGTTTAACAGAAGTTGTGTTTTTATTTTTTATTTTTTCAATAAATAAATGGGATTTGGGTTAGGGCGAATGACTCAATCACATTTGTTGAGAGATGGAGGCAATCATAATTGAGATACAACTAAATATACATTTTTGAAAGAAACAATTAAATTATCAAGTGAATTACATCAGCATATGAGTAAGCGAATGTAATGGAAATTGACAACATCCTGAGAGATGTGATTGAAGGGGAGTTGGGGCGGTCATTCCCGGGGGTAGGGAATAATTATTATATTGAGTTGTTGTTTTATGTGCTCAAAGGTTTGTTTTATTATATAGAGTTGTAGTTTATATGTGCTCAAAAAGGGGAAGTTCAAATTTATACATTAACTACCTGACTTTGTCAGTCATTAATATAAAATTTGGGGGTGGATTGTAACTATCATTATTAAATCATTAAAAGATGATTTTTAATAATATAAAAATATGCTAATAATAGTTATATGCATAACATATTAGAATATCATTACAAAATATTGATATTTAAATTAAAATATAAAGTTACATTATTTGGTCTAATGAAGATATAAATCGTGATTAAAGGTACTTAAAGACCTATAAAACACTTATAAGTAATATAAATACATATTACTATTGATATCGAATCAATACATTAAGGAAAATAAGGGCATAAGAATTACGTGTGTTCTCGTATTGATTTTTCGTGAAAATCATACTAAGTCTAAGGAGTGAGTTCGTGCATTGATTTTTTTTATTGAATTTAAATCCAAAAATAGGGTAATAGGTATTGTATACACTTATAATGAACGGTTATGATAAAATAATTTAAAAATACGAAAGTGAAAAATCCTACGCGAACGGACAGCAAAATGGCCTGTACGTAGATGCACACCCATGACCTTACATATATGAGTAATGCGGCCGGCGTGAAGCGTTGGACGTCGAACTATTGAAATAATTTATTTATTTTGATGAAAAATATATTTGAGGGGAAATATATAAAATGAATAATGCCGATTACTATGTGGTGGTTGTTTTGGAATACGGATCGTATACAAGCGGTATACAGGGTCCAATTTCCGTAAAATGTTGCGTTGTGAAATTATGCTGGAAATCGCATAGACATGTTCTGACGATGAATAAACGTCTATAAACCTATACCGGCTAGGGTGTAGTTGGTGAGTTATTCACTAATTATGCTTTGGTTTGGGAAGAGTGTGTTTTTGCACTTCGGTGTATTAAACGTGCTCAGAACCATGTCTTAGAGCTTCGGCTTTTTGATAATGGGCACTTGGCGTCTTAGAGGCTTGCTTCTATGATACGTCGAGTTTATATGATTTGCCAACTAACTTTTGTACCGAAATTGAATCTGTCTATACGGATGAAAATAGAGGTAGCGGATACTTGTTGCCTAAGCTTGATTTCTTGTTGGTTCGCAAGCATGTCTCGCAAGCGCGATTATACATGCTCGCTACAATAACATTACACGGGTGTTTATTGTGTTCATAATGCGTCATTGATGGTTGCGGGGTGTTGATTGCAAATTTCTCCTCTGAAGCGGCTTCGCCTAGAGTAATATCTCTATCGCCTGTCGTGGAGTGTGTAGAGTTGCAATTCGACATTACTGCACCTGATATGCTGCTTATGTTTGGTCTTTGGTACATCTTTTGATGGATCATTGATGGGATCAACGAGTCTTCCTGTGACGGGTATATAAGTGGTTCGTGGCTAATATGCTCATTTGTATTATTCGGATAGATTGAGGATAAGATATTGTCGTTTGCTATGGTATTCTGTATTGTAGTATGACGCTTGTCTTAATTAGATTTGCCCAAGTCGGGTCCCTCTATACGGGATTGCAGACTGTTTGCCCTCCATGATTTACAAATCAATTAAGTGGCCTGTAAAATACCCATGTTTATAAACGAAGGCAAATTATTGGTGGGTGATGCAAATTTGATCGAGACTCGCATTATGCGAAAAGTTGGTGTATAACACAATTATATGATGTTCGAGAATTATACTAAAAGTTATTAATGTGGCCGAAACTGCCCTGGCATTAGTTGGTGGAGCCTGTGCATTTGTCTCTTGCGAAGATGGTAGCTGGAGGGAGCTATGCTCTCAAGGCTCGCGCTGACACCGCACAACGAGGGAATTAGCCATCCCCTGAGGCGAGTTTTATACTCCTAATGCGCTCCGTAGGTCGATACCTACGCTGACAATGTCTTGGTGGTGACGCCTTATTATACACTTGACGGTGTAACGCATTGATATGCGAGAAACGACTGAATGGTGTTTATTCACCAATAATGAGCTAAAAACTCTTACTGGTTTACCAGTATTTTTCTGCGATATACGGTGGCCGATCTGTTGTCCCTTGAAGTCGGGGGGAGTGCAACCGGTGGACGGCACTCACCGTACACAGCGGGGATTTCCGCTGGAGCTGTGTACCTCCATATATTTTTTTAAAGACAAAAATATATGTTGCGATAGTAGGGTTGTATCGGGTATTTGAGATTAAAGCATGTAAACCCTTTACAAGTAAAAATTTTAATGAAATATTTTGGAAATTGCAATTGATCGATAAATTTAAATTATTATTTTGGCAAATTTTATATAGAGTTTAAGGACTTTAATAATAAGCACCCTATGGCTTCAATAAGCTTGGCGAATCTTTCTTCCTCTATAATTCCTAGAAGAACTAGTTATTACAACTCACAAAGTAGAACAAAGTTCTACAACTAGACGATCACATATAAATATATCATTGGCCTAATATAATATAAAAGAGATGATCTTGGTGGTGTTTCGACTCGGAGACATTTTATGTTTCCGAGTCGATTTCATTAATATACTCCTAATAATCCCTAGAGGAAAAAAGGATGGTTACAGTAGCTTGCTGGCTTAATTCTAATCTGCTTACCTTAAATATTACAAAAACAAACTACATAACTTTTACAAAATATATCACGACTCAACCATTAACAGATTTTCACATAAAGATACACACATGTAACACCAAAACGCACACTAATTGTCCCTGTAATACAATAACAAAAGTAACTAGCACCAAGTATCTGGGAGTAATGATAGATCAGCGGCTGTCTTGGCATAGCCACCTAGAAATGATGATATCCAGGACCCGAAAATTAATATGGACCTTTAAAACTCTCCGACATGTTGCTTCAGCAACCCTGTTAAACAAAATATATATATCGTTGGCACAGTCAGTACTAACTTACTGTATTACTGTATGGGGTGGAGCAACTAAAACGAAGTCGTTAGAACTGGAACGAGCTCAAAGATCACTCATTAAGGTAATGTACTTTAAACCCCACAGATTTCCCACCAGTGAACTTTACTCCATTAGCCAACTGGTCTCTATTAAAAAACTATACATCTTACAAGCCGTGTTGAAATTACACAAATCATTAAGCTATAATCCTGATGTAGTTAACAGGAGACGGAATCACACCGTGGCTCCAGTGATCGTAGTAAAAAGAAGTTTTGCTAAAAGACAATTTGACAGTCAATCGGCTCACCTATATAACACGATTAATAGACATATCAATATTTATCACAAGAATTACCAAGAATGCAAAAAATCATTACAAACATGGTTGAAAACTAAAAACTACGATGAGATTGAGGCTCTAATGACTGCAATATCGTAACCCAACACCTTATATTTATACATATAACTCAGCTCACTTACGCGCCCACTAAAATATACGTACAAACTGGCCCACCACACACATTCACGCACACGCACGCGCACACACACACACACACACTCACGCACAAATATACACACATCATTTATAGTAGAGTTAAATTTTAAAAAAAAGTTTACTTACACCGAAATCATAAGCATATTTAAAACCATGATATGGAAGAGGGGGGTATCCTAACACAGGTATTATTATACTTAAAAGGATACCTCCGTCCCAATATAAAATTGTAAACCGTGTGTTAACGAATAAAACATTTTTATTTTATTTTTTATTTTATTTATACAAATGTACGCTTGCCTGTTACGACCTTTCCCTTAATTTAAATTTAAAACATTAAGCATAATATATTCTTTTAAAAAACCTTTGATAAAACTTGAAGTCGATATAATATATTTCATAATTATGTACCTAAAAGTATTAAATGATTAATTAACTTGTGCAAGTTCGTTTTATTTATACCAGTCACATTTGCAATAAAGCAATCCTTAGATTGTGTAGCTTCGCATTTGTACATGTATAAAACCTACCAATACATTCTTAACCGACAGCAATTTAAAGATATACAAGGTATTATAATAAAAAATCTAAATATACCCAATGAAGCTCGAACCTCCAATCCCACATCACCCTTTTAATTTAAAAAGTTGAATTTCTATGAAATAATAAATATAATATTAAAAAAATATATTTTATTTGAAGTTGGCGTAATCGAAGAGTCTAAAATGGAAATTCTTTTTTCTTTCTTTATTAGCCTTGTCTTTGTCAACTTTTTTAATAAAAATAGGTAATATGTTTTGATTTATGAAATTAAGTAATGTTATTATTGCAATATATTTTGGTATGAAGTAATACATAATAAATGAATTAATAACGAAGTATTGATGAAGTATTTTGCTAGTAAATATAATTTATTTAAATAAGAGGTGGAACATCAGGATCATCAACAAAGCCCTGTGACGGTTTCTTTTCGTCTAATGTAATTCTAGGATCTACGTAGGTTGCTTGTGACTTTTTGGTAATTTTAGTAAAGTCCAGTACGTCGTCAGCAGGCCCAATCTCCAGAAATTCCCTTTTACTTTGCCCAGTATGAAAACTGTTTTGTTTTCTCTTACGTTCTTCATCCATTTGAGTTTTTGAGTTTTTAATTAGTTTTAGCGCCATCTTTGTTTTCACAACTCCATTGACTAAGGGCATTGTTACGACCAAGTGACCCGATATTTGTGAACGTTCGGCTGTTGAGTTGGCAATTTCAACTTCTTCCGGTAGATGGAGTTGAAAAATTTTGCCCTTAATGGTCACCCGTACGTAATTCGTTTGGATGTCAATATCAAGAAGACTACTATCCAAGTGTTTATACACGGCCAAATCTAATACGAATTTATCAGGCTCCGCATCACTAAACATGAATTGAATTTTAGCTTGATTTATGTTAAAAGGTCGACCATCGGAAGCGAACAACTTAAAGGATCTATTTTTCTCTTTTTTTTCCGGTTCGTAACTCTTTATTTTTAGTTGCCGCATGTGTTCTATTTCATACCTTACTTCGGGTGCATGTTCACATTTTTCGGCCCAAAATTTTTTGTTTCTCTCTTCCAGATTCATGTCCTTGTATTCGTTATCCCATTTATTTGTAATGTCATTTTGTAGTCTCACCTTTTGCTTTTGTCGTTGGCATAAATAATTTTCTTGTTCGAATAAAATATCTGATCTTATAATAGGTAGGTTTTGTAGAGCTGCGATGCGGTTTGATCGATCGATCTCCACGCCATCTAGAGTCGTTAGTTGCGGTAAAGTACCAATAACAAAATCGCGGTAATTGTCGAAGTCGGTACAAGGATTTCCAGTTAAGTACAAATTCTGAAGATTGTAATTTCCAACTAAAGATTCAATGCTGACTATTTTACCAATAAAATTAAGCGTTAGATCTAACTTATTCAAAGACTCACATCTGTCCAAGTTTTCGATAACTTCAATGTTATTGAGCGCCAAATTAAGATATTGAAGGCGTTTTAGTTTATTTAGATTCTCTATCTTTGCGATTAAATTGCTTTGCAACAAAAGTATTCTCAGTTTTGGACACCAATCTTGAATAAACTCAATCTTCTCAATGTTTTCTTGGTGTAGCGAAATCTCTTCTAGAGGAGCCAACAGTCGATCATGATGTTCCGCCTTCTTACGCACCATATCCACATCAATTCTCACCATTCTTATAAAACTTTATAGTTTTTAGCTCAGCTTGGTTACTGAAACCCTTTCAACATTTTTCCCGTTGAAAAATATATTGAAATAACAGTCTCTAAGCAACAGTTGTCATAACGAATACAGATTAGAAATACAGCTAGTACAGTAGATTTTAAGTATCGTAATAATCGATTAATAAATTACTGAATAAATAGTGATAATAAATTATTTCCTCCTTTGGAATATAAACACTTTTAAGTGTAGGTATGTAGTAATAAAGGATATTGGACTTTAATTGAATACTTAATTATTTCTATCGCAATGCTTTTGCAATTTCTTTTTAATTTCCTTATGAAGTCGATAGTCTATCAGAACATTGTTATTTACAAAATGGACTCCTTAATCTGAACTAAAGTCTTTATTATTATTGTTATAAGTATCGTCAGATAAATTAAACCATCATCAGATAAGAAATAAGTTGAATAATATTTTATCCTTCGCACGGGTAGTACTTTTCATTTCCTATTTTAGGCCTTTGGGGGATTTAATAGTAGTAACAGAAATCCCTGTGCAAAATTTCAAGTCTCTAGTTCCAGTACTAGATATCCTTTTTTAGGATGTGCGTTGAGGCGGCTATGTATCAGTCAGTTTTTACTTTTACATATTTAGAAGATTTAAGTCATAGTATGTCCAATTATGACAGAAACATTAATTTGTATAAGTACAGGATAGAAGTAGAATAGGGAGCGGGGGGGGGGGCAGCGATAGAATCTACAAGATCTCTGGCGGTTATCTCTCGATCTCGGAGGTCGGTAATCCGTCATTTAACATTCCAGCAGTGGCAGCGAAGCCGCTCCACTCGACCGTACTAAATTAATATCGCCCCGCCGCCGTAGCGGGTATTAAAATATTTTAAACGACGCCATTTATAATATGACGTTCAGATATCAAGTCGCGAGAGCGCAACATATCTTATTCCACGAAACTGCCAAAAGACAATGAGGATGAAGGATTACTATCATCAGGGATACTTGTTATTGTTATTGTTCGGGGTCGGTTCGCGGGACGGGGACTGAGGCGTGGAAAAAACGAGACACGTCGAGATGAAATAAAGCATGACAGAGGGAAAGACGGTGTTATTAGTGAGCGTGGCGAGGCGCCCCGCGGTCTGCGTGTGCTTAGGCCGGTGGGGTAGGCGCGGCGGGGCGCCGCCGCACCGACCCGCAGCGCACACTTATTGAAAGCGCCCAATTTAACATTTTGTTGTTTAAACAAACACCCAGCCTTACGAGGCCTACGAGATTATTGAAAATAAATTCATAATTTATTAACTTGAATTAATATAGTCAAATGAAATCGTGCGATGTGATGTGTCCACATTCTAATGCTTTGGCATGCGCGTTAAAATATTTCTGACATGACTGCATAGCGTAACATTCATTGCCAACAGATGGCGCTATTTGTTATATTTAAGTTAAAAACGAACATATTTGTACATTTGAAAGACAACTTAGCATACGTTTACTAATCGTTGGAGGAAATCATTTAATCTTTTCCGAATAATTTGATTCGGTAAACATGGATGGAGCTAATCATGACAGAAATCTTTACGATACTTTGGTGATTTTTTGCGGTCCGTCAGGTCGGCCGGCGGCTGGCGGTCGAGCTCGGCGCAGCGTCCCAGTGGCTGCACGCGAAAGTGTCAGGACAAGTCAAAACAACCGTCGTCACTCCGACACTATGGCACCGAAAAAAAAGTGTTCTCATAAGTAGTTGCTGCTGCGTTCCACTTATTTCTTATCTCGTGTTAAATTGCCGTGCTAATAAGATGTGATTTATCCGTTTTATTCGCGTATTTTTATTTTTCAGTAACATAATACTCCGCAATATCTGAAAGAATATGAAGCAAGTTTTTTTTGTTAATTCGCGTTTCTTGTGGGAACTGTTGGATCAGTATCGAGCAATTAACTTGCGGTAATGTGTTCATTTTCTAATTATGTGCTATTTTATCAAGTGTGAAGACCTTCATTTTATCGTGGTTTTTAAGTATTTATAAAATTACGTGAATTGCTAATTAATTATGAGATTTTTTAAGACAGCTAACTTAGTGTTAAAAGGTGGTACACAAGTCAGAATCCATTTCTGTTATATTGACGTTCGAACAATTCAAAGTTTGTTATATCGACATCTTTGGCAGCTTTTTCTGTTCCTATATTAATTACTATAGACGTGAATAGAAGAATGTGACAAATCATCGCAAATATCATAAAAGTGAAGAAAAACCCATGATAGTAAAGAGTTCATCTTGCTTAGTAAGTGGTTGGCGGTGATCATCTGACAGTAGGAAACTGATGCTCGTAGATCAGTTAAACAATAATATGACTGATTAAAAGTTTACATTAAGAAAATCGACAACAATCTCTTGCAGTTACGACAGTAACAAGACGCATCGGTTCCTGAAAGCGAAGTGTGCCAGCAGTATCCAATGCTTGGCAATGTTCGACGATCGATGTTCGTAATTCGACGTTCAACTTTAACGATCGATGTTCGCGTTCGACGTTCTCTCGACGGTCTACAGTCAATGCTACACGGTCCACGGTCGGCGGAGCGTGAGCTGCAATCTCGTCGCGGCATCGGAACACGCGTGCAATCAACGATTCGTTTCGGTGGCGCGGACCACTCTCACGTAAATAATTACCGGCGGAGGTCAAATTACAAGGCGCGCGGCTCGTCCGTGCCCAGTCATCAGGTGCGCCGCGCTCGCAGCTTCCTCAGCAAACCTAGATCATGCAGCTCACAGCCAATTGCAGCGCAATGTGATGTTAATTACATTGTTGGTACTATCTTTACGATGTTAACTTAATACAACTGAAATTATTGAACTATATTTTATTGGTTGAGTTCGAATAAAAAAGAAAATCGTATGTCTGGATTAATTGAACACAAATTTTGAACAAAGCAATTGAACGATTGGCGAAAACTTTATGTATTATTGATAAGTACCATCTTATCTGTATGTAACTAGGTAGGTATTAAAACATATATAGTTATGCCACGAACTTTTTAAATATAAAATAAATAAATTAAGATAAAGATTGAGTGATTATTAATTATTAAAGCATTAACAAAGTCAACTAATAAACACCACTACATTTTTGTGCCCATGAACATGTCTGTCTGTCCTGAAGGTGTAATTATCTATTTAGTATGTATTGAGTACTTACTTACTTGACCCGGGTACTAGTCGTTAAACTGCGTCCAAACCACCAGAGGACGGGCAGCAGCGTCCCTTTAAGTATATGGTGGAACATACTGCGATCGCCAACCCGCCTGCCAAGCGTGGCGATTACGGCATAACCCCCCTAATGATTGCGGCAAAGAAAACATGGCCCCCAGTACCCGGCGGCTCCGCCGCCCCTGGCCACGGTAGCGGTCAGGATAACGGCGGGGCAGGGGGTGCTAAGAATCCCCGGCGGAGATACGGCTACCACAATCGACGACAACTGGCCCTGGCAACATTAAACACGCGCACACTGCGGACGCACGAGAGGATCGCGGAGTTGGAAGAAGAATTGAGCAAATTACGATGGGACGTTATAGGGTTATCTGAAGTCCGAAGAGAGGGGGAGGACACGATAATCCTCAAGTCCGGTAATTTGCTCTTCTTCCGGGAAGGAGACCAACAGTCTCAAGGTGGTGTCGGGTTTATCGTCCACAAGTCCCTTGTGAACAATGTGGTGAAGATCGAGAGTGTGTCGACTAGGGTGGCGTACCTGATACTCAGAATAACCAAACGGTATT
Organism: Papilio elwesi; assembly: GCA_029849275.1. Classification (NCBI taxonomy): domain Eukaryota; kingdom Metazoa; phylum Arthropoda; class Insecta; order Lepidoptera; family Papilionidae; genus Papilio; species Papilio elwesi. Next base: position 10,236,180 of record CM056687.1, on the reverse strand, counting down.
CACTGAAGGTCATACAGGTTTACGCACCGACTTCGACGCACTCCGACGACGAGGTGGAAACTATGTATGAGGATATATCACGAGCCATACATAGTTACAAAACCCACTACACCATTGTCATGGGGGACTTCAACGCGAAAATAGGCAAGCGGTATGGAGACGAGCTGCGAGTGGGTAATTTCGGATATGGACACCGGAACCACCGGGGCTGCCTTCTGGCCGGCTTCTTGGAGAAGGAGGGACTCTACATGATGAACTCCTTCTTCAAGAAGCAAGAGCACAGGAAGTGGACCTGGATGAGTCCCGATGGTGCTACTAAAAATGAGATAGACTTTATCATGTCGACGAAGAAGCAAATATTCAATGATGTCTCAGTGATCAATGCGGTTAAAACCGGGAGCGATCACCGAATAGTCCGAGGCACATTGAATATCAACGTAAAGCTTGAGCGAAGTCGGCTGATAAGGTCTACGCTCCGGCCAGCACCCATCCATATCCAAAGTCCCGAAAGCTTTCAGCTTGAACTCCATAACCAGTTTGATTGCCTGGGGAGTAGCGTGGACGATCTAAATGACGGATTCGTACAGGCTGTTCAGACAGTGGGTTCTAAGTTCTTCAAGGCCCACCGTACGAAAGCATCCAAGAGGCTCTCAGACCACACTCTTGAGCTCATGAAGGTAAGGCGAGATATGATTCTGCACTCTTCAGATGATGCGGAACGATACCGGCGACTAAATAGGCAGATTTCGAAGAGCATTAAACACGATATACGGCAATATAACACAAACCGTGTTATAAAGGCTATTGAGCGGAACAAGGGCTCCAAAGTGTTTGCCCGAGATCTGTCTATTGGGAAAAGTCAGGTGTCAAAGCTGAAGACTGAGGATGGCAGAGTTGTTTCCTCCAAACCAGAGCTCTTGAGTGAGATTGAGAGGTTCTACGGACAGTTATACACAGCATCGCAGAAACCCGTCATGGACGTGGCAGAAGACCCAAGAGCCAGATTAACTCGACACTATACCGAAGATATCCCGGACGTCAGTCTCGACGAGATTGGTATGGCTCTCACACAACTGAAGAACAATAAGGCACCGGGGGATGACGGAATCACAGCGGAATTATTGAGGGCAGCTGGAGAACCAGACCTTAAGGTTCTCCAAAAGCTTTTTAATTCCGTCATCCTCGAGGGACATATGCCACGGGCATGGAGCAGAAGTGTGGTGGTCCTTTTCTTCAAGAAGGGTGATAATACCCTACTGAGGAATTACAGGCCCATCTCACTTCTGAGCCATGTCTACAAGTTGTTTTCGAGGGTCATAACTAATCGTCTCGGTCGCAGATTTGACGACTTCCAGCCTCCCGAACAAGCCGGCTTCCGTAAAGGCTTTAGTACCGTAGATCACATACATACGCTGCGGCAGGTTATACAGAAGACCGAGGAGTATAACCTGCCACTGTGCTTAGCGTTTGTGGACTACGAAAAAGCCTTCGATTCGGTCGAGACCTGGGCGGTACTGCAGTCTCTCCAGAGGTGCCAAATCGACTACAGGTACATCGAAGCGCTGAGGTGTCTGTACGAAAACGCCACTATGTCAGTCCGAGTACAGGGTCAGGACACGAAGCCTATCCAACTGCAGCGCGGTGTAAGACAGGGAGATGTTATTTCCCCGAAACTTTTCACCGCGGCGTTGGAAGACGTCTTCAAGGTCCTGGACTGGAAAGGACTCGGCATCAACATCAACGGCGAGTACATCACCCACCTGCGATTTGCCGATGACATTGTAGTCATCGCTGAGACCATGGAGGAACTCGGTATAATGCTCGACGGCCTCAATATAGCCTCCGAACGAGTGGGTCTCAAGATGAACATGGATAAGACGAAAGTTATGTCGAATATCCATGTTCCACCCACTCCAATAACGATCGGAGACCGTACTCTCGAAGTTGTTGACGAGTATGTCTACCTGGGACAGACTGTCCAGTTAGGTAGGTCCAACTTCGAGAAGGAGGTCAATCGCCGAATCCGACTCGGATGGGCAGCGTTCGGGAAGTTGCGGGATATCCTCTCGTCCCAACATTTACCGCAGTGTCTCAAGACTAAGGTCTTTGACCAGTGTGTGTTGCCAGCGATGACATACGGTACTGAGACGTGGCCCCTTACTGCAAGCACTATTAGACGGCTCAAAGTCACTCAAAGGGCAATGGAGAGGGCAATGCTCGGAGTCTCTCTGCGGGATCGCATCAGAAATGATGTGATCCGCAGTAGAACCAAGGTAACCGACATTGCCCGAAGAATTGCAAACCTTAAGTGGCAATGGGCCGGACACATTGCGCGCAGAACGGACGGCCGATGGGGCCGAAAGGTCCTAGAGTGGCGGCCACGTACAGGTCGACGCAGCGTAGGTAGGCCTCCCACACGATGGACCGATGATCTGGTCAAAGTTGCGGGAGCCCACTGGATGAGGGTGGCAGAGGATCGATCTTTGTGGCGATCAATGGGGGAGGCCTACGTCCAGCAGTGGACAAATACCGGCTGAGACGACGACGACGATGTATTGAGTAAAAAGTGTTATATGTAATATATAGCACAAGCTATACTTAGTTTGGGATCAGAATGCCGTGTGGGAATAATGTCCCAAAATATTATTATATCGTTATAAATATAGGCCAATTTACACAACATCTCAACGCTCATGAATTATTTTGTCTATTGTCTATTCCGCAGTAAGGGAACCTTGTTTCAGTGAAAGTTTTTAAGCATTTAGTTCTGTGTGTTGGATACTTCATGTATTTTTTCTACATTGTAAACGCAGTTGTAAATTGTTTAACTCCGGTTAATTCGTATAATAGACGGACGGGAGGACGGTAATGAGGTCGATTTATTAGTGAAACCATAATCAACGTCGATGTGTTTGTAATTAGCGGGCGCGCGGGGGCCGGGGTGGGGATGCGGTCTAAGCGATAAATTATTCACTCCGCCGCAGTACTAATTTCGATGCCGACAAATTTTCCACAAGCGCAATTTTAATGCCTTTCAAATAATGTCTGTAGGCGACGCTAAATGATAAATCGTCGAGGGAACGCCCTCGAGACGAGTTTAGTGTAAACGAGCGAAGCTCTCTTTCGTCTGCCGACTGTCGGAGGGAGAGAGAGGCGTCTGCTAAAAAAGGAATGTGTTAGATGAGCTCGCGATGGTGTTGAGGTAATAACAGGGCCGGCGCTCGCCTTTGAGCCGCCGCCGCCGCTGCCGAATATTATCTATCGGCTGCAATTTGAATATCATCCAGGCCGCGAAATAGTTTTCAATTTCGCATCCGATCCAGATCGTTAGTCCGTTATCCGTTTCTTATGAACGTACCTTACATTTTATAATTTATTTACGCAAAACTAGTGATCCGCCCCGCTAGCTTCACCCTCTTAGCCGTTTCGGAATCTATAGGGAAAATACACACATTGCCTTTTACGTAAGATATATATATACACCTGTAAAAAACAAAAACAATGTGTCCCACGGGAACCGTTTACATTATACGGCATAGTCTTGAATAGCCTATGTGCCCCAGACTCCAGACTATAATCTATCCCTGTGCCAAATTTCATCAAGATCCGTACACACTACCACCCACTTTTGCGTGAAGGAGTAGCAAGCATCCATATATATAGAATTTCGCATTTATAATATATATATATATATATATACATATATATATATATATATATATATATATATATAAAAAAAAGAGAAGTATAGATAATCAAGACTATGTAATTCACATATAATTTCTTTAACACCTATAAAAATGGTACAATGATCGATTTGACATCGGAAGACGGTGTTACAGCTTACAAATGATTTATTCATATGGACCTTCCAACCACTTAGACTAATCACCGTGGTACTGATCAAAAGTAGTGACAGACGTTTCAGTTTGTGAGTCTGTACAGACTCATAAGCTGTCGCCTCGGTCTAAGTGTGCCCTGATAATCGATGAAGGAGAGAACCTGCACGCACATCACACATCTAACGAGATACCAACGACAGATGTGGAAGGAAAGCCTTGGAATTGAGGCCCGTTGCACCAGTATTGTACTGGTACAACGGAAGAAGAAGTGAAGGGCGGCATCCTTCCAGATATACCAATGACGTCATAAAGACGGATTAAGGAGAACCGTAGATGGTATAAAGCAAGAGAAGGCCTATGTGTAGCATTACATACAAACTGTTAATGTGTTAATGACACATTGTATTAGACTCGTAGTTTGGAAATCACCACATATATTTTATATTTAATATTTAAAAAACTGAATTAATAAAATCAACTTTGACGTACATTGACGCTAAAGTAGGTAGTCCAGGAACGCGACACTGGTTTGTGGGAACTTAAACAAACAAGTTAATCGTATTTATTCAAATGCGTAGTTGCAGCCGCGGCTGAACGGGGCTCATGAATAGGCATGGCGGCCGACTGCATCGTCACTCCAGATTGGGTCTGCGCCGATGAAAACAACACGTTTTATGCTAATATTGCGCCGCTGCCACCCCCCTTTTGTGCTCGACGGATCGGAATTAATGTGTTACCGTTTGTCTTTAGATACATCAACTGCCACGGTTCCAGCTAAATGATTATACTGAAAAGTTTATTATGGAAAATAATTAATATAATTTGTTTACCTCAAATTTCTTGTATATAAATAAAATTAATCAAGCATTTTACTAGGAAAGATGTTTAATTTTACAATTTGTACGAATGTTGCGTAGTTTATTTTTTTGATACCATTTTAACAGTGGCAGACCTTTGCAACCGCCGCAGTAGCGGTTGTATGAACGGGCTGACTAAGCTTTGGTACTAGCGCGACGTTTCGTCTGACAGGTGAGGTGTCGGTGGCCTAATTCTCGTCTACTTACCATCCTTCAGCTACACGTATTCCTCCTCTGCCATACGTAAAGCCGGCAAAGCAATCTGATCGGTGATTTCTGATGATTCGATCTAAGTTGGTCAATTAACATTACGTGAACCGCTCACTCCTTGTATCATGAAATTATTAATTATTTAAATTGGCAGTTTTTCTAGCAAAACGACTTCAAGTCAAACGGGAACTAGATATAAAAATTGGTAAACTAATATGCATAATATGTTCGCAATATGCTAGTAATTCGACAAGTAATAATATTACAGTACCATCTTAAGGTGCAGCCAAGCCGGCGCAGGGGCGGGGATCTGTCTATCAATATTAATATAATGGTATTGTTCAGCGTAGTGGGATGTGACCAGCGACCTCAGTGACACTTGTTTGTTTTCGGTAGTGTAATGTGACAGCTACCTATTGTTTTTCACTATTCTGGCTTATTTAATTTAAATGCTACTTTAAGTTTAATAAACATTAGATTACATTATAAAAAGTGTATAATTATTTTGTGTAATTTATATAATAAATGTACCATCTTGTATACCAGTATCAAAGAAGTTGATGTTTCGCATGGTATCGATTACACAACGCATACTTGATTTAATTGTGAATTCGATAAGTGATTTGAAAGTCACATTGCTTAATATATAGTTGGAAAAAGTTGATCATTCAACATCCTATCAAAAACATCTTAACTGTATGTCAAATTGTTTGCACAGGCTCACAAGGTCATAATATTTGTACTCATAAGGTAAGATTAGATCCGATTTGTTCTAAAAAATTTAATCATTCATTATTTTCATGCCCAAACAATCGTAGCTCTAAGTTTTCTCGTTCACTCATATATTTTTGTAACATCATTTTCTTTCTAAATTAGTTCTTACAATATTTTTTATTGAAATACGTGACAGTTTGAAATACGTCTTGGGGCTAAGACGATACGAACAATTCGAAATAAAGTTACAATAGAGTAAGCTCAGCCGTCTTGAGTTAGTGCTGCTTTAAATCCCTCGTAAGTCACACAATTATTGCACGTGTATTGGGGGCCGGGAGCCCGCCCCTACCATTAGCTGGCGTCGCACCCTCGGCTCTGTCCGCAGCTAATCCGGCGGGGAAGTGGCTAAATATCTTGTGCAAATAAACATTCGGGGCGCGTATTGTGACCGCGCCGGCGAGCGTGGCTGTAGCCGATCGGATTATGCGGCTCTCGCTATCATATCGGTGTACGTAATGAGCTCCAACAATACAAGATTTGCGACGCAATCTGCAACCATGTGCTGCTCATATTTTAATGCCGTGTTGTTATTGCGATTGCTTTATTTGTTTTAGCTGAATTTGTTTAGAGGGTGTAGATTTAATACATATAGCCTTTATATGTCATAAAACATACTCGAACGACGATTTTACAGTTGTGTTTATCCAATTAACTTCATTCAACGTACGTAGGTACTACTAAAAACGAATTAAATAGTATGTTAATTTATTATTAAAACAAAAAATATGCAATTATGACCTTATTATTAAAATGAGTGATAGAAGACTTAGAAAGCGTCGTAAGAATACATACATGTATGTATTTATTGTATTGGTGATATAACCAAGAAGATATTAATGCTTTACAAAATAGCCAACATATGCTAGTTTGAAGTGTATCTTGTATTTGAAACAAAAAATATATGTTCGAAGTGTTACTTATTAAATATAGAAAATAGAGTTTTCATTGAAGCCATTCAACCATATCATTGACCAACATCAAAAACATAATCACTAACATTTGGCAATAACATATTTAATAATGTGCAAAGGAATGTTGCTTCTAAAAGAACCTCTGTCTACTTACTTTTAAACATTGGCAAAGGATAACAATATACGTCATCGAAATCCAATATTTCAGTCCGGAAATGATACAGCTCGAAGAGAACCAAAGCTCGCCCGTCGGGGTCGGACGAGAGGGCCATAAATAAAGCGAATTGTTTGGCCATAGAATGTTCCTAAACAACATTAAGGAACGAATGTTTGAATTGTCACTTTGTCACCATGTTTAGGTGAAAGAATCGCCGCTGGAGACGGCTGGGTGGGGGCCAGGGGCGCCCCGCGGGGGTCGCACTAGCATACCCCTTGTCTCTCCTTTAAAATTACCTTAAAAACATCTTTTGCATTATAAATAAGCGATGACAACGTTTTCGTTTTGGCGTTATCTTGTTTTAGAAGAACATCGCTTAACGAACAAGATAAGCCGTTTCTACATATTGTTCTTGTTTCTTTTGATTATGGTAAGCGAATTTTGATATGATCGATGTAATAAGGAAAGATTAAAATAAACATCATAATTAGAATATATACCGTGAATTATTTTACCGGCCTTTTTATAAAGCTGTTGTATGGTAAGTATGTACTAATATTATAAAGAAGTTTGTTTGTTTGTTACGCTTTAACTCTTTAACTACTCAATCGATCATCATGAAATTTGCACGTACATTGTCCGTGGTACAGAAAATGGGGTACTTTTTATCCCGAAAATAAGAAACCAATGCTTGCGAAGCCGCTAGTTTAAATTATTTCGGGGGAATGTTGTATGTATTTTCTATAATATTTTTCGCTGTCTACATCCTTGCAAGGAACTTACGCAATAAATCAAGAATTAACGCAAGGAATCAATGATCGTTTCCATTGATGATTAAGCTTAAATTATTTTGATTTAGACGATGCATTAGACAAAATATAATATTTAACATGATCCCAATGAATGTCAAGAGGCGGTGTAATCTAGGAACCCTTGAGCTTAACAATACAAATAACGTCCCGCTACAACTTTCCACGTAGCAGAGCATATTATGCCAAAAAAATTATCGTAAAATTCTGCCAGTCTCTTATTGAGCAATAATTGTTATGTTTCAGTCAATTAAAACTATATTTTACTTAGTGACTTATATACCTAAACTTACCTCATGAGTCATTTCTTCTGTTGTAGAAACCGTACAAAAATCTGTTGAGTATTTTTTTAGTATTTCGTTTTCACGACCAGCATTTTATTTTATAATATTTTAATCCTAACTAACATTATTAATGTGAATGTGTTTTTGTTGTTTATAATGCTTGAACCACTTAATGAGCCAACCGATCAATCATGAAATTAAGCACACATATTGTTACAGAAAATGACAAATGGAGTACTTTACCTTTTATTATAAAACAGTTCACAGCCAACAGTTTGTCTATGATAAATAAGATTATCATAGACTAGGCCGTGCTCTATAGAACCCGGGTAGAATCTGGAATAATAGTAGGTAAGACAATGATATCTTATACAATAGATATGTTATACTCTTACATAACTAACGTTTAAAAGAGTTCACAAGACAGTGACAGCAATATCCACACAAATATCAAATGTTACACCGTTAGGATAGTTTAATTAAAATAATAAGACAATAGAGGACAGCTGGTGTTGGTGACCTATGCATAAATATAAACACATGATCTAAGCTGAAGGCGTCCCAATTGGAACGCTTTCGAGTCTTTACTTTTCAACCGTTAATGTCATCTCCTACTTTTTGTATTATCATTGAGGTGTATCTATCGGAAGCTATTTATGTATTTACCCAAGTTTTAGTTTACTAATTTTTGTTCCATTAAATGTCCTAGGGATTGTCTTTACAGAAATAATCGTTAAAATGTGTACAGGGGATGATTACAAAACGTTGTTAGAATAAGTCGCTGATGGCAGCTGTAGCGAAGTGGTAACATACGAAAAGTCCAGTTTATAATTCTTTTATTTAATTTGTAGTTGCATTGTGCCGATGGTTGCCATTGATCGGGTCATGTTTCCGTATTTACAATTTACTTGCGGAATCCGGACAGAAGTCAAGTTTGACAGTGTCAACATGTCAGAGCGACAATGGTCGTCACACGTCAGCCGCTGTCAATCGTGGAGCATGAGAAGCGGGCGCGGGTTAGTGTTGCCAACGTGGAATGTAAAAATTACGGATATTTTATAAGATGATAAATTAAATTTAAATTGATATGCGTGTAAATAGTCTGATAGTCCACAATTAAAAAAACAGGCACGTCTGTCTAAAATATATAACTTCGATTTTGGTTATTAGTTTCTGTTTCTGCTCCTTAAGTAAGTCTCCTTAACTTCCCTCTAAATCCGTCACTGTGAAATGAGAATAGATATATGACTGTAGATTTAGCTTGGAATTATTACATCAAACTAACATTCAATAAAGACAAAAAATGACCTTTCTTCAAATGCAGACTATCTCCCTTTACGCGTTAATTTTGGTGAACGTAGTACGTACTCTGGGGACAACCGTTCGATGTAAACGGTTCTGAAGAAACGTTCGAATGAACAAATTCCTGACGTTGTTTAGTGGATGAAGGATCGCTCTCCTGACGCGCGTTACATTCGTTCCGGTAAATACCGGCAGCTTAAGTGCTTTAAGATTAATTGTTGCCGCCGTTAAAGATACATTCTTATATTTAGGCGGTATTAGAAATATTTTTTTTAAATATTATTACAGAACTTCTGTTCGTCGTAGATACACAATAATTACAGTTGCATTAAAATATACCTATTTATATGTATATTACACGTAGAATGTTAAAAGTTAACACTTGAGTTGAAATATTTTGGGTTAAATTTATTAATGAAAAAGAATAATGAAGTCACACAATTTGTAAGTCATCGAAACTAAGCACGAAACTAAGCATGGAATCCCTAATGCTTCACAATTATGATTGGCTCGCTCGCTTTATCGCTTAGATGACGAAAGACTCACGTCGACGTGGTCGTCTTGCAATTTCAAATTTACTTCATTAGGCTTATTCTGTCGTTAAAGTTTTAACTAAATGAAAAAATAGAATGAGAAAAATAATGTTCGTTCAATTCATCGTAATTTACGATGTGTATATAACTCACAAATAGTCTAAATATAATTTGAATGACATTTTGTTGTATTGTATGAGCTCACACCCGATAGTTGGGTACAAAGGCTATAGACCGGGACCAGTTCGCAAACAAACCCGCGTCACCGGGCCGTACAATACGAGATTAATGGGCCCCTTATTGTTATCACTCGATGCTCTTTACGTGTTTTGTGGCGTCGTTTCACGGCGCATAAAGCTGATTAAACATCGATGAGCGTTAAATCAGTGCATAATGCAAATAGAATGACAACAAAAACACGCCAATTCCAAGTCTTCATTGCTCAGAGTATCATAAAAACTTTATACGTCAAAAGTAAAGCAAATTATCTGTAGCGAATGTTTGGCCAACATTTGATAAATATTTCGTGAATGAATTACGCCGCCCGAACATCTCGAACTCATCTCTTTCATGAACAATCGGAGTCCTGCATTTTTGTATGTAACAAGGTAAACGAGCAAGCGAGTCGCCTGATGGTAAGTGACCACTACCCGTAGGCATGCGCGATAAGCAAATAAGTCGCTGATGCGTGACTATCTTTAATGGACAGAGCGGAGGATCGACGGGAAAAAGGATATATATTTCCTTTTCCCCGTCCAATCCTCTTCCTATTCCCATTCTAACTTTATAATAAAAGGACGGTAAATGAAAGAGTATTGAAACTCGGCTTCTGGCATCGAACGAAACGCAGAAATGTTTCTGTTTCACGCCTGTCTATTTGCCTGTGTTATTTGAAAGCTATGCCCAATCGAGTATCGTTGCTTGAACAGCAAAGTGACTACAGACGCGAAATGCCATCGAAAATTATCTCCAGGATTATTACTGATACTTTTACACCAGTAAAGTTAAAATAATGTAGGAGTAAAACGTTATTTTCTCGTTACATGTAAACTTATATCTGTATTAAAGGTGGAAAGTACTACAAGCTATATAAACAATTAACGATGTCCTTTAAATATTATTGATGGCAACGTAATATCGGCTCGATGCGTGTGCGGCTCGTAAACTTGAAGTGTGTTGCGATGTAGGAATCCACATAAAACCGTGTAGATGTCGCGTGGTCGGCGCGGCACGAGTGTGGCCATAAAACGCGCGTTTTTTGTGTCGCGGCAACTGTCCGTCTGTCGCCTTATCGTCGTGTCGAGTTGTCGACGCCTCCGGCCGGCCGCAATCAAAACACAATTCGAGGTGCTCGTTAAAAATGATATAAAGTTTAATTTACAACGCTGGCGCGTCTCGGATTAACTGCTATCGGTAATGTAATGTCCACAGTCAGCTCCGAAGTGAAAATTGTTTTCATTGTCCAAATAATATTAACCGTTTTATTGCTTAATGTTCACACGACTGCTTTCTTATGTACACTCGGTGTCAGTTATTTCGTGTAAAGGTTCTTTACTCGTATATTGGTCGCATACATCATGGTCACAGTCACCGTACCGTATTAAAAAAACACAGATGATAGGTCTTTAGCTACTTTACACCAGCTTTTGGTATAGAATTCTAGCTCCTATCATTAGGTAATCGTAGATGTTATAGTTAAGAACAATGATGAACAAATCTAGATGTCTCGCTGAATGTTACTGCAGGGTCATTTGAATGAAACCGTCATTTAGGGCTTCCCTTTGTTTATTTCCGTTAACCGGCTAGCCGTTAACTAGTATAGTTGTTAAATGAAATTACTTCATTACTGTTTCACAAATATAATTTTATAAAAAGGCACATCAATTATCATTAGCTGAAAGTTACATCGCCCCTTAGTAATATTAAAGAATAACTTTTTAATATAATATCGAAAGTGCAAGGCAAATTTTAATATGTGAAGTGGCTATATCCTGGATATTCCCTTTGAATATGCCTTAGGAATAGGAAACTGCTCTAGTGTGACACGTCCCAGCATTAGGCCCGGGACACACCGGCCGCGGTCGCGCCCCGCGGTGCTCGCTTTGTTTACGAGTGTACACTACTTCCACTACAATGATTTACGGACCGCCTTGTACCCATAAAAGCGGGGACAACGCACTAAAAGATACAAAAGGTGCTAAAGAAAAGTAATATATTTTAAGTTGGACCGAACGGATATAAAAGTTTGGTGAAATATATCAGTTTTTTAGTGCTGAGTTGGAATGTTTGTTTATATGGTGGATTACGAACGCTCACTCAATCTCATTACAGCGCTTTAACTGTGCTTGTACCTTTCAATTCAAAGTCCATTGAGTATTCATTTTGTGTATCTTTTTAAAAATTTCAATTTTACACAATATAAACAGGCGTTCTTCTGTTCGCAGTTCCTGCCTATTCTATGGTCCCTGGTTCGATTGCCGGATGAGAACGATACATTTCATCTCTTTAAAAAAAACACATCTGAAACCCAATAAAAAGAATAGGTAAAATAAATAATAAAAAAATTGTGAGGACTTTTATCAATCATACGAAAAAATACTAAAAAAACAATAGTAAATATTATAAGCGTTGTTCTGTCAATGATTTTGTTTTCATATGCATTTAACAATTGAAGACAATGTGATATTTTTATTAGAGAAGATAAAATATTAATAAGAAAGCTATAATGCCTTCCTGGTACAAAATTCCGCCCTATTAAATATGTCACATTTAAAATCGATTTTCGCGTGAGTTTGTTAAACGTTTATGGTTGCACATAACGAGTGACGTCTGGTTGCTATCGAGGAAATGATTTATTGCTTCGGATCGATCCGACCTCAGACGGCTCTGCTCGTCGTAAAGAACTCATAAATCGAAGGCATGGCAACCCGACACCGCGTCGCGGCGACATACCGCGATGGGACCGAGGTTTGTTTTTTCAGCGACCTTTCACCGGCTGCACGACCTCGGATGTCGACGGCCCACTGCCGTCTTCCACAAAAAATCATTTAAAAATATTCGTACGCGATAATCTATAAGGATTTGCTTCGGAATGAAACGGCCACCCACGTGGGGCCCGTAATTCTTCCCGAACGAGCTAACTTCATTATTGTGGCGTGAGATACTATAGTAAAGAGCACGATTTATAAGTCCGACACGTTGACTTCTGTTTATGGCCGGCGGCGGGGCGCGGGCGGGGATTATGCGCTTGCGTAGCGATTTATGGCCGTGCCTCGATAAAAGCTTAAATACTCTCAACTGGAAATTATTCAATGAACAGCTTTGAATGCGTTGTTGAGATTGTATTGTGGCAGCTACCGGCATGCCGCACACCGCACGCCGGCGTACCGCGGAGGCGGGTCGCGGCTCCGAAAGGTTGAACCTTGGCTTAGATCGAGCGTTTATTTTAATTAGAAACAGGTTCTTTAATAAGCCAAGCCAAAGTGCTTTAAGAAGTAATACTTTTGACTCATGGTCAGCAACAACTATTTGTCTCGACTCTACTGCACCAGTATGAACACAAGGCGAACGGTTTATCATCACTCTTAGCGTTAAAATAGACACGTAGTTTTATTTCTGCCCACCTCATTGGAGTATATGGTAATAACACAGAGCTTAATATAGTCTAGACATTGATTATTCATTTTAATTCTAAAACATTGAACAGCTTGTTACGGGTATAATTATTATAGTGGTTATTTAGGAAGGAGTTCGCTATTTTTGTAAAGTTTTAATAAGCATTCTATTTAAAGCGGGTAAGGTTGGGCTCGGTGGCTGCGAGGCGTGCGCGAAGGGCAAAGGGCGCACTCTATTTCGGTGCGCATGCGCAGAGCAGGGCCGCGCCGGAGCGGGAAGTAAGTTGAAACTAATCCGGCGCGCGGGTGGGCGCAACACGACACCGCGCGCCGCTTACATTTGTCATTTATAATGCGCGCGATTTGTTGCTCCTCACTACAGCCAGCAGAGTAGAGCTTTTTTATGCTCACTCATTCTTTATTCAAATATCCAACGTTCCTTCGCTTTCGCAATATTTTTATGACGTTTTATGGCTACGGCGAGATGAATGAGTTATATGGTGCGTAGCGAGCGGAGACTGTACTCGAAGTGCAGGTACTACAGCTACGTCGAGTTAATCATTTTGAGGACTCCACAGGGCCGTGTGGAAAATGAAGCTTCATTGAGGATAGTTTCTAAAGACTGCATATTAATTTAAGTTAATGAATAAACTAGTGTCTACTAGTGTCGTGCCTATGTGATAATCGAACGAAAATACCGACGACGGCAATTTGTTCCGACTCCATTGCTGTACCGTACCATTGCTGTACCGTACCATTGCTGTGTGTGAAGGATAACGGTGCAAGGAAATCGTTGATAAATAATCAGTCGTAACTGGTGATCAGAAAGAACGTTAACGATTGTTTCCGCTTCGAGTAGTCGCGTATTGCGTTGTAGAAAATTGATTTCCGAAGCAACGCTCGTCGGCGAAAACTTCATTTCACGCCTCGCGTGTGACCGATCTGTTGCCGATTTGATTACCGCGACTTTTAAAACGAAAAGTCGTAACTTTCAGCTTTCTAATATTGCACAATGCGCACCTCGGCGTCCTGTGTGGCCTGTGTGGCCGCGCCACGTGTGTTCCGTCTCCAACAAATATTTGTCGAGACCTCATTGAAGTTTTGTCGTTCAATTTTTTTTAAATACCTACATACAAAAAAAGTGGGCGCCAATATCCAATATGGCGTGCATTTTGCGTCTTTGCGCGACTTTGCTTCAAAGTAACAATGCCTTTACACTTTGTGTCCCTTTTCACGGCACTATTCTTCTAAGTCTATGCTTTTAGTTTTTATGATCTCGTTGACTTTACGAATGAATTATACGTGTTGCAGTGTGGTATACAATGTTTTGACAATTTAAATACTATTTGGTTTCCGGCATAAACACGAATGTATTTCTGTACGTGATTCAAAACCTGTTAGTTAGAAAGATGTTCTATCAATTTTATTACACCATTCGAAAGGTATATCACGATTATTTTAACTGTGATGATTTTATGTAGTAATGAAGTAACTGGTAAACAATAAACCTCACGCCAAGATGTACTTGACTTTGGTTTCTGTTACTATTACTGAATTACACACTTACCTAACAACATCGGTCCGATTTTCTCAAAGTCAAAAATGTGAAATTTGGGCAATACATATAAGGCATAAAGGGTAAGGTAAACCGAAAATCGCTTGAGATATTTTATAGTTGTAATGAGGTACATACATACGTCATGATTGGGTCGGAGCGTCATGACAGCGAGAGCGGGTCGCTATGCAATATTTCACTTCTGCATGCGTCCAATAGCTACATATATACACGAACGCTCGCGAACCCTGAATTGGTTGCTTCGTATTGTTCTCTCATTTCTGCTAAAAGGAAGTGAATTATTAAATATCTCGCTATTGATGTTCAGCAAGCGTATAGTGAAATATTAAATGTTACAAATAGGCCACACGCAATGTGATGTTGAGAGCACTCAAAACTGACGAGTATGTGTGTATGTGTATAGAAGTCACCGACCGATATCGAACTTTGTTTTTTTTTTATCTGAGAAGGTGGCAAACGAGCAAGCAGATCACCTGAAGTAAAGTGAGCGCTACCCATAGACATCCGCAACAAGCAAATGTGTTGCAGATGCGTTGCCTACCTTT
Organism: Papilio elwesi; assembly: GCA_029849275.1. Taxonomy (NCBI): domain Eukaryota; kingdom Metazoa; phylum Arthropoda; class Insecta; order Lepidoptera; family Papilionidae; genus Papilio; species Papilio elwesi. The sequence continues at coordinate 10,220,766 of CM056687.1, read as the reverse complement.
AATGGACAGAAGAGGACATATACAGGAAAAAGGATATTTCCTTTTCCCCGTTAATCCCCTCCCCGTCCAATCCTCTTTCCCTTCCCATCCTATACCTTTTATGAGGAACGGGTGGGAAGGGGAAGAGGACTGAAATTAGGCCTCCGGCACCTCACTCATCAGACGAAACGCAGAGTACTTCTAATTCACGCCTGTGTTCCGAGAGGTCGTGGTATTTCACCGGTCGAGCCGGCCAATTCGTGCAACAGATGTTGTTGTTGCGGACTCAACCACTGTTAAATCTTGTTTATAATCGGACTAGGAATATTATAAACTGGCAGCGAATTTGAACTGCACGAGTCATTGACAACTTTTATGTATTATATAATTGAGTTTACTATCTCCTACTCTTAAAGCTGTACACAACTTGTGCATACAACATTTGTGATGTTAATTTAAAAAATATATATTAAACAAAATCAGACTTCACAATAATTAAACAAGTACGAATGGGCCGCTCGACCGGTGGAATACCACGACCTCACAGAAAACAGGCGTGAAGTAGAAGCACTCTGTGTTTCGTCTGATGTGTGAGGTGCCGGAGGCCTAATTTTAGTTCATACAAATCGTGCTTACCCGCGTTTCAATAAAAATTTCAAGTTACGTTAATTCTTGACTTTTGTTAAAAAGTCAAGAATTAACGTATACGTAACGTAACGTATACGTAAGGGTTAGAGCAGAACGAAACGTTTGAAGAAGGTTAGGTAGGAAGGATAGGTGAATGGGAAAAAGTAATGTATCGTTGGTTATAGATAGATGACACAAATCTTTGATTGTGAACCGCAAACTAAAGATTAGGTCCTACTGGCGCACAGCGATCTATCCGTAATCTTAGGTTATTGAAACTGGCCGAAGTGACAAACACTCGCCTTAATCTTTTTTATTATTATTTTAACTACGCTATCCTTTGTGCACAATTTGACATCTGTTGCTGTCACTGGTGTTTTTGTTTATTTATATATACAAGCTGAGTGCGATCGGATTTAGAAATTAACAGATTCTGTTTTGAGTTACTTAATACTTAATTTATTTCTTATATTTATATAACTATATTACAATAAATAAAAATAATCAGCCTTATGTTGAATGTATGGATTTTTACTAACGAGTTTGAATATAACACATAATTTTCCTTTGCCGTGGGTTTCAGGGCGGACAATGTATGCGTATCTTTGCCACCGAGCGAAGCTTGGGACGGTTGCTAGTCTTTCTATAAAACTTAACGGCCAGGGGTATAAAGGCTCAATCAAAAGTTAGTTATAAACAAAGTTAGCTTCACGAGTTCTCGTTACTTTCGCGATACGATCTCTAGATCGACTAACATTTTAATTGCTTAACCAAATTGCATTCGAACGATCATAAATACTTTTTTATTTTACTTGAAGCCGCAGGACATTCACCTGGTGAAAAATGAATTCGAATGCCCTCAAAAATACAGCGCTATTCCTGTTTTTGTTATACAAAATCCTTGCTTGGACATGTTGATAGGATAAATGGAGAAAGCGTCGGAATCAATTTATGTTGCAAAAGTGAGTGGCAGTTCTGATAGAGTACTTCCTAGAGGAAGTTCCTCTAGATGTAGGTATGGTGGGCAATATTTATTTTAAATTAATTTGATTCACAAGAAAGCTTCCTCTCACTTACACGATCTTACATATTTTGTATGTATGCTTGTTTGTATGTATGTAAAGAAAATATTGAGTTTGAACGTGATTCTGAACCCCTTCAAACCGTCGGATTAATTTGAAGCGTGGCAAACTTATAAAGGACCGACAACCAACCAATAACTTAAATAGTTTGGTTTATTATCTCCCGGGTTAGATTCTAGGCCAGGGCAAAAATTGTGCAGATGAGGTTACCCTACCTAGTATTTTTCAAAAACTATTAATAGGTACTTATTTGTGTTGAGGTCCGCGCTTGTCGTATCGCGACAGGCCCACTTCTTATCTTTACGATATTTCATAGTATCTAATCATTAATTTTTCAGCAGTGTTGATGAATGATGTTGTAGTGTTGTGATGTCTTGGACCGGAAAATAGCGTGCGAGCGAGCGGGTTGTTGAACAAATTAATGAGTAGCTACGGTGAATCGTCTTAGCCGCAGAATTTCCCATTAAATACACATCTTATTTCTTTCATTTAAATAAGAGTACGGCGACATAGGTTTATCCCTTTCGGACATTAGGCCGTTTGAATCGTTAATATAGCGTTCTCTCGCTCCGATCTACTGATCTCTTATAATGGGCGGGACGACGACTACTCACGCGCATGATATACTAACTTAACCAATTCACATTCCAATAAAATCAAACTAAATATTTAAGTCAGTGTTCATTTGAAGAAGCGATATTTGATTTAGTTTATTGTACATAGTTGAGTGCAAGTAAGCCATACGGAAAGACTGCGACTGCTGTGTTCTCAAGCAAAAGCCAAACGATCTAATGATTTCTTTTTTTCATAGTAATCGTTATCACAAATATAAGGGATGTAGAAATAAACGTTTCGGCCGCGTAAGCCAACGAGACTCCATCAAAAATGAGCGATATGATATGGAATACAAATTAAATAATAATGCGATATTGTTATGAGCTTAGTGGGGTGTGCGAGGGGTGCACGGTGAACGAGGGGAGCGGCGGGTGCGGCGACAGCGGGCCGGGCTGGCAGTGGCCGCGCACCGCCCCGCCCGCGCTCCGCCCCGCGCGCGCCCGCCGCGCTGCGCTCAGTCCGCGCTCGGCCGCCGCATCGCATCGCGCCGCGTACGCACTCGGTCAGCACGCAACACGCGCTCATACCTGAACCCTACTACGACCTACGACTATACCTCGTAGCGAATTGAACATAAGTGATTTAGTGTGATATATAAACTGAAGACATGTCCGTGTAGCCGGGCGATGGGTCGGACGTTGGTGAGATGGTCGCTGGCTAGCCGCTAGCCGCTGTTCATGGATGTGGCAGGCGCGTGGCCCGGCAGGATGGTGGCGGAGGAGGGCCGCACGCGGGCCACGGACTTCTCCATCGCCGCCATCATGGCGCGGAGTGCCGCGGAGCCGCGCAGTCCCGTCGCGCGCTCGCCCACTCACATTGGTCAGATAGGCCTAAATTTTATTATCTACTTATAGGATTTTTTCTTTTTTCCAAAGTGATGTTACCTTATGGCACCTTTAAAACAGAATTAGAGAAAGGCAATAAGGCCTAACTAAAGCGTAAATTCATTCGCCTAAGTCGTTTCTGTAGATAACAGCTGCTATATAGCATGCAATGTGAATAGAATTAGGTATTTAATATATTTACAATGTAACAAAGATAATATAATTACCAATCCATGATTATATATTAATACATTAATTTATTAACATAATGTTTGATTGAAACCTGAAAGGGCTTAATTAACAATCCAAGACATAATTTTAGAATAAAAAAGTATTCAGGGTATTTTCTAAATTTAAAGAAAGAAAATTCTGTGTACGCATGATAAATTTAAATTTTGAAAAAATTAAACAAAGAATAATTTAGAACTCTGGTATAATCCGTTAGTGATCTTTATAAACAAACAGCAAATACGAAAATTTCTTTCAAATTACGATTTTCGTGTTTTTGTAACGTTATATAAATGATATCGTTTGATATTTCTTCCGATTACTATAGTTTACAGTTCCTGCTGATGCAATGACATATTTGTATATAGATAAGTTGTAAAAACAATTTACGTTTGAAAGTCAGTCAAAAGTTTAAATATCTATATTTACCTATGTTTTACAGGACGAAAATCTATTCGCACTTAAATTTCTTAAAGTATTGGGTAGTAGTTGTAGTTTTTCATCTTAATTTATAATTAAAAAATACATGTACTTAATTTTATAATATAGGTATACCTACTAACACCTATTATAACATTTGCCCTCGAATTCGATCGCGTCGAAATTTTGAGTTGTATTTTTCTAAGATAAAATATGCATATGTATTTAATCAAAATATATAATTATCTACATTTCATTTCTGCCATCACGGGAATGTCATTTATGACATTTCAATAGAACTGGGACCTCGACTCAATGAACTGTGTGAAGGCGTTTTGTATTGCTACCTTGGAAGAAAGTTTTTACCATGTAATTTTTTTTCCATCGCGGAATAAATGGTAGTCGGTTGGACAAGGTCCGGTCCGAGTACGGAGGATGTCGGAGGGTTTCTATTTATAACTGTAAGTCCTGTAAAGTCAAAACGGGAGCAAATCAAGGGGCCCCCGTTTGTAACACTCTTTATTTGCTGCAAATATCCACAATATTGACCATGCTGCGGGTATGCTAACATCAAACCATGCCTCTTATTCCTAGGTAGTATCCGTATCAAACAGATCGGCTTGTGTGGCGTGTGGGTGGTCTTCCTCGGGTTTCATTCTTCGCGTCGAAGTTTCCACTGCGAAAGCGATTAATATAAAATATACATTACTAGTAAAGATGAATATGACATTAAGAGTTTAAGAGTATCAGTATAACAACTGTGTATACCATACAACAGATGTCTCCCCTAACTTTAATGGACAGAAGAGGAGATAAACAGGAAAATAGTATTTTGTTTTCATATCCATTCCCTCCAACCGACAAGACCAGAGTGACGGCCCAAGAGCCTACGCCGCACGGTAACCGGCTTTAGAATTTCTTTATATAGGAGATCTTGTGTTCGCGATGATTAGTTAATAGTTAAAAGGAAATAATTTATGGTCATATAATTCAGCCGACGGTTATTGAATTAAATGGCACTCGTGTATAGATACACATATATCTATACTATAGATAGAGATCAATCTGTCAAAGCAGTGAACACAAAGAATTCAGTTATTTAATAATATACATAAAAGGAAATAAATAATATCAAAACAATGAAGTAATATCGTGGGTCCGTCACGTTTTCTTACGGAAATCTTTCGGCTTTATAATTTGAAATAATCGATTAATTCAGTCAGTCTTATAAGAACACAATATCTAACTTGAATTATTCTGCTACCACTCAATTTCTACCTTATAATCACCTGCCCAAACTACTGGGCCTAGACTTAAATATGTACAGAGATTTTCGTTATTACTTAGATGTATATAACATTAAGTGTTTATGAATTTCACTGAATTTAGATTCAGGACTAATTTAATCTAAATGACTAATTTAATTCCAATGGAAGCTGACCTCAGATTTATATTATAATCATATTAAGTAGGGTTCAGATTAGACTTGACAATCGTCGGTCAAATTAAATTGCATGGCGGTTGAAACCGAGGGCACAGCTTGTAAATTACTAAAGCACATTGGTACTGCCAGGGTGGTAATGTTAACACAATTTCTAGTATTACTGTGTCTAACTAAGCAGTATATATATGTAAAATAAAATAAAGTAATGAGTAATTATTTTTAATAAATTGAGGTTTTTGATGTAGTACTAATTCTATCCGCAATAAATACATTATAATTCGTCTTCGAGCAGAAATCCAAACTATATAAAGATGTTATCTTGATCCATAATTGTAGAAGATGAAATATCTTATGAATATTTACACCCCCCTTTAATTTTCTGAATATTAAACGTCAGCAACAGACATTAAGAAATAAATAAAAAATACATTGTATTTGGTGTTCAAACATTAACTAAAACAAATTGTATTAGATCGTGGTATTTAAAGAATATAAAACACCTCAGACGTTTTTTAGTTTAGTTTATGCAGTCGATTCCATTTTTATAGAGTACAGTTACCAATAAGCCAGTTGTAGCCAATTTTACATTTGCTTACTGAATATATATGTATTTCTAAAATTTGTACCGGTTCCCAACGTGGGTACTTTTTCACCATTCAAGGAACTTTTACAAGATATTTTGAGTAGAATAGATTGTACGTTAATTAACCGGAATTATTTGATGAACCTATTTATTTACAATTGTTAACTTTAGTTGTCACTGACTGAATGGTGTTATAGACCTCTGAAAGCGGGTCCAGATAAGTGTAACGTGTAATGTAATTATTGTACTGAAACGCGAATCTCACGTGTAGACAGCACTACGAGCCTTACATGCAACATTTGCCCATGCGCTCGCCGGGGTCCTACAGCGGTCGGTGTTTAGCTCAATCAAAAATTCTCTCGCAGTTTGGCAGTGATTTTGCGTGCTGTCCACATCATGTGATGCTATGTACACGTTAAACTTCTCTGGACCCGCTTTAAGAGTGTAAACAGCAACACATGGTGTGGACCGCTCGCGAGATCAAAGCGAATAATTTAGGTACCTACGAGAAAAAGTTAAGTAAAAAATAAAACATTGCGAGTGATTTTATGTTCGCGCTAAAAACTGACCGCCGATGCATCCCGGGAAGCGCCGGCGCAGGCGTTACAAATGTAAGTAAGGCTCGGTGTGCCGTCTCCACATTAGATTCGTGTTTAATTACATGATAGATTACGTTCTGAAGAGGCATATGAAGAAATGCAATATAGAGCCCTCGCAGTGGGAGACAAAAGCGGCACTGCATCCCGAGTGGAGAATTATCCACCAACAGGTTGATAATTTCGAAGTTGAGCGGCGTAAAGAACTCGACACAAAGCGAGATGAACTGAAGACCCGCCAACCTGTGACCATACATTACAATTATGTTGGTGGAACTTTGACTTGTCCAAAGTGCTCTCGTGCTTTTAGCAACAAGCTCGGGTACGCCAGCCATCAAAGAGCACTTGAGAGGGCAGAAAACCTAAGCCATAACTGAATGAAGTCTTATAGTTAAAATGCTTGTCCAGTGACACAGTCGCCATGGCCGAAATCGGCCTGGATATATCAGATTACATTAAACTTGACACTCGTCTGGACCCCGCTTTAGTTTTATTTTATGTCAAATTACTTCAGAATATGTAAGTCGCCAATAAGGGCATTCCATCTGTTAACGTCAGTATCGTCACTATACGCCTTATACGAAATCGAAACAACGATTACTATTGTTTTTTACTAATATTTCTGTTAACCATTCCCAAGCTTAAACTTGGTTGGAAATTATTTGACGATGAGTTCACGACGTTAGTCTGAAGAATAGCGAATTCGAACCCACGACCATGTTGCGAATGTTTCGCAGTCGTTAACCTTAAGTATCCTTAACCATTAGGCTATTGGCCTCTTGTTTGAATTGTTGCAATTTCAATATTTTGGGTTGTTATATGTATCCTTAAACTTATTTCTAAATAAATCTATGAACAAGCATTTGCTACCTAGCAACATTTTTAAAAGTAGAAAATTAAATCTCAACATTGAGTTATTCTGTTAGGTATCAGTTTTTCTATATTGACTCTGCCATATTGGATTTAAGGTAACATTATACTGTAGCAGCGCGCACGAAAGATGTATCCGATGATACCTTACTAAGTATGTGTCAAACTCGGTCACGATTTTCGCTATAAACGGATGTACCTGACGTACGCTTATCCTAAATTACTTAATTACTTTTTTACAACTTAGAAAATACTTACACGACATCAATCCTTCTATGATGTAAATTAAGTATTTCAATTATACTCTTAAGGTGACCACTACTATTCAATAAAATTCGCAACAATCGCATCGGGTACGAGTTGACATCATTTGGAGCAACTACCAGCAACTGTATGAATCGTATCGGTTCGTTCTCCCGATGATGAATAATTGAACTAAAATCATAACTTTCTTTGTGCATAGAGATATAGAGCTGCAATAGAGATAGCAAAATACATAAAACCTTTTTTTGTAATATCGTTTAATATAATTTTATAATATGTTGGAATGGTAACGTTACATGTTTTGACAAATATAACTTTTTTCCACATGCAAACTATAATTCGAAGCATTATAGTAGAAGTAAGTATTATACGAGGAATCTGCTGACAAAAATATTGAACGTAGAAAAAAGAAACGTATGCGTGCTATGGTCGCGGGCTAGTAATTTATAAAATAATATGCTCACGCAGAGATTATGGATTTCCATTTGGCGCAATCCTGACACACATCTCTCGCTTCTTCTACATCCATACATCTATGCTTGGTGGTTACGGGTACTCCTTATATCGCTCTTCTGCAGTTATTATGGCACTAATCTGTTGGATATAAAAGTTTTCCGTGGGTTTCCCCTACCAACGCTGCCACTCACTCAATTATAAAGGTAATTATAATTAAGTGTGCATGCGATAGGAAATAAAGACACCAGTGCTACTTCGTTTCTCGTTTAAGTTTAAGCATTTGTAAATCCTGTTGCGGTTATGTTAATATTTCCATGTTCCGGTTTGATATACATATACATATATGTGTAACTGAGTACAGCATAAAATCAGAATGTCTTAAGATATTAAACCAAAATGCTGGTCTCTGCAGGATTCACTTATAAAAACTTGTGTAATACAATATAATAATCTAAAACAAACGGTAAACTTGTCCCGAGTATTATTTTCGGAGTTAAACTCTCATATAACATGTTAAAATCAAAATTCTTCTGTATCGTAACCGTTGGCCAGTAAAGGTGGGGGGTTCTAAATACTAATTGGAGTGGTTTGCGCGGGCGCAGGCGTCGTGTTGCGGCCTCGTTCGTTATTTGGGATTAATTGTGCGGAACCGAGCATATTCGACACCGGCCCTTCTGGCCCTTACATACGTACTTATTGAACTATATTTTTATTGCTCCGTAGATGGCAACTTTGTTACTGACAATGTTGTTATATTTTATTTTTAATTGTAACATTCTCGTTGTTTATATTCCTTTTCGCGTCGTAAAAAGTATCAGCTGTCTTTTTTCTATTTATATACTACCAATATCCGTGTGCTTATATACATAAACGTCAGTACAATTTCTTCCAATTTTTAAGTAATATTTTTTTTTGTAAATACACAATTTTGTGTTTTTCATAAATGTATGTGTTTCAATATATTGTATAATATGAAGTTTGCGGATTATGCGTTTTAGACGTAGATTTTTTCATCAATACTTTTATGTTTAAATGGTTTATACCAATGAACAGGTGTGTCGTCGCGCCAGAGCTCGCCGGCATCGCTAAGCTCTGCGGCGTCGAGCTGCCGCAGCCCGGCGCCCGACGAGGACGTGGAAGTGGACGTGGAGCAGTGCTCGGACGGCGAGCGCGACGCCTCCGATCACGCCGCGCCCTCGCCCGCGCCATCCTCAGGTACGTCAGTATTAAAAAAAGCAAATAAAGGTTAAAAAATATGTAAAACCCGAGTAATGCTATACAAAACTCTGATGTCAGAAGGTCGCTAGCAATACTTACAAAAAACCTTCAGATTGTTAACAATCTTGTCAATGTCGCCGTCATATTTTTTTTAAGTTTTCATTCGATTTTTTGATAAAATTTTAAATCCTATTATAGAAATCACCTTTAAATTTGCCGAAGTGGGAATTATTACAACATTTGGTGACTTGTATAGGTAATGTTACCAGAGCAATGGTAGGGCCAACAGCAGCAGGTAGCAGCGGTTGTACAAGAAGAATCATTCATCAAGAATGTCAGATTTTTTTTTATATTACAAAGTGGCAAACGAGCAAGCGGCCCCTGGAAATAAGTACCGCTACCCATAGGCATCCGCAACAAGCTAATGAGTTGCAGATGCGTTGCCCACCTTTATGGACGAAGGAGGACAAACAGAAAAAAGGATAATTCCATTCCCTGTCCATCCCCTCCTCATCCGCCAAATCCTCTTCCTCATCCCATCCTTTCCTTATTAGAAAAGAGTAGGAGGGGGAAGAGGACTACAATTAGGCCTCCGGCACGTCACTCATCAGACGAAACGCAGAATACTTCTACTTCACGCCTGTCTTCTGTGACGTCGTGGTATTTCACCGGTCGAGCCGGCCCATTCGTGCAAAAGATGTTGTTATTGCGGGCTCTAGCACTGTTATAAACAGTGATTAAAATTCTTCTTAGTTTCTTAACAATAGTTATTTCCTAACTATAAATATTCCTTTACTTTATGCTGTGTAAAGCACCTATTTAAGATAAGACGATAAGTGGATAGCATTTAGGCAAACGAAATGGGTGTTTGTCAGTTGTTTGATCAACTCCGATTGGTTCTCTGTCAGAGTAATTTTTCACTATTATACATTTTAATTATATACGAAAGATAAATGTGCTTGCACAAAACGCTTGGCACGTCGCTTGCTGTGTAAGCAGAACAAAGACACATTGCTGTAATTACACATTTCACACACACAATACCTTTGTACAACGCTTGCGAGGTAAAAAGTAAAGTGAAGTCATAATTACTAAGGTGATGCATCGCGTTCTCACAACATCGCCTGCGCGTGAGCCGGCGACTAATGTCGGGATCATTGTAACACTAGTAACTGTTTCGATAAAGGTTACGCTTAAATAACAAAAATAACATAACTTAACTGTAGAATAACCACACTGACAGGAACCTAGCTCTTACAATGTGGGAGCTAAGTTCTGTTTCTAATTGAAGGAAACATGTAATTCCATTAATATTGTGAAGAGGATTGATTTGTTTGTTTGTAATGGGTAAGCTATGTATGGATCTTAATGATGCTTCTATTATTAGGAAGCTGTGTGGCTTATTCTTTTTCCAATTCGTCCAAGGATGATTTCAAAAAAGACACATCTGATTGTATGCACCTACGGCTTAGTCACAATGAGATTTTATATTTAATTGTGAGGTCATAAAAATTGTTTTTATATGTATAATAGCAGAAAATTGCAAATGAGCAAGCGGTTCAGTCGTAATCTGCCTTAAATGGACAGACGAGCGATTAAACAAAAAAAAGGATTTTTCCTATACCTCTCCTTCCCCGACAAATTCTCTTCCCCTTCCCATCCCTCCCATATTAGAGAAAGGTAAGAAGGGGTAAAAGTAGAATTAGTTCGATTAGAACTTGGGACTTTATTTATTATTTTAATAATTGGAATAACTAAAGCAAGCATCGCTTCAAATGTTTAATCTAAAAGTATTATTACAGAACTGGGTGAGAGAGACACGCCGTCGCCGGCGCGGCCGCTGCCCCCGGCGACCTCCTGCAACTGCGAGGAGCTGTTGTCCGTGGACTGCCAGCTGGAGACCAAGGAGCTGTGGGACAAGTTCCATGACCTTGGCACCGAGATGATCATCACCAAAACTGGCAGGTATGCTTACATATAGCAAGCGGCAGTAGCTCTGGTTTTACCTACGTTTTTTTATCTTATGTAAAAATAATAATGCTTTGAAATGACAATGACCTTCATTAAATCTATTTTGTTAAATTAAATTTGGTAACCTAAATTTATATTAAAATAAAAAATAGTGCATTGACAATAAAGTCCCTTTTATAATGTAAAATATCTACATATTTTTATTGTAGGTAGGTCTTTTTGTTATTTAAATTCAATGTCAAGAAGTAGAGCAAAAGGGACGGAAATAAAGTAATTTCTTTAAGTAATCATAATTACATTTAAAATTAATATTAAACTTGCTGTAATACAAAGGCGGTTAAAGAAGAATCGAGCTTACAATTTAGTTGCGTCTAATTACACCGAGTCTCATCTTCCGAAACTTAATCTTTCACTCCGCCGAAATCGCTGAGGAATTAATTCACTCTACGATCGTCCTCCGAAAAAGGGTTCAACGGAATGGATTCATCACCCAAAGTGGCCAATTCCGGAATAATTACTTCGCGAACCCGCTCGTCCTTCAACCCTTTAACGAGATAAATTAAAAGTACATTTTTTTCCGTGTCCCGTCCCGGTTAACTCCGGGTAATAAATTTACAAAGCCCCAAAGACAACAAACGGCGATGGGGGAGGGGAAGATGTTTTTATAGTCACGCAGAGAGGTTTATCTAAATAATTGCGCAGTCGGTGGCGGTGAGCGGAAAATTGGCATTGTGGATGAGAGGGACGCGCCGCCCGCTGCACCCCGTCCTGTCTATCAACCCTCTTTACAAAGCGGACAAAACATTGATACTTACGCTAAATTGTCCCATTTAAATATTGCAACTTTATGTTTATCAATTGCTTAAAATTTTAATTAATTTGTATATTTTAAATTATCTGCAATTTGATTTATAAAAAGATTTTTACCGAGGAGGCCACGTCTTATGTGTGACATTGAATTGCAGGTTCTACCACCTACTACAGAATACACATTATTAGCATTGTTCATGTTGTTTCATATTTTTTATTTCAAAAATATATACGCAAGCCATATATTTTGGCATGTGACATTAAAAAGCGACTAATATTTTTGTTGTCATTTTAATATAGAAAAAAGGAATATATATTCAATAGAAAACATTAGGAAATTATTAATTAAGAAATTTGTGGACGAAAATTGGAAGCTTGTCTCCATTTTCATTTGTAAAAATTCGTTGTTTTATCAAAAAGATAGTCGTTACAAACAGCGTTATCTTTAATTTTGAATTTTAATACATGTGTAGAATAACCTTTAGTTTGTTAAAATTTATGATTTGTTTGCGTGTTGAAACGCTCTATTCCACCTGCAGACAAGTACTGTAGCGATGTAATGAAAAAAAGGAATTACTAGATGTCCTTTGATAATTGCAAAGGTTCGAAGAATTAAATCTTTATTGTGCTGAAAATATTACGCTTTAGCACTACTGAAATGAAAAATAAAGTGTCACAAAATATTGTAGGTAGGTGTAATATTATAATGTAAATATATTATTTATTACTTTTTCTCGGTTATGTTTCTCGGGATTTCATTTGCTGCGAAGCGATTACACTATCGTATGCCCCAACATTTCGATATTCTTGTTTTTGCGATCTTCAGCGGTCGAGTTGGCTCTTTTATGTTAACAGCTATTCCTCATTACTCTGTTAACATGTAATTTCGATACTTATATGACTAATTTCAATTTAAAACGCATCAGACACGAGCAGTAGTTGTAATCGACATATTAGTCCCATGTCAGACGTTACGGACCCCAGTCTATCGCAACAAGTGAAGTTATTCTAAATCACTGCGCTCGGAGGACTTTGTCCCGGGGGAAATGTCTCTATTGTTACGCGTCTTACACTCGACGCGACTGACACGTTTTGATACGTTGAGATCAAACGAAACCGTTGCTCGTTACACTCGCTTCACAAGAATTCACACGAGCAGAAATACTTTAAGTTATAAAATTATTAAAACTATCGTGAGACATAATCAATAAACTTTTTATGAAACGGCTTTACTCACGTTCGCGTTTTTCTCGGTGTTTTGTACCGACAAGTCAGTGCGAGGCGGGCCGCGACCGCAAATTAATACCGCTCACCCTGAAGAAGAACCTCCGACAGGTCCGAAACTTGTCGGTACAAAATACCGAGAAAAACGCGAACGTGAGTAAAGCCGTTTCATAAAAACTTTAAGTTAATCAATAGTGAAGTGATCTTTTTGTGATGGCATCATATGAATGTTATTTTTTGTTTTACATTATACGTCGATGAGCAAAACTTAGCTGTGATTCGGAAGGAAGAGAGCCAGGAGACTCATAGCATAGGATAACCTAGTTTGAGTTCCAGTCCCATTACCATATTATCTACAACGTAAACTAGGTTTAGTTATTAAATCACGTATCAATTAAATATGGATGTAAAGCAGTAGCAGTAGCAGCAGTAAACTTTTATTTGTTTACAAGATGTTAGATGCTTCCGTAGACCGTTAATAATAATAATAATATTATCGATGAACAAGTCTAATACACTTGAATTTTGTGAAGTTTATATCAATGTATCGCGCTCGGAAACCCCGCAAGTGCCTTAAATAAAGGGCATCCTGTGAGCGCAGGGCTTTACGATCCGGTGACTCATCGAAATACCGTCAAAATGTATTATTGTTTTGTTCCCAATAATATGTTCCAAACTTTATTTCTAATTGTTTCATTACCGACCGACATTACAGGTAATATTGGTAGGTGTGGAAGTAATTTTCTAAAATTTCGTTATAGTCCAAGTAAGCTTAAGTTTGAGCTTAGCCTTAGCCCTTAGGGTAAAGTGCATACTTAAGGACAATATCCAAATCTGTATTTAAAGTGAAGACTTTGTTACGAATACTTGTCTTGTAATCCGTGATCATTCATCGTAAGATTTAGCAGTAGAGGGTTACTTTTCCACAATTCCAGGACTAGAGCGTATTTCGCGTGTGGTCCTTGTATGGGAACAAAAAATTGAAAGTGCAAGGTGTATCATTGTAAGCTAACCAAAAATATTAAAGTGCTTGGATATCATTTAAATATTAATACGTTCTATCTATTTAAAATGTATCAAAATGACACGATCGTCACATAAAATACTAAACAAGAGATAAATCAAGCCGTCCAATCAAAATGGGATATCAGGGACAAATTTTATAGGAGGGTGGGCGCCGGAGCGTGCGCTTAAATTGCCTTACAATGCATTCTCTATTAATTTCTTGATAACTCTTTTTATTAAGACTTTCCATGCTATATTTAAAATAGACCTAGTAAGATATGAAAAACAACTCGACAGGTTATACCGTGTAATGTTGTCGGTAGTCAAATTACTTTTTTTTATAAAAGGCTAAATATAATGCGTGCATTTTTGTGCAATAGAAGCTGTATAATATTTTTGCATAATCCCATCGTCAGTACTTGCGCAGGCTTCTCGTTTATAATAAAGTTGCCATTAAAATAAGGTCAGTCTAAGGTCAATCTATCCGATTGTAGAAAATAGCTTGATCCACTAGAATTTTAAACACAATTCTAAAGTTTATCAAGAAGATAATTTATTATTGTAAGATATTTATGAGGTCAGTATGTATGATCATTGCACGGTAAGGACTGCCAACAGCAGTGAAAACTCAAAACAAATGAGAAGGCGCGACAATAGCTTAAAAATAAATAAATTATTGAGAAATAAAATCTTGTATCTTAATAATAAAATTTATATTTGAATACAAAAAAAATTTTTTGTGAACAGTTGTTCCAACTTCAACGGAAGACTAGAACGGAGCTCCTTTCGCTCTATCTTATATATCTCTTTTATGTTTGTATTGTGTAAGTATTAAATAAAAAAGGGTAATTAAAAGTTAAATTTATAAATAATTTTGCTAAATCTCTAAATTGACGGTTGTCTTAATGGATTGAAAAAGATTTTAGTTTCCTAGGTGATCGGGAAGTGCCTCGAAAATCATTGCAAAAAGATGTCGATTTTTGGTGAGGTTTTTCGTTGTTACACTTCTACCGAATAACTTGCGCTAAAGAACTCAGTTCTAATAGCTTACTGCTCTTGAATTAATATTGTTTTCTTATGAAACTAAGCATTTAGAATAAGTATGACATGACGATACGAAGAGACAAAAGGATTTGAAATGTTTTAAATGTTGCTCAACAAGACGTTTGTTGGTGCTCGTAAGTCTAGTTCAGTCTAGTGATCTCGAGCCTCTGGTATCAAAATTTAAAAAATAAATGTTTCCGCAGAGTAATTTCTAAATATGAAGTTGTAGAGACATGCTATGCTTCTGTTAAACCGATCCGATGTTCACCGCTTATCGCAATATCTCAATTTAATTTTATATTTGATGTGGAGTGCGGAGATTAGCAAAACTTCGCGCACGCCCATTGGCACTTGTCAGTTATTCCGCTCGTTTTACATCGAAGTTAATATGAAAACATAAAGCGACCCTTTATCTTCGGACATACCGTAATACGCCTTATCTTTTTTTATTGCTCTGCAGAATCCTTTCCTTTATACAGCGCTCCAGTCATGTTATGTTGTGCGACAACTTTACACTTTATATCGATAAAAAAATAATTGTTAATTTAATTTTAAGATTTACGTAATACTATTTTACGTTAAAAGTTCCGGTCCCAGCTTAGTTTTCATAATCATTATCACAGTCTACGCACTAAACAAGCCATCGTGGATAATCTTGCAATAGTCCAATCAGCACTAGAGATGGCGTGGCACACTGCGCCTAACACCTAAAAAGAAGTACTGAAATTAAAATTAAGATTGAATTTTCATTTTAAGACGCTAAAAATTTAATTTAAGTGTTAAACATCTGTGTTCATACTTGTATTAAAAAAAATCGTTACGGTGTTCCAAGTTTTTGATTTTATCGATACATTAAGCGGGTGACTTCACTAGGGCCGTCTGGTGTGCGATGTTGGTCCGTCTCGGTGTGTTTATAGTTTATTTTTTTTGTCGATTCGTCGTTTTGATTTACAAGCAGCCACTTTACTGCCAAGTGGACTTTGTTAGAGGCAACTAACTGGCGAACGATTTATGTACGGTTGACCTTTCCGGACAATGAGTCCGCCCGGTATGTTTGGAGGCTGTCATAACGAGTGGTTTTTATGCGTGGACTGTTCATTCGTTTGGTGTGACGTTTACAACAAATTTTAGAAATATTTAGTTGGTTGTGTAGTGTAATTGACTTCAGGAACGCGAGAAGGAATACAACATAATTGTTTTAATTGTTAATTTGTTTTTATTGTTACGCCCAAAGATTGTCAAACTGTTTCCTAGTGAACGCCTGTGGAAACTAGCCCAGAAAAATTACTTTACAGTTACTAATAGTTGGCTCATAATACTTTGTTTACCTAAGTGGTATTTTAAAGAGTGAGATTTACTTGCTCGGGGTAGAATAATAACCACCTCGTATTATGATAAGTATCTGTAAATATTATACTAGGTTCTAAATAATTGAAGCTGTCATTTCATGAAATAAATGTAGTAGTGATTGGCCTAGGTGTTACACTGGCTTACTAGCTAAAGGTGCTCGTAAAACCGGAACATAAAGTAATGTCTGTTTATAGCTTGATTACAGAAACTATGTGTTGTTAATTATTTATTCGAATAAAAATAACTATCGGCGCATTTATAATTAATTTTGCAGAATTTAACAGTAGTAGAGCCTGCAACAACAACATCTGTTGCATGAATTGGCCGGCTCGAACGGTGAAATACCACGACCTCACAGAAGACCGCCGTGAAGTAGAAGTATTCTGCGTTTCGTCTGATGAGTGAGTTGCCGAGGACTAATTTCAATCTTCTTCCTAGCCTTTTCATCTAGAAGAGGATTGGACGGGGACGGGACAGACGGGGAAAAGGGGAAATATCCTTTTCCCCGTTAATCCCCTCCTCTGTCCATTAAAGGTTGGCAACGCATCTGCGACTCATTTGCTTGTTGCTGATGCCTATGGGTAGCGATCTCTTAATATCAGAAAACCAGCTTGCTCATTTGCCACCTTGTTCCAAAAAAACTCCTTTCGACTTCCTTTAGTTAAATCCATAACTTCTGCGATTACGGAAATCGGTTATTGGCAGCAAATTGTTATGAATATAATTTGATTATTTTACACACCGGTCTCATAAATAGTTAAATGTAACATTAATTACAGGCACCTGGCCCATCTTGGCCGCGCGTTCGCTCCTTTGTAACCCGTCAAAGGTGTTGTCCGTTACAAAAAAGTTATTAAAAAAATATGACATTTAACAAATAATATTTAGTGCTGTTTGACAGTTATGGTAGGCAATGATAATCATAGCTGATAATTATAAGTAGGTAATATGCAGCTTTTTCTCGATGAGGGCAACAGGTGTTGCGGAGACGTGAAATTGAACAGTAACTCATTGGATTACAAAACGGAAATGTTGGGTTACGAGTTACGTGCGCTTCTACGTTTACGTTTAATTATTATGAGTTTGATGTTATTTTGTCTGTAGTGTATACCGAGGTGATAGCGGTGTCTCTGTCGGAGTTCCCATCCCGGTCGACTAGTTGGTAACATTGCTCATACAATTCTTTAATACAAATAGTCAAGTGCTGTATAAAGAATTTACATAATATATTTATGCTAGCATAATGTTGATGTTTCGATAGTATTGTTTTCTGATTTAATATGAGACGTGAAGTTGGACAGTTGAAGTTGGCAACAGTAGTACAATTTAGTGTAATATTTTTTATCACTTGATGAAAATGTAAAAACGCTTTTCATGAGGTACTTACCAAAGTTAAACTTGAATTTCCATGAACAAATTCTGATGGATTTATAGGCTTTAAATATATAAAATGGGATATTTTGGTTTACAAAATATATATATCGATAAAAATGAAACCGCGAATTCGGTCATCGGCCCGGCTCGATTGGCTTTAATGAATCTTCCGCGGGGTTGTGTAGGATGCGTTGCGAGGTACGGGTGGGAAGGGAGGTGGGGGAAAGAGAGGCCGACGTGTGCATTAAAGTTAATTGAAATTTTCGTGGCTACGTGTTATTTTGCACTAATGCACCTTTCAACCGGACAACGTTAGTACTCCCGCGCAACGCTTGTTCAATAATAAAGAGTTCAACGCGCGTCGAGAATTAAACTCGCATAAGTATATGTATATATATAGTCGCAAACTGTTGATATAGTACAATGCGACCGATTTTTGCTTGCAAAGATTGTGTTGCTGAGGTATTTTTAAGCGACTTAAAAAAAAGTTGTTAATGCGCTTGTAGTTTTTATATTTGCTTCTTCATAAATTCGACGTTTATGAACCCATCTCAAAAGTTTTTGCAGTCAATAGACATTGCGTTGGTTCCATTAAATTTTTATCCGCGAACTTACTGTTTATGAAAATGAATCTGTCTATGAATAATTAAATTTAATATGTTAATTTGATTAATCTACAGAATTACGTTCTAATAACAATGAAATTATCCAGCGATATAATACGAACGCGAACAATAAACGTTTGTAGCGAATTATTTATAGTATTAGCACAACACTCGTTCCTAATTGGCACTTGGACATTGCCGCTCCATTGCACACGATTGTAGATGCTGAGGTCAAATAATTGTTGCTGTTATTACGGGTTGCGATAATACTGAATACAATTCATAACTCTACCAATGTTTATTAACACGCGCAATCCATGATCGCGTTTCTCTTTTCCAATTTTAGTTTTATAATATTCACGTTAGAAAATACAATCCCCGACAGTTTTCGAACGATGAGTTAAGTATAGAAGATGTCATTGGTAACAAGAATGATTTTATATTTTTCGGCGATTTTTTTGGAACAACAATATAACGAACTCCTGATATTTTTGCATTAGATTATAGTGTTGTACTGGAATTCATTACTTATTCTCTAATGGTTTGATAAATCTCTACGAGTATAATAAAGGGGATAGGTTATATGTAGAAATGTATGTTAGGATTGCTTTAAGATAAACTTCTGCACTTTTATGGAGGTTGTCATTATTGGTTATTTGGTCTCTTGTCGTATATACTGTATTTTTATACATCATATAACAGTGGTAGAGCCCGCAACAACATCTGTTGCCGAATTGGCCGGCTCGACCGGTGAAATACCACGACCTCACAGAAAACAGGCGTGAAGTAGAAGTACTCTGCGTTTCGTCTGATGAGTGAGGTGCCGGAGGCCTAATTTCAGTCCTCTTCCCCTTCCCACCCTTTCCTCATAAGGATAGGACGGGAAAGTGAAGAGGGTTGGACGAGGAGGGGGTTAGCAGGGAAAGGGAAATGTCCTTTTTCCTGTCTGTGCCCTCCTTTGTCCATTAAAGGTAGGCAACGCATCTGCAATACATTTGCCTGTTGCGGATGTCTATGGGCAGCGCTCACTTAACATCAGGTGATCCGTTTGCTCGTTTGCCACCTTATCATATAAAAAAAAAGTCTATGAATAAATCTTTCGACAGTTGCATTTATAAAGATTAAAAAAAATGAATACAATCGAACGCCAACTAATTAAAGGAACTGTTTATTATATAATCATAAGTTGTGGGTAAAACATCATAATAATTTGATTTATTCGCCTAACAAAACCACCATTGAGGTTTCAAAATGATTAATGTCGGGACAAGTCGCTACCGTGCGCGTCGCCTTCAGCGGAACGAGCGAGTGAATTGTGGCGTACAATGGACGTACACCCACGCGACGTCGCGATTCCGGACACCTCTGCTACCGTACATGGACAATTAAATAAGGCGAATTTAAACCTTAATGTAATGGTATAAAGTTCAGAGGTAACGTTCGTTCATAATATTTGTACAAGTTAAATGTATCGCTAATTTAGTCTCTTATTGCACCAAGCTATCTTAGATGGCTAACATGGAAGTAATTAAGGCTATCTCCGCGCCTGTAGGTCTGGAGATTTAGAAAAGAGTTAATATTTTGCAATAGTTACACGTTCATTCATGACCACATTCACACAGTTACACAGGTTTTAGTAGTATTTTATTTCATAATTTGTTGAAAGATTGGCTTGGCTTACTTTTAGTTTTTCTACTTTGTTTTGTCAAGTCCTTTACAGCAGTTAAATATGATCCAATACTATACAGAATGTTATATAATTAAGGTATGAACTCATAAAAGGCTATTGAATACAGAAAGCGCGGCGCACGCGCTCGATGAAAGACTGACGGCGAGCCTCCGACGGAGATTAATTGTGTAATCATGGAGATCAGCGGGTTCGGGAAACTCATAGACAGCAATGGTCATCTATTTTACAGCTCGTCGACAACGCATTGGGATTAGCCATAGGGTGTTGAAATAAACAGGTATGAAATCAATATTACGTTTGAACGAATTCGAATTTCGAAATCGGTGAAAGGAGGCGTCGTTGGCCACCTAAGTTCGCGTCAGATAATGGTGTCCGAGGGCTAGCTAGCCGGTGCCATTGTTGCTAACAAGGGGGATTCTATCTGCGCTGTCGGCACAATTAGCCCGCTATTGTGAGGCGAGCAAAGTAATGCGCGGGCGCAGCGTGTTGGTTTACACCCACGCCCATTGTGATCTCCGCTCACACAGCTCGACGATGTTATCTCGACTATTAGCCCAACGTCCGATGTTCAAATAATCATTTAATTTATCCGTTAGCTTCGGTTAGAATCGACTAACCGTGATTGATTGCGTCGTATCGTTTGTATTATCGTAACTAATACTAGTAGCCGTTTATTCAATTTGAATGCTGTCTTAATAATAGGTCGCGTAGATAATTAATTTCTTAAATAAATGAATAACAACGTGCTTATTCGCGTACGGGTTTGAAAGTGATTAATGTTATCGGAATCGAATTTAATTTATACTCGGGATTAATTCTATACGTTTATATGATTCTGAATAGTTTTCAATTTTCTAAATGAAATGGTGAAATGGTATTTTCAGACCGGTTCCCTTCGAACAAAAATTATAAATGACATATAATTATTATTTATACAATTTTATAAGTCTATTATTTCAAATATATGTTTTTAAGCTTTGTAATGGTACAGGATAATATAATTGGAAATTCAAAAGTAATTGCTCTCGTAAATCTATCGTTGAAATATATAAAAGTTACAAATTGTCTGGCAAAAGATCTCAGAACCATTGAAGTGCCAAAATCTCTAAAACCCGACGTAAATTTTGATCGGTACTAAAGGCGACAGAGTGCTTTGTAGCTGTATCTCACCTTGTAAAAGAAAGGCTGCGGGATCCAAATGTAGGTTGCTGCGCAAAGCGGCGTCTATCCGTCGCACAATGCGCGTAATGAAATGGGCTGCAGGGGCCGCGAGCGGCCGGGTAGTGCCGCGAGGGGCCGCGGGAGACATTGTGCTCAAACGAGCCATTGTGGCGCCCGCGACCCTAGGCTCGTCACTGCCCGCTCCGACCTTACGCCACACTCCGGAAATCTTGTTAGCAATATTCTGCTATGATCTTACCATACATCACTTGGTATTACTGTTTATTATTTCAAATGATTGCTTTTGTTTCTGTTGACGTAAAGAGGCATCGGTGGCACTAGTTGTCGGCAACAAGACAGGGTACTAAGAACCTGAATTGACATCAATATAATTCAGAAGATTGTGGACAATATTACTGACATTCACGCAAAACCAACCACTTATTTATCTGAATCCATTTGACGACATGGTTTATTAGAAACAATGTGATAAATGGTCGATTAATCACTTTTCTAGTCTTATAAATTTAATTTTATTGTTTTACATAATTTACTTCGGGATGAAATGTGCATTCAAAAAACTAATACAATTATAATTAGCCTCAAACCCATTTTTCTTCGGTTTAGCATCATGACATCATCGTTAGATCATCATCTACGTTAGAATCAAAATAGTTTTACTTCGGTATAATTATGTAAACTCACCTTTTTTTTCGCGCGCGTAGTACTGACAAAAACTAGGTCGGGGTTAAAATTGTTGCTTGTATACCGCTTCTGAGTGGTGTAGAGTAAGGTCTTGAGATGATGGAGCAGCTACAGTATTTGTTACACGATCATTCAAATACGATTTTGTTAGTATCGAAACTTGCCCAACTGTATTCAGCTTGCTGCATTAACAAAAGTCCTACTAATGGTCTCAAGAAAGTCTTAAGATCTATACTTCGTCACTTACGTCTTTCACATTCAATTTATAGCCTCTGTTCACCCATCGATTTCATCTCTCTCATTCTCTTTATTTGTTTTATTTGTTTTGTATAATACGCTGTGCAGTGTGTGTACAGTTATAATGTCAGTAAGACTAGACTTTAGCGGTATTAATATTAGTAACTACATATGTTACTGTAAATTAATGGACATGGAAAACATCAATTAATACTATATTAGTGCAGTTGTACCGTGACGTACTTTGTTAATTGTAACAACTGCTACATCAGTGATCCCTAAAAGAACTCGATTTCCATCTCGCTCTTTTGTGAATGTTTAGTAAAGGATAAAACGTTTAGATTCAGTCACATGGTGTGATTTTTTTCGGCTACTACCCGGCGGGTAGGATAAGTAATATTTATGTGTATTGTGGGTGGCCGTGCGGTAGTTAGTGAATGTAAAAAAGGCAATCGCTTGACGTTGATCGCGGAAGTGAGGGCTGGTTAAGACTCGTTCGAGTTTATTAAACTATCAGCAGATGTGTTACTGCTTTAACAACTTTTTATGAGCGATGGTTATTTTTTAATTATTTTATTAGTAGCAGCGCAATTTTGTAAAACAATTAATGTTGATCAAAGTTCCTCGGATACCTCGGAGCAATTAATATAATAGTCTATTAAAATTCAGTCATATAACTATAAAAATAAATAAATAAGTTACGTTTGGCCGTAATCAGGAAGATTAGGGAATTATTATGCATAAAAAAATAATTTAACGGTGGTAGAGCCCGCAACAACAACATCTGTTGCACGAGTTGGCCGGCTCGACCGGTGAAATACCACGACCTCACAGAACACAGGCCTGAAGTAGATTATTCTGTGTTTTGCCTGATGAGTGAGGTGCCGGAGGCCTAATTCTGGTTCTCTTCCCCTTCCCCTTCCCATCCTTTGATAATAAGGAAAGGATGGGAAGGGGAAGAGGACTTGACAGTTGAGGGGTGAGTAGGAAAGGGATATCACCATTTTCTGTTTATCGCTTCCACTTTGCATTAAAGGTAGGCAACGCATCTGCAACTCTTGTTGCGGATGCGTCTGGGTAGCGATCACTTGAGAAGATGAACCGCGTGCTCGTTTGCCACCTTCTATTATATAAAAAAATAGAGAGCTATATTTTCGTCGAGGAGTAACGAGCACTATATTTTTGAGTACTATCGACGCCTGCCACAAATAGTTAAGTAGTTAAATAGTTAGTTACTAAGTACCTACAGCTACTAGCCAGTACCTTATAGTTCAGAACGTATCTGAAAATTCTTACGACTACTTCTTGTGTTCTGTTTGTTGTGCTTATTGTACTGAGAATAAATAACGGTTATCAAAACAAAGAATTCACGTTGAAGGAAATGGGTAATATGCCGCAATGAGCACGCCACCAAGTTTCCGTACAATAGCGACTAATGCGTCTAAATTTGATTTACCGGCAGCGGCCAGCGATGAAGTCATTAATTCCCATTTCCTCGGCGGGGGTGAGTCGATAACTCGAAATTGACTCGATTCAAAACTACTTCAGTCATTCCTTTTCCTTTCATTGAGTTATTTTTTATATGTTAAGTAAAGTAAAAAGTCAGTTTTCCAAATTGTATACGGTGATAATTGAATTGTATTATAACATTACGTGCGAGAAATGTGCTGTATGAAAGTCTGCTTATCCCTCTACATTAATATTTTAATTGGAATTCAAATACTTCTTGTTTTCATAAATGAGATATGACCTCGACCATACGTCGTCCTCTTTACTTGCAGACCTCGAACGCCGACCCGATTTACGACTACATTTTCTGCGATCTGTACAATTTTTGTACAAGCTAAAATGCGCGAAAAGAAGAAAGTTAAGAGATTTGGAGAAAAGACCAATGTCTCCTGTTAAAGTCTGTGTGACATAGTACTATTTGGATATTACATAAGTCAACACTCAGTTTATTATGAGTGTTGAAAATACTTGACTTTATTAAGGAAAATAAATATTTTTTATCGTATAAAACACGATGAAGCCCTTATTATGACCAATTATTGTTTTATTAATTTACTTATCTTTATTTTACTTGTAATATAACTTCAAAGAATCCATTAAATTATCTTTATAACTTTATCTTTACGAGTGTGTAATTAGCACTTATACATGTATTATTATTTAATTAAAGTCCGTCACCGCTAGGCTGGCACGGGTGACGTCACACGTCACGTCACGCGACCCGCTCGTCAGCCGTGTCTGATGCGACTTCCTTACAACTCACTCGGGGACAGACAGGCACGTTTAATGCCCAATGACATGCCATACCCCCACTGCCAACTTTTAGTATATTCATAAATTAGATTGTATATTTTTGCTGATGCATATGCATGTATGCATGTAGATAAAAATTGGATTTATATTAAACTAGAGACAACCCCTGCACACGTTGGCTTTCCTGCTATTCGCGGGCTAAAGCCATAATTTTGCAGATTTTCGATGTAAAAATTGAAAAAAATATCTTGAACCCGATGCCAACGCCACCGGGTCCAATTGTGTTGTGAAACCCAGCAGTGCGCGTGCAGAAGAATTATTTAATATTTTAGGATAATCCCGGTAGTATAAAGTAGCATATATTTTTGTCTATCTATCGTGGACATATGAATAATTGCAAAATGTTAATATTATATATTTGTACGTACAGGACGTATACCTGTATAAGATTCATTGTTATTTTGTGTACTAGAACTATACATTGAATGCCTTATATGGCTGCTTTATAAGGACCAAGATGGACTAGAACATTAATCTACTTGGTGTGTTGTGGCGTCGGCCGTAGCCGGGTAGGTACGGAACATATGTATGATGTGAAAGTTCACGTAGCCGACCCCCGCTCTCCCGAGACAGAGTGAGTCAGCGGGGCGCGCGGGAGCGAGGGGGACGCGGGGTGCGCCGCGGCGGTTTCGTACATCGCCACCCGTCCGCGCCCGTAAGCTCGTAATTTGCCTTTCTATTAGAGCGAGGGCGTGAAAAAAGGAAAGCGTTTACGGCTCGCTTAATGGGAGCGAGAGGGAAGAAATATGGCCACCCGTCGGGAGAAGGGAAAATTTTCGGTTTTCACTGAGTTTTTGCGGAGATGTGCATCGGAACGCGGAGTGCGAGGGGGACGGCAATGTTTGCGGAAGTGCTCCCCCGAATAATTAGCGGAAGTCGTGGCTTAGTTTTCCCCCGCGCAAGGGTCGCGGGAAGGGAGTTCCTCTATTTGTCGTTTAAGAGTTAATCGGTCGAGCGATTCGTCACCCCCGGGAGAGCGCGCCGCCGGCGATAGTATATCTTTATTATGAGACTAGTGTACCCGCCGTCCGCCCCGGGCGATTAACGAAATCGTGATTATTGATAACTTTGTTTGGTGAAATCGGGCGCGGGGGCCGCTACATTTATTATGTCAGTTGTAACGCAGCGTTCCGAGCCGCCGGGTATCGATAGCCCCGATGTAATATCGTAGTCAATTCAACGATAAAGCTATTTGTCTTCGATTCTTCCGGTGTTAAAGCATTGAATATATTAAAAGTCGAATAACGACATAAATAGAGTGACTACCGCATGACCCGAAAGGCTTAGAAAGACTTGCCTGAGGCAGCAAACAATATAATCTAGTAGGTACCTATGTAAGAAATGAAAGAAAGAAAGAGAGAAAACAAATTTATTGTCACACACACAAAAAATACACAGACTTACAACAACAATAATGAGAAGAAAAGTGTGACAAAAGGTAGACAGCTCAGCGTATGCAGGGACGGACTGAACCGTCCTTGCGCTGGTTTTCAGCTGGCTCCTTTGCAGTCACCTGAATTATGACACATGTGGATAAGGTAACCGAGACAAGTATAAGCTTAAAAGAAAGAATAATTTCTCATAGCACGAAAAATAATATAATAGTAACCTACTCAGTATGCTAACAAAAGAAATGTATTAATAAAAGTAAGTACATAATTAATAAGTAAATAAAATAATAAAATTAAACGCACAAAAAACTGCTTTTATTAAAGAAAAAGGCTTAAGTCCATCTAAAGAAAAATCACATTCAATTATTGATTAATTTGTGCATCTAATAACAAAAATTTATACTTTGTAGCAAAAACTGGATATGACCTAATTTGCATTAATGGTGGTGGAAGATCGTTCCAGACTTTCGATGCCGCGAACTTAAAGCCACCTCTGACACCGACTGTACTGTGCTTTGGGATGACCAACTTATTTTGTACAGTGGTTCGTGTTAAATAAGTCGCAGTGTCCTTATTCCATTTAAATTTATCAAAAAGATATTTCGGGCGACGAGAGCTAACAACCTTATGCACCATATTAGTAAGATGCAATGCGCGGCGCCCGGACATTTTTAATATACAATATTTATTATAATACGGAGTAATATGTTCCCGTCGTGGTATACTGTAACAAAAACGCAAGCACGCGTTCTGCATGCGTTGTATAGCCCGCTGAGTCTTTAAGAATAGACGGGGGCCGTAGACTACGTCACAGTAGTTAAAACGCGACAGTATTAGAGACTCGACAAGTCTCATCCGGACGTTTTCGGTTAGATAAGGTCTTACACCGTAAAGAACGTGTTATGCGGTTTACAGAATAAGTAACATGCAATTCGATTACCAGGATATCATAACATTTGGGAGGACTTAAACATATGTCTGTCGTCGAGAACGACTTTGTTTATCTTGTATGGGTTGTGTTGTAGTATGTGATTAGTACGGGCGGGTGACAAATGCAGCGGCAGGCGCGGCGCGTGTCGCCTGCCAATTAGTCGTAATAGCTCCCCGCGACATATGCTCGGCGAGAGAATGACCCTCACTACCTGTGTAGCCATATTTACGTCCCGATATTATACTTAACGCATATCGCGGCGCGGGATAAGGTAGAGGAGGAGTACGCTCTCTTCATGAAGGACCTTAAGTCATATGGGACTGGTAATAATGCTGGCGACAGATCAATCAAAGCGGTTGTGGATATGATGTTTTGAGTTCTTAGATCATTATGATAAATAATCTGTAAAAGTCGAATAACGACATAAATGGCTCCGTGGGTTTGTCACTTAATGCATCAAGTTGTTAAAACGGCCTTATGGACATGTACGCCGTCGCATCTCCAGATGACATCTTAGACATTGTTTATCTAAACAAGGTTTATTGTGTCGAAATACGTTTTATATCAGTTTTATTACAGACTTGACCTGCTCAGTCTCATTAGCCAGGATACTCCACGAAAAATGTGTGTGACTCCAGTCCCTCGACCAAAGACAAATTCTTTAATTTAGTATAATGTGTACTACAATAGTTCTAATATATTTTACCGCTACTGTGAGCGACAACTACTTGTCACACCGTGCACCAAAAATGATTACTTTAATATTTATATCTGTTTACTTCTTTGAGTAACTGAGTAAGTAAGATATCATCGATATTAAATCGATTCCTTAGAGAAAACTATTTACTAGAGTTGTCCGGCTGTGGCGCTGCGTTCTCCAATCGGCAGCAAATGGGCGATGACGGTAATTAAAACGGATCGCCTTACCGAATCAATAAGCCGGCACGATAAGCCAATTAATTGCACATGCGTCCGCCGCTCCCAGAGGTGTGCTGCACTCGATTCAATCGCCACATACTACCAAGCGTATTGGCAATACCTCGCACTTAATTATTACACGACTTCATTTATATTGTGGTGAATAAATTTAGTAAACTATATGACATTGTAATACACGTATCCATATTCCATATTCCAGGTATCACCTAAAGAGCAACAATAAAAAACTCACAGTATATATCAATGTAGAGGCATATACAGCCTTCGTTAATGCGGGAATACATTGCTTTTTAATAAAGAAAAAAGAATTAAAATCGATTTAGTAGTTTTAGATTCTTATTTGCTTTTGTAATATCATCCTTCGTATGTGTAAGATCGTGTTCTTTTTGGAACACATATCTAATATTCGGATAATGGCATATAAAAACATGAGATATCAGTAAGTTGTCATCCTCGATAACACTCCAACAATAGACAATGCAAATACCTAGCAAAAGGTGACGCAAATAAATATTATTTTTCTGCGGGAGTTCGCGTTTCTACTGAAAGATAGTTCCTACTGTTTTATATAGATACATTTAAAATAAAAAGTGTATCTGAATACAAAATTTCATATAAATCGTAAAAGCTGTTGCCGAGATATCTAAAATATATAAGAATTGCTTGCTTTTTATAAGATATATATACATTTTGTGTAGGGGCATAAATTGTTTAACGAACGAAGTGCCGAATATTAATATAATAATTTGGGGTCTTTCCATATTTTATCTATTTATTTTACTTTTGTAAACATTTAGTAGTCACCTAAAGCTTAAAAGATGAAGATTTCTACAGATCGTTTGTTATTTTATATCTTCGCAAATCGTGTGTGGCGTAGAGAGGCGAATGGGTTTAATGTATTTACAGGTTTTAAATATTCAGTCGCTATTTGGTCGCCCCAGGGGTCTTCTCAGAAGATGATCTGGTGCAGGCAATTCTGACCATTAGTTGTGACGACAATGGCTTTATTGCGGGCGTTGAAATTATATTGCGACTGTAGAAATTTAACAATATATAATTTTTTATTTCCAAAGTTGTCATTATGTAATGCAGCGTGTTTGTTGGATTTATGCTTTTTCTGCATTTCCTGTCAATATCCAAGTGATTAATGTTTGTTAATATTTTAATGGTCAACGCAAAGTTCTAATAGATTTATATTTTCGTTACATTTACGTCGATTTTCATTTTATACGCCTATCCGATGTGTTCCTAAGTGATTGTACATACATATGATTATTTGTTCTTGCGTGTCATAAGTCAATGTAAATAACAATCACGACTTTGAGACTCAAGCCCAGACTTAAAATACGAAATTGAGTGGCAGTATCGAAAGATACTTCTCTGGGGAGTGTACTCTGACCAGCGTCACATTTGGTGCATAATAACCCAAGCGAAAGAGAAATGGCACTTCAAATTTTGTACTTCACAATTTCCTGACAGTTCAGAAAATATGTCTAGTTGAATTTTAAACTGACGACGGACGACTGACGAAGTTCACAATCGATCGGTGACATACAAGTACAAATATGTATTCAAGTTATACTTTTGTAACAATTACGACGATGTAAGATCGACGAATAAAATTTTTATCCTTTTCAGATGTTTCTGATATGTTTTTTACGCAATGCCACTGTAACAGAAATCACCTGCGCTAAATTCGTATTTGCGAGCAGGTCGTTGTGTGTGGCATTGGCCACAATGGTGTTTGGGTTGGCATTCGTCACGGGGCGCCGCAGGCGATGGGCGAAGTCCCGTGATTGATGGCCGGAGCCTCGACCGCGCCGCGCAGGCCCCGGCCGCCACTCATCATGTGCCATGAATAATACCGTGTCTAAAAATGTCTTATCGTGTGCCTTTATTTTGTGACGGATTCTACGTGAATGTTATATGCTCGTCAAGTTATTATATTCATCAATTATAATTATTTTGCCACTTTATAACCAGCGATAAAGAACGTGGTGGATACATCTTTTAGGCGAATTGATGGTCCTGGCTTTTTAATTGTCATACATTGATTTGTTTATCTGTATTCGTTTCACTTAGCTTATTATGTCAGTAAACTATCACATCGCAAATTAAAGGTCACCAAGTTATTATCTAGACGTGATAAACCACCAAATTAGTAGTCGAAATAAACATAAAACGACTTTCGAATAGGTAGAAGGGCCCTCTCCACGTAAGTAATATGGGGTCATAGATTATTCCGTAACATAATATGCGCTCCGATGGTTCCGATAGCTCATAATCTCCCGCGGTCTTCGTAAATAAAAATTATTTCATATCGGGACAGGTGTAGACTCGTGTTACGAACTCGGACGAATGATTCATTTACATTTGGCCCAAATAGACGGCCGTTCACTGTGGAACAGGTGAACCACGTCTCGTCTAACTATTGAACGCTCCGTCTTGATACTATCTCGCTTTGTTGTTGCGACTGGTAGCTTAAAATACATGTAATTAGGCAGAATGTTTCACTACTGAATACTAATCATTATATTCGTTGTATTAGGCCGTTTACATATCGGACAGGGGATGGTTATGTGGCGCTATTTCATTTTTTTATCGAATTACAAATTGTTTGCATTTAAATAATTGAAGTTTTAAAAAGTTATATTCGATATGGTTTATTGAGGGATTTATTTACCAACGGAAGTTACTTGAACTAGGCATGTGAAACTTGATATAAGCTTCCTTATATAATGTTAGCGAATGCTATGAAAGATTTTATGCGACTTCCTCTATAATAAACAATCATTCAAATAGGTTTACCCATCAATACACCACGAGTGTGAACAAGGAAATCAAATTGTGAGCCAAATAAGTTGTTAGTCACTAATTTAGTAGTCGATATTAAATTGGTATATCTATTATTAAACAGTTATATTAAACATTATTGTATTGATCGTTATATAATAATATCATGTCTTCCAACTGCGTCTTATATGTAAAATCGCTTTATTGGAGGGGTAAAGGTTGGCGACCCCAGATAAAGAATATTTAGTATGGAGGAGCAGTCAGCGGGGCGTGGTTTGATGGTGTCGCTACACCATCAAGATAGCGAATTTTAAATTAACTTGTTATAGGAATTAAGACTTATATTCAAGTAACTTAAAACACAATATGCAGATGTGTAATGTTTGGTTATTTGATAGTATTACCGTGAGTTCACACTGCCGAAAACATTAACATAAAACATATTGTCATCTCAGTTTTTCCAGAGAAAACGAGATAGACATAACAATATGTTATATGTTTTCAATTTTGTGAACACGGTGTTAGAGATTTTTATATGTTGACATCTAGATTAGCTTTCATTTCGCAGTGAAATATCACTACCTCACAGAAGATAGGCGTGAAGTGAGTAGAGGTGCGACAAGCCCTATTTATCTTCCCTTTCCCATCCTTTCCTAATACTCATAGGATGGAATCGGGAAAGGAAATATCCTTTGTCCATTATAGATAGGCAACGCAACTGCAACTCATTTGCTTCTTGCGGTTGCCTTTAGGCCTGTCACTTAACATCAGGTGACCCGCTTGCTCGTTTGCCACCGTCTTTCATTAAAAAAAAACTCAACGACTTTCTTCCTGTCTTACATTATATATAGATATAGATTAAAAATAGTGTGAAATAATCTGTCCTTTTTTTTTTGGGCGGCTCTATGCCGCCCTCTCGTTCCCCTAACATAGGTAGGTCAGGGACCTGGGTGCGGGTAATAATTTGTTCAGTTATCGTTTTATAAGAAATATAAAAATTAAGAAATTAAAAAAGGTTACATAACAATAAAATTCCTTATATCTAATATCACACTTTTGTATCACTGCTTACAATATTAATAGGTTCAAAAATAAAAAATAAAATAATACGATACATTTACAATAATTAAAAATTTAAAAAATTATAATAATAAATATGTTAAAATTTAAATAAGCAGTACACGATAAAACTTTAACCCTACACCTTATTTCTATTTATTGCCGCGCGAGCCGACTCCTTGCAAAATTTCTAAAATCTTTCTCTTGTCTCTTTGTTTCTAATCAAGTCTTTCAATGTGTCCATTTTTATTCTATTTCCTGTTTCTATCTGAAAGTCGCCTCTCTGCGCGGCAAATACCGGGCACTCAGTGATTACATGCAGCACGGATTCCTGTTCTCCCGGATCGCAGATACATGAAGGGCTCTCCTTGCAACGAAACCTGCTTAAATAGGAGGAGAACCCTTCATTTCCGGTGAAAATCTGCGTTAATATAGGATCCGGTTCAATCTTTCTCAGGGTGGAGTATGCCTCAATGGCATCCGGGAAGAACACCTTGGTCACTGAGGCTGTTTCCCCGTCCCTATAGCGCCCGTTCCATACCTCAAGCGACAACAACCGGATTTGTCGCTTGATGTATGAGACGGGACATAATCTGTCCTTAATTTTACTCATACTATGTTTCGAGGTCGTAAAATACTATTTCGTATAAACTCTTTTGACACTGTTCGAAATCTAGCTCGGGAAATTACTTAAATGGTATAGTAAAAAGTATTTAAAACATATCATCATTATAATTATATATTTAGATACTAATGGCCATCCCATCATCATCAACAGCAAAATATTAAGGATGTTACAAATTAAAAAAAAACAAGAATAAGTTGGAAATACTGTACAAGTACATACAAAAAGGTAACGTTTTCTATTCGTGTTAAAATACGAGCTCCGTGGCGCTGTCGACGTGTTTTTATTGTCCCACAATAAAGTATAATTAGTAGGGGCCTAATTAACTATAAGTATGACGATACGTTTTCATGCCGCGGTGTCGCGTGCGCGTAGGCAGTCCAAGGCAGGGCGACGATGCAGTCGGTGTAGCCTACACTTGCACAGATAAGGACACGGCTCACTATTCCAAACGAAAATTATCTAACCTACCATGTATTGAAACACTGCGATTGATTCTTAACCTTACACCAATAACATCGATACTTTTTCTTTTGACAGAAAAAAATGTTTTTAAATGTCATAAAGGATATTTTTCCCATAGTATTGCATGGTATGCAGATCAGGCATTTGTTCAATATATTTTTGATCTCTGCTTCATATTAATACGATAATAATATTAATTTTATTGTCATGTTCAAATGTCCGCCATTGTTGGCATTATTACGTAAGTCAATGTTGACTTGGGGGTAAGTTTGTTTGTAGTTGTAGGACCTGAACTTTACTGGGCTGTAATTAAATAGTGTAAGAACAAACCTTAGAGGTTTATAAATGCTGTTACCTGTTTAATTGTACCCTATATTTTAATTTATAAATAAAAAAAAATAGTCTGCCACGCAAGCCGGAGAGTCAACTCATTGTGTACTATTCGTAACATACAGGAAAGAAAATAATTATAAAACGTTAGGTACTTTATTATTATTTATTTATTTATTTAGATTTATTTTGATAAACAGCGTAGCAGTATGCTAAAAATTACAAAAATAACTGAAGAAAATTTTGAGGTTAAACAAGAATGTGTTTGCTGCGATTTACTGCAGCACTAACCGTATGTATCGGACAAATTGAGCAATTGATATTTTTGTGGGTTCGACGCCACGGATTACAAGTGGACATCCGAGTTGTCACCAATAGCTGCCGGGGCGTTATCGGCGACAGATCACAGACCCTTTGAAATCAACTGGAATTCGAATTAGATGTTCCAATAGTTCGTACAGCGCTTCCTCCAGGTACTAAATTATCAACCTTATTTGGAAGACATTAAGGTATAATATTAGTAAGGGATGGTGTATTGGCTTATGCGCGATGCGACGGTTCGGTCGCGCGTGACAAGTTAGTCGTTTTGTCCTCGTCGCCTAATCCCGCGCTTAGCTAACCGTTTTGACAAGATTTCAGATGTAGCGATAACGTAATGCCATTCCACTACTTATTTTTTTATTAAGTTTTGTTTCTTACCAAATTGTTAATAACATTACGAAGTCCCCTTGCCGCCTCTCTCTGATCCATGTCTGAGTCAAGATAAACTCAAAAACTATTGTTTTCAGTTGTATTCATGAGAAAGGTTTCAATATAGTATATATATATATATATATATATATATATATATATATATATATATATATATATATATATATAAGGTTTTGCGTTAATTAGCTGAAATATGTTTCTTTTATAAATATTAACAAATTATGTAAGGAATTTATTTACGAAAATTATTTTTAACCATACCTACCAATTACGCTTAACTTTTGCAGCCTCGGTTCATAGTCGAACGATATATTCTGCCCAATACCTTATGTTTCGCAGTCCGCATCTTGAGGCTAACCTACAATAATATGAGGATTAAAATAGATGGTGGACCTATTAAACATCTTAAGATGCCTTTGAGGTACGTGACGCTTCCTATTCAACGGTCGCGATAACATCTCCGCGGCGGGTCAAAGGCATCTCACAGTGACAGCTCACCACAATACGTCCGTTTAACACGCTCGTCGCATTTTGACGATCGCCTGACAGCTTGAGCGTCTGACATCACGTTAAGATTCGTTTTGGGGATCGTGTGAACCTACCTTTACAATCCGGACAATGAGCTGATCATCGGAACGTGGCTTAGGTTGATGGTAGCCTCACGTCACTGGAGATTGATAGAACTTTAACAACGTGATATTGAAATATGCAGCGTCGAAGAAGCTTTAGAGATATCAAGGGCCTCATAGTGTAGAATAAGTAGTGGGAAATTTTGGCAAATATTTTTGTAGATGACAAAAGTTAATATTTCTCTTAGATTTAACTGTAAACTTTTTTGATGTAAAGTAGCTCTTTTTAGTTATCAAGTTAGTAAGTAAATGTAGGTTATCTTTGATTATTTAAAGTACTCGAATTATAGAAAATGCTAGGATTTTGGTTGGACATCACGACGGCAGAATTATGGGTGAAATGGAGTTGTGGTCTTGCAGTTTTTCCTCACCAGTGCCTGTATTTATCCTCAGTCGTGACTAAGATACGCTTAACTGGCGAAGACAATAACGAAGTAGTAAGTCTTTTAGAATAAGAGGCTGAGGAGCTTACGTGTAAGGCTGTGGAAGTTTGAGCACAGACAGCGGTTGAATGAACAATGAGCGTGGGGCGCCGGGGGCGGCGTGCGCGAGGCGTGTCCGCGCTTCATCGATCGCAGCCTCCGACGCTCCTCGACGACGTCTGCTCCCCGCACTCGCCACCCTACACCCCCACCCGCGCTCCCCGCACCCCGCGCACGTTAGCGCCCCGACCGACTGCATTTACCACCCGCCTCCCCTGTCATACATATCCCCACCTACCTGTCCACCGTCTATTGTAACCCCAAACATATTTTTGTAAATTCTTCAAAGCAGAAACTATTACAAACAATATTAAAAACCAAAATATAAAACAATAGAACTCTAAGCCCATGAACTATAAGAAAACATACATAACAAATATACATTTTGCTGGGCACTGGCACAAGTGCCTTACTTACACATCTATATGATAGCAATCCGACTCGGCTCGACCTTCGGTCGGGTACATAATGTACTAATAAATAATTTAGCCAAGTCTCGCTGATAGAAGGTCTATCTATTGGTGAAAGAATTTTTAAAAACATATCCATAATGTGGAACAAACAACCACATATTTTCTTTATTTTATAATATTCGTCTATGGACACACGTGCTCGTCGGTTGCAGATTATTCTTAAATGCTTAGTTTACCTATCACCGATTTAGTCGAGGATTGTTTGCGTCTGTAGAGATTAATCGATAGTTGCTACAGTATAAATTTTAGTAACAGCAGTTCGTCTTGTCGACTAGGTTGGTAGCATTTCGAAGCACTCGATCCGAATGCTACAATTAAAGCATTTAATTTCACTTCTCGAGCGACCTGTA
This sequence comes from Papilio elwesi, assembly GCA_029849275.1. NCBI lineage: Eukaryota > Metazoa > Arthropoda > Insecta > Lepidoptera > Papilionidae > Papilio > Papilio elwesi. Next base: position 10,184,884 of record CM056687.1, on the reverse strand, counting down.
AATGTAATTTGTGCTCATTAAAAACGGAATTACATTATAAATTTTATGTGCGTACGATGTAGCCGCGTTAATGCTTGAGGTATTACCGAAACATCGTGTTGCCATTACTACGGAATGCTGCGTACAAAACACGGGGCACTGCGCAACGCTACAGAGATATTGTCTTAATAAAAAATAGATTTACACGCTTTTGTAACAGTACCTGTGAATAATTAACGTTTTGATATGAACAGAATGGTGTTTCGTGCAGGCATAAAAGGTCTCATGACCTTGTCGACCAGATGGGGAGATCATAGTGGCTTTTTAAATTGCCTGAACTAATTCTGCATCAGTCTTGTAAGTGTCGAAACACTTCTGAACGACCCTACTGTACTTATGTAGTGCATGGCTTAAAACTTGCGTCTGTTTTTATGGAAATTTGAAGGTGCGAAAAAAATATAGTCTGCCACGTCTATTTGGATTCGGTATTAAAAAAACATATCGACCAGTATATTTTGCGCTGGTATGAAGCTGGCAAGAATTATAATAATTTTGATATATTTGTATGCATGGACGCGGGCAGGACATTAGTGGTCTAAATTAAATTTGTCGGATGTCGGCACGGCGCCGCGGCCGGCCATCGATCATCAGTAATGGCGCACACTAACGACCTGCCCCGCCCGAGCCGACTCACCTCCGCTCACCTCGGCTCGCCTCAGCACAGACCACATCATCCTTAATTCATCGCTCTGCTGACGATCTACGATCACTTTCTACAAGTTCTCTCAACATTATTATCATTATACTTTTAAACTATACCTTAGCTTATGCTTAGCGGGAAAAAATTGCACTTCAATTTCTGTACCGACTAATTTTGCTCTTCCTTGCCTAGGATGTCGTTAAAGATTACTAATACTTGCTTTAAAAAAGTGGGCTACGCTTATTTGTAGCTTATAGTCAAGGGACAGTACTCTGTCCGCCCAATGCAAGTCCGTACAAGCCAAGTCCAATTCCGTAGCTCTTTTCTAAGTGAGTGTTATAAGCCGTATTGCAATCATGGATCTTCTTTTATTAAAGTTATACTTAACTACCGATTTGTCCCGGCTTCGCACGGTATCAAAGCATGTATCAAATTTTACACAAAACAAATGAATTGTGTAAATTTTTCGCATTAAGAATTTTCTCTGCAATTCTTCCTTTTTTTCTAACTGTTAAACGTATATTTTCAATAATCAAAAATACAACTATGTGCTACATTTACATTGAGCAAATACGCGAGCGCGACGCGACGTTTTCCAACATATTCCATTTTAAGCAAATTTTTCTCTTCATTTTTCATTTCCTAAGAACATTCTTAAAAGTAACAGAAAACTTTAAAAAAGGTATCAGTTTATGGCGTGACTAAGGAAAACAGAGATTCATTTTTCTGTACATTATATAAACAAGGAAAATGAAGACAAGTAGTTAATAAACAGCGCTGAAGAGAACACAATTTTAGAATCGACCATGATACACGTTACATATGTAGATACATGTTGCAGCCAGCGGCGCTGTACCAGCATACGATGAGCTGGCAATTTTTCATCACATTCAATTACGCGCAGTGACCAGCTGATGCTCCAACAAACGAGCTGCAACACGAGCTACGCGAGTGAATCGCACTAATTGCATCAACAGCTGACTGAAGCTAAGTGCAGATATCAATCTTGACTCACTTAACTCGTACCTTGCAGCAAGCGAACAAAATGCTCCACGGTTATAATTAGGTAAAATACTGTATGGAAAAAAGGCGTAATCTCACTGTGGTGAAGCTCGTAATGTATAATTAAACTTTAATTAAAGATTATGAACTAGTAGCGTCACTACAGAGAGAAAATCATTTTCCGTTACGCGTAGTTGACTACGACAGATTCTTCATTGTGCTTTTTAATATGAATTTTGTTATTTATATGTCTACAAAATTACTTTCACACGCCCTCGATAAAATGATACTCAGATATCCAAGCATAGCCAAACATAAAGGTAACAGAGTAATGAAAGTGTTTTGTCTAACATAATTGTTTTTAATATTCTTAACCCGTATGGTTTTATTGTTTCTGTGATATGTCGTATAATTAATATATATATATATATATATATATATATATATATATATATATATATATATATATATTATGTTGAGTTTTTTTTATCATAATGTCTTCAAAAATCTCAAGTACAAGGCACTACCCTTTTAAAAGGTATTTATGAACAATTTCACCTTTCAATAGGGCGTCAGTAAATTTCGTAAATGGTAATTTTACTGCGCCAAAATCGTAAAACGCTTAAGTTGTATTTCTCTTATTATAATTTTATCGATTTAAATTACACATTTACAGCTTATTAAAATTTAAGTGTTGTTTTATCTACTATATACATATGTAACTTTAAAATACACTCAAATTGACTGCAAATACGAAGTTTAGGTTCAGGCCTATGACTCGGTACAAAAAAATCCATTTACAGTTCTTACGCATTTGTGTGAATTTTTTCTTGCAACGATTATCGATTGGTCCAGGACTATTTGAAACTTGTATAAACGTTCAATTGTTTCCTTAATTTGCTATAAACAGCTAATTAATATCACAACAAATTACCATAAAATGCGAAAGTCTCAATCAATACAGTATCTTTGGCCTCGCTAACGCAGTAATAATTAGCCGCGATACATCAGACAAGACCTACTCTACGTTGATGTAATAATTACAACAGCCGGGAGCGAGACAATTGCATCGCATAAATTTTATAGAACGTCGGTTTCAATAAAACTCTACACGATTCCAAGGAAACGATTAACGTACAAACTCTTATCGACGTTCCCCCGTTTCCCGAACAATTATTATTATCTCCGGGAAAATTGACGCAATCAATCTAAAATTACTTCTTTATAGTAAATGTTCCTAAATTAATACAGTTGTTCAAAGTACATTTTGGGCTTAATATTGTTCGATTAAAGTTTAAAGTCGCTTGGGATGTAATAAAGGGTGAAAATAGAAGCAAAAAGGACGAGACGGGCGGTCATTAGCGAAATGAAGCCATTAAGAGCGTGTAAAACAGTTAATTACAACGGCGTGATCTCGTCTCGAGGTGCCGTCGACTCTCACGCGGCTCGCGATGAACCCCGCTAATGATGATAAAATATAATTCGATTTCCCGACCGGTGATCCTTGAAATATGTTTTTCTTTTTCACTAAACCTGGTTTTCGGCTCCGGTGCATTAAATTTAGTAAAGTTACGTGTATGCGTGTGGCGCCACCTTCACCCAGGCTGAGACAGTACTGTACGTACAAAAATAAAAATAATGTCAATAAACACGACAGACCTTATAAACGAAAAAAGCACAAAACTTATACTTTGTTAATAGCAGTACAAAAGCAGCGTTATACTCACCTATAGGACTAAGCGATTATTTATAATTTTAAGTATCAATATTTATATTATAGTAAGTAGTACATCACTATGCAAGGAGCAATATATATATACAAAAACAAACATACAACACAAATAACCACATATACACTGAATATTGTATTAATTTTTGATTTTGGAAATTAAAAAAAAACGCAAAGTATCATGTGTGTGTGTAACAAAATATATCTGTTGTTATTTAAATTTTCACATATACCGCGTTATTCACTCAACGGGTAAGGATAATGAGGCAAACTATTTAAATTATTGCATTGTCGTCGGTCCTTGATAAGTGTGCTGTGCCTTAACTTAAGTCGACGCTTTGTAGGCAGTTAAAATCACATTTAAAGATTTCGTTGCATACATAGGTACAAGCCAAACTATTAAAAGCGTGTTCACAAATTTATGATCGTTTATTGATATGTTGACTTGTTTCAACGCTTCGTAACTCGAAATCATTTATTAAATGCGAGCACCTCGTATATATTAGTGTTGTTAGAATGCTATTATATTTAAATATTGCATCGATAAGTGACATTTCTGCAGCTGAAGGCTTATTATGGGGTTACGTGCTCCGATGCAATTTGTCTTACTTTGTTTCTATTACAGAAGCATGTTAGTCTGGAATGTTGCGCTTGTAAACAATCCTTCAACTTCACCACAATTGATGATTCGAATTCATTATTTTTTATGCAAAAAATAAATAATTATGAGAACTGTGGACGAGAAAAGTCTATTAAACGCTGTTTTGTTGGGAAACCAGATCTGTTTCAATATTATGTTTTATAGCAATCGATATAAACATAGTCTCTAACATGGCTGCATCGTGATTTTGTGTATCTGTATGATACGGGGTGGGGAATCTCTAATAGAAATTTATACAACATTTTTTAAGACGAATGGATGAGACGGAATAATTCAAAGAAAGTTTAATATCACATTATGAACTATAAATGCGCTCACGCCCGTAACTCAGAGGGGTAGCCAGAGATTATGTATTTCTATTTGGTGCGATCCTGGTACACCTCACTCGCTTCTACATCCATACATCCACGCATACATGCTTCTTTTGTAGGTACTTCACTGATCTGATCGATATAAGTTCTCCTTGTCCCGACACTGCGTCTCACTTTTGCAACATAAATTTGATTCGTTACTCTCTCTTCATTCATCCTTTCAACATGCCCAACCAAGTGAACCGATAAGTGAATGAATAAAACTTTTTTAAATTTCCAATGTAAATAAATACTATCGTCAGCAATTGTACTTGTACACTTACGTTATTGCATAAAAAAAACATTTAGGTTAATATTCCGATAGTGCTAAAGTTTCTAAGGGCGTAGTACTAGGCACAGGAATGCGGTGTTCGGGTTTTATTGCCGACGCTATCTGATTTGTTCAAAGTTACGCCGTCAAATTCGAACATAACCCGAATGATTTATAGCGCTGAATGTTGCTTATTCACAATAGGCCGTACGGGTTAAGGTTTACGAGGAGCGCGGGGCCCGCACCGGAAGTATAAACCGACCTCGCCCGTCGCCCGTCGCCGTCGCCGTCGGCTCGCCCAGCCTGACGATAAACAATTAAAGAGCACCTTGTTAATGATAACTGCTTTATAATAGCTGCTTGTCGTTAATTAGCCTCATCTATTGGTATTGCTGACGTTTCAGATATATTTTGAAAATGGAATGTGTCAGTTTTTTTGTCTAACGGCAATATTTAATTTGAAAAAATCACACAGAAAATTTGGATGTACGATTTAATGAAGATTAAATATAGTAAATTAGCATGACAGGGTAAGGAAAGGTCGAGTTAACATCCAAATAAAACATAATTCAGGATAGTGTTAAGTGTGCTAGGGACAGTTGCTTTTCAACGGCGTAAAAGTTGTTGTTGCAAATTGTAATATAACTCGTCACGTCAATAGATAAACAGAGAACATTGGATGAGTGTTGGAATAAAGCTAAACTAAAAGTGTCCATAACATATAAATAAGGGTTAATTTGAGTGCAGGAATTACACGTAATCTCCATTCTACCATCGGACGTTACATACGGCAGGTTCATCCCCATCTCTTCATAGTAGACATAACGAGCTTTCGAGCGAAGCGATTCGAATCTTCGTTCATTGTGCGCACGGAAAAGGATCGGGATTGGAACTAGTTTCTAGCGTCAGTGTTAAGACGTAGTGTACACCTTCAAGATAAGAATGAATAGGCTGTTAATAAACTAGTGCGTATCATCTTTCGACCACATCGTCACATAGTCAGGCACGGTCGTGGCTAGTTTATTGATATAAAAAGTATGATTGGAGGTTCGAGTTGCATAAGTTTTGAAATATAGACGAATCAATATAGATTTTTTCTAAGCTCTGCAAATATTGTTTTATTACAGTGTTAACAGGATCACATAATGTTGTGCGTGTAATGTGCACCTATTACACTGCAGTTGCTTTTTTAAAATGTTCAGCGAGCGAGGTGTAAATAAGTCGTTTTCTGTCCGTAATATTTTATTAGAATTTATCGACTTGTATACAGAGCTGTTAAAACATCAATGTATTAGCTAAATTTATGATTTTCGTATTCGGTGAATGTCCTGCAAGAATGAAACATGGAAATTTGTGTGTCGATGCTTGTATTTTTTCAATGTTAAATTGTGTTGTCTGTAGCCTTTTTATTGACCCCATAACTTAGGTAAGTATTACAGGCATCAGGCACAGTACATGGTGTGCTTAGACAAAATATCTAAGAATAGGTGTTCTTTTAATGATCGGTGTAATGATAATTATTTATTAAAATACGCAAAGAAAAGTTGAATAAGATCGATTAATCATTCTTTAGATTTTACGGCCATTGAATAACACAGTTCAAGGAAGTTCACAGTTTGAAGCCAATTCATATAAAATGAAGGTCATCGTCAAAGCCATAACTTGAACAAAAAATATTTTTAGTTAAATTAAACTGTATCAAGATGCATAACAAAACCATTTTAGCGGATTATATTAATCCAATTATTTAAACACGTTGAGCTTCCTTAAAAATTAACCAGTTAGTGAGCATGCGGTATAATAATCAACGCACTCTTCAAAAGTGGCTCATAAATATGAATGTTCTAGCCTAAGGGGATAGGCAAAGTACCGCTAAACGCCTTTCATCTAGGTTGGTTCCAAATGCGATAGGAATATAGACAATATACCAGGAATTTTAATCAAACCCGAACACAATCGTTTGAGCGGAAATAAACTAACCTGCTGAGTAAATGCTACGTTGTGCAGATTTGTGGGACTGGGCCTAGAAAGTAGCGCGATCTAAGAGAACGCTGGTGTGTGTATAGTATCCTAATATTATAAATGAAAATGTGAGTTAAGTAGTATGTTTGTTACGCTTTAAGTCCTTAACCCATCTTGTTTGTTTATTCGTTCCATAACAAATAGGCAACCTGACTACGGTAACGAGTTCATTGATATCGTTGTGATAATTAAATATTTCTTACACAACTATGATCTGGGAGCAAAAACTGAGGTATATTTTTAATTAGCGCCGCGTCGACATGGTATAGTGAGGCGCCCTGCGGCGATGCTACTTTACGCACGTTGCGCTCGCCTCGTTAACGAAACGTCACTTTTCTCTATATTTATGTCTCCATTATTTTTCACATGCGCCGTAAAATATACATTTGCTGATGATGGCTCTCATACTTTGTTGTGATGTATTATGCGACAAAAATATTTTTTGACAGGTGTTGCCAGATATTTAACTGTAGTCACGCAACAGCAAAATGAATGGATGAGATGTACCAAATCAGTACATCACAGAACAAATCTGTAGTTCTATGATTGTTGATGATCATACACCTATTTTCAGACCTATTCCACATCTAGTTTTCCGGACACTTATTTCATTAATAAATTAGCGACTTCATGTTTGTGAGCAAAGGTGTTCACATTATGTAGAATTATTTTTTTGGTTATTTCTTTAAAAAAAAAAAAAAAAAACATTACGTTTATAAAAATAAAATTGAATTACTAAAGTCAATATTAATGTATGAGCGAATAAAGCCACTTTAATTGCCTAGCGGTCGCTCGACGCGTTTGGCTCACTCGACAGAAGACCCGCCGCCATGTCAACTGTCATCTGTCAGACCGCTATTTTAATTCGCGCGTTAAATTATACAAATTGACAATTGACATGTTTTGTCGTCTCCTGGGTAAGCGAGCGGAATTATCCCATTTTGTTTTATTGCTTTTGCAACACTATATTCAGCTCATTTTCAAATTGTATATTAATGCAGGTATGCAATGTGACATTCTTACTTAGCATCTGATAGCATACCTATTAGGTTGTTAGCCTTACACGTAGGAGAGACTGTACAAGGAAGAGGAAAGTAGTAGATGGGAAGAAATTTCTTCTTTCAGATATATCACTCATCAGGCAAAACACAGTAACTATACCTCGTTTCATTGCAAGATATGATTGTTATTTGCAACATAACAAACATACCAAACAACATAACAACATACCAAACAAACGTCATTTGCCTTGCATGGAAGCCATTACACTTTTTATACTTTCATCTGAAATAGCTAATGTTAGAAGGGACGTCCACGGAGAAATTATATATTGATCAGGTTAGTGACAGACTAGTGAAGGGTAGATAAGGAGTACCCGTAACCGACTAGCATGAATGCGTAGGTGATTTTTGTTAAAAGGTAATATGAACAAGTTGCATTTCGAAAATATTTTTGAATTTACGAATTTTTGTTCATATTTTATATCTTGCAAGATGAGCTTGCCGTGTAACAAGGTAAACATACAAAATATGCTCTTTAATTGGGTACATGCCGATTAGCAGTCTTGGTATTTTCTCAGTAGAGCTGGTCGATCATAAAACTGTACAACCACCGCTGTGTAAACGAGCATGAGATGTTACCTACTTACTACTACCTTATCTTCTAACTTCTAATAATATAATGGTCAATCGTTGCTAGTGACGATTATGTGATATAGGGGATCAGTAAAATGATATCAGAATATAAAGTACCATCTAACCAACGCGTTTCGTAACTTACATGACATAAAAAACATATTAACTTCAAATAAGTAAACAATACGTGAGAATTAGTTGTAAACAATAATATAAAAGTTTCCTCACTTGTTAAAACCTCACCAATGTTGCTTGTAATGTAATACTGATGCCTTGTTGCTGGCAACCCGGTCGGTCGGGTCGAGCCGATGGTCCTAGTGCAATGTATCTAATGGCGGGATTATTCCGAGGTCGGCACGTGGCGACGTAACGAGACGCGGCCGACAGACGTCTGACGCGGCACGCGACGCGTGGATTAAATACTATTTCAAGCGTTGTTTTACCAGAATATACACGTCGGACTAGTAGTGCAAGGTATGAGGTTTCGTATTTCAATAACGTCAAACTATTTATTGTTGTTTTTCGATATTTAAAGCCTTACATTTTACTTATACAACACAAGCGTTCTGGACGCTGTTGTGAGACAAAGGCATTCTTCTTATCATTGTGATTGACGGTGAAAAACAGCAAGTAATTATTAAAATACAGTTATTTTACTACTTTAGGAATAATAAAATAAGTTGAGTGTCCTTGGTTGAAAAAGATCCTGACTCCGCAATGAAGGTTAGGTTAACATAAAATGACTAATTAAGGTTAGTTCATTTTCAATATTGCACTAAACTATAAAGTATATAGAATCTAAACAATAGTCTCTGCGTATAGCAACGTTATTTCGTAGGGAAATTAAAAAGGAATATCAAAATTTCGTAACTACATATACAAGTATTTAAGCTCTAGGTGGAAAGTTCGCATCGACTTTATTAATTGCCTAAAATATTAATTCAACTTAAATGTTACTTATCAATCTAATCAATTTATTAAAGAAGGGTGCACGCAAAAAAAACAACGAAATGCGTAAATAATAAGCGATAGAAATTCTTTGGATACTTTCTAAATTACGAAGCTCATTATTATCAGTTGTTACCAAGGGAAATAATTACACTCTTACAATTATTTCACTTCATGTTTTAATGTTTTATTTTTAATAATATATTTTTCGTAATCTTCCTCACCAAACTTTTAGTTTTAAAATATTGGCTTTTCATTGTTTTAATTAACCCATTCACCAAAAAAGAAGAAAGTACGAAAATATTAAGTATCCGTCGGGTGTATTTCCAACCAGCTTGTAGCAATGAGTTTGGTTTTTGGAATTCTAATATACTTATATAAATAGTGAGATATCTTTGATATTATGTTTTTTTATAGTAGAAGGTGGCAAACGAGCAAGCGGGTCACCTGATGTTAAGCAACCGCTACCCTCAGACATGAGCCCGAAACACAGCAATAAGTTGATACCTAACACGTCTGCTCCTGTTATTACTTTTTTATACTATTTTATGTGACAATATTCATACATTTTTGTAATTGACTACTATTAAGTGTTAATCGATATTTGGTACCTACCTATGTCGGGCTCGGATGACTCGCGTGCGCCCGAGCTGCCCGCGCCGGCGGATGACATTTCACGGAAACCGATAGAGCCTCCAGCGGAACCGTTAGCATTCCCTCAACACGCTTTAATTTACAATAGACAGTAAATGGCTAGCTTCGTTTCAACTTTATAGCTGCTTTGACATTCAATAGCTACATTTGGTTGCGTTTGTTCTTGAAAAATGTGTTTCGTGGGGTTGCCCCGTAATCTGATTTGCCGCTACAATCGCTCCTTTGCGATTAGTGAGTTATATAAAAGTGGTTATAAAAAAAGCAACAATGACGAAGAAATACATGTTGTCTTTTTGATGTTAAAAAATAAAAAGAAAATAGTTTTAAAGAAAGAATTTAAATAATATCAAATAACAATGTTTAATGCGCTGTGCAAAAAACTTTATTTTATCGATATTATCGCAAAGGTCACAATTAAAGTTGAAAATTAAGTCAGATGTTCAGGTGCCGCTTACCTCTTCATTGCAGCGCAATACTTCGCCTAGGCTATCGTACAGAACTGTTGGGTTGAAGTAATTCATTATTTTGGAAGATCGATTTCATGTTTTTTGCATTGTCTTTAACTATGGCATAATTTTTAACAACGATGCTTTTGAAATAGTGTAGAAGGTTTTATGTAGTCTTTACATAAATATTTGCCTCTACTTCATCCTAAAATATTATTCCATTTTTTTCTGGAAAGTTGGAATAAACAAGAAATGACGCCTATCTTTTATGTTGTTTTTACGATAATCAGCTTACACCAAGCTACTGCTGGACAAAGGTTTCCTCCAATGTCTTTCATTGTAAGCGGGCCTCCGCTTTCCGTTTGGGGAAGAAAAGTCTTTGTATTGAAGCCACTTATAGAATATTAGGGCGCTTCGCTAGTATGATGACCTCGCGGAGAAGGCTGATGTTCTTGGTATTTTAGAAAGTTCCAAAGAATTTTACGCATTCTGTTGTTTACTTTTGCGTGCACTTTCTTTAATAAGTTGTTCTTTTAAACGCAAATTAATTAACGCTTCGCCGTGTTTAACTTTAACTTCTCTGTCAAATTGACAACGTTTACCCCGTTGTTTAAAATGTTCAAATTGTTTCTTATTTTATCGAAATTATCTTAAAGGTCATAATTGAAGGTGTATTTAAGTCAGTTGTTATATTTACTTTCTCAGTTCATCGCACCGCCTCATGAATAGGTGAAGGACGATCGTATGGAAATGTTCAGTTAAACCCATTATATTTGGAAGGATCGTTGCAGTTGATGGGTAGTACCTTCTGTATAATTTACTAAATCTCACCTTAATCTTATTTATTAACAAATCCTGATGGAAGTAAATATATTTACTGGTTCTTCACCCAGTGCTGCGAAATACGATGAATCCAACAGGTTCTTCTTTTTGGCAACATGTAATGACTGTTGCTGAGTGGATTGTATTTTACAATTGCAGTAAGCGAACGGCTGAAGGCGCCCTCCGCGTGTCTTCCCCGCAGGTGCACTTGGTACTGATCACTATTCAACCGTTTTCAGCCAATTCTCCGTCTTTTAACGTGTCAAGACTACCACCAATCTGATGTAAAGCGCTTCATTCATAATATTTTAATTTTTCTGTCAACACTTAAGACAGGGTCTCCAAATGTACCTGTACTTTCTTGCTGCACTACTGATACACAAATACAATTAAATATTATCTGTAAACTTTCTATTTTTGTTTTATTTTAGACATAAAAGTCTTTTTTTAGTTAACAAAGACAGAGTTAGTTCGCGCCTACCCTCAGTGTGGTTGACCGTAACTGCTGTCTTCTTCCAACAAAAAAATTATAGCTCATTCATTGCTTATTCCACTTGCGGTTTCCAGCCACACATATTTGTTACTAGCAACAAAAAGGAAATGTAAACAATACATTACTAGGTTATTTATATTCATGCCGATCGTTTTATAGGTCTGTACTCGTAAAGTTTCATTGTCGTTCGTATGTAATTTGAAGTCATATAAGGACTGATTTGCGACGAGACAACCATCGATTCCTTTTCATGTTAACGTGGAATATCAACAATTAATCGAAACGCGTTATGCAGTTTGTTATTATTCAAATTGTTATCGCCATAACCTTTTTGGATATAGTAAGACAAGCTGAGCCTCGCGGTTCCACCAGCCATCAAATTAATTTAAGCTGAACTCTGTTTAATATGATAGATTATGTAGATCTGAGATTAACTAACGTTGGATTTACATAATAATAATGATGACTCTATTCTTGAGCGACTCCGTCACGAAGCGCGACCCCTTCACCATGATGCTGAAGTATGCATCGATATCCCTGTGGTCTCTGAGGATGCCGCAGGGTTAACGGAACATCCAAGTGAAGAGGCATGTGTTAGTGATCAGGATATTGAGCGTTTGAGGAGTACTTTGGAGGATACGATTTTGAAGTATAGATCCTTATCAATCAATGACAGACCTCACTTACCGCGATTGCCCGTTAACAGGCGGAATATGTATTTAGTAAATGCTGTAGACCGCCTGTTATCACCATATGTGGATTCTTGTCTAGATTTATGCGATACCAACTCAATCCTCTATTGTGGGGCCATGGCTACATGTCGAGTGGCTGGAGTAGGGATTTTGTGTCCTAATTCAGTTACTCGACGTGGGGATGCTCACCCCGCCTGGCAATATAGGATTGAGCGTCGCATAAATATAGCTAGAAGACTCATAGCGAAACTGTTTTGTTTCCGAGCGGGTAATAAGCGCCCAAAGATTATGCGTTTCGTGAATCAGGCGTTTGCTGGGACTGATATCAGACCCAGTGAATATATGTCTGGTATCACGGAACGCATAGACTTTTGGAAACAAAAAGTCTTCGCTTGGGCTAATCGCATAAGAAGGTACAGAGAAAGATCTGAGAGATATCTTCAAAATCGCATGTTCCAAAGAGATCAAAGATGTGTGTACCGCAATTGGGAGCAACCACAAAACCAACTGAAAGATATGCATCGGCCAGATTCTGCTTCGACTGTCGCATTTTGGAATGATATCTGGTCGGTGCCTGTCGATCATGTTGGGGGAGAGTGTTTAATGTTGTTAGACGCGCATGTGAATCAATCACTGAAATGGAACCTGTGATTATCACAGTTTCCGATGTGAGTGGTGCAGTTCGATCGGTCCCAAACTGGAAAAGTCCGGGCCCGGACGGACTGCACAACTTCTGGCTGAAGTGGTTCCATAGTTCACATGTGCGTCTAGCAACCCAATTTCAAGAAGCCCTTGAATTGGGCACGGTCCCAGTTTTTATGACCTCCGGTGTCACACATCTGATTTATAAATCTGGCTGTGCTACGGACCCTAAAAATTATAGACCAATAATTTGCTTGCCTACCATCTATAAGCTCCTTACATCTATTCTGAAAATAAAAATTGAAGCACACATAGCTGCAAATAATATTTTGTCCGCAAGTCAGAATGGATGTAAGGCTGGGTCTCGTGGTACCAAAGATTGCCTCCTCATCGATATGGCTATTTGCCAACAGGTTAGACGAAGTAGAAAGAATATTTCTATGGCCTGGATTGATTACAAGAAGGCTTATGATTCGGTGCCCCATGGGTGGTTAAGTAAAGTGTTGGAAGTGTACAAAGTACATCCAACACTCCGCACTTTCCTTGACTCATGCATGGGTCAGTGGACCACATGTTTTCATCATCCAGGACGGGGTATCCTTTCTGCTTCCTCTGATCGAATTGGAATTCGGCGTGGAATTTTCCAAGGTGACAGTCTGAGTCCATTGTGGTTTTGCCTGGCTCTGAACCTTTTAAGCACACTCTTAAAGAGTTCAGAGCTAGGTTATCGACTCCGCAGAGGAGGAGAGATCATATCACACCTCCTGTATATGGATGACCTCAAGTTGTACGCACCTAAAAAGTCTGACTTAATGGCGTTGCTTAAAATAACCGACAATTTTAGCAAGGCCATTGGCATGACATTTGGTGTTGACAAGTGTGCGGTCATAAATATACAGAAGGGGAGGGTTGCAACTTCTGAGAATTTGCAGCTCTCTCAGGATGTATCCCTCATTTCTCTGTCGGAGGCTGAAAGCTACAAATATCTTGGTATGTCAGAAGCAGTAGGCATTAATGATAAGTGCATGAAACAGCTGGTAAGTGAGCGGTTCTTCGGACGCCTGAAAAAAGTTCTGAAAAGTCTTTTATCAGGTGGAAACAAGAGCCGTGCATTTAATAGCTGGGTCGTGCCTATCTTAACCTACTCTTTTGGCGTACTGAGGTGGTCTCAAACAGAACTGGATGCCTTGGACAGAAAAGTTCGTCGATTGCTAACAGCATATCGCATGCATCATCCGCGTTCGTCTGTAATGAGATTGTACATCCCACGGAAATGTGGGGGTCGTGGCTTTTTAAATGTCAAAAACCTACATAACTGTGAGGTGTGTAATCTCAGGGAATACTTCCTTAAGATGAACGTGGAGATGTATCGGGATGTTGTAGCAGTAGACAAAGGACTCACGCCGCTTTCCTTGGCTACCACGAATTGGCGTAGGCTGCAGGTACTTAGTGTCTCAGACCGCATTAGTGTATGGAAGGGTAAGGAGCTACACGGTAGGTTCTATCGCGCCCTGATAGGGCCTGATGTGGACCAATTATCCTCCGTGGCTTGGCTACGCTTCAGTAACCTTTTTGGGGAAACTGAAGGTTTTGTCTTTGCAATTATGGACGAAGTCATCATAACGAACAACTACCGGAGGCATATTATAAAGGACGGGACGATTGACATTTGTCGGGCATGTCGTCGTCCCGGGGAATCTATTAGACATATTGTCTCCGGCTGTTCTCGTCTTGCGGACGGTGCATACTTGCATAGACATAACCAAGTAGCCAAGATCATCCATCAGCAACTTGCCCTTAAATATGCCCTTGTGGATACTGAGGTACCGTACTACCAATACCAGCCATCGCCAGTCCTGGAAAATAGTCATATCAAGCTCTACTGGGATCGATCTATTATCACAGACAGGAATATTGTTGCCAATAGACCTGATATTGTGATAATAGACCGATCTGAGAGTCGTGTAATGTTGGTCGATATCACTATCCCGCATGACGAAAATCTCGTGAAAGCTGAGAAAGAAAAGTTGATGAAGTACCTAGACTTGGCTCACGAGATTACCGCCATGTGGGGTATGAAATCGACTACCATTATTCCGGTGGTCGTGTCAGTGAACGGACTTTTAGCGAAGAGCTTCGACCAACATCTTAAGAAGCTCTCGCTAGACGGTTGGGTTAAGGGTTTGATACAAAAAGCGGTAATTTTAGAGTCTGCCCGCATTGTGAGAAAGTTCCTCTCTCTGTAACCCTGACCACTGGTTGCTTGAAATAAAAGGAATCCGCAGCCGGTGGAACACTATTTTTATATAATATATTTTAGAATGTCTGTTGTTTTGGTAGATTTTTTAAGGTATATTATAAAAAAATATGTTTTAAATATAAATAAATGTCATAATAATAAATAATAAAATGGCGTCGGGATGTGACGACCCCATCGCCCATTGGTGCAACAGTTTAAGTGACAAAATTATTCCACCAATGCAGTCAGTCAGCGCTTTGCTACAGGTGTTCGTGCCGTGCCTCGGCAGGAAGATAAGAGCGCTAAGGCTCGTTTGTGCGTATGGCCCCTAGATAAACGGCATCGGAGTCGGGCGTCCTCCGTTATCTGACGCCCATTTATGGATGATGGAACTAAGAAATAAGCGTATAGGGCCGCTACCCGGGGGTCGCCGGGGCGAGTCTGGAGCTGGCGCTGGACGTGGCAGAATGCGGACCGCCAGCCAAGCACGAGGGGTTGCCCGACCAACTGGCAACCCCCGACATTCATCATCCCCACCAGATGGTTTGGTGTCAGCAGGGACTTCACAAGCCCAGCAATTGGCACCCACCACTGGTGGAGTGCGCCGCATGCGTTGGTATTTGCAAACCAACAAGAACGCATTGCGGGCGTACTACAGGGCGAAAGGGGGAGAAACCGGTGGATTTGCTTACCGGGCAAGAATGCACGGCTTCTTTGCTGAGCTGGAGCCGTCGATCACCGTGTCGGAACAGAACCTGGCAGACCGAGTTCGGTACATCCTAAGATCTAATTTGTTTGATGATACCGAACTCGAACGACTAAAACGTGAGGTCGTCTCCTCGTCAGATTCTCCACTCGCTCCTGAGGGGGCAATTCCGCAAATTAGGGAGCAGCCTCCGGATGTGGAACCAGTGGAACCCCTGGTAGAGGTGGAGGTAGAAGGTGAGGAGATGACTGCCCAGGAATTAGAGCAGATGGGGAGAATCTTGGAGGAGGCGATTGTGGAAACGCGTCAAACGCCTTTCGAAAGCCGACCGAGACTTCCCCGCATTCCCCTCAGCAAGCGAAATCGGAATGTCGTGAGAGCTCTGAACACTATGCTGGCTGCCTATTTGGCAGACAGCCGGGATCTTTGCGATACGGGCTCAGTCTTGTTTGGTGCCGCGCTGGCTGTATGCCGATATGTCGGCGCCAAACTACCCACAGCTGGACGCGCTACTGGCCAACGTAGCGCGACCCCAGCGTGGCAAAAAAGAATTGAGGACCGTAGCGCAAAAGCGAGAGCTCTCATTGGCAGACTGATAAGCTTCAGGTCGGGCAACAGTAGGCCGAGGATCGTGCGCACCGTCAGGATGGCGTTTGCTGGGACAGACATTAGCCTGTCTCAGCCAGACATCACGCAGAAACTGACGGAGCGCATAGACGACCTGAAGCAGATAATCGCTGCGTGGGGAAGGCGGATTCGGCGATACACCGAGAGGACTAAACGGTTCAACCAAAATCGTGACCAGAAGAGGTTCTACAAATCATTGGAGCGACCTAGTGGTAGTGGAACGGGCATATGCCCAGATCAGGCGGCCACGGTAGAATTCTGGCGCAACATCTGGTCTGAGTCCGTAGACCACAGTGAGGGCTCTTGGACAGAAGTTGTGGAAAACACATGCTGTGACATCATACCTATGGACCCTGTAGTCATTACGGCTGCAGATGTAGCTGATGCGGTGCGTCGGGCTCCAAACTGGAAAAGTTCAGGGCCCGACGGACTGCATCACTACTGGCTGAAAGGGTTCGTGGGTTGTCAAGCTGTGCTCGCGCAACAGCTCCAAGAAGCCCTCGACCGTAAGTCGCTTCCGGACCTCTTCACAACAGGGGTCACTCATTTGGTTCCTACAGACCAGTTAACGGCTGATCCGGCTAAATACCGCCCCATAACGTGTCTAGCAACGGTATATAAGACATTGACATTCATTCTGAGTGCAAAAATCACCCAGCATCTTAATGCGAATCGGGTGATTTCTAATGCCCAGAATGGATGTCAGGGCGGTGGCCGCGGGGCCAAGGAACCACTCCTCATCGACGCGGTTATTGGCAAACTGGTAAAGCGCAACCGTCGCAATTTTTCCGCCGCCTGGATAGACTACAAAAAGGCTTTCGACTCGGTGCCCCATTCATGGCTAAAGAGGGTCCTCGAGCTGTACAAGGTCGACTGTACAGTGCGAGACTTCCTCGGGCAATGTATGGGGCAATGGAGCACGACCCTTTGTCTCCTAGGCGAGCGCATGACGGCTGCCGAAAACCGGATAAGGATACGGAGGGGTATCTTTCAGGGTGACTGTTTGAGTCCAATCTGGTTTTGCCTCGCCCTTAATCCTCTCAGCACCTTGCTGGAGGACTCAGGGGGGGGTTTCAGCTTCTACATGGACGACCTCAAATTATTTGCTCCTAATTATACCCAGCTGCTGGAATTACTACAAATCACTACTGATTTTAGTAATGCCATCAGAATTGAGTTTGGGACAGATAAGTGTGCGGTCATTCATGTGGAAAGGGGTAGGGTTACAGATTCGGAGGGCACAGATAGCTCTTTGAACTTCAGAACCCTCAACGAGGCTGATACATACCGATACTTGGGTATGTCTCAAAACGTGGGTACCGATGAGGGCAGCATGAAACAATCTGTTCGTGACGAGTTTTTTGCGCGCCTGACAAAAGTACTAAACAGTCTTTTGTCGGGCGCGAATAAGGCACGCGCTTACAATGGTTGGGTCATACCTGTCCTCATGTATACCTTTGGCATACTCAGGTGGACTCAAACCGAGCTCAACGCCCTGGACAGAAAAGTCCGCATGGTTATGACGTCCCATAGGATGCACCACCCGAGGTCGTCAACAATGAGTCTGTACTTGCCGCGAAAGCATGGTGGGCGTGGCCTTCTAAGTGCACTCACTATGCGTAACCGCGAAGTGTGCAGCCTCCGTAGTTTCTTTTTGGCGAAAACGGATGGTGGTATCCACGTGGATGTCATAACATGTGATAAAGGGCTTACCCACCTATCCTTGGTCAACTGACTGTATGGAAGGAGAAAGAGCTCCACGGGAGGTTCTACAAGGCTCTTCACTAGCCTTTTGTAGATAACATCTCCTCTCTCCACTGGCTACGTTTCGGTGATCTCTTTGGAGAAACCGAGGGTTTTGTCTGTGCGATACAGGATAAAAGGACCAACAACTATAGGAGATACATCCTAAAGGACGGCACCGTCTACATCTGTCGAGCATGTCGCCGTCCCGGTGAGTCACTTAGGCATGTTGTCTCCGGTTGTTCGGCGCTTTCTAACACTGAGTATCTGCACAGGCACAACCTAGTAGCCAGGATTCTCCATCAGGAGCTCGCTCTGAAATATGGTCTCCTGGATGTTAGACTGCCTTATTACAAGTACTTGCCGGAAGCCGTGCTTGAAAATAGCCGCGCCAGGCCCTACTGGGACCGGCCCATCATCACGGACAGGACTATTCTCGCGAATAAGCCTGACATCGTGCTGATGGAACGGGCACAGTCCAGGGTGTTTTTGGTCGACATAACCATCCCATATGACGAGAACCTCGTGAAGGCCGAAACAGAGAAAAAGAGGAAATACCTGGACCTGGCACACGAGGTGACCGACATGTGGGGTGGTTTGCCGACTGAAATAATCCCGATAGTTGTCTCTGCGAACGTTAATCCCAGTCACCCTCTATGAACATCTGAGGCGACTGGGACTCCGGGACGGTGTGCTCCGAGCTCAAATGCAGAAAGCTGTGCTTCTCGACACCGCCCGAATTGTGCGCGGTTTTTCTCCCTTTCCCCCTAACCCTCGGCCGTTTGGTCTCCCCTGCCGAGGGAATCCCGTCTGGTTGGGATTTATTTATCTGTGTATTTATATATTGTATATATTATATGTATTTATTACTTTTGTATATATTTTAATTATGTATTTGTTTTATGTTACGTATTGTATATATTTATACCCAACCAGACGGAGACAAAATTTTAACCACCGCATAATAATAATAATAATAAATCCATTTATTCCAAATCTTCACTTTCGTTTTACATTCAAATGGTTTTGTATTGTTTTTTAATTATAGAAATAATAAAGAAAAACTACTTGTAATGTATAAAATATTTATGAGATATAGACCCCTGCTTGGGTAAAGGCCCCCTCCATCCAGATTTATATTATACAAAAATGTATCTCCTACTTTAGACATTTAGAGCATGAGCTTAGAAAAATATAATACGTAATAACAGAAATGTCTGTGCAAACTTTCAAGTTTCTAAGCTCAGTAGTTTGGGTGTGCGTTGATATATCAGTCCGACAGACCGAATCAAAGATCTTGAGTTATAAATGTTGTGACAAACGCGACTTGATTTTATAGATATTAGATGTCAAGAAGTCGTAAAGTCAAAATAATAATCGCTTAACCATTGTCTATTGCCATTACCATAGCAACCGATATTAGGTTATGTTTTCTAATGCTTGAAAAGTTTTTTTTCCGAGATAAAAAATATCCTAGTAGTAGACCTTTTCTGTGCTGCGAAATTTTATGATGATCTGTTGAGTCAATGTGGCGTCAATACGTAATAAACAATCCTACATTCGAAATTTATAAGGTTATTATTTTGAATGTTTATAGCGCTCAAAAATTATATGTTAGTATATTTTGGCTTTAAACTTACACTTAGTTATAAAATATTTATTAATAAAAATGAAACAAAACTTTCTTTGGAAATAGATGCCTTATTATTATTACATGCTTATAAAACTTTAAAATCGCTATGGCCCACGATCCATTAGATGAGATGGTATGTAAACAAGTCACTTCCCGTAGCACAAACAATGGTATTCCGCCATATCTTGCTTTACGACTGGTCGAATTGCCCCTTTAGCCCCGGTGAGAGATTGGAATGTTTCAGACGTTTGCACAGATAGACAGATAACACAGCGGTATTTATTCAAGCTATCGAGGGCATCGCGAGCGGACTTATATTAATGTATTATGCAAATGCAACGAGCGTTCGCGGATAACTCTGCCGACTTTATTACTCGTGAAATGCCGCATTAATATCTTATTGTTACCTTTGTGTCGGCGAGGGCCAGTTTAATTATTCACTCAAATTAATGGCGCTAATTCTTTAGCGAGACGCCGCTCCGGGAACGTGCAACGGACGTTTTGAAAATGTTTATTTAAAGATATCGGTTTGGCTAACTGATGGTGGACACGATGAATTATGTTGACTTTATGGATTAAGAAAAAAAAAGTATTAATTAATAGTTATAGGATTACGACAATAAACATTTAAAAATACAAAATGTTCCGTGAAAAACAAATGGCAGTTGTTACCAGTGGCAGTAGAAAATGTCAGATTATTTATTTTATTATATCATGGTGCTTTTACATAAGTGTACAATTTATGCATTAGTGTACAACAGCGTGTGTAGTTTTCTACATTTTCTACATAACATGTAGTTCTTCCAGTAACCTTTTTTAACATTGTATATTTACCTATTTTTAGAGTATTGTGCAAATATAGAATCTTTGTTTAATGAGCACTAGAGAAGGCTATCGATATTATTGGGATAATGATGCCTCAGTTATATCATTAATAGTTCATGTGCAATCTCACTGCTAAACAGATTTTTTAAATTAATATATCGTACTTTGTGTTTTTGCATTTAAAAGATTCATCGCTTCATTATCACGTAAGCGTAAGAGTATAACTTTCCATCAGCTGCATTTCATTTTGCTTGTAACTTTTTGGCTATAAAATAAAATTGACCATGTAAAATAATACGATTGGGTTATTTAATTTAAACAGTATTTATAATTAAGTAATTTTGTAAATTGTTCCGCAAAAATCATGTCAATTATGACACTTAAAATATTTCAAGCTGCAATATTTCTTAGAAATATAAAATCATGTTTTTTTGCGGCTGTGAAGTGCGCTTCGGACAGCCGCGGTTTAACCTATCAACACATCTAAGGTTCATTAATAAGACACCAGCGGCAGGTGCAAGTGACGTAACTTGCATGAAATTTAATATAATTCGCGGAGTAAAAAACGCCGACACGATCGTGAGCTTAGCGTATACTTACTACAAAATATGTTAGTATTAAGTTTTATAGCTGTGTCTTTCGCTTAAGTAAATTGGTATGTACTTAGCAATAAGTTAATTTTTATACCGTTTACGAACATATTTTGTTCCCATATCGTAATTATGCTTTATTTCCAATTTAACTGAAAATGGAAAGATAATGTTACAACCTATTAGACATCGAGTAAAAGTAAAGTTTAATAGTTGAGAAGCATTATACAGTGTGGATTAAAAAAAATTGTGACGTGTTTTACAACACGTCCATACACTCGCATGAAAAGCGGCTGTGACGTCATCAGATTCAAATACCATGTTATTGTGCACGAGCGGCTACAATATTAACTTTAACTTTTTTATTTTGTTAACTATACAATAAATTACTGTAATCATATATAAGATTTAATGTTAAATTGTGAGTTTAAAAAATATACTTACTATATTGGACAACTATAACCCACATGCGTGGTTAATGTATGATTTTCGATTCTTATATTGAAATTGGCGATACAGTCTGTGGTATGCAGTCAACATAAGTAATTTATAAAGGTTGTCAGCGATGAGCTGGTGATGGGAGCGGTGGTTGATCGGCTGTCGTCCTTGACGGATGCCTCTCATTACGCGCCGCGGTCGACGCGCACGCGCAACATTCGTTTCTCCGCGCATACACCAGGGTTATTGTCAACCGGCCGAGATCCCGCGCGCATGATACCCAGCCATTCAAACACACACCTTAATACGATTTATTTATGGTATGTGCTTAACTCCGGAGCCGAGTTTATCGCCGGCCCTACACACTCTACCTCCGAGAATTTTATAGATCTCATGTATTTATTATTATCATACTCGTACCGGTGCTATAGGAAGGTTGACACTGCGCCCGTGTTTTATTGACGCCAATATTTCTTTCTTTCACTCCCGCGTTTTATTACTGAAGGCATTCCGTAATAAATCCCTAACGATCGTTACGCGCCTACCGACTCGTAAGTATGTATATCATTTAACATGTTTGGAAATATAATAGGGGCAACTGTAGCGTTACGAATGAGGTCCGCGTCGGGGCAACCGAACAAATTGCCGCTCGA
Source organism: Papilio elwesi (assembly GCA_029849275.1). NCBI lineage: Eukaryota > Metazoa > Arthropoda > Insecta > Lepidoptera > Papilionidae > Papilio > Papilio elwesi. The sequence goes on along the minus strand of CM056687.1, from coordinate 10,162,385 downwards.
GTTTATCTTATCTATTAGTTGTTTTGTTATCAAAATTATGAAACTGCCGTTTAAAATTTACAAAAAAAATGGAATTAAGAAAGGCGAAGTTATAAATGGCGGCGTTGCGATGCTATCGGCCGCGGTCGGCAGGAAGCGCTCCGGCCCATTTAGGGGTGCATTAAAATCGAATACATCATATTTGTTTGATTTCCTAGTTCGCGTTTCACCCTGTAATTATACAAGTCCCCGTCCGTATCCGGAATCATCGGTGGTTTCTTGTCGGAGCGCATTAATCATATTTTTTTATTATGAGCATATGTTTTGGTCTCGTAAAACACTTTCGAAGGTTATAACCTTTTTGTGTCTTTACGTCTAATTCGGTTTTCGGTCGGTCCTTGCGGTCATTAGTGCGCTGAGTCATTCGCCGGGTCAGTCGTATTTATAACCGAAAGTGGAATTTATGCTCGTACAATTTGTCGCAACAAGGTTAAACTTTCTTAGCGACGTCATAATGTTTTATAACAAATATAAATCTTTTAGTGCTTTACGGACCCTGCTTATAAAAAATAATAAAAGATTCTGTTTTACAGCATCCAATATGAGTGAGTAATGGAGTGTTATAAACATAGAAGTACTGCGTGGATAAAATTCATAGGCACTCTTATAAACATTTTTAATAGCTTGCTTCTTGTGTGTGCAGGCGCATGTTCCCGACGGTGCGCGTGTCGTTCGCGGGATGCCGGGCGGAGGCGCGCTACGCGGTGTTGCTAGACGTGGTGCCGGTGGACGGCAAGCGGTACCGCTACGCGTACCACCGCTCCTCGTGGCTGGTGGCCGGCAAGGCGGACCCGCCCGCCCCCGCGCGCCTCTACCCCCACCCCGACTCGCCCTACGCCGGCGACCAGTTGCGCAAGCAGGTCGTCTCCTTCGAGAAGGTCAAGCTCACCAACAACGAGATGGACAAGAACGGACAGGTCGGTATATATTATTGAATTGTTTCATATGAGCTTATAAGATTTTCTCGTTAATGTGTCGCATGAAATTAGTAAATATTTAGGCTGCATAATTATAAACATGAGTCAACAGATCGAAGCAGCAATTTGCCATTATGACCAAATTAACTAATAAGGGTCAAAAATGCTAAAAAGTGATTAATACTCATGAAGTCAGAAATGTCGTTTTTGTTCGTGATTGTATAGACGATTTACACGACGCACCTTCTACCTCAACGGTTTTAAGAGTTAATATGGACCTCGAGACTCTCGGCTGAGGCTGCTACTTCTTTTCGGTAACGAAATAGAAATCAATCTCAGAATTTTAAAGATTATTTAAAAATGCATGCATTGCTTCTCTTGATTGCTTAGGATTGTCTGGCATAATATAAAATAGCTCGTAACTTACATATTGATGATTGCCTTGCTATAAAAATATAATAATTTTGAAATGTGCGTGTACGTATGTACAGTCTCTAAATCTGGGGATGACCGCGGGTGTTTTGTTAATTTAGGCATTGTTTTAATTATAAAAACCGAATTATATCATTTGTGTCGTCTTTGTAAAAGTCAAGCATTTATGGTCGCTTTATAAACATTGTTCATTCAATTCAATTATATCCTTATATGTAAAACAATATTTTAAAGGAGTTTTAAAAAAAACATAATTAACATGCAATATTAATATTAAAATAGGATTAACAGAAATAGCAGACTTGAAATTATAAATGTTAAGAAGTGACAGGAGGATTTAAAAAACTATAAATATCGATTTTTTTTACTGAATAACCGTTGTAAAAAAATGCACAAGCAGTCCCAGGACTAACAGTCATAGTAACTTAATTATATGCTGATAAATTATTTTATATCAATCATAATTACCTATACAATTTTCTTATTACGATGGGCGTGATTAAACTTGATCATTGATGTACTGTTTTCCTCATCAGGCTCGTAAAGCAAGCGTCAAAGTGTAATTAAACGAATGGCCACCTCGTCAACTCAATGAAGCGATGCCGCGTACGATACGTCTCTCAAATTACCCGGCGGAATGCGAAATTTGTTGAAAAAATGTTAATTTTATACGACTTTAAGCTCGATTGAAGTAAAGATAGCAATCGCTACCGCGCTTTAAGTGAAACTAAAGATAATTGTTCTGTTTTCAATCGGCATTTACTTTTATTTTATTATAAATCTATTAAAAGATATGGGGGATGTATCGATTATGATCATTTGGTTACAATTTATTTAAAATGTATAACGAATAACGGTAACTCAGAAGGTACTTAACGTGTCCGTTGGTTGTCACGTAAAGCTCTCGACACAGGTGTGTACGGTTGCAGAACATTATCGTAATCATAAATTGCATTCTAATTCTTACAATAAATACAGCGCGTTTTTATTCAAGTCGTGCACATCCACGTAGTAATCTCGTCACACAAATTTCCTTGCGTGTGGCAATTTTATAGAATTACGGTTAAAATTGTGGGCATCGGTCGACACTTCGGGCGTCGCGGGGCGGTGATGAACGCGTTGCCGACAAATTAGTCGCAGATGTCGCACAGCCGGCGGCTACCTGCCTCCACTGTGCGCAGGCGCAGGTGTTGCCGCCATGCAAATGTCACACGACCAATATATGTAGACCCGCCGATGAATGAACACGAACGAATTCATGCGTCATTAACCACGTATTCTGTAACACTGGCTAATGTTTTCGTATCGAAATGAGATTATGACATTTATGATTAGTGAACGTTTGTATTGCGTTTGATTTATTTATTTCGTAAGTGATAAGCGAGAAAAACAATTCCTGTTTTCTTATTCTATATAGGATGACAAAGATCAACATTTAGATTTAAATGTAACATTATAACATTTAGATGTTAATCGTACTCATAAATCTGAAGCATTACAATAATAATCCGTTTTAATTTGCAGAAGAACACTAGTCCTTAATAACACAATATAAACTATCAATAATCAAATTAAAATTAAAATAAATTATATCTATGCTGAATTTAAAAATGTAATAATAACGTTGCGTTTAACTAAGTAATTTTCCACCATAAAGTGTCGAAAAGGCTGCCGAAATGTATTTAGAAAATGTCTAATTAACAATAAATAAATGGGCAAGGTTTTGGCGTTCGTTCACTAGTTATAAATGGTATGTTATAGAACAAGTTCACGCGAGTGGTCGCCGCACGCACGCGCTCTCTCCTAATTGTCCAACAAAAACTCCATGAAACCGACGAATTAATCATCAACCGGTGGCTGAATAACGTAAACGAATACCGAAATAAATACCGCATTCATTAGTTGTGTAATACCACAATACCGCGAGTGTTCTCGCTCGCTCCACCAAGACCGACTCAAATAATTATAGGGCGCTAACACGTTTTTGGAACACGCTCATACTTACAGTTAAATATGTTAATAAATAATTAAATATGTTCTGAACATTAGGACTTGCTTTGTAAATATTTTGACAGCGATATTATCCGAAAAGTTAGTCAAACATCGCAACATTTTTCAACACGTCAATAACTTTTATACTATCATTCGCTTTGTAAAAATGAAAACGCAAGGCGGGATTTACCAGGGAGGGTATTTTTAACAGGTTTTATTTTGTTGGGCACAAATTTATAGCGTATAGATTATAAAAACGTTTGAGATATATTTCATATTTGCTTTTATATCAACTAAAAACTAGGTGTGGCCCGCGGTTTCACTCGCCAGCGGCACAGATCGCTTGCCCATGTTGATACATCCTTCACGCTTAGCATTATTTTTCTATCTATTTGGCTCCCAAGGGCGTTATGTTAAATTACCTATAGCCTTCCGCGATGGTTGAGCTGTCAAATGCAATAATAAATTTTCGAATCCGAATGGTAGTTTTTGGGATTAGCACAAATAACTTGTTTTTGCTAATATCAAGCTTTCTTGTATTAAATATAAAAAGTAGTAGTACTCAGGGCTATTATACCTTTCTAAGAGTGAATGAATTTTCAAAATCGTATCAGTAATACCGGAGATTACCCCGAAAATCCAAACTCACAAACTTTACCTCTTTATAATATTAGTGGCTTGTGAAATACAAAACCTTGAATACCTGTACCTAATACCTGTACTACTGTTACGAGTTGTTCAGGAGAAGAAGTCACTGCCGAAGATGTTAATATTGGGTCGCTTATAGGAATTTCAATCGCAAAAAATTGACAACTATTAGAGACATCTAATATCGAGGAACTGTCGCTGGTGCTGAGGTCTTCTCTCGGTACAGTCGCCTTTTATTTATTTTTATTAGCCGATATGCTGTTAGGCTCCGTGCCTGCAGTAAGTGGGTGTTTGAACTTTAATGTAAATCATTAAGTGAACATATCTACATATATTTAAAATTACAATCACCGATGGTGCGTATAACCTTTTACATTTAAATGCTAATCGCTTACAAATTACTTTGAAGACTCCCCTGGTGCTCGAAGTAGTTTTATTAAATTAACGGTGATTTAAATAAGCAACCAAATATTTATTGTTAACAGCATTAGAGATTCATTTTATCATCTTATTGGATTATAAGTTCGACTAATAAGCTGTGATCTTAAATCGTAGTAGATTTTAATATTAATATAGAGTGAACATTTGAATGAAGCAATTTAATAATTAAATAATGAAACGTTTGAATAGTCACAAAATATTTTTTTTACTTTGAAAATAATAAAATCAGGTTTACATTTACCAGGTTTACTTTGCACTATGGTGGTTTAATATATTATTGGTATAAAAATGGTTATAACATATTTTACTTAAGATTGACTTCCGATCTACTTAATTAATTTCGAATCCTAATCATTTACAGTATCGATAAAATTAACTAAAATTGATTGCTAGTACCTAAACAAAGAACAAAGTTTTCATAAAGCCCTTTTTTATAAAGAGTACAATGTCAAAAACTATAAGTTGTTCTGTCTAGTCACACCATAAGTACCTATATTTTTTTTTCACCAATACATCATAAACCCTAACAAAGTTATTAATTCGACTGCAACGGTAATGCGTCCAACGCCGCGATTATTGTATTAGAGGAAAGAGGACTGCCACGGAAAATGATTGATATAAAGTGGAGTCATTTCTCAAATTGTCGGGTTAAATGAAACCTAGCTAATAGTATTTTCGTGCGATAACTGCGGGTCGCAGCGGAACAGCTCACGAGAGCCGGCACGACAGCGCCGCGACGACGGCCGTCTATCGTACCGGCCTCATACTTATACTAAGGGTTTAGTGACGACGCGTTGGTTAATTATTTCAGTTCCAACTTTAATCTTAATGTATTATAAAAGAAGAAACTGACTGACTGATATATCAGCCCAAACGACTGGGCCTAGAGACTTCAAATTTTGCAAGGAGACTGCTGTGTTATTACATAGGAGAGCAATAAGAAAGGATTTTTACTAAATTCGTTCCTTAAAGGTCTAAAGTAGGGAATGGAGAAACTGCCCGTGCGAAGCTGGTGCGGGTCGCTGGTATGAAATATTATTAATCTTTATCGATAAATATAAACTTATTAAAGTATACTATCATCATCTCCTTGCCCTTTTCCCATAATTTGGCAACATTCTTGGCTTTTGTCCCCCGCGCAGTGGTACTTTATATCTACTTTTAGCCATTAATAATTGGACTAAATATGCCTTAAACTCCTAAGTAAGCCGGCCATAATTTGAGAAAAAGACATACGTCATCATTTCAATATGCTCAAACCACATAAGCAAATCTCTCTCAATTCTAGGCTCAACGTTCACTTTTAAGTCAGACTTTCCCATTGCGATTTAATTCCACCCTTCAAAGTCACTTCTGACATACTTCTTAAGGGTCGCATTCGCTCATTACTTTATGAATATAAAATTTATTACAATGTCTTCGACTTTTATTATTTTAATTTAATTTTTCATCTAGTTTCCTCACAATTAGTACAATATTTAATATTACATATCAACAACTTATGCAAAACAATAATTAACAATAAAGCGCATTCGTTAATTCATTAGACGAAATGTATACATTAAGTGCACAGTACATTGTAACGTACATTAAAATTAATGAAAACATGTTAATTGTTGGTTTTATTCGCGGTCAGATACTACGAGTAATGACTAACTGTTGCGATGATTTATGACAGCTTTTCGACCGTTTATAAAAATAATTAAATACGATGGTTGATACAACAACGGGGCGGCGAGCATTATTCATTTTTTTATTTAATGTTAGTCTACTATAATCAATATATTAAATACAGATCCCGGCTTGCTGAATCCTACTGATATTATAATCGCGAAAGCTTGCAACAATAAACTGTTAATTAAATGTTGTTCTCGTTCCGCATAAACTGTTGAATGGTTTTGATAAGACTTTATATTAATATTGCCAAGATTAGATTAAAACGGACGACATATCGATTTGGAAAACGAAAACCTGTTGTGCTGTACCATTTTATGTGGGAACAGGACAGAAAGATGACCAGAATCAGAATACAAACATCCCATGAAATGTTCTCACTTGAACCAAGGTATGGAGAGACGCTAATTAGTTTCTAAGTGCCGAGTCCATTGAGTACTCGAAGTCTTAAAATAAGTGCAGAAAAACGATAAGAACTTGCGCTTTTTTAAAGACATCCCGAATCAAATAGCTGAGTAAGCTATTAGATTCGGGATGTCATGGTGGTGGGTCATGATGGATGAAAAGAGCTGATAAATATTATACACAAAATTTTCCTGTAAAGGGAATTGAAGTCAAGGCCTTTTAAAATGTAGTTATTATAAGGCTGTGGAATCATTCAATAAGCTATTGATAATTTACCTAACAGAGTAATCACATTCGCAATAATTTTATCGTATTACCGCGTATCGGAGTTATTAAGGCAACGCGGCCGCTATCCGAATGCTCATTGTAATTAAACGCGTCCCAATGAACGATTCGTGCCGACCGTTTGCATTTTTAATTATAGCCGTTGATATTTTCACGTCGTTAACTCGTATCGCAAGATTATAAAAACAAATAAAGGCAGGTGATTGTAGGTAGTGAATAAGTCTAGAAGCGTAATATAAATTAATAAGTTATCCCGTCTTGTGGCCTCCCGCGGCGGCCGCGTTCGGTGTAGCTTACACCAATTACCGCTTGAATTCCGCCCCCGCGTCCGCTTATGGTCCCGCTTTTACTGGCGTTTTACAATCGCTGCATGTCATACAGATCGTATATATTTATTTATACTAATTTGATCACCTACATCTATTATATTATATATTGATACAACTTGTTTTGGGATTATGAAAGTATTTTATAATACGTTTGTTTATAATTATGCTATCGGTTTATAGCAGATATTACCTCTATGAATTTAATAGACTTAGGTATTGTGTTGACTTTTAGCATAGAATAAAGATAAATAATTAGCACCCGACGCTCCCATGCAACCACTCCCATACCACATCCGAAACGATCAGAAGACTTTAAGGGCCAATCTTTGTATGTGTTACGAACGGATTGTTCTGAACTCCGTCCGTTTATAATCGGACTAGTTGTATTATAATCTGTCAGCAAATTGTGACATGACCGACCATAGCATATTATGGTTTTAGAAAAAATCCGGAGTTAGTACGTTTCCACTGTATCTTTATATAAAAATTCACTTGATGTAGTATTCGCGTCAACATAAGAAATCATTATGTGTATTTGTTTTATTTTCATTTTGAAAAAACAACTTTCAAAACAATTTGTTCGACTGGATACTCAAGTGTAAAGTACTCTGGTGTAATGTATGTAAGCCGCTCATTTGCCGCAATAGTCAAGTGGGCTTAATAACCCATGTTTACGTGTCATCAGGTTTTCTCTCGGCGGCGACGCAGTGGCCAAAGTCCGAGAAATTACCGCAATACTGGATATTGCCGTTCATTATTAGATCCTTTAAGTATCACTTATGTCAGCTTCAAACAAATTCTATTGGCTCCTGAATGCGAAAGTTTAAATAATTGGAAAGGGTTTTTCTTATCAATTTCTATTAATGATACAGGTCAATGAGAAGCATAGGTACGGATACAAAAAAATGTACATACTTTAGATTCGGAATGCAAGATACGTTCCTTGTAAAGGCTTGATTTGATTTAAATCAATTGTCCGTCGATATCTTGACAAACGCTTTCCTTTGGAACCTGAATGAAGAGAGTAAAAGAAATAATAACTTACTAACAACACAACAGAGATTCCCACGTTTAAAAGAAAAACACAAATGGGGATATTTTTAAATTAAATAATATATTCTGATGAACACTATGCTGACCACTTCATATTGTATAATTAAGAATATATTACATATTCTAAAATGAAATATTTAAACATAAGTGATATAACAATCTCGAGCGTAAAATATCGTTTATGAGGTGTATTCAAGTTTTAGTTGATCGATAACAATGTATCGTCGTGAACAAAAACCAGTACCGGCGGCGCCGCGCTACTCAAGCACTGTTACCGGCTGTTAATATACTTTGTGGGAAGAGGATCCCATGAATTATTTTTATGTCATAATAAGGGCAATCGGGTCGGGAGTACAGCAGGCCGCGGCGGAAGCGGCCGGTGCTCGTTTATTGGGGTGACCATATAATTAAATATTCCTTGCTAATAGAATGTGAAGAGGGTAACTACAATCGTATTAAAAGTTAAATTGAAGAAACATGTGGAGTGAATTCCACTTAGTAACTCTACATTGTACATTTTAAAATTATATTCACTAACTTTTTAAAATAACTATTGGGTTGACAGAGGAGGGGTTGAATCGGAAAAGGAAATATCCTTTTTTCTTTTTAACTTGTTCGCTTGTTTCAGATGCCTATAAATAGTTTTTATTCACTTAGTATTAAATGAACCGATTGCTCGTTCGTTCATAAACATGTTATTAATTAGATTCACCTATAAACAACTTTACGTAAAACACATTCAAGTATTTTTTTAAAAATGTTATTTAATTTTATAAACACCTATTGATAGCCACATATATAAAATAACTTCTTACTTCATTTTCGACTTTATAAGTAAAAATAAAAATATATCCGTTACTAGCAGGGAACGTGTGGCCATCAAAGTGTTTGCGCTTGGTTATGTTCAGTGGTTTTATTGCTTATAATTGATCATTTACGTGCGATCGAGATCGTTGCTTTAGTTTTTATAAGGCCGCAGAGTGATCGCGCTGCCTGGCAAAGCTCAGACGATCGTTACCCGAATAACGGCCTTCGTCACCTGTAAGCTTATATATAAAACCGTTGACTTCGCCATAATTATGCACCATACAGCCATTGTATTGAATGTTACTCTGTAATAACGCAGATTAATGACAAAAGCGCTCTTATAAATGTATTAATTGATTGTACCTAAAATTGAAACAATAGACTTTATTTAAAGATATGGTGGATACACACGACCGCTCTGTCTATGTGATCAATTTACATTTTTTCAAATAAATGTGTTAAAAAAAGCCTTTTTGGTTCGTAGCTTATATGATACTAAAGTGAAAGGTAATAACTCTGCTTCCACTTAAGTTGTGAAAAAAAACAGGTTTCGCCTTAGACATTCTGGGAACATAATATTCGTTGATTACAAGAGACGTGAAATATTAATAAATTTTATTAAAACGTCGGTTACAAGTTGCGGTCTATACGACGCACAACAACCGTCTCGATGCGCAAACAGGATAATTTAACGTATTTATTGACCATCCATGATTTCTCGACATCGTAGCTGACTTTGTCATTAGCCGGACGAGGGAACTTATGTACTTGCGGCGACGGCGGACGACTCTTAATCATAGGGATAGGACCCTAGCCTAAGAAAACCTACTAATTTGCGGCTGTACTTTTTATGCTACGTACTTAAAAGTAATGTATTCCAGCATGGGATAAAATGTAAAAGCTACAAATTCATTAAACCTGTAAGTACCGCCATTAGTACCAAAAGCACAACAACGAACTACAAGTGCGTTGTGACACACCAAGTACTAGTAAAGTAATGTCGAAATAACATTATTTATTTTGGTAAAAAAAATACGGATCAAAATGATTTATAATTGAATAAGTCGAACTACACAAAGCAATAGTTGTAAACAAATATCAAATTTACAATCTGCAACGCTGCAATGCTCTGAAGTGGGAGAAGAAGCCGTTGAAGCGAGGGGAATCCGAGCCACCGATCATGAGTTCAATTATCCTATTTCTTTATAACTAATTACATATAACAATAATTTGAAAGACATTATAGTAGCACAGTTTAACAATCAAATCACAAACAGTTGCGAAACGAATGTACTTGCATAGAGCAACGAAAAAATAATTTCAGGCATAATTTTAATTTTTTGACAACTCTTGTCCGCAATCAAAGGTGTTTCCCAACTGTATCATTGTTTAAACTGTGATAACAGATACATTTATAATGGCTAAGTTTTTTATGTATATCTGCAATGTTATATAAAACTTTATTTATATAATCACGTAAAGCATTAAGCGGTTACGCCTCTGTTCAATTTTAGTTCCGTTTACCAGTTTTTGGTTTATTAGCAGTGGTTTAGTTTCTATGAATTAGTTGATTTGTTATATCTATGGCGTGCTTTTTCCTAAATTTTGACGTAATATACGTGTTAAGATTTTATCAGTCACATTTATAATTTAAAATTATATTCTCTTGCTTATACAAGAACTACCAACTGGTAACGCTATAAATTAAAATGTAAAGGTCATTCACTGTTAAGAATGAGTTCATATAAAAAAGAACACATCATTTACACTGTTGGGCTAATCAGATATAATTAAAAGTATATATTCGTATAACATTAATAATAAATAATACCAAACAGCCGCCACCATTAAGGTCTCGCTTTCATTGAGAATCCAGTTTCCGTGGGCCGCGCAGTGGCGCGTCATAATAGAAACTCATCTTCGGCGGTCGACTTATGAATATTGTTAAGTCTTGCTTGAGTTATGTTTGTTTGTTTTGTGCGCGTACATCTGGTTGTTTACGAGGCAGTCTGTTGTCACCTCCATTGTCGGCGCGCTGGCACTAAAGTATCGTTGTTTATTGAGGCCCACAGGGAAACGCTGGCTCGTTACTTAACGACACAACACTGACCCACAAATCACTCATTCGTACTCAATATATAAATATTAACTCTGAGCAAATATGTTGTTACAAGTAATATATAGTTCTGTTTACATCACGTGTTGTTTACTTGATGACACCCCAATCAATGTAGCCAATTTAAAAAAGCAATCAAATTATTTGAGTCATTCCATTTCAAAATTGATAACTGAATTGTTAACAGTTGGTAAGAAATTCCAAGTGATCTTTAACGACCTTTTACAAACTGAGTTACGTCTGAAGCATACATAAATGGCAGCTGCTTTCGATCCTTAATGCAATTCTAGACTTAAACTTATATTAGGGGCTAAGACATTATATATTAGTGGAACGCATCCAGTAGGATACGTAATATATTTTACTATTACTAGTAAGTTATAGTAATATATATAGTAACATAGTTTGCAGTATAATTTGATACATTGTGGCGATACTTTATTTTGTGACAACATCGTGAAATGATATAGTCAATTTTAAAACTATTCTGCACATTTCAAGAATGTATAATTAATGTTTAGTTGTAACAAGACTCGATCAGGTTAACGGTTTGCATTTAAACCCTAAAGTGTGAGTGAAGCTTCATGTTAGGTAAAATGTTTTTAGTAATGGACATGCCGATGGTGTGTGTATCGGAATGATCACTGGTCTCGTTAGTTTCTTGTATTGTATGCAAATAAATCTCGGTCGGTTCGAGAAGCGTCTCATCCCGCAGAGTGATGGTCGCCGCGCGGTGGTATGACGTGATGCAATGATAGGCGTTCGTGTATTAATCAAACTCTGTAATGATACCTTAAGATGCCAAGAGGCCGTAATGCGAGCGGACGGCCCGCGGCCCGCGGGGGGCGCAGCGACAACGCATTTCTCACTTCAATTTGTGACCGTGTTTGTTTCTCTCTTTCTCGTCTCATTCATTCCGATCGGGTGTCGGTTATTATTTTATTTTTAAATCATTCGTTCTTTTTTCTTGTTTTCATTCCGACGTGACGTTTATCGCGGCACCCCGGGTGACGTAGCCGCGTCTAGCTCTACGTTTCACTGCCCGTGTCACTCTCTTTACGACTATTTTATTTGTAGACAGTTTATCGCCAGCTAGGTTATGATGAACGTTTATACGCGCCCTTCGTTTCTTTTACTTTTACATTTCGGATTTTATTGGAAGCTAACTAATAAAAAGATATAAAATTAAAGGTGACCATGCGTACCCGTGTACGTTGGTTGTTATTTATGAATTGTACGCGAGTATTTACGATGTTTCAGATTAATGTGAACGGTCGTGAGTTGTCATAAAAACATTGTTGTGGGAAAATGCTAAAATAACTTTGTACTCAAGTTCGTATGATCATTAGGTGATGAGTTATTCAAATTGAAATAGACGTATCTAAGGCGTAAGGGGGCTTATACATAAAAATATAAATATTACTGGGCCCATAGATTAATTCTAACTTTTAATATAAGAATAAAGAGCGAAATGAATTGTCTGTAACCAACACTATGGCTGTTATTATATGTATGTAAATAAAGTTGCCATTAACTCGATATACCGATTTATTTTATTTCTTTTGGGAAGACCAACAGGAAATTTTACAAAAATATTAAATAACAAATACAACAACAGACAGCCAATAACGTGTCTTCACGATTAGTTGACATCTTACAAAAACATTGTTGTGTGAGCAATAACATTGTAATTATTGATGTATATTTTATTCGTATTATACATTGTTTTTTTTTTCGTATTATGTATACTGTTATATAAAATATGTTGGTTTGCGTGTTGGACGTTGCTTTTGGGCCTAAAGTAGATGCTACTTTCTTACTAGGCCTTGATACAGCACACGATACAAAACATCCATCTAGATAGGTTAAACATAACATTAAGAAGCATCGTCTTGAGTTTTGTTAATTTAAACTATGTTTACAGTATAAAGAACCTTCTGGTCTTGTTTTAAGACTCATTTTATTTCTTCGTCTACAATTTAACGCTCACTAACTTTACAAAAGGTATTTAGTTTCGCCATGATTTCAGTTAACACGTCAGCTGAACAAGTTTTTCAAGTTGTAAAGTAATTTTAAGTTTTAGTCTTTGTATTCATATGCACATGCTGCGTTAGTAAGTAGCTTGCCATTATTACTAACAAGGGGACTTGGAATATTTTCAAAATAGATATTATAATCCACAATGGACATCGCTGGACCTCGTGGACTTGTGTGACGTGGATGTGGGTAGGTAGGTACGTCCTAACTGCGTTCTCAGTAGCGATGGGCGATTGTTTAAAAAAATAAACTTACGAAAATTGAGTTGTTGTCTATTCTGTTACCCATTGAATAATCGTCGCTATGGTAATTTGAATAACATAGACATCGCTTATTCGAATCGACTAATTAGACATAGCAAGGCATAGTCATAGTAAAGATGTCTTCCATCCTTTTTCGGGAGTATGAAAAACACTTAAATTATAACTAATCATTTTTTATAATAGAATGTGACAAGCGAGCAACCGACTTCAAGCGACTTTTATTTTAAATATACTTTCATTTTATATGTAAAAAATACACCATCATTTGGAAACTGTCAAATGTGCAAAATGTTAGATAAAGTCAATATAAAGTTAGTCGGTTCAAGTTGATTTTCATTTGGTCGTTTTAGGAGCAAAGTAACATGTGGCGAGCCTGCCGCTGCGGTCAAACCTACGTTATTTTACCCCACCTAACTTCTGAAAAAAAAACCGCACACACGGGACTTGATCTGCGTTGTCCAGAACAAGAGGAGGACCACCCAACTAGATTACCCAAAACAAATGACTTATAATGTAATTTGCTCAACGCAATGATTTTAAAAATTGGATTGTAGTTGCTGTCTGACACATTTTTGAAAGATTTTGAGTTTCTTCTCAATTCAGTCGGGTCATAGGTGGCAAATCGCCTTCATTGCGTATCATTAGTAATTCAAAGAGTATCATGCGCAATCTCCGCCACAGTATGTGTATATCCCACTATCGTACAAATATTATAAATGCGGAAGTTTGTAAGGATAAATGTCTGGATGTTTGTTATTCTTTCACACAAAAACGGCTAACGAATAGATAGATTACATTCTGGAATAGCATATAGGCTTTTCATAGGAAAAAATGTACGGTTCCCTTGAGATATTTTTTTTTGGTTTACGTATATAAAAGGCGATGTTCCCTATGGATTCCGAAACGTCTATCCGAGCGAAGCCGGGCGGATCTCTAGTGTAGGAATAGATAAAGAGATAGAAAGGAATAGTTGTTTGTTTACATATGTTTTGTATTTAAGCACTTTTAGTTCACGAGATGCTCAGGCATACAGAAGGGCAGAAAACTTGCGAATCCAAAGAATGCCAAGTATATATAGAGAGATGTTTGAAAACGGGCGGCGTGTGAATTGTACTCAGTAACATTATACTTAGATTTTACTTGGTACTTAAGCGCATTAGATATTATATTTTTATGACAATAAACCTGTTATTAATTTACTCTAACGCGATTATAAATAGTAACTTAATTATAAATTGTAAATAAAAGAGTGAAGCAGTCGCTGAAATGTGATTCAGAAACAAAAATTGCAAAATATTCCGCAAAATATATCCTCGTTATTTGCTTAACGAACAATATTTTTCGTATTCATGTTCGCGATGTCATACGTATATATAAATACAATCCCAGCCCCGGCGACGGAGATGCTATAAAGACAAGAAATCCGCTACTTTAAGGCGTCGTTTCTCATCGCTTACCGATGATGTTGACTTAGCCTCAATGACAGCGGGGACAGTCGCGCGCTACGTGCATTAAGAGATAAATTCCACTTGATATTATATTCAGCTAAGTTAAACGCAAGCTCGCCCACATATTGCTCATCCGTATTCGACGCTATCAAATTATTTGGGTCTCGAATCTTTAGTAAAAATAAAACTTATGACATGATTTCATTTGATAATGTTTAGTGAAGATATTTAGGTTCCAATTTATGTCAAGTTGGAAGGTTTTAAACTTTTTACTGCTGAATATTTCAACCGCAGGATGTCATTGAAAACATCTTTTTTGTATCCAAAAACACAATAAATTCCGTTAGATTTATCTAAGTCTGAACTTAGTGACATGAGAGCGCTTTGACCTATTTATAGAAATTTTGTTTGTAGACGTTTTTACCGAGATAAATTTCCTAAATGAATAAAACTTTAGTAATTCTTGTTTATAAGATGATTATTGTACCATATACTAATTAAGTGCGCGAGTGTCCTCGCCCACGCAGCCTCCGAAGGCGTCTGTCGACATGTGGAACACAAGCGAGGCGCGCTGCTTGCATATTTACATTTATAACATTTAGTAGGTAAGCGACAGTCAGGATTCAATTAATATTCTACCGGTTAACGATATTAATAAATTTTAATTTTTTTTATCTCTGTTTTGTATCTTGTCTTCACTTAATCTCAAGATTTACTTTAAATCTGTGTTTAATATTAATGTAAAATCCCATATCATGAATCAAAATAAGATATAAAACTCCAGTATTTTTAATAAATAGCTGGCATTTGCTTCTCTAATATGCTGCATGGAGATGTACGCCTATACGTTAAATTGATAAATGGTACGCTTAGACTGATTAGTAATTTAACTGTGCGTAAGGCGGTACTCGAACACTGTAGTATTTGCACACTTCTACTGGGATTAAGAAGGAGGTATGGCGATTTCACGGCTTACTAAAGTCAGGGAAATAAAAATAATTCCGAGTTGTATTTACCATGAGTCTGAAATTTACGAAGGAAATAGTTACATTTTTATTTGACATATTGTAGGATAGAACCAGTTTTACATATGTTTTAAACAGAATAAATAATAATATGAAACGATTGTCAATTGAAAGAGAAATAGGTAAATTAGTAGATATTAGATTTTTTTAAATAATCGAAAGTGTATTTAGGTTTGAGCTACAATGGACGGCAACACGTCGCGCGGTGGCTACAAATGGGGGGCCATTTGTCGGCGCGCAGGCGAAAATCCTTCGTAATCCGCGGCCGGCGCGCTAATCGGAACATCCACCGGGCTTATTGACGAGCCGTCTGTCCGTCCGACGCTGCTGCTCAGTGACCGCCGACCGTTTACAAATACCTGTTTAAGCCGGTCAAAACTCTATCGCCACGAGTACACTCCACTGCCTGTCTAAACACTGTTATAATTATTAAACAACCAAAATGCGATAGTTACAATATGGAAGTTTCGAGAATATATTTTTGGAATGTCGATTTGAGTTTACAAATCACTCTCACGCGTTTTCAACATAGACGAGAACAATAAACATTGAAGGTTCAACAATATGCTAAGAGTATCGGAGTATCGACCTAAGTGACTTAAACACTCTTCGTGTTGGAGCTAAATTTATTTAGCCCCGACTCTGGGATTGGATATATTGTGTCTCATCAGAGCTTCTTTATGCGGCATTTATGAGACTGTTTTAACGTCGTCATGTTCAATATCTACAAAGTATATTTTAATAAAGATATAGCACTACACTGCAGTAACCAGAATAATAATAAATAAATTTAGTTTTAGTTGAAAATTTATCTTGAGATTTGTTTAATTTACAAATATTTAAAAAAAAATTATACATTATCTATTTAACAATTACCACATTGTTTCAAATGTTATTAGTTTTTTTAAAATAATGATTTTGGTTGAGGGCGTTAAAATACCATTCCGTGTGTGACATAAAATGTACTGCCGGCTCAACGGCCGGGAGCCGACTGCCCCACCGTCCGCCATGTTCCGCTCCTCCCTACGTCACACCCACCGCCCCCCACCGCACTATATCTATGAACAACCTAAGACCACCAAGCCATATATTATCTTACTGCTAAGGTGTTAAAGAGTTTTTTCGTTTAATTAGTTAACAAAAGGGAGCTTTGTGGGCTGTACGCATCCCTTCAGACCGACCCGTGTCATCGCTCAGTACCTAGTAATTTTAATATTACATCAAATAAGTGAATCCAAGTTGTTAAAGCGGTATTAACCATGTACCAGAAATTAGCTAATGCTACGGATTTGGCGATTAGGGGTACCTTAAATATAAAAAAATATATCTTGCAGGGTTTGTTAATAGGCTTTAGTGGAACAAATTTCATTATACTTTCTTAATAATTCATTCATAATATTTATTATTAATGAGCAGTGGTGGCTCAGCGGGTTAGGCCCCGACTCACGTTGCGGTACTTTACGAAACAGGTTGGGGGTTCGAACCCAGGCGGGCGCTTTACTTTGAGTAATTTATTTCATCAACACTGCTCCAAGAACGGTGAAGGAAAACATCGTGAGGAAACCAGCATGTCATAGAACCACCAAATTCGAAGACATGTGACATCCACCAACCCGCACTAGGCCAGCGTGGTGGATTACGGCCCCTTCCCTCTCTCGGAGCGGAGTCCCTGGTGTGTGTGGAATATTCTAAAAAAAGCTGATTAATTATTTATTATTATTATTGTGATTTATTATTTACTAGTGACCCACCACACTAATTATGTTGATCCTGTAAATTTCATCGAAATCGGTCCAGCCATTTCGGAGTCTATAGGTCTATAGGGATATACATACTTCGCTTTTTGGGTTTATCCGGTACAAACAAACAATTGAATATTTTTTCTTTTTAATATTAAATAGTATAATATTTAATTGTATTAGAATCGAACATTGATATAATGCACTAGGGTAGTGAGAGATTAATCCAACATGTGTTTAGTTAGCAGCGTGCAATTTCTTATAATTCTTCCTTATAAATAGAAATTTATCTGAGTAAAACCGTACTCATTTTAGTTTAATACACCTTACACGTAAGGCCCCGGATATGCCTATCTATCCTAAAACTACGACCACCATAAAATCTGAATCAATACCATCTAAGCACGATACAATAATCGCCAACGCAACGGCAATCATGCCCTCTTCCTCTCCCCTTTGCCTTTTTTAAGTTACCAGTAGGTTCATTTTAATGAAGTCATTGCCTTTGACAGCATTACCAGAGTTATTTATTACATTAAAAAAGAAAAATTGTTTGTTAACACTGATCGCAACTCTAACTCTATCTCTAATTACCGATTATCATAAAGGTACTCATTACGAAGAGATATTAAGAATAAGGCGAGAGCAGCGACTCCCAGCGCGCGTGATAATTCATTAGGCGCAGGTGTGGAAATTAGAGAGGCGTGCTAATGACCCGCGGCACGCCCCGCACTCGTTCGACTCCCCGGCCGCACTGCACCCATACACACACATACACATTAACCATATAATAGTAATAACAGCCTTTATTATACCATCTTACAAAATACGCAAGAAAAAACTCAAATGTTATATAATTCGACAACGGTTTCGAGCGCTTCTTTCTACAAAAGCTTTAAGGCTTGTTCCAATTCAAGACATAAAATTTGTAAACTAAACCCTTATCTTTTGCCATAAAATTCGTAAATGCCAAAAAATTTTCGGCATTTATAAATATTTTATACCAATTTATTCTTATATTACCTTATAACATTAGCTATCCATACTATACAATTTCCCTTCACTTTATCTCAAAATCTCAACATTTCCGACGAAAGTATAAAAAGTGTTATGGCCGCCTTGTATGGTAAGCGATGCTTATATGAAATTTGCATGTTGAATTGTAACAAACTATACATACACATTTCATCCATACACACTCGTACACATCTAGACAATAGACTGTACACACACAGGATAAGTTTATTTTGGGAATACAAGATTTGCGTAATCATTAATCAACGTTTGACCTGATTTTTAACAGTCGAAAGCGGTAAAGGCACCCGCGGATCACTTTATATCAAGTGACCATTTTAACGCGACCATTTTTCTCTAAAAACATTACATAGATACTTTAGTAATATTGTCCGTCATAGAAGGCTCGGTAGTGTCATGCGCTTCGTGGACTATGGATCGAATGTTGATGTGAAAAATCTTGTCGTTATTTCGGGAATACATAATAAACTGTAACGTCTTATTTAATTTAACAGGATAGACAGCGATTACAATGGTCGCTATCTCTGTTTCACCTCTTCCCTTATCTTTTAACTTTTGATCCTGTTTTTAAATACGAGGTGTTTATTGGACGGGTCTCTATCGCATAGTATGAGTTTAATTGTACATACCGAATGCGTGCAGCATGGTGTTGAGCAGCTTCATAGGTGCCGGTGTCTGATTACTGCGGTCGCCAGTGCGCAGAGCGTGGCTGCTCATGGAATCCTCATAAAATAAATAACAAGCGTGCTTAAATGTATTTCGTGACGTTTGACATTTGATTGATACAAAAAAAACCACCAATCAGTTTTTATATCAACACGTGTTTTGACTTTATCGAAGTGTCGATGAAATATGATGACCTTTTACATTTAATAATACAAAGTCTTTGTATGTCAATTAGTTTGTATCTTGTGCATCCATTGGTATGTTAGTGACAGGGCAAATTTATTTCGTAAGAATAAGTTGCAGTGTTGGTAGGGGACGTCCGAAACGAGCTTGGCTATACGCTTAATACTATACTATACGTCATAAGCGTAATTTATAACCTATAGATAAAGAAACGTGATTGTAAAACAATGGAAAACGATGTATTAATTATAACTCTGTGCATTAAATTAACATATGGCGTTGAAATAATATTTTAACAGCAACATTCTTTATTTGATATAAAACAAATTCATGACCGCTTGCATACAAACAGTTAGAACGTAAAGCCACCACTGAGCTGAAACTAAGCTTGTTACAAGCGAGCAATGGATGCAGCCCTGTCGCTATAATCTGCTTTATTTTATATTTAAACTATGCCTTATTGCACAGCAAGGCGTTATCGATACGTAAGCAAGCCTTTCGACGTGTAATCACTTGGAAATACCTACGTGTAAACACAAACAGTGCACACAACAAGGTAAATCCTGTTTCACTAATGCACTGAAACCTTAGGGCGTGAAAAGCCAGAGCGGATTTATGTACGGTTTTAATATTATAAATAAATGATATTATTTATGTTCGTTAGTGCCATGCTACTTTGAAACTGCTTGAAACTAGTATTATACTAGTCTTGAATAGTCTAGTATTTGACCTGCGATGCCTAAGAAGTATGTTATGCGTGACGTTGAATAATACAATTAAAAATAGTGGAAAAGTGTGGCCTAAAAATGGATGTTGTGACTAGAATTGAGAAAGATATGCTTCGGTGGTTCATACATACATACTAAAGAAGGGCGAGATAAGGAGTACCCGTAACCGATGAGCAAGTATGCATAGATGTATGTAGAAGAAGCGAGAGAGGTGTGCCAGGATCGCGCCAAATGGAAATCCATAATCTCTGCCCACCCCTCTGATTTATGGGCATTCATCTTTTTTACTTGATTGTAATCCAAATTTTTCGATTAGTTAATGTAAGGTAGCATCAGTTCCACAGACACTGATCCTATATTTCAAGGAACAAATGTTTTTGGAGTAGTTTTTGCATGTATGTATTAAGGATGTTTCCATCTATTTTAGGTGTATAAACGTAGCTAAAATTAGACCTTGTTGTATCATAGTATTATAATTATCATTTTATGTGGGTACTAACTATGGTAAATTAATATTTAATTGTGTCGATCTCAGCCGACAACGTTCAGCCGAGCCTATCCAAAAGACAACCCAGCCAAATTAATACTGGTACGTATTAAAAAAGTGTGAGAGGCGAATTAATTAATTATGGTAGGTTAATTATATCATCAGCGGCGTGAAGTGATGAGCAATTTGACTGCGGCGTCGTATCGGCGCCTCTCATCTCACAGCCCCGACAATTCATTACCGACAATATGATGAGAAATTACCGACGATATCAACATAATAGATACATGTGCGCACATTTGTGTAATTAATTGGGCTCATGCCAGTTGTGTGCTCACCTGCACTTACGAGTGTGCAATGCGTGCGACTGTACCGCCTCGTTGTAGTTAAATTATTTCGGCTCATTCATATTTAGCCTGTCGTACTCGATTCTTTTAAGCCCAGTAAAATTTAAATTTTCTTGTTATCTGTTATTTGATTTTAAATAGTACAAAACCAGATGATGTTTTTCAAACCTTAGGCAAGTTTTCAAAATATTGATGTTGACCTTAAGCTTAATAATTGTAGACTGACGTTTATTGTAGAAATAAAAGTTCAAGGGGATGAAAAATTAAATGCATTTAGGAAAGTATTATACTATTTCTGCGTTCTTCATCGCTTTATCTTTGAAGACGTTTAAGTTTTAATAATTTTGATGAGAATACTTTTTAATCCACTTGTCAATGTGCTTCCTTCTTAAAACACGATAACACTCCTCCCCATGGCTGGAGAGTTTTGTCGCCCAAGAAATAAGATTGATTTTGGATATATTATTTTGCAAGATTTGCTCTCGTTTTGTATATATATTCATTTTACATTAAAAATCGGAAAGCAAGAAACAAAATAACAGATATATTTATAATATCAGTTTTGTTTTGAAAAATTAGGATACATCGAAGTAAGTAGAGAGCAAACTGTTTGTTTTATAACTTTTAAGGGGACAATCTCATTTTAAAGACTAGCAGTAATCTGCTATTATGTGACAATCCCATCGACCCTGATTGATACCTTTCCTCTGTCACTTCTAGATCCCGGTGGAACCACTCACCCTGTCCCTCACTTAAATTTCCTAAATTATTCGGAAATTTACCCAGATGATTGCGGAGATAGTGTTTCTTGATAGAGATAGTTAGAGTCGGAAAGTTTGTCAGCATAATTTGTACAATTTCTTCATAATTTGGTGCTTTATGGCAAATGCGCGAAAAAGCTGCACAGAAGCTAATAATGACTGGGAAAATAATTGTTATTACTTACAAGCCGGTACCTGTTCAAAATATAAGATATGCAAATATCATAAAAACAAGAGCACACTCAGTACTTTCATGAATATATTCGTAAGTTGAAAACACAAAAAATTGCGAAGATGTCCAGCGCATTATAAAACAATTTTTTTGTTGCGTGTGTTATATATTCTTTTTTATATAGAAATTAACAATGTACGGTTAACTTAAGTCCTTATCCAATTTGGGAGATGCTCTATATATAACATTGGCATTAGCATATTCGTGCAGCGCTGGGCCTGGGCCTCATTCGGAACATCTGCCTTCGGTATGAGTTAGTTGTTCGCATAATTTGGACGCGGCTGGGCATTGCGGCACGCTCTCAATTATCAAAGTATTTCTATTAAGACGAACCTGGTCTAATTAATCTGCAATTTTATTTATTTATTTATTTATTTATTCAGGTATCAAACAGCCATAAAACAATAATGATACATAATAGAATACATACGAAAAGGCCTATAGAACCCTTAATCATTGAAAATGTTTAATTACAATATATTCATGTTTCTTTAACTATGTTGGTAAAGCATATCACGCACTTTTTGCTTATATAATGTTAAATTATTCGAAAATATGTCAACCTCACTGAGAAAATTGTTGTAGTAATTACAGGAACGAGTGAAAAATGAATTCCTACAATAATTTGTTCGGAAGAATTTAATGTGAAATGTATCCTTAGACCGTGTGTTAAAGTGTGGGACTTTGAGTAAAATTTGTTCAAGAAGAGGGGGTGAATTGATGTAGTTGTTAATAATTTTGTATAAAAAGATGGCGTCGAGGTAAATTCTGCGATTGTTTAATGTTTCCATATTGTGCCTCTGATTGCAACTGTTGACAGCCATAACCGTAGGAGACTTGAAATCCAAGGATTTCAAAAAATTTTTTTGTATTTTTTCCATTCGGGCCGAATGTACCCCATACTGGGGGCTCCAAACCACACTAGCAAACTCCAGTACGCTGCGAACGTACGAAAAATATAAAACTTTAAATGTTTCCGATTTCTTGAACGGTTTCCCAAGACGCAGAATTAAACCAAGTTTCTTGTAAGCTTTAGATACGATGGCGTCTATATGAAGATTGAAATTCAGCTTTGAATCTAAAATGACTCCTAAGTCACGGACTTGATTAACTCGTTTTATAATTTTATGGGCAAGCGAGTAGTCATAAATTAAGGGATTCCATTTTCGCGTAAAAGAAATTATTTGACACTTATCACTGTTGAGAAATAATTGATTTAAGTTACAATACTTATTAAAAACATCTAATTCTTTTTGCAGTTGATTACAGTCTTCTTCTGAACGAATAACTTTAAAAATTTTCATATCGTCTGCATAAAGTAAGTGACAGGATTGACTAAAACAGGTTTCTATGTCGTTTATATAAAGGGTAAAAAGAAAGGGACCAAGATGTGATCCTTGTGGAATACCAGAGGGAATCGGGAGAAATTTGGAACGAAAACCGTTAATTGCTACAGCTTGACTTCGATTTCTTATATAGGACTCAATCCATCTTAGCAGATCCCCATGTATACCGAGCCGCTGTAACTTTTTGAGTAATATTAAATGATTTATTTTATCAAATGCTTTGGAAAAGTCGGTATACACGGCGTCCCCTTGATGGCCAGCATCTAGAGCCTTCGTAGTAAAACTAGTGTAAGACACTAGATTGGTATCGACGCTGCGACCGCGATAGAAACCGTGCTGCTCGACTGCAATATGATGGTGGATTTGTGCAGTCAATTCGTGTGTAATAATTTTTTCAAATATTTTTGCAAAGATACACAGTTTAGAAATAGGTCTATATTGCTTAACGTCTTGTCTATTACCGCCTTTGTGTATCGGAGTTATTAAGGCCATCTTCCAGATGTTAGGGAAACATCCTTCTGAGAGAGATTTAATGAAGATAATAGAAAGGGGAGTAGCCAGCTCGTATGCTAGCCTAGAAACCAAAACGGGATGAACGTTATCAAAACCGGCACCCTTATTGATATCCGTTTTCTTTAACAGTTTTAACACCATGTCATGAGACATGTTAACAGTGTTTATATCTAACAGCGAGGGCGACGGAACGTCGTTCAAATTAAGAGTGCCATAGCGACTGGTCACAAAGACCGAATTAAAGTATTCATTAAATAAATTACATACTTCTTCAGAGTCAGTTGAAGATTGGTTATCATACATCATATGAGCGGGTATACTATTCGCAGAGAATTTAGATTTTATGAAAGACCAAAAATATTTCGGAGATGTAGTTATTTTATCTTCAGCATATGATATATAATTGCGATAGCACTCAGTTTCGAGTAATTTTACCCTTTTGCGCAAAAACTTAAAATCTTCTAAGTCTCGATTATTTTTATATTTCTTCCAATTTCTATGCACTTTTACTTTTTCGCGAATAAGTTTTAAAAGAGGTCGAGAGTACCATGGCGGATATCTTTTGTTAGCCCTCATAGGTTTTTTAGGATCAAACAATTCTATTAGCTCATACAGCACGCAATAAAAGTAAGTAACTGCCTCCTCTGTGTTTAAATTATTAAGACTTTGAACCCAGTTGATGTCTGTTAAACCTTTCCTTAACCCGTCAAAATTAGCAGAATGATAGATATATTTAAAGCGATCGCTATTTTTTATATATAATGCAGAGGAAAAATTTAGTTCTATTTCAAGGGATTTATGGTGGCAGTCCTCCGGGACGAGGGGTAAAGGGCAAGCTGCTACACAAACATTGCGGTTGCTTAAAACAAGGTCAAGAATACGCCCGTTAACGTTATAACAAGCGTTGTATTGTAAGATATCATTTAAGCTCATAAAGTCGGATAGAAGCGCCACTTTGCTAGAGTTTTTAGTATTTAGTAGATTAACTTGAGATAATTCGTTTTGACACCATTCGGCTTGAGATATATTAAAATCACCTAATAGTAAAAAAGTGTTATTATTATCATTTTGCCGTAATATATCATATGCATTATTAAAAAACTTTTGTAACGACTGAAAATGATTACTATTGTGCGGGAAATAACAACAGGCTATGTGTAGTGAACGCGTTGAGTCATTACGTGTGCGCAATGAGACCCGGCGCACGCGCATCGCGTCCGCAGGCGTCGAGTCCAATTCGATTGTAAGCCACAGCTCCTCAGAGTTATGTGCCGAGCGCCACGCGTCCCGCTGCTGTACAACTAGCCCGTTGCGGACCGCAATTAACACTCCTCCGCCCCTCACCCCCTCCCCGGCTCAGCGGTCCCTTCTGAATACAATATAATTACTATAAAAATACTCAGAGCTGTCGAAGTCTGGTGTTAGCCAAGTTTCTGTTAGACAGATTACATCATAATTAGACTGGAGAACGCTGGCAAGGAATGAATAAGACTTGGTGCGCAGTCCCCTGACATTCTGGTAGTAAATATTTAGACAGTTTAACTTAGCCATTTTTAATAATAACGATTACACAAAAACCATACTTTGAGTAGACCAATGGAGTATTTTGTGAATTATAATGACTGCTATTTATGAACAGTTTAATTACACGGGTTGCTTGTGTTAGTTGGGCATATAAGTTTGTACACAAAATAATATACTATTATATAATATGTAATACACTTTACATAAGACACTATTATAAATTTTAAGAAGACATAGTAGGTTGATATATTTTTTATGCGAAGACTGTCACGATACGAATTAAGCAACAATAGCCTAATGTTTATATTAATTTGAAGTGGTGAATTGCTTTTACAAAGGAATATAGCATTGTTTGAGTTTTGTTTTGTAACGGAGAAATAGAAATAGAAACGGAGAAGTCACTTTACCTTCAGAAGGTCAGATTCTTTTGAAATGCGAATAATATTGGATTTATCATTTTTTCTCATGAGTATCTTACAATCTCTAACCCAGAGATATGAGTAATTACGTTGAACTTTGAGTTCCCTGGCCCGTTTTAACAATAGTTTGTTGGCGGGTAAGATGATCGCTCAGGTACAGGTTGAGTGCGGTGCCGGGTAGCCCTATATCCGCGGTGGTTAGGCCGCGACGCGCGCGCACGGCAGCCAGCAGCTGATCCTTGCGCCGGCGCTGGGTGAAGCGAACGATGATGGATGGATGACGCAGCGCTTGTCTATTGTCGGGGCCGGGATTGTTGTATGGGCGGACACGATGGATTGTATCAACGTCCGTATCGAGCAGTGTAAAGCCCACCACTCTGCATACATCGATTAGAATAGTATTCAGATTTTCGCCGCTTCGTAAAGGTACACCTGATAACTCCAAGTTATTTTGACGAGATAACTGGTCTTGAAAGTTATTTATATTTTGCAATTCAAGAATAGTTTCATTAGCTCGATTTAAATCTTTTTGAATTTTTGAAATCTCGCATATCTTATCTTCCACAGATACCAATCTACCCTCCATGCCATTAAAGCGTGATTCTAAGTCGCTCCACTTTTTGGTTAGATCTTGAATGCCCTGCGCTGCAGAATGGATCTCGGATTTCACGGTATTGAATTCTGTCTTCATCGAGCTGAAGTCTTCCCTGAAGTTTTTGATTTCATTCAACAGGTCACTAATTCTGCTTTTGCACGCCATTTTTTCAATTCAACAATGTAAATCTGCAACGTTTTGTGCAACCGACATGTGACCTCTCCGGCGGATCGGACGGTACTGATTTTTTAATTTTTGAAGTGATCACTTCCTTAGTCGCGTTAGACGATATTTGGTAGTGGAAAATCTTATAGGCTCGCGTCAGCAACATACTTATTTGAAATAGAAACAGTTTTGATGAACTTTTTTCTAGTATTTACGTTTGAATTTGATTGTTAAAATGCAAGGGTATATTTTTGTTTTTTTTTTATTTGTTTATTTTTGAACTGTTGTCGCGCCTTCCCAGTCGAGTTCCTGCTTTGAGTTTTCACTTCTGTCTGCTTTTGTTTTTATTTTATGCACTTGTTCTATACCAATAGACTCTAACATAGTTTTCGTAATCTATTAGTGAATTGTAACGATAGCTTAGGTACATTTCGTTTCACATGATAGCTTTCATTCTTCGGGGGACTGACACTGACTTCATATTCTTCGGTATAACTGTACATTTCCGAGGAATATGAAGCCACCATAGAAAATTGATGTTAAGGCGAAGTGTTTTGCGTGCTTATCGTTTTGTCCGATTGTTATGATTCCGATGACTGTGGGTATAAGTTTGCAATTATCGCTTTAAATTAAATGAACCGTCTGCCATCTTCCCCATCAAAAATCAAATCCTGCAATATATGATAACAGATGGCAGTTATTATTACAAAATTATACATCTAATAATGCCTTTCTTACCAACGACATAATTAAAAGAGTTATGCATTAAATATCTGACAGCATTCAACATTCCACAGATCGTGCTGAACTCCATGCACCGGTACCAGCCTCGCATCCACCTGGTGAAGGTGCGGGAGGGCGGCGGGCACATCACGGACCTATCCCGCGAGCAGCACAGGACCTTCGTGTTCCCGGAGACCGTGTTCACAGCCGTCACCGCGTACCAGAACCAGCTCATCACCAAGCTCAAAATCGACTCAAATCCCTTCGCCAAAGGGTTCAGAGATTCCTCGCGACTTACAGATTTCGATAGGTAAGTTACTTTGTAATAGATTTCTTTGTAATAAGTTTCATAGTACCTTTATTATTTTTAGATTTAGTTTTATCGCTTCTAATGGATACATTTTGTCGTTTACACTAAAATAATTGGACATATGTCAAGAACTAAGAGGTGCATTGCTTAAAATTGTAAATGAATGGTCAGGTTATAGGCTGCAGTTGAAATGCATTAAGCAAGGACCGAAGCCTTGACCAAGCCTTGCCGCAAGGTCGGCTGGCTTCAAACACGATGTAAGTGTTTTAACTTTTGAACATACTTCATCGCTCCCATGACGATCGATATTTGCCCGAGGAGACGAAATACTTTCGGATTGTTGTTTACATTTATTCTTATCTTCTATAATTCGAACTCTAAATTCTTACACCATTAATATATTTAAACTAGTTTCTATGCTACCAAATAAAGGTATGCTGTGTAATAAATAAAGTGTGACAAGGCAAATTCTTATTGTAAAATTGATTGGCAGTGTTGGTCTGGGACGACCTAGGCGAACTTAATCTGACAAGATTGGCTGACATATAAAGGCAGACTTAAAAGAATATATCGATAGTAACTGACGATGTATGTGTACTTGTATGAATGTAGAAGAAACGAAACTGGTGTGCCAGGGCTCAGTGGAAATCCAAAATCATTAAATTCTCAAGAAGCTTGTTAAATTACATTAAATTCTAAGCTAAACATAACGGTTATTATTATTCACATGTTAAGAGTATGTATGCCCTTTACCAATCCTCATACAATGTTAGATATTATGTTGGTAATAATTTATTAATTAGAAACATAGCTTATAACTTGCTGTTATGATACACTTAATTATCTTTTGTATTTTATTATCGTGCTAAATGCATCTAAATGCCAATGACATAAAAGTTTTATAGCGTTACTTCTTTGTAAAATGTTAATTTTAATAATTAAATATACCTGGTGCCTACGTATATGAAATTAGCTATTATATAAAGCTATTTGTGCGCGTCCATGTTAAATAAAATATAGTTTTCGAGCTAATATACTTTTCTGATCTTATCATATCTGATGTTACTGCATAAATGTGTAACGGGATTATAATACTAATACTAGCTTTACCAGCGACTCCGTCCGCGTGGAATAGTGCCTTTGGCCAGCATTTTAAATTTTTTAGGCTAATTATTTTGCTAATCAACATTAAAATAAGCTATCCGCCGTGCCGCGCTCTGTTCTTCGGCGGCGATTAACAATTTTCTTTCATCTCATTTCATTTTCACATTTTTAACGACTCCGTAAATGTCACTACCTTAATTCTTGTCTGTATTTCTCTAATATTTTATCTCTTGTTGCACATTTATGAAACATTCATATAAATCTCACATGTTTCTATACAACGTTCATTCTATTGCAACCCCTTACGACCCTTGTTTTTCATTAAAAAGTAGCGATGTCTTTTCTCAGGCCTTAGACTATCTCTGCGCCAAGTTTCATTTAAATCGGTTCAGTAGTTTAACCGTGAAAGCCTGAGTTACTTTAGCAATCATAATATTAGTAGGGATAAAAGTGACTTGGTTGTTTATCGATTATCTATTTCTATTAATATCCCAAGAATACCTTCTTCATTCCTTGCTCCGCATCTCGATTAGCTCAGAGAAGACTTCGTATATAAACTCGTACTAAAACTTGCTAACCGCGACAATATCAGATACAAAATAAATAAATATGCGTTCGCGCCCGCAACCCAGAGGGGTAGGTATCAAATACAAGATAACCACATTTAGCAGAACAATAACAGATAGCGTTTTATTAAGCGTATAGTTTACTGAGGAATATTAGAATGTATTTTTAACTGCAAAAAGTAAAGACATAGAATAAATGTAACAATAAATAATAAAGGTATTGCTAGATGTATATTAGAAAATTATTTTATTAGTATACTCGATGTCGTTGCCTCGAGTTCCTTTTCTCCCGGGCGAACACCCAGGAGCAGACCCCAAACAATGAGTCAAGAAGTAGTGCTAGGCCAGATGGGTGACTATCAATTTACAGGTGATGTAGAGGACAGAGCGAAGTGGAGGAAAAAAGTTAGGAAAGCTGATCCCACTACCATATGGGATATGAAGCCAAGAGATAGATTTTCTTGCCCTGAACTGCCCGGAGGATGAATGAAATACGTCAATAGGTACCACAAATTCTTGTCTACCCGATGCTTTTAATAAAATATGTGCCCAATACGCCGTTTGAGGGCGGATTGAAATAACGCCCATACTAGATCAGCAATGCAACGCTACCGAAGCGTAGTTGGGTATCTAACGCTAATGGATGTGCGTGGTCGTGGGAACTATACAGAGCCTTATTATCCGGTTCCTCGTAACCATATTGAATGCTACTGCCCTGATGTACAGATTGAAGTTTACGACTAGAAGAAGATATAACGTTGTTATTGATTGGTAGCGTATTTTACATGAATATATACAGTAAAAATGTGTAAATGATTTTAAATAAAATTTGATGCGGCTTGTAATTTTTGACGGATAATTTTGAAACACATTTTTTAACACCAGGCGTGGGAAAAATAACAATGTAACCAAATACAATATTTCTGGGTCATTTAAGGCAAAAGTTGTTGTTTGACTCGTAGCAATAGTATGCCCGTTTAGTAAAATGTTTGTCAAGATTTTGTTCAACTCTTGTCATCATGCTAGTGACTCAATTAACATTTGACAGTTACCTAGCTAATTTTTTCCGTTGATCAACCTTTTAGAAACCGAGCGTTAAGAAGTAAAATGTATGTAAACGTCAATTTACAAATATATCTATTTGTTTAAATTGTTGAAATGTTACCCAAAAAAAATAACAAATTTAATTACGGAAGGCTAGTTGTTTTTGGAAGTTAAACCGACAAGAGCTTACAATATACGGGAACATTACCTTCTTTAATGCGTCAGGTAATTGATAGGCTGTTAGTCAGTTGTTTTCTCTAAGCAATCATATGCACAACTTACAAATGCAGAATAAGTAAAATACCGTTTTCTACTTATTAAAGTAAAGGTGGTCGAGGCCTAGAGGCGAGAGCTTGCCGCGAGCCATTTTACACTAATACAACCACTACTATTGACGATCGATTAGTGAAGTGATAAAATGCTGTTACCGTCCGAAACTTTTGTATTATTTCATCGCCTTGTGAATCAAAAACTAGACGTTTCAGTGCTTTCTCTTGACTCACTCGACGGTTATACTTGGATACCTTTATGATATTCGTACAAATAACGATATATCTGGTTATAAATAAAATTAGCACATACCAAAAAACACTTTAAATAAAACCCAAAAATATGTAATTTTTAAAACTCATTAATTTTATAGATCGATATTGTCTACCTCTCAATGAGCCACGATTTAAAAGGAGCTGCTAAATTTAGCGGTCACGTGATAGGCTTAATATGTAAGAGCTTAATTTTTAATAGCATGTTTCCGAAATCTAGTATTGACGGAAATATTAAATTATAATACGCCAAATACATCATTTGGCTTTTATGAATATCGATAACTAAATAAAAAAACTAACTTTCCAAAATAATTCATGACAGGCGAAGGAAGGTTGTGTGAATTTTAATTTAAGGCTGGGCGCTATATTTCGACGGGCACGTCTCGGCGCGGTCGCGGGGAAAGGGAGGCGAGGTGAGCCCGCGGCGTCGGCGCGTAATCACAGGGCCCGCTCTCATTATGCCCTAAACGACAAATTAAAGCGCATTTCTATTATCCGGCCATCGGTGCGATGCCTCGGACTCGGACTCGGACCGATCTCGCCCGCGGCCATCTTGCCAACACGCTCAACTCGAATTATTCTCGCTTCAATCGCCGAGTGTCGAAAACTCATAGTAATTTTCGACGAGCCTTCAATGACGTGTTAAATTGCCTTTAGTTATATCCGTTGATATAATTATCAGGTGTTTGTTTATTTGTCAGGAATGTTAATACCAACTGGTGCAATTTATTTCTTGACTATTTGAAATATTAATTCATAGTTGGTTGTACAAATGACATTTTGATATTGCTGTGTATTTAATTGTCAATGGCTAAATAATTACGATGACTTTAACGGTTTGTAATGAAATGATTTGTTTTATATGTTAACTATAAATATAATTAGAAAATAAATAAAATGTGCAGGTCCCCGATAAATACTTACTTTTTAATAACGCAATTTGAGTTTGTGAATTGAAACAAATATGCATTAGGCTTTTCTCTAAACTGAGATAATTGAAATATTGATTTGAATACCAACACTGGATGAGTCACGTTACGTCCGTAGCTAACGTGATGGGCAGAATTATTGAATCTATTAATAATCCAATCTGGGAGCGCGTCAGAATACGGCTACCGATTTGTATTAATTGATACCAGTCGGCGTGGAATAGGAAGCGGCGTTGATAGTCGAGCGCGGAGTGATTGAAGGCTAATTCCAGATGTTATCGAGGCAATTAGCTGGCCGCCTCTCGCCGCGCGCCCCGCTCCCCGCATCCCTCGCCTCTCGCCTTACCGATCCCGGTCAACTCTAACGCGCTTATTAAACTGTTACAAAGTAACACTTCTTGTGATCAGTCAGTCATGATAGCCGTGAGGTTGACATTGTTTAGTATAGGAGGGAAACTCGCAAGCATGTCCTTCCTATACTAAAAGAGATGGACTGTGAGGTAAAACTAGGAGTTGAAGAGATAGGTCAACTGGCCAACATCCGAGAGGCCGCTGGATGGAGGTGCTAAACATTCTTGTGTCTGAAGATTATTAATAATAATAATAAAATAAATAATAAAATGATTTATTTATCCCATAACAATAATAACATTATACATAGACGTTACAACTTTATTAAGCAGGGGACTGGTGTCTATACTAGGGATAACCCTGTGTTATGGATCACCAGGCCCTCGCCTCGCGAGTCTTATCTAACTAATATAATCTTACAAAATTTAGGTTACAAGGGGATTAAAACATTATACATAATGTTTAATTTTATAAGAATGTGTATGTGAGCATGTGTGTATGTGTGTGTTTGTGTGTGGGTATATTCAAATATAAAACAAAAATACGAATTCTACATTATTATATGAAGTACGTTTTCCGTATGTTCATAATCTAAGCTGTATAGCCATTTTGAAACTTTGGTTGTACATAATCTTTTAGTTAGCGGATATAAATTTAAAGTTTTATTCAGTTTATTGTATAAATAGTCCCCTAGAAAGGAGTATGACTTTTGTGAGAATCGAGAGTGGGTTTTTATGTGACAAACTGCAAATTTGCGCCTTTTCTCTGTTAGGGCACTTGGATCGAAATATAACTCGGAGTGTTTTCTTGTTACCGTTGTAACCATCCTTTTTTCCTCTAGGGATTATTAGGAGTATATTAATGAAATCGACTCGGAAACATAAAATGTCTCCAAGTCGAAACACCACCAAGATCGTCTCTTTTTATTATAATATAATATTTAAAAAAATTATTAGGCCAATGATATATTTATAAGTGATCGTCTAGTTGTAGAACTTTGTTCTACTTTGTGAGTTGTAATAACTAGTTCTTCTAGGAATTATAGAGGAAGAAAGATTCGCCAAGCTTATTGAAGCCGTAGGATGCTTATTATTAAAGTCCTTAAACTCTATATAAATTTGCCAAAATAATATTTTAAATTTATCGATCAATTGCAATTTCCAAAATATTTCATTAAAATTTTACTTGTAAAGGGTTTACATGATTTAATCTCAAATACCCGATACAACCCTACTATCGCAACATATATTTTTGTCTTTAAAAATATATGGGGGTACACAGCTCCAGCGGAAATCCCCGCTGTGTACGGTGAGTGCCGTCCACCGGTTACACTCCCCCCGACTTCAAGGGACAACAGATCGGCCACCATATATCGCAGAAAAATACTGGTAAACCAGTAGGAGAGTTTTTAGCTCATTATTGGTTAATAAACACCATTCAGTCGTTTCTCGCATATCAATGCGTTACACTGTCAAGTGTATAATAAGGCGTCGCCACCAAGACATTGTCAGCATAGGTATCGACCTACGGAGCGCATTAGGAGTATAAAACTCGCCTCAGGGGATGGCTAATTCCCTCGTTGTGCGGTGTCAGCGCGAGCCTTGAGAGCATAGCTCCCTCCAGCTACCATCTTCGCAAGAGACAAATGCACAGGCTCCACCAACTAATGCCAGGGCAGTTTCGGCCACATTAATAACTTTTTAGTATAATTCTCGAACATCATATAATTGTGTTATACACCAACTTTTCGCATAATGTGAGTCTCGATCAAATTTGCATCACCCACCAATAATTTGCCTTCGTTTATGAACATGGGTATTTTACAGGCCACTTAATTGATTTGTAAATCATGGAGGGCAAACAGTCTGCAATGCCGTATAGAGGGACCCGACTTGGGCAAATCTAATTAAGACAAGCGTCATACTACAATACAGAATACCATAGCAAACGACAATATCTTATCCTC
Source organism: Papilio elwesi (assembly GCA_029849275.1). Taxonomy (NCBI): domain Eukaryota; kingdom Metazoa; phylum Arthropoda; class Insecta; order Lepidoptera; family Papilionidae; genus Papilio; species Papilio elwesi. The sequence continues at coordinate 10,128,196 of CM056687.1, read as the reverse complement.
AATCTATCCGAATAATACAAATGAGCATATTAGCCACGAACCACTCATATACCCGTCACAGGAAGACTCGTTGATCCCATCAATGATCCATCAAAAGATGTACCAAAGACCAAACATAAGCAGCATATCAGGTGCAGTAATGTCGAATTGCAACTCTACACACTCCACGACAGGCGATAGAGATAATACTCTAGGCGTAGCCGCTTCAGAGCAGAAATTTGCAATCAACACCCCGTAACCATCAATGACGCATTATGAACACAATAAACACCCGTGTAATGTTATTGTAGCGAGCATGTAGAATCGCGCTTGCGAGACATGCTTGCGAACCAACAAGAAATCAAGCTTAGGCAATAAGTATCCGCTACCTCTATTTTCATCCGTATAAACAGAATCAATTTCGGTACAAAAGTTAGTTGGCAATTCATATAAACTCGACGTATCATAGAAGCAAGCCTCTAAGACGCCAAGTACCCATTATCAAAAAGCCGAAGCTCTAAGACATGGTTCTGAGCACGTTTAATACACCGAAGTGCAAAAACACACTCTTCCCAAACCAAAGCATAATTAGTGAATAACTCACCAACTACACCCTAGCCGGTATATTTCCTTTATAATTTCACAACGCAACATTTTACGGAAATTGGACCCTGTATACCGCTTGTATACGATCCGTATTCCAAAACAACCATCACATAGTAATCGGCATTATTCATTTTATATATTTCCCCTCAAATATATCTACCATCAAAATAAATTAATTATTTCAATAGTTCGACGTCCAACGCTTCACGCCGGCCGCATTACTCATATATGTAAGGTCATGGGTGTGTATCTACGTACAGGCAATTTTGATGTCCGTTCGCGTAGGATTTTTCACTTTCGTATTTTTAAATTATTTTATTATAAACGTTCATTATAAGTGTATACAATACCTATTACCCTATTTTTGGATTTAAATTCAATAAAAAAAATCAATGCACGAACTCACTCTTTAGACTTAATGATTTTCACGAAAAATCAATACGAGAACACTTGTAATTCTTATGCCCCTATTTTCCTTAATGTATTGATTCGATATCAATATTAATATGTATTTATATTACTTATAAGTGTTTTATAGGTCTTTAAGTACCTTTAATCACGATTTATATCTTCATTAGACCAAATAATGTAACTTAATATTTTAATTTAAATATCAATATTTTGTAATGATATTCTAATATGTTATGCATATAACTGTTATTAGCATATTTTTATATTATTAAATGTCATATTTTAATGATTTAATAATGATAGTTACACTGTGTTCATATTATATAGTTGGCGTACGGTTTTTACTCCGCATTTTGTATATAGATCCTTAGTTGGATATCTGTATGGAAGGAAATAGGCAGTTTTGAATACAGCTCGTTGGGCTCTTTCAAGTTTTAAAAATATTGTTTTTGAGGTCCCACCCCAGGTTGTTATGCAATAATATAATAGAGATTGACATAAGGCTTGGTATATAATTTTTATCTATATTTGTATATATATTTAGTGCTCCCCTCACTCCGATATATTGGAGTTTTTGAATTAAAACCGGGATGGAGACCGTGTCAAATGCCTTGGCTAGGTCCTGAAAAATTGTAAGACACTTTTTATTTTTGTCGAGACTTTGAAACACATAATCGGTTAACTTATGAACCGCATCTGCTGTTGATAAGCCAGACTGAAAGCCAAATTGTGTTTGTGATATCAATGAGTTTCTGTTTACAAAATTTGTTAACCGGGCGTTCATAATTTTTTCCAAAATCTTAGACATCGAGGGAAGTATAGATATTGGCCGATAATTATTGATACAGTCCTTAGCTCCATTCTTATGGACAGGAATTATAAGCGACTTTTTAAATACAGACGGAAATATTCCGTTTTCTATTGCTAGGTTGCACACGTGTGTCAAGGGTGGTACTAAAATATTTGTATGTAGCTTTAATAAATTGGCGCTTATGTTGTCCCAACCTTGTGCATTACTTTTTAAGGACATTATAAGTCTTTCAACTTCCATTTCGTCCGTAGGCAACATCACAAATGATTTTGGATTAGTTAATATTTTGCATGAGATATTAGCATCCTTTGACCTAGGTATTTTTATTATTATATCTGCGAGGTTTTTACCCACATTCGCGAAGTGCCTGTTTATATCATTAACTACATCTTTAGGATGTACATGCTGAGGAATTAGTTCAGTTACAGGTAATTTATTTTCTTTTCTATTCGTCATTTTATTAATTGTTTTCCACAATAATTTCGGATTATCTCTAGCTTTATCTAACTCATTCTTTTCGTACTCCCTTTTTAGATTCTTTAAAAGATTGTTACAAAAGTTACGGTATCGTACATATGTGACTTTGAGAATTTCGTTATTTGGGTTCTTTTTTCGCTTCATATGGAGTCTATCCCTATTTCGCATGCATTTTAGTAAACCGTTTGTTATCCATGGCTTAATGACTTGTTTACGTTTTGAAATATTGATACATTTTGAGTTCAATGCTATGGCCTTGGTAACAGAAGAGATAATATAATTCGCTGCAAAGTTAGCATCATTCGAATCAAATACTGGCTTAAAATCAATTGTACTTAAACTTTGGGACAGCCCTTCCTGGTCAGTGCGACTTGTGAGACTGTTTTTGTTATTACCACAAGATTTAAGTTTTATAAAAAGAATTACCGTGTCATGATCTGTTAAAGACGTTTGTGCCACAAAAGTGTATGCTAGGAGTTTAGTTTTTAATAAAATATGATCTTGGCAGTTTTGGCAACGTGTTGCTATGGAGTGCCCTGGGAGAAGGCCGTGGAAGGCGGTAAGTTCAAGATATTCTAACGCATTATGCTCTAGTTGGTTTCCTTGAATATTAAAGTTAATATCACCAGTTAATACTACATTCTTAGTACTAGAATATTTCGATAGAATTTTGTTGAGTGAGTCGAGAAATAGAGAGATATTTTTATACGAAGGGGGGCGATAGATAGAAATAATCACAACTCCTTTAAGTCGTAGTGTTAGGACAATTAGCCTCCGAAAACTCCGGTTCTTCAACTTTGACAGATATATTGTTTCTAACGTAAATTACCATTCCTTCATTTTGTGTATTATTTCGCGTTGTAGAAAACATATGATAACCGTCCAATGCGAGTACGTTACGATTTGTTTTCAGCCAACATTCTGTCAGGTTAATAACATCCCAGTCAGTTTTTGATCTAGCTATTAGGGCCTCTAATGCGGTTATGTTACGACAAATACTACGTATATTTTGGCTTAAGATTTTTGGATAATGCTTAGGATTGTTGATTAAAGATGGGCAGTCGTCTATGTTATCTATTAGCCTAGATTCAGAGACAGCAAAGGAGTCTATGCTTCTCTATAACTCTTTTAGATGTAGTTCCATAAATGTTTTATACCTCGTGTCACTTCTATAATTCCAGGATAAATAAAATAAAGGTTAATCGAATGCTCTTTCTTACAATCAAAATAAAAGTTAGTCAAATGCTCCTCCTTACAATCACAAAGTAACATGTATGGTATCAGATCATGCAGCTGAAGTTTGCGACAGTGTGAGGTTTTTATGACTCTTGTCCACTCGATTTGTTTAATGTCATAAAGGTTAAAAGTGTGTTTAGAATATAAGTTAACCATGGTAATTTTATATTGCATATATATATATATATATATATATATATATATATATATATATATATATATATATATATATATATATATTAGTATGTGCGTATGAATTGTGTGTAATGTGCAGTGTACATGGTACTAAAGGGATAGTTTCTATGTTTATTTTTACAGACACGAGAGAGTTAGGAGAACTATAAACTGACATGTAGCAAATTATATGAATGCTGTCGGTATTATATTTTATGTGGTACAGTCATTTGTCCACATTCAACTTCTTAAATCTGTTTCGGATTCGATTCTAATGCGCACGTCTCCGTCGTTTCTTCGCAAGTAGACTTGGCCATAAGATACCCAACTGTATTTATATTTATTTTCCGCAGCAAATTCTTTTGCTAGAATAAATAGTTTCCTTATAATTAGTTTTAGATGAAAGATTTTCCGACAAATATACTGGCGTTTTCGGTACATTCATTCCTAGATGCATAGTATTAAGTTTTTCTTCCCTGGTTTTGTTTCTATTAAATACAGCGACTGATTTTAATAATTTTTCTTTAAGTATAGTGGAATTTAGTTCCGCTATGACTGCTGTTTTACCATTCATATGTTTTGAACGAAAGACGTCTTTAAAGTCATGTGGTTGGATTTGAACGTTCACCGAATTACCTACTTTCATGACCATATCCATCAGATTCTCCTTCGATTCTTTACCTGTGGCCGGAACGTTTCTTATTTCAACACTTGCACATCGTAACTTCCTCTCCAACTGTTAAATTTTTTCTTCCAGCTTCTGAATGCATTTGCGATCATTAGATCTCGCTTCCTCGACTTCTTTTAATTTTTCTCACATTTCGTCATACTTAGTCGACATAAACTCAACAGATTCTTGCAATTTATTGTTCTGTGCCAATAGTTCTTCTTTTACTGATTGTAACGAACTCGAATGTAAACTCTGGCCCGCCTTTAATTCTTAAAACATCTTGAAAATTTCGCTTTTAAAGTTATCAAAATCGTTGTTATCTTCATCTTCACGTCGTCTTTTTGAGCGATTAGATATAAATGCGAGCGGCGAGTGTGAGTCTGCCTCACTAGATGCGCTCAAGTTCGGGTCGGAGCAAAACATGTTGGGAGTGTGAACAGCCGACGACGGAGTTCGTCTCAAAGGCATGCTTCTTTGTCAATATAAAATGTTCAAAAATATGACAAGTGCACAATGTCGAAGGGGTCCTATAAAAATGGTCACCGCTGGGTTGTATGCATAAAAGGCGTATCGTCCAATATATATCGACTTCTCATTGTATTAGCGAATTAAAGTGGGTAGAAATATATAATGTTTTACAATTTATTTACACTGTTGTTATGGAAAGCTAATTAATGTTTGTAAACTCACAGATTACGGGCGTAATGTGAGGTGTTTTTCGTTTTAGTATCTTCTATTGCACTGAGTTAAGGAATTACACTTGAAAAATATTATTTAATCACGGATAAATTGAAAACACGTCTGCGCGCCACAGCGCTCCGAGGCGAGAGGAGGATTATTATATCTTTCGTTTCTGGGATATTCATACAATTTCAAACACGTGTCACAATTTGTTCAAAAAATTATGGCGTATCTCTTATAAGGCGTACGCTTGAGAGCTGAAGAAGCAGCGGCTACCGAACTCACGACTCGATCAGATTCAGTTCACTGAAAATGATGTTATCTGTTAGTTGCCACACTTATCATCCGTCAGATAGCGTCCCGTCATCTTGAATGTCAAGATTTATTAAACCGGTTAACTAATATGTTATTAAAAAATAGAGTTGAGAGAGATTACAAATTGTTGATTCTCGCCTAGGGTATTTACTTATATTATACACCTACGTGTAAATTTACCTGCAACCTTTCTTACCCAAGCTCAATCTGATCACAAATCAAGATGATTCAACTTGGTTGGTATCGCTAAACCTGCTGGTGGCTTTAAATACATCTAATCACAAACCACAGTGGAAGTGTAATGTCATATTCCATGACACGAATAATTAAAAAATAGCTGTTACTTTAGGATTATGTTCCGAATGGTGTCAAAATTATTGACCACGGTTTGCTAGTTTCAGATATTACCCAATGGAAGTTAACAAATATTTCCTCCTTATAATATTAGTCGTGTATATGTATAGCCTGCGCTGCAAGTCCTACGTCTAAAAGAGGACTTCTCCATTTCATGATTTGTAAGTAAGCTATTCTAGCTAATCACTATGTCCCACGGTAGTCAATCTCAAGTAATTACATCGTTCATAAGCTTTATTACGTATACTAAATGTACTCAGCCTCACGATGTATAAAATTATAAACAGGTTCGTAGACATACCACACAGACGATATCCATTGTAACTGTAGCCCTGTACAATCAAACGAATACTATATACTGAACAGAATATATCTCACAGAGCATGGATATCCGAGGATCCTGCACTTACTTTTTCCCAGCAATTCTCTACAGATCTTGATTCCCTTTAGATCGCACTACATCTATCTAATAAGCAGCTCCTTTATTCACTGTCGCTAAATTTTTCGGCAAATCATTTCAGAATAATGTTTCATTTTACTTACAGTAGACTTTAAAGCTTCATATTTCAACTACATATTTTAAAAATGATTTACACTGTTAAAATATGTAGTTGAAACTGGAATACTTTAATCACCGCATCACGCAACCGTCGATTACTAACCCACATAGGTATAAACGCTTCAACTAATGGAGTCCGGTCGTAATGACTTCCTTCGCTGACGTCCGAAATCGTCAGACAATAAGTATGATAAATCGGCGGCGTGTGGGAATCAGAGACGGTGTTATTAGCACGGCTAGCGGCTCCGACCATTAATTAATACACCACGCCCCGCTCTCAATCCGCTCAGTGTTTAGGACGTGTTATATTTATGCCCCGACGCACCTCTGCCTCTGCCTTGATTACCTGCGATTAACTTGACGGTTAGTTGGATTTTTATTGACAATTGCACGTAGCTCCTTCAAAACTAGTTAATTTAGTAACGAACTAGTTACTAAGAAGAAATTTATACGGCGGGTTGAAAAATTATATACGCTCTCTATGCTCGTTATCTGTGATTTGAGATTACTCACTTTCATTTCACATGCCCGACGCTTTTCTGCACCCATACATCGACTCACATATAGTTATTACTGACGCTTTTACATTAATACAGTATTTTTGGACACTACATAACGCGTCTTGGTTTGGTTGTTCAAGAATGAAAGGAAAAAATCAAAATGTTTTTTTACGATAATAACAGAAATGATTAATTTAAAAAAAATATATAAATATACCCTGTGTTAAAACATTGTTAATAGGACATGAGAATCGTTATTTTTTATATCTGTGTACATGTTCGCTAATCTGTCCGGTATGTGGACGTTATTGCTAGTGATGGGCTATTGACGTTTAATTGATACATCGATATTGTGTACTGGTATGTCCTGAATAAGGCGAATGTAGTGAAACAAATTCGAGGATTTGATAAAAGGTTACAGTTCTTTGTTTCACAACTTTACCAACATCTATTCTGATATTCTTTCTATATCCTATTTCTTGATGTCATTAGTGATGTGTCCGCATTATGCATATTACTTTGCTTGATTTTAAAATGAATCAACAATGATGGACCATTTTTAGGCCGCGGGTAACGACCATGTGTATAAACTATGGTATAAATATAATTTAAAGTTTTGCTTTTTATTTTACTTAAAAGTAATGTACCTATATTTTTATAGAAGTAAATATACCTACGCGATTGTTAATCTTGTAAACCTTATCGTGAAGAGGAAATCATGTTTCAAAGTTATCAGATGACTGAGTGCATTGTGCAGTCGCGTTCATCGATATTCGTATTCGAATCGATCTGCAATCTCATTGTAATATCGATAACTGCGGAGTTCGCTCGCGCCTAGCGGCGGGCCTCTTAGAGCCGCCGCCCTGTAATTTGCCGGCGCAGAGTGTTGGCTATTACTGCTGATACCAAGATCATAATAAATACGCCATTAGCGCCCCCGCAGCACCCGAAACGACATAACCACCCGGTATATCGCCTTATATCGCACCTCGATCGATACTTCGGCAATACGAATTTATGTTATTAGAAGAATCTCAGTGTTGTAAGGAATTTGCATATAGATTTTTTTAGCCGTGTTTAAATATCTAAATACATGAGTTATTTGATTGCTTATATTTTTAGATTTGGTTAGATTTTTTATACGTGTAACGAAAATTCAACAGAAGGAGAAGAGTAGTAAGTTGGTTTTTATTTACATCTGAATTGCATTACTTTAAATTCAACACAATACAATTTTATGTTTAAATATGATCCATGTCTGTTAAATCTCACAGCAATACTTAGCAGTTTTGAATGGTCAAAAATGTTAGTAAAACTTTGTCTTTTTCATTTTTATGCTTTAGGAAAAATTCGCTAGAAATGGTCATTTTTACTTTAGCGCTTTAGAACATTAATAAGTCGTTAAGTTTTCTAAAATTGACTAATTTTCCGCACAACTTTCCTATTTTTTTCTTTCAAGTGAACCTTCTCCAGGCCAGGACAAACACAAAAAAGAATTAGTGAACTCGCCCAGCCGCTCACGCGTGATGCCGCACCAAGGGAAATAGGGATTCATTTTTATTTTTATTTTAAATGTCACAAGGGGCTATTATTATTCTTTACCTCTGATTACCCCAATAATACATCTTTAAGGTTGTAAATTTCTACCGTATACTTTGAGGTGATGGAGTTATTTTAATAGCCGACAATTACCGAAGGACCGACAACAATATTAAAGTATTAATACATATTTATGGGTCGCCATGTGTTTAACTTGTACATAACATAAAACGGTTTAATATCATTATCTAGCACAGCTCTAAGAAAATTAATTACCACAATACTTCTTCGAATTAACACTGTCATTAACTATAAAACGGTAAACAGAACCTTTCAAGTTAAAGCTTAGTCACAGACAGAATGAGACTTGACGTCAAGTTTCTGGTTTATTACCTTGTTGTGGGTATTCGAGTGTTTCACACATTAGTCTCAGCTGCGACGCAATCTCCTTTAAAATAGTAGGTTCATCTCCGATTTGTAATAAACGAAACACACTTTTTCAACTAATAACATAATAATAAAATTGAATCGACCGTGTGAAGTTGTTTTGACGTCGAGAGATAATACACGGTTATGATGATATTGTGCCGGCCATTACGTTTTTGTGGAAATTAGGCACCTAATAAAAAATCTGTGGTTCGGTTAGCGTGTGTGGGCACCGGGCACCGGGCTTCGGGCACTACCTGTGTTGGTCCCGGACCGGCGCCCGCGGCCCCCGCACGGTGATAGATTAAATTCGTCACGGCATGTCGAGACGTCACGCCGATCGCCTCGCGTTCGCTCCGGAGTATCGTCACGCTCGTTTAGCCCGCGCCCGTCGACGCTCGTATTTCAAGACGCACGTTAATAACCTATCGGCTCGGCTCGGCTCGTGCAAAACCGGCCATCGCTAACTTACGAAATCTATAGAGCGGCCGTGCAAGATTCATATTGCACGCGTGCGCCGGACGATTATTTCGTAGAGAGGCGAAAATAGCGAGTTAGTGGGAAGCGTGCTCGCCGGCGGTCGCGCGACCTCCGGGAACCGATAAAGGCCATCAGCCACTGCGTCGCTATAAAACCGCCGAGACGCGCTCGCTGCTCACCGCTCGCCTCGTTAACGGCGAACTGTGTGCACTCGTAAATCTGATTCGACGAAACAATAGCCGCGAAACTGACCGACTTATGAATTTAAACTATTCCTACCTCATACAATTCAACTAATTACTAGACTTACATTTCCACCTCTTGGCACTTCTTTATCTTTATCGTCATCAGCCTGTGCCACAGGTCACTGCTGGACATAGGCCTTACCTAATGCCTTCCACAGTATACGGTTCTCTTCTGCAGTCGTCACCAGGATATCAGTCTATCTGTAAGGTCTCCATTCCAAGATATGACAATCCAACTTGATGGATTTGACCAGCCGACTGCTACTACTAATTGGGCTTACCTAATTGACTTAAAGAATTTATTTTTACCACTACTCTCCATCCAATGTCATTGTTTCGTTCGAAAACAACGAGGAAAGTCTCCACTATAACCAAGTCAGAAACACTGAGCATAATTATTTTCATCGTTCGCAATGCTAGTCTTAACGTACATCATAATTCAGATATGTGCGCTATGTGCTATGTGGTATGTGCTGTGGGTCATAGTCGGGAGAACGCGCTGGTTACATACTCTCACTTATTAATAAGCAAATCAGCGTAAATTAAACCGGCTTATTGTCATCGATACCTTAACCATCCATAATGCCACTCAAGCGTAAACTGTAATAACGTTTTACGAGATTTGAAAACGCCATGTGTCCCGTCGGTGGGCGCTTCATTCCCAGAACCCGGGTTTATAGTCTACGGGCCGCTGAGAACCAATGTACAGTCTGCCATGCAGCGCGCGCCGTTCGCGGAATTCACCTCGAGTTCGCAGGCGCACATTCGCCGGCGCTGTCCTACCACTCACCGAAATAGGTGTTATTACTATCTGAGACTCATTACATACATATGACTTCCCGTTCCGGACCACCAGCATCTTACATAAATATAATTTACCCATAACTCTCCCCTTCTTAGCTCCCGTAACTGATGAGTATGTATGCGTAGATGTATGAATGAAGAATAAACGTCAGAGGTGTGTCAGAAACAGAAATTCGTAATCTCTACTTACACTTCTGAGATACGGGCGTGAATGTTTTTTTATTTATATTCTTAAAAATCTGCATTGAGCAAGAATCAGCCCACCTAATGCTAACACAGTGTTCGTAAACTTTTCATGTCCTGCCTACTCCGCAACGGAGACGAGGCGTGAGAGTATGTCAGTATATCGGTGTTGCTAAGCACTAGCGAGGCGAGGTGTTGCGGGCCGGGCGTTGAGCGCACGAGCTAGCGTGTCGCGCTGCTAACGTGTAATTTAGTTTCCTTCGCCTCGATACTAATTGCAGAGAGCTGAGGCCATTAGCTAAGCCTTTTGCCAGTTGCTGTGTGAAGTAGTTCAAGTGATTCTTAAGTGTAATTCTAATAATTTGTGTTTCCCTACATACCGCCTTGTTCCAAATGAAACTGGCTCGGTATTCGAAGTTTTCTCGCGTGCTCTAGCACGTAGTCGTGCTGTGTAGTTCCGACTACTGAAACTAATTTCGTTATTGGCGAGAACCTTTATATGGCTGAATTGTTGTGACCTTACTGTTAAGATTTGTTTGATTTAAATGTAAAGCTGTTGGTTCTCCAAACCCACTAAAATAAAATAAAATAAAATACCCATCGTGTTAGAACTAAGAAGTACAAAAATAAAGCTACCTTTTTAATTTTTACCAAAATATTGTCTCTGTGTGGTTATAATTTGAATGGTTTGCTGTTCGTTTGACATATATTAACTCCTCGTGATGTTTTGGACTATTTCCATAGGTTCATTTATTTTTCATGCAATGATACCCATAATTATAACTTACTTCGTGATTCGGCCGTTAATATTTAATTGACCATTCTTTTAGAATAATATTATTTCAAGTAATCAATAATTTGAAATTTTTTGGTAAAAGTCAAGATCATTCTGATGTTCCCCCTCTCTACTTTCTCAGAGATCCAATGGAGCTGATGCTGATGGAGCAGCAGCTGCTGCGGTCACCGCTGCGGCTGTACTCCAACGGGAGCAGCGTGTCCGCGGACGAAGAGGAGAAGAGGGCCGCGTGGGCGCGCACTCCCCCCGCACTCCAACTGCTGGCCCTCGGCGGTCGCGCCTGGCCTTCCTGGCCCCAGCCCCTGGCCCTCCCCCCGGAACTCTGGATACAGAAACCCCCTACCCCGCTCAGGTATTGCCCCTATCCACCTCCCACGCATTCGCGCCCAGATCACTCCCCTTCCCCGAGACATCCTCTGTGAGCTGTTTGTCAGATGACTGGACTGGTCCATTGACACTAAAAATCAGTGAACTATTGTATAAACTATCGAAACAGTGCTGTGACTATACTGTGTGATGATATTCAAGTCAACAGTGAACGTGTGCGTTGGACATTAATGTTATCCTACAAGTATTATAACATATTGTAATTAACGTAGATTATTTAGTGACGTAATAGAAAATTGTCATTTAGACTATAGTCACATAAGGTGTAATTTCAATGTTCCTACCCAAGAAAATAATAATTCTAATTGTATAGTTAGATGAATGTCAACAATAGTTACCTGCGCGGTTCAGAATTCTTATCCTTGTGAAACGGTTCTTGTTAATCGTAACATAAATAACGTGCTGTAATTAACTCGAATCCACAATAAACTTCGTACAATGAAGATTATAATTAACCAAAGAATAATCATTTACACTAACTAACAATTTTATGTAACTGATATATTGTGCGAAAAACGCTGTATCATTTTATAATAGCCTTCAAAACACGATTCATATAACAGATTGTTTTAATAGATTATTATTTATAAAACATGAATATTATAAATATACATAATATTTATAAATACTTTAATAATATATCGTGACCTGAGACATTTATTCTCTACTAGTGACCTTCGCCCGGGTACCAAAAATTATATTGATTCGATCACTACCAAGCTTCACAGGAACACCCGCTGGGCTAATCTGGGGTTTTTTCAAAATTTAATCGAAATCGGTGCAGCCGTTTCGGAATCTATGCGAAAGATACACACTCACATCGCCTTTTATATGTGTATAGATACTGTAAACCTTTACTAAACTGCAAAAATAAACCAATGTAACAGAACTATTTCTTTACCAAATACATTCCATATTCAATAAAAAAAGTAATGGATTATACTATATAGTGTTTTAGGTGGAATCAAATAAAAAAATATTAAGATAATATAATTTAAAACATCTTAACAATATTATTGAAATTTTATTTATTGATTGATTTGTCTTAATGTTTGTGGAGCATTAAATCTAAGGACCGGCAGAAAGAAAGAGCCACTCTGTATACGATATTGGTTTTGTTTATAAAGCAATGAAATTGTTGATACGAATGCCGTGTGGCTGAAAATTTGCTACCGAGTTGGTGTAATACAAAGCCCGTCATTAAGTCATCATAGATGTCGCTAGGTGAGAAACGCCATGTGCGAATGGAATGATAAATCGAATCTACTAACAGAGATAATTAAATGATGTTAAATATACGTCACCAAATCCAGTAAGTCATAATTTTATTGGTGTGATACGGGGAAACCCACTAATATCCAAGCTAGTTTCACTGAAGACTCAGATACAGGGACATTGTATTTTACCAAGAAATATTTTAATATAAAAGTTCCTGGACAAATGTGGTCTGAATACAAAAAAAAAGTAATTCATTGAATTTATATTCTTATTTGATTTGATTTTTAAATGTATCGATTTTGAAAATATTGATATTATTTATAATTAGAGTGGGCTCTAAACTCACACCGGTCGTGTTGAAACCAGATACAGTTAATTAAATTACGTGAGAGCCTAATTATTAATAAATCAGTTGGCAATAATCGTACAGAATATAAATCAAAACTGGTTATATCAACCGAAAAACCGCGTTGAGCACAGCAGAAACAGACTAAGTCTTGTTGAAACCAATTAGGATTTTTTAAATAAAATGAATGGGGCTATAGGTACAGTAGTGAGGAGTCAGAAGGCTCGCCTGGCCCCACTTTAATATATGGAAGTGGGAGCTTGGTTTGGCAGGAAGAGCATGCTAGTAGAGTTAATGCCGTTGAGATGCGATCCTTAACGTAGCGTAACCAACGAGATAGATAGATAGATGGATAGAAACACTTTATTGCTCAAATTAAAGTCAACTCACAGTTAAACGACGAGCATGTATGCGTAGATGTATGGATGTAGAAGAAGCGTGACAGGTATGCCAGGATAACGACAAATGGAAATCCATGATCTCTGCCTATCCCTCCGGGTTATGGGCGTGAGCGCATATATGATTTTATTTAAAGAAAATATAGTTTCGAAATTCGGACACATGCAGTTTTGTTCCTATACCCCAGGAATATTGTATACCTATGAAGCAATCCAAGTGATATATACTATATGACAGTGTTACAATGTATTTGTGTGTATATTGTAGTATATAATAGTATTTATATGGCATTAGTGTATAGTGTACGTAACACGATGTATGTATTGTATAGTAGTCGACTAAATTATTTTTCTAGAATAAGCACTGTAAATAGCCACGTAGCGGTTTGTAACGGATAAGATATATTGAGAAGATGTATGCTAACTAGTTATACGAATCGTAGTCGCTGCTCCATTGAAAAAGATATAATAAAATGTATGTAATAGAACTATATCTCGTGGTGTCTGTAGTAATGGAATATGAAAAGTCTTTCTATGAATGTATTGTAATGTCATTTTGTAATTCGGTTAGTGTCACGTGTTATTTTGGTATTTTTTATCTACAAAAATAAGCTAGCTAAATAGCTTGTCTATTAAAATAAAATTAGTATTAATTTTTCTGTTTCATAATTTTGCCGGTAGCATTCGGAGATGTGCTTAAATATACTTAATTTTTAGTATACTTAAAAAATAAATTAATCGTGGAAATTATGGAATTAGAAACAGTAAAATTGTTTAGAAATTTGCATATCCGTGCTCATTTTTGGTTGCACGGTAAAATTTATAGGTATTTATAAATATTTCTATATCTGAACTGTATCGTATATAATATGTGTTGTATTATTTTATAATTGGTTATATTATTTATCTGTATTATTTAATAATTTTGTGAGAAACGAATGTCTTCTTTCCGACCTTTTCAGTCCGAATGAAACCGGTACAGATATGTACATGTCTCTTGTAACATCAGTATTGAAAGATTTGGTTCTTTTATCTTGAAGTATATATAATACTTTGCTGTAATTTATCTACCAAATGCGAGCAGGACGCGAGAGTAGTGACACATATCAGGGTGACTCCCTACGTGTTAATAAACAAAATGAAATGGTATTGTTGTTTTATTTCATACAGAGTTTATACTCAATTTAGTGTTGTAGTGATAAATTATTGCATTAATTACGTATGTTAATGAAGCATATGTTAATGAAATAATACTTCTAGATTTGTATAGGGAAGCAACGCATTCTTCTTCCACCTATGGGATTACATAGAGACGAATTCCATTTTAAAAAGAGAGTAAAGCGTCTATAGACGCCAAGAACGTCCACAGGTATGATTTCCTGTAGATAAAGGGCGTTCTTAGTTAGTAACCAAAAGAAGGCGCAGTAAAGCACTATGAGTATTAACTTGTCACTTACATACGTAATTATCATAGGCCTTTTTCTTTATTTCTCAGACAATTCATACAGCGTCTTGGACAGTGCGCTATCACATGCGATTTTACTTTTTACGCTTATATGTATAAATACTACTTCGTTGAGTGTATCCACTAATTATCATGTAAGTACCTTGGAGAGGGTCCTTAGTCTTCCATTGAGGTAAGTTAGCTTTCGTTCAAAACATAGATCACATATATATACAACATCTAGACCCCGAGAATTACTGAGGACCCAATCCTTGAATCAAAACCGAAGTAACAAAGGAAATATATAAAGCTATTATTTTGGTTGCACTAAACACACACACAGAAAATAAATTTATAAAAAAAACAGGCAGACGTAAGGTCTGCCGACAGAAGTGAAAACTAATCAGTTGGGAAAGCGCGACAAGAATCTAGACTTTTATCTCAAACTATAAACAAAAGTAAAAAAAGTTCGTCGAAACTGTTTCAAATAAGAATGTTGCTGACGCAGTAGCATCTTGAGTATATTATTAACGCAAACTTTTAAGATTTTCCCGTACGAAAAAGCAAGGATCAAATTCATAACAAGGTTGCATCAGAAGCTCAGATGTATCCATGTTCATGAGGCACTAGTGACAACATGGAACCCTATTCCATGTTTTATAGCGACATTAACTAGGATCAATATCAATCAGAGAATATGAAAAAGGGCTTTCGCACTTGTTATAGACGAGAGTTAATTGATATCAATACGATGAATTAACGCTGTGGTGTTCATGTGGCAGTGATCACTTGCCGTAGGGATACTCAGTGGTTTTAGTTGTCTTATGTTATAATACCTCTTTGAGGGCTGTAGTGAATAATAGTGTATAATTTACACGTACCTATATGACTTAATAAATATCATATGTTTTTCAGAAACATTAATAGTGTCGGCACTATGTTATAAATCGATACTTATGTTGCGACCACATCTTCTAGATTCCCTAGCGTACCGTCAATTTCGTTATATTTTCTTGTTTGAGACGTAAAACATATAAATACCAATATATCGTACTATCGACTATAATTAAAAACAGAAAAATGGAAACTCGCAAATGTAAGGATAACGTACCCACGGGAATTTCTCGACGCAAGCGGCGGACCATTAAAATTTACGAGACGCACAATAAATAATCGTCACACTTTTGTATCCCGTCTTTATTAAGTGTCATTAGGCATTATTAAGCGCGTATATCGATGATGATCGGCCTTCCGTCTGTCGGTAATTGGCGACGTAAGCGGCCTACAAATTGAAAGCGTCCGTGGCCCGAGGCGGGTATTGATGGATTTACTGCCCTGCGAAATTATACTGGGCCCTGTGACAGCCTCGCAAATTGTAAGTATAATGCTGGCATATAGGCTCTCTCACTTTTAATGCTCACCTCTAATTGTACGTTCCAGAAACTAAGTCCCGTTTGTCACCTGCCTCACGGCGCTGCGATTGTAATTAGTCGTGAATCATCTTTACATTATGTTTATTATGCGTGACCTGATAAAAGATATACGGTAAAGATAAAAACTGACTCCGTATGCGCTCCAGGTATTTTTTTTAATTATTAAAAGGTGGCAAACGAACAAGCGAGTCGCCTTAAAGTTACACGTAAAGATATGCGATGCGAACTGGCCTTTTGAAAGAAAAAGGAACGATTGGTTAAAGGACAAGCAATAGACTATACTGCAGCTCATCTCACATGGTCCTAACTACTCACTTAATACTTATTACGTTACTAATTAGTCACACAGTTTTGTTTTGTATGTAATTATGTTTTGCTATCTTTGTTTTCTGTAAGTGTTGTGTTTGCCTGTAAAAGAAATATGTTATTACTTCCTAAAATTAAGTGTGTGTTATAAGTTAAGTATAATTTCATATTTTGTTGGCAAGCCAAATTAAATAAATAAATAAAATAAATAAATAAATAGGGAAAGATCAAAGCGAAGAAAGCCAAGTTTGCGCCGAAGAAGATTATTCTGGCTAAAGAAGCGGTTTGGAAACATTCGTTTGCGTTTCAGAGCGCGAGATCTACAATTCAGGTTGCCTTAATGATCGCCAACAAAAGAAGGTGGCACTGAGACTATTAGAATGGAACAAGGAATGTGTAGGAGATTAGTTCTGCAGCATCTTACCCTTCAGACGAAATTAAGAAGTATGAATATTGTCTTAGCGCCCGGATTCTGTGCCTTCCTGCTCGATGTTGCTCATTCTTGTAACAGCTGCTGGCTCTACCACTGTTAAATATAAAAGGAATTAGATACAAAAAAAAACACTTTTTGAATCGAACATTTCACGACATTAAATTATACTAAAAAAAGTACTCGTTCCTCCGAGATCGATTATGCATTTCCACCTCCTGTGGTGTGTGAGCTGTCCAGCCTTGAAATGCCCTTACTTGTTTGCGGTTTATTCAATAATATAAATTTCACGTCCTTTAACGATAAATAGGTTCAGTCCATACACGTCGTAGGTCATTTTACGTCAATATTCAAACCGTATGTTTTAGGGCCAGGTAAACATGTAAAAAGAAATAGATATATATATCTAGAAACATGAGAACATTAGCTACGGTGCAATGTCGGAAGGGCATTTCGATTATAATATACGTTTAGGTATTTTTTCAATTCAATTATTATACAATTCTTACTTTAATCATAAACTTAAAAGTTGAATAATATTATATGGTATCCTACTATTATCAATGCCAAAATTATGTAAGGATGGATATCTGGATGTTTGTTATTCTCTCAAGCAAAAACGGCTGAACGGATCTGGATCAAATCTGGCACAGCGATAGACTACAGTCTGGAATAGCAAATAGACTACTTTGTATCCCGGAAGAATGTACTTATGATACTTTTATTGGTTTTTTGTCTACGTATATAAAAAAGTGATGTTCCCTATGGATTCTGAAATGGCTACTCGGTCGTAGCCGAGAGGATCTCTAAAGTAAAATAATAAAAAATTATAGAAATATCTACTAACCTAGTTTTAAGTACTTTTTACTAACAAATGTGGATGTTATGTCTCAAAGGAAAAAATAAATGAATAGGAATAAAACATAAACGTAAAAAAAATGATATACATAACTCCAGTATATCCCTGAAAACTCGCTCGCACTCGTACAGCTACCTATGTGCACACACAACGCTCACAAACTGCATACATTCACATATACACATACATACGCACAAATAGTGCAATTTATAGTTCGGTTTGATTAGAAACCATATGAAACCAGGAGGGGGAGCCGGGAGCTTCATAGCACAGTGCAAGCTAGTTTGAGCTCCTGTCTCCCGCCTCGCATTGCCTCATTAATAATCAGAATGTTTTGTATATATCTTGTTACTTTTGTCAAAATAAATAAAATTACTATTACTTAGTCAACCTTGTCTTCCAGTGTCTGGTTTCAGTTTTTATTTTACCTACATCATAAGTTTATTTGTAAATGTAGAAAACTTTTTGTATTTTAAGTACAAAATATCGTTAATGGCCCAGTGGCCAAGCATCTAATTACCTCTTTAATTTGGGTGGGGTCATGTTGTTTAGCCAATTTTTACCAATGAGTTTCCGTTTTTATTACGACGAGCGAGTGACTCACCTTATCAACACGCAAACAATAATAAGTCTTACCGATAATAAGCTAGTCGTTTTGTAGGAAATACCTACTAAGAAATGAAATGAAAATCGGACAAAACGCAAAGGAATAAATACGTCACGTATTCTCTGATTTCGTGCTATTTCCCTGTAAAGCCGATCAACACATGCTGCTGGATCTAACGCTGTACGCTACAAAAATCACATACTTCGTAGGTAAATTGTACATCGCCACACACTTAGCTGTCTGTCAGCCCCATTCAGATTCAAAGGTTAGTGGTTATTAATATATATTAATAACCACTAACCTTAATTTATATAAATTGTGGAATTATTGTCCGTTTTAAGACAACAATGATTACACAACGGCGGAGAGGTTTCGGAGCGATTTCATCGCCCTTTGTCCGCGGCGGGCGCATTAGCCGGCGACCGGCGCGCGCCCGCCGAGCATAAATTAACCCAGACGCGTTTCGCGGCCCCACTGATTGACTCCTTTCATTACCGTCCCGCATTGTTCGACACCAGAGAAAAATTGCACATCCTTTCGGAATCACAACACATTTCATAATTATGGACTATTGTGGAGTTGTCGGGGCTAATTCCTCGGGGACGTGCGCTCTCCTCGCCCGAGGAGCGTTCGAGATATATTAGCGGACGTAAAGACGCACTCCGACCGTTCCAATAATGGCCGTCACTGATTAGTTTTCACGGGAAACACTGGTTCGAAGAAAGCTTCCAGGATTTAATGTTCCGTCAGTGCGAATGAGTACTGCTAAATAAAGGATCGCGCACGCATGCGGCCAGATTAAGTCTAGTAACCATTTTCTATACGAGAGATAATTAATGTGATTAAAATCTGTGTCCCATTAGCTAAGTCTCTGGAACTTAGAAGGGATTTTAATTTATTAGGAATAATTGGCTTCATTAATCGTCTACGGCGGTATTGTTCGTTTGGCGCTCGAGATTATCAGTGATTCAGATGAACGTGGTCCCGGCCCCACGTGCTATCTTCGTGCCGGTCGCGCCCGGGGCACGAGCTCTCCGCTCTCCTCTCTGTGGGAATTATCTTTGCGATTTAAACGAAAGGCACAATCTAACCTTTTAAAAATTGCACATCGACTTCGATCCACGAAAGAGGTCGAGGATTAAATCGAAACTCTAAAAGCGAATTCGTGTACCGATCCAGCGTTTTCAAGGAACGGTCTAATGTCTATGTCTATCGGGATCGAGCCGGACGTACGGGTTGGACGTGGCAAACGTTTTTCTAAGCCGATGTTGTAATTGCACCAGCGCCGTGTGTCGGCCGCGTCCGGCCGTCGCCGTCAGCTGCCAGCCCGGCGCTGGATAGACAACTAAATAGAGGCGAGCTAATCGTCGCGTCCAGCGAGGGAAACGACGAATTACTCCGTCACGGAGTTTCCAACGATTGCTTTGTTGTTGGCGATAGATGTCCGGATCTCAACGTGGCACATGACTGAACCCTAGCCAACGAACTATCTCTCGCATTTAGAAATCTCAAGTTAAAAATGTTGCAAATGCTCGGACATGTTAGCTCTAATGTACTTGGAACTCGAAATGAACGACTCGGATAATTACAGGTTCGTACGTATTTTACGAAAAAAAAACTATTTAGGATTAAAAAATGGTGATTTTCAAATTAAAGAACAATCATGAGGCCGACGCAATCGATAGGAAAAAACTGCTTGTTGACATGTTGAAAAAGATAAGGTGGATAAGATGAGATCGTAATACTATTATATTAATTTATTATTTACAGTTGGGTAATACTACATGATACATAAAATGGTATTAGGGTTTTAAGACTCGCGGTTTTATATACTATAAAGTTTGCACTTCTTTGTTAAAAAGAAGGGCAAATTGACAGATATTTCTTATCATTAAAATAGACGCAGTGAATCTTCTCTGTCTTGGAAGTTCACTGTTTAGTTCTTGTGTAGGTCGTCTGCGTACGCTTAAATACTGTGACTACGATCTCCCTGGTGATAATTATGTTGGTCATGATAGTTATCAGTACACTAACTAGCCCGCCAAACGTCGCTCCGCCCTATAATTAATAGATGGTTCATTATTTTGGCTATACTGGCTTACATATAAAAGATAGACATATGCCGTCACGGGATTTTTTCTTGGATTTTTTAAGGTAAGCATTTCCATTATACATTTTATATATGTGTAACTCTAACGGTTTTTGCAGCGCACACGAGAATAGCTCGCATATGGCGGATTTTTTTCATCCTTATCGTTACATTTTGGTCAATTCACACAATATCTTCATAAATTATAGCCTATATGTTATTGTGATGTATGGAGCTATAATTTTGTTTCATTAAAATCCATTCAGTACTTTTTGCGTGAAAGAATAACAAACATCCATACATCCAGACATCCATACATATAAACATTCGCATTTACAATATTAGTAGGATTAAAATAATATTTTAAACAGATGCCTGACATGTTCTACGTCAAATTGTGAATGACTTGGTCACTCACGATTTGCTGACTGGCTACAATCGATCTATAGGTTACCTTATACATATGTTTATGGAGATCGGCTTGTTCGTTTGCCAACTTTTATATTAAAACCCCTATCCTAGATTTTGAGTGGCATCAACCAACGGTTCCAGTTTGTAAATAATAATCTGAGCGCACGAAATTTACCAAGATTTAAGTTTTAGTTTGACTCATTGCGCAAGTTCCCGTGCTAGTATTACATCGGTCCGTGAAAATAATTGTACACTGGTAGATAGTTTGATTGACGGATTAGTTGGTGCGAAGTAGCGTGATTGCCGACGCGGTGCGGTCGTGACCGGCGCGTGGAAAGGCACGTCGTCGTGCAGTGCGCGGCAGACTGACGGGCTAACAGCCGAGCTGCGCTAGCGACTGTCAACGCCTTCTGACACACGCGCCTCAGACAGTGTCAGATCACCTTACCTCCACCTCAACAAAGGTACAGTGATCTGACACTGTCTGAGATGACGGCGGAGAATTAGTTGTCTTAAAAGCTGTTAATCAGGAAATGATGATATAAGGATAACGAACGGAATGGCGGTAGTACTGAGTAAGCTGAAAGTGAAGTACCTTAGTAATCGAAGATACTTTAAGTTGTTTTGAGGCCTTGGTGACGGTCAGGGACCTTGATCACCTACTTCCGCCATTCTGAGACTATTCAGAAGGTTGTTTACTTTCGTAATTGTTTTAAGCTATGTTGTTCATCATATTAACGCAATTACGTTTGGCTATTAAACAAACGATTCAGGGAATTAGAGTTGAGATTGAGCTAATAGACCCCACTCGTATACAATCCTCAACGGCGAAAACATTTTGTAGAAATGTGCAATAAATTACTATACCTTGCCATAAAGCATTAGCTAACCAGGGAGATTTGTGCAGGAAGTGGTGAAGTAGGTAGGATTTAAGAGTACCTAATGTACTAACACATTCTCATATCAAGTCGTCACAATACAGTAGATTCGTTTTGGCGGTTATATTATATTGTCAAATATTGAGGATGGCTCAAGACGCCATTCTAAGGGACTTCACAATTTAAGAATTCCAAAATCATAAAAATCACCATCACAAGAAAGGATGGCAAGGAGAAGAGGATTTGACAGATGAGTATTGACAGAGAGGATGGACAGGGAATGGAAATATCCTTTTCTTTTGTTTGTCCCCTCCTTTGTCCATAAAGCTAGTCAACGCATTTGCAACTCATTAGCTTGTCGCGGATGCCTATGGGTAGCGATACTTACAGCTACGTGCCGCTTGCTCGTTTGCCACTATATTCTATAAAAAAAAACTTGTACACAACAAACGTCTTCGCTTATTTGTTTTTTAATTCAAGTCGCGATTACGTTGACGGCATTGTAAAGAAAATAAATAATATAAAACGAGCTGTTTACTTACCACGTCAAGTCAAACAACAGATTAGCTTCGTACAGAATTGTTGGAATATGGAGAACGCCACGTCACGTACCGTTAAGCACACCATTGTGTCTCGCGTCTCGACGGACAACAAACACGCTGTTTTATAAGAAAAAGTCCACACGCAATGATTCACTGGGCCCACATTAGCGAGCGTTAACTCAACAATAGCACCGTTTTTATCGCCTCTTATAGGTGTTATACTCAAATTTATCGCGAATAATTTTATTGCTTCCTAATTGGCTTGAATTCATCAACGTTGAAGTCAGATGTGCTCGCAACGTTCGTTCATTTATTAATACGTAATAATAAATGAACGAACGTTGTCGACGACAAGCCAACCTTTTAGTGATTCTACCTACATACGGACACTAATAATTAAGCATTCAGTTAACGTAAACGTATAAGACTCGTTCACAATTACCTTAAACTATGTTATCTATAGATATTATACGCCCCGCTCACAAAACAAATAGCCGCCAGGTTCTAATATGCACTGAATACTTAGCAAAAGTTGGTAATTGCCCGATTTCTGAACGAATGCTTAAAACCTAAACCTTAAGATAAACTTATTAATATTGCTATGATAACATAATGTTATTTGTAAAATAGTTTAACTTGAAATGTATGAATATATTTCGCTAAATAACTCAAAGATCTTACCAATATACATAAGTGCTGGAAATGTAAGAAACGATTCCTACGGAGCATAGATGCGCCCGCGCCGGCGCTAGTGCGCTGTTGGTATCGCGAGTTGGTATCCTCAGGTGCGCCCTCGGACCCCGCCCCCTTGTTTATTGCTTATTAGCGGCGCGGCGGCGGCGCCTTTGAACTGCGGCCCTTTGTGCTCGCCGACTGCCCCGCGCCCCGAGTCCCCCGCGCCCTCTCGCCGGCCGGTCACGACGCGCACCGCCCGCATGCTACGCGAATCATAAATCCATTCTATTTGACGTCCGTATGTGTTTGATATCGATCTCCGCAAAGATATATCTGGAAGGAAGGAAGTGCAATACCATCGTAAACTATAATTTTGTTTTATAATCTAACTATGAGATAAAATTCTATTGCTTCTTTAAGATAAAATACATTTTCAGTTGAAGGTTTCGATGGAATTGATTTGTGTTATATGCCTTAGTCTTTAGTCTACCTAGTTCTGTAAGGCAGCAATGGTGAAACTGGTGGACTGAAATACATCACATCAGTAATAATGCTATTTGACGGTTTCTTTTGTAGACGTTTTATCGCGTGTTTACGACGCTATCTTTTGGCTTCCTACGTTAGTTTCTTGTCTTTCATATACAGATATATAAACTTAAGCGTGACGCGTCCATGAAATTTCCCACTCAATTCTAGTTGAGTTATAGCTACCTAAGAAATGTATTTATTATTTGTACTTTCAGTGGTAAACTAATGATTTATTTATTTAACTTCCATGGGTACAGATTACAACCAAATTTGAATAAAAACTTTGTTAGTGTTACCTATAAAGCCACTTCTTTTTCTTAGCAAAAAATATAATTTAAATAACTGTTTCTTTATTGTGTATATGTTCACACTGAACTTTACGAGTATAACCAAACTTGAAGTTACTTAACTCGGTCGGCAGTACGTAGCGTATTAGGCGTTGTCGAATTTCACAATTTGATCGCGGCCCAAAGAATTATGAACACATATTATAATTTATGACGTTAATATTTCTTATAACAATGCCGACAATCTTCTGGGAAGCAGATCGGTATCGGTATTCATTCAACAGTCGATGCATTAGGCACCTACATAGCGGTCGGAGCGTGGGTGAAACATTCTTCGGATAATTTTCTAACGAGAGAATGACATAGGGTCTGATGGCTGCCGTCCCAACTGTTACGACACGACGGGCCCTATCATCGTTGGAAACGGCTGCATCACGCAAATTACGGCCGCGATACGTATCGCGATAGCTCTCACACGAAAATCTACTAACGGGGAAAAAACTCGGCGAACAATATTACCGAGCTGTAAGTTCGTACGAAGAAAGATGAGGCTAATGCTCGGCGGTGTGGTAAATTTCTCATTTGTCACATCTCGACCATATTGAACTTTAAATTCTATCTTTAAGGGCTTAGGGTATAATTTTGAAGAGTAGTTGAAGCATTTTGTGATGTTTGCGACGGTGTCGGCGGACATGATATGGCAGATAGTGGCTGGGCGCGGCGCTCGCTAATGGGTGTGATAAGATCGGGCAACCACGCCTCGGCCGCAGCTCGATACTATGCGAGTGCGACGCTCTTGGAACGACACCCGTGCGATGTTAGATTCTATGATTTTGTTGCAAATTTGTACTGCCGCAATCACAATTTTCAGACTGACGGTGAAAAGTTATTCAAATAAGGAGGATATTATTAACTGAGGTAATGGACAGTTAATAACTTCAGTCTCGATAAAGAGTGAAGTGATAACGATATCGTTCTTTTACGAATCAAAATGCTATTAAAAAGAGCTCTAACGAATGACCTTAATGCCAAGTCAGTTAAAGTTTGAAAAAGCTTGTTTTTTTTTGTAATTGACTGGTTTAAATAAATAAAGCGGTTTTTAAGGGGATAAAGTTCATGAGACTTTCTCTTTATTTGGCAGGGTTTTCCAAGCAATAAGCAGCCGCAACGCTCATTTTAATGTTTTAATTGTTTTCCCACCACTCCCAAATTTACATATATGACACGATAGAGTAGTGTCAAATCAACGGTTGCCAAGCCATTGTGGCACGATTGTGTTACCTGAACCAGGGGTCAGGTAAATTGGTGCAATTACGTAAACTAATAAATCTATAAAAAATATATTGATACGTTGTTGTTCCGTGACTCTTATAAAGTAACTCGTCTCCAGTTGTCTTAGTACTCGGAACAAGTTATCTAATGTCATTGATTCCTTACGGTGTTCGCGCGCAACATTGCTTCGCCAACTACCGTGCTATCGGGTTTACAACAAAGTTGTTAATTATGCTGCAAGGCTTACGAACCGTGAGGTGTAATTAAGACAGTCTAATTGGAAAAATATCCTTTCGTTGAGTAATACGGTATTAATAATTTTATTGGCTTTGTTGTAATCTGACGCGCCGTCCAGCCTTAAACCTTATTTTAGGACATGTTTCATTATAGAGGATTCATGCATAGTGGTGCGCTCGCAGGAAGCACGTTAGCATGAGTTCCACCTCGACGAGCATTAAGGTGCACGCCTTTAAACATTCCAGTATAGATGTTAAAAGAAAAAGAGGGCATAATAATATTATGCCTAAACGTGTGGCTTAAAGATTTTTTAATGGAAAAAGAAGACAAATGTATTTATTACCAGCAGTACCACCAGTATCGTGGCCATCTTAGCGAGGAACATTGTGGGGCAACTACAGCCAATAACAGTTTAACTGATGTTAAATAAGTACCGCTCCCGGACGGCTGATACGTAGCGTGTTTGTGGAGGAAAAGAGTAGACAAGGAAACGGATGTCTCGTGATATCAGGTGTCAAAGCATCTAATACGGTAATAAGTCACCTTGGTCTTCTTCCCCAATCGACCTCTTACTTAGAAGGACTCAAGCAACAGCTGCTGTCTGTAAGACTTCTGGCAATCGTTTCAATAGGTATAGGCCATGATGTGTTGCGATGAATAATCCATTCGTTCAATCAACACATCACATAACAAACATATGTGAAACAAGAAAAAAATATCATAAACGATAAGAATGCAGAGTAGTACAACGATATTATTGTATGTATATTATTACTAAGCTTTTTAATGCTGAGCGGATAGGGTCTTTGTTCAGGTATCCGCAGGAGTAATCAGCACTGGTATTCTACAAAAAAAAATATCCGTGCGCCAGCATCATCAGAAAAATAAATAAAGAAGAAAATGCTTACACCTAAAGAAACAGCATAAGTTTATGGTAGTGGCTTAAGGTATAATGTACAGGCTGTGTAGACAAATTAAAATATACAACAGTAAGTCAACAGTGGATCTGAATGGCCACTCGAATGGCTTGTAGGAGCAAAGTAGCGAACGCGAGAGCGCTACGTACTTATCTACTTAGGTGCTACTTAAGCGTTTGCCATATTGGTGTAGGCGATACGCGTAAAACTAAAAATATTATGAAAAAATACAGTCGGGCGCCAGTTGTGAGCAGTGGAGCGACCAGTACCACCAGTGTCATGGCCATCTAAGCGAGGAGAACTGAGGGGCGACTGCGGCCAATAAACCAATGAATTATGTGATTGTATAATTACATTTACCGGTGTATGACAATTAAGTTGAACTTTCACTGGCTTTGATGTGGCGCAACCCGTAATAAAACTATGGACTATGAATTTTTTGAATTTCTTGTTTATCAGAAATTCACGGTGAAATTGAAGCGTGCCTAATAGAGCCATTGTCAATAATAATTAAACGTATGGCTTAATATGTATAAACCAAACTGTTTTACTTCATTTATACATATTAAGTTGTGTATTAATTTTTAAGTTTTCTTAGTTACTTTTTACTTCTACTAAAAGATTATTTGTTATTGGTGAATAAATGCTAAATCCGTCATAACTGTTTTCCAGAACAATTGTTGCAATATCTTGAACAAGATAGGTAATCACAACACAGGAAGGCGCCCGCTTCCTCGCGATCG
Organism: Papilio elwesi; assembly: GCA_029849275.1. NCBI lineage: Eukaryota > Metazoa > Arthropoda > Insecta > Lepidoptera > Papilionidae > Papilio > Papilio elwesi. The sequence continues at coordinate 10,100,943 of CM056687.1, read as the reverse complement.
TGAATACGTCACATTAATGCGCTTGTCGATACGAATCGAAGGCAGTCGATAGCGCCCTTGTATCCTCGGGGCTGGATGCCCGAGCTCCGGCCACGTTGTGCAGACTTATATAACAGTGCGAAGCGTTAATAAGCTATTTATGTTTAACAAGATATCCGTTTAGCGCTTTCAAATATAAATCAAGCGCCACCGCTGCGGCCTCTGGCGTATCTTGCGATCTTCGCACGCCTTTTGCATTGTAAAAGGTAATTCTTACGATTGAATGGTATACCTTAAGAGATTTATATATGAATAAACTAGTAGCCTTATGTTAATCATTGTTCAACCTCAGAATAAACATAAAAAGATTTGCTGCACCAATAAGCCCAATTCTATCGGGAAGTGAGTTCAGCGTGCTAACACCTGGGCTAATTTCAAAATATTCACAATACTATGTATCGTCTGGCGAATGTGAAACTAAACCCTGTTTCTTTCCTTTTGGCATCGTATGTGAGTAATTGCTACGATTGCCGCCCATTTGTTCGTAATAGGTATTCCCGTAATTGTAGTTTCAAATACCTGAGAGATCTCTTGAAGTAAGTTTAATCTTGCATACATTACCTAAATATGTGTAGTATTTCTAATAATGATTTGTGATGAACTTCCATCCAACACAAATTTATTGTAACTGATTTCACTTGCATACGTTGCAATTCAATAAATAGCTCTATCCTAAAAGCTCTCTTACATTTTAACTTCAGATGACGTTAACTTAAGCTCTTACATTAAATTAGTGTCGGAGTAAGTCGGACTAAGTTATTTTTTACTTTACCTACATTTATATGATCTACCAAATTTAAAAAGCTGCTATAAAAACTTCGAGTTTTTTTCGTAACAAGTTCTCGTCATCATTAGTGTAATCCGAGGTGACATTGTGTCGGGCGATGGCATCGACGGCGGACGGTGACGGCGCATCTTCGCCGAAAGTTATCGCCTTCGATATCTAGGCGACGCCGCGGTGGCCATTGTTCGCTGAGCCGACTGCGTGCTTAGCGTTACCATCCGTCATTACCGCGCTAAGCTCTCAAGGGAAGCCGCGGTAAAAACTAGTCCACATGTCAAAGTCATCAAGCACCCAACAAAAAATAATCACTCAAATATTTTGTTTAGATACGCAATAAATCTTTTCAATCAAATTTAAGGTTCAAGTGTCGCACGGCACTTTTAAGTTTACAATCTTAGTTTGTATTCAACGAGCGGCCAACAAAAGTAGGTTTTACCCTATAGTTACAGTTGAGAGCGAAGAAGATGAAAAAAGAAGATATAGAAGTAGATCAAAGAAAGGAGTTAATGCAGCACGTTACTCATTAAATGAAACAAAGAACTATAAAGACGTTGATTCTGGTATTTTTGTGGTCGCGTTACTTTCCCAACCCATTCCACTGTTCTGATCCCCCCCCAACAAAGAGTTCTCAGTACTATAACAATATTGGTGTTGTAATAATATCTGCGGCGTATGTATGTATGTTGTCGTAAGACTCTAAATGTAAATTTCAACTTTGCAAAAAGAATGTATAGATCAACGACTACCAGATTATAATTTTAATGTCATGAGCGAAATGTAATTATTCTTTAAGTGTGCAATCAATTAATTACACTTTGTTAAAATATTCATTGTATGAATAAAATTACAGATAAATTTTTAAATCAACATTCCATTAATACGAATTGAAACAGCGGCCGCAAATGGCAACGCCGTCATCCGACTGATATCAATTAAATATGTACGAAATTATTAACGAGGCATTATCACGATCGGGAACTCTCGCGCGCGCTCATCGTTACCGTTCAATAAAAATAGTCCCATTTAATTAAAATCGCCTTAACAATATTTGCACTTTACTCATCATCACGCTAGCACCCACTTTTTCATCGTGAAATTCCAATTAACTCGGCGACATTTGCTTAATTACAAAGGTAATTAGTAATTCCGTGAAGTTCGCGGGACAGGCTGTTTCGTGCAGGAAAACTCCACCCACACAATTAACTTATTGATATACAGGTGATCTTTTTGTAAGCGATATACCTGGTGAAAAAACGACTTCCTACGAAATATAACAACGCAAAAGAAAGTACTGAGAGACAAAGCAAGAAGTAAATTCATAAATTAATTTAGGCCCGCGACAACATCTGTTGCTCGAATGGGCTAGCTCGCCCGGTGAAATTAATGAAAAAAACCTCACAGACGACATGCGTGAAGTTGAAGTAAGTATTGTACGTAAAAAATGAACAAAAAGTTATTCGGTTCGTGGGCCCGAACCTACTTCCTTATTGTCGCCTGGCTTAGCGTTAGCTGTAGATTCCTTTTTATCCAAATTTGCCTCCACCGTCACTTTAAGTTTTTTCTTCAGTGTTTTGATCAGTCAATATACTGGCGAGCGCGACACAATTAATCTCCCTCCAAGCGTTTAGGATAGTCTTGACACCAGTGTAGATTAATTCGTTGAGAAAAATCTCGTAGTTTATATATATATTATCGCTAGACGAATTGTTCACCTTGCCACACGAACATATTGGTAGATTGTAATTCTAATATATGTATATATTGAACAATACCACAAACTGATAAATTTTAGTTAAACCAGCGGTAAATAACAAATTTTCATTAACAGCAATTCTTGGAAGGTTGTACAGTCTTTACCTGCGCGAGAGAGTGACATTCGGCACACAGACTAAACAACGGTTCAAGAAAGCACAGATTAAACAATAAAAAAAACTTATTGATTAAATTACAAAAGAAATTTATAAATCAATTGCACATTACAGTGGGCATTGCTTATTTAAATATTTACAAGTATCTTTAAATCCAATATTGTGTATTTTATTGTATTTATTCAATCCATATCCTTAGATAAGCTATTCGTAGAAGTTCAAGAAGAATTCTAGCGGTCATAGTCCTAGAGATTAGCTAGAGTTTTGGGACCTTGTCTACACAGAGTGATTAAATTTGTGGTGAAACTTTTCGTATATTGCCAGTTGACGTCGGTCTTCAGTAGTGATGTCAGTGCAGATTGTCAATCTATCTAGGGGCAGTTTGTCATATCTTTTGCGGCATAATTAATCGTCGTGGACTTCTGCGAGGGAAAGACATCCAGTTCTTGTGACAATAACTTGCAAATCTTATTATATGACACTCTGGACAGTTTTAAACAACCACTTTTTATGGTGATCTCCATATATAATAACATATATAGATAAGCATCATAATTAACGGACTTCTTGTCGAGGTTATATAGAAGGGCGTGGAAGGGTTTCTTTGTGGTGAATCTTGTTTCAATAAAAGAATCGAGAAGTAATCGTTAAGTAACATATTTGACATTGCAACTTCATAAGACTACAAATCTTTATTGTGAAGTATACCATCAAAACACGCTCACAATATTTTATGTATACATGTTGTATACAAATACAAAACAAGAAGTCAATTTTACGCCGTCAAACTTGTTTCAATTAATTATAAGCAAGTGGAAACAACAACTGTACGACTTTATCTAAAATAATCGAACGAAAATGATTTTTATCCCCTTCACAATAGAGTTGAACATTATCATTAGGTCCTTCTAATCGGATGCCACTGTCAAATCAGAGGGTTTAGTGAATAGGGGTATTATAAACTTGCTAGTCTATGCTTTGTAAATCGAGAGTCATTAAAATAAGCATGTGTGTGTGAGTGTCGCGTGTACGTGTTGCTTTGTAAGCGTGAGTCCCACGTAGGAGTGTTCGCAACGGGTGTCCGTAATTGATTTTATTCTGTTCTATCAAGTGCGTAATTGTAACACCAAAAATGTATTTGTACAAATTGTTTTGCAAGCAAGTCGGCAATAGCTTTATTGCTAATCGAATAGCGGTGACTTTTTAATTAGATTAACAAAATGTTAGGTTTTTTTAATTCTAAATATGTACAATACTATTCCCAATGTGAATGAATACATTTAAATTGGTGCTTACAATAAACACGACTTGCATAATTTGCCGCGTTCCAGAGCCGCCTGACAGAAGCTTATGAATTAGTTTTATTATTACTTGTATTAGTTTGGTTTCACAAACTTGTCACAAGCTAAACACTCATCGTGCTAAATCCAAAAATTATTATAAAAAAATAATAATTACTTAAAACGTATAACATAGGTAAGGAAAATATTTATGTGTACTCGAATTGTTACTTTAATGAAATATATGTAAAAAAAATGACGAGGGTAAATTGCTGGCTTAGTGCTGGCAATATTCCTTTGAATAATTCTATACGTGTAACATTCTGAAATTATACTGCGCACTTGGTAAGTAGATTCACATACAGTTAAGGAATAACGGCCAATATCATAAAGGTATCCATTACATTGACGATAGGCATACTCAGAATACGATGTAGGAATCATAAATATTTAATAGACATTTTCCCACAATGGGGTGGCCATTCACACCCGTTAACCCTCAAGGGCGCAGTAAAAGCAGGGCTGATCGGAACGCAATAAATTTTATTGGGCCAGCCCTTGTGAGCTTACTGAGCAAACTTATTTGGCTGTCTCAATTATTGTTAACTTCACCGATCACACTATTGTACACCACAAGGGACAACGTGTTAAGTAATTTGATAGTGAAATTGCCTTGAACTAAAGACAATTCACACAATAGTATAAAATATTATGGAAGATATTGTAAAAATATCAACATTTCGTTCAGAAATGTTAGTGAAATACAAATAACAAAAACACTTACGTGCACTTACGAGGCTTAGCTACATAATATGCATATATTGCCAATGAAAGTATTTCATAGAAATCGAATCCAGGTTCAATTAAAAGTCTCATTTCTGTCGGTCAGCTTAGACAGATTGCCACAGATCCATGTTCGGAATGTAACTTATTATCTCTGCTAACAGAACGAGTTTTTACATTAGCGAAAATGTGTCAGTTGTTTGCTTTTAACCCGCAAGGTCCCTCCAAGCGGGTATTAATTGCCGCCCACGTCTAATGAACAATCCGGGGTCGCCGGGTCCACACGTCACTGCTGTCATGACTGACACGAGATGTCGCGATTGCTACTTGTTCGGGTAATCAATGTCTAATGTCCACGCCCACGCTTCTTCAAACATAGACAAAACTTTGTAGAATTGTTTTCTTATTTTTATACAGGTGATCCTAAAGACATGGTTTCAGGTATGACACTGAACTGTCAACGGACTCGCTGTAGCTGTCGCTAAGCAGCGTAACGTATGGTTAATTTTCGATTTTATTTCTAGTTGGATGGAGATACCTCAAAGTAGACTAAGCATTACACACTTTATTTTTAATTAAAATTTAAAAAAACGCTTCCACATTCATACATCTATATGTTCATTCACACAGGTATAAATGTTCGTACATAAAATTAAATCAACACAAATAAAAACAATTGAGTGATGTTGCACACAAAACATAGTAATTTCGGTAGACACGTTAATTAAGCGAACTTTTAATTTATTCGCAATCAACTGAAATTGTATAAGTAATATTTAACAGGTAACATTGAGGTAACCAAGTTCGACAAACATGACAACGCAGCCCGTGTGCCTACACCGCCATTAGACAACACTATTCACGCCTCCGGCTACTATCAATACATGAATCTTAATTCCCAAATGGTATTACGTTTGTTACAAGAACTACTATTTTACACCAGAAGTTTTCAGCAATAGAGTTGAATTTCGTTTGTGAGAGCTGATTCTTTTCAATTTTCCTCCAATCGAATTTGGCTGTAGCATCAATAAAGTTCCCACATTTTCCGAAAGCACTTACACAATATCAATCAGGTTTTATTGGTGTTATCGAGGTGGGGGTGTGTCGCGGGAGGGCCACGGGAGGGCCGCGTGAGGGCCGCGAGAGGGCCGCGGGAGTGACGGCTATTTGTATCAATAACCTGTGAACGAGCGCGTGCTCCTAAGGGAACCGCCACCTCGCTGGTGACTCCTGACCCGCCGCGCTAATTGGATTACATAACTATCACCACAGACGTGTGAAGCAAAAGTTACAAGTTCACTAAATATTTTCTTATGTTCGCAAAGCTAGTGAATTCTTTTCTAGCTATAAATAATGGGTAAACTTTATGAAATCAAACCATTTCTTTCCATATATTTTTTGCAGAAGAAGGTATGTAGGAAACAAGTAAGCAATCTTATTAATGGTATATGTAGTTTTTTTCCTTATTTTTTCCATGTATAAATATGTGGAGTTCTAGTTTCGCTTTCTTTCATTAACATATATAATAAGGATCAATGTGGAAGTTTCTGTAATTTGAATTTAAAATGTTCCTACCTACCTTTCTTATTTTTCCCTTCTCAGAATGTACACGTGAGAAGAGATCCCTCTGTTTGTGAAAACGAGAATCAAATGAGAAAGAGAGGTGTAAAACCCTATCTATTAAATTTGAATATGAACCACATAAACGAAATTCCCGAACACAAACTGAAACTGTATACGTAACTACCCAACATTATTTGTTATCAGCGTCGGTCGACAAAGGCAAATTGGGGACACCTTATTTTCTCGGCTGGTTTGCAAAACACGTTCGCGCTTCCCACCTATTCCCACATCTCAACGCTTGTAGATACTATCTATTACGCTTACCGTCGGAGGAGCATTTCAATATACACTCAATTCACATTACATTGCTGTATCTGCTTTGAATCGAGTTGCAGGATTGTGTGTAAGACTAGCAATGTAATACGCAAAATACTTTATTGTCAATTTTTCAGCTGTTATGACTACTTACATTGGTGGGAGATCAGGTGGGCGCCGTCTTCACTCTGCTGGAACCGATAACACGCTAATGCCCTCAACTTTGCACCGCGAAGGGCGTCCGAGGGGTGGCGGTGGGGTGAGTAGGGGTAGGGGCGGGGGAGGCCATTCGCAAACGAAAAATGGGAAAAGTCAGATCATTCGCCTTATTGAACGCAAATAACTTTATCGGTTTGCAATATGCGCCGGCGATGCTTGAATTTATAGCTTATATAACGACCGTGTTTATTGAACTGCCAGCTTCAGCTAAAAATAGCACCAAGTACCATAAGGCTTATTTTTCAGTAGACATGTAGCTGTTAAACATATCTTGACATATTTTTTACAATTAAAATTAATTAAACCCCGGTGGTTCTCGCTGTGGCAAAACCTACTTTTATGCTTCCATCATATTTGAGGTCTTAAATAGGTACTCGGTATACCTTAAATAGTCTATTTAGAAAAAATTTCAAATTTAATCCATAATTGTATGCAACTTTAGTCTTGGATGAATGCTGAAGTCTAGAACACTTGTGTTATGTTAACTTTCAGCTCGCTTAATATTTTAACCCATATTTCAAGAAAATAAATAACTTTTCAAAAGTAAGATAAAATATCTATTAAATAATGATATGGACAATTAGAGAACGTTATGACGCGCTGTAAAATATATTGTCCCATCATTCCCGATACCCAGCAATAAATAAAAACGGTCGATGCCATTAGCGCACCGTTCTATATATAATGTGCCCACCTTAGCGGCATTCGCATGTATTCCGTGCATTGTTTAGCAATAACGCGCAAGTAAACGTTAATATTTCATACGGCACGTTTGGCGCGTTCCGCGTAAACGGTGGTACGTCGATTCGTTCCGGTAGTGAGTGCCAAGGTGAGCCCCACTGTAGGTATGTGTATTTGGCGTAATAAACGTGAATTTATTGGGCGGTTCCTTTTGCAGTTTTCGTGAAATGTGGAGATGTGTGCTTGTAACGGTGGATAGTATCGTCCTCCCTCGCCGACGATGGCGCCGAGTATTTCCTCGCTAAAAACTCTTTATCAAACGGTATAATTTTTTTGAGGTTTTATACCTATTACGACCTATGCGAAGCAAATTGATATTAGATGAAGCAATTTCTATTGATATACATTATTGTTATCCAAAGTTAGGTTCCTCACCTTAAGATATTTGTCGGCTAGTATCTTTCCATGAAGAGGAAGAGGGCGTTGGTTCTACAGGAATAGAGATAAGCAGATGATTATAAAGCAGAAGAGACAAAATTCTGTCAGCGACATGGACTGTGTGGCTCACCTTTAGGCGAACGATGAAAAATGTTCAAATCGATTGGATCGTTTTCGAGTTTATTCAATTTAAAATAATATTTTCTTTTTTCTGCTCTTAGCATGGGATATACAGTCAGAAGTGAGTATATTTACAATAATAAACTCGTATGGCATGTTTTTTACCAACGGTATCATTCTAGAGGTAATTTATTTAATTTTTTACAAGTTGTTTCGTTGTTTTAGAGAGATGTGACGTGCACATTTATGTAATCTCGTATGTGGCCTGTCGCCGCGAAGGAGTGCGAATGTTCGCAAGCAAAGGCCGGCTTGTAAGCATTCGGCGCACGTCGCTCGCCCGGGATCCGCAGTTAAAAGGGGATTACGAGCGGAGTGCGAGTGGCCAATAACACGGCATTACGTGCGATACGCCAGAACCACAAGGACCCCGTCAATAATCCGCCAGACATGCTTTTGTTTTACCTAACCACACACCTACACTACACACATTTATAGTACTAGGCCGCTTATGCTTGGATTACGGAGCACTGGTAAAATGTACCTATAGGAGCGAATAAGAATATAAAAAGTTTTTGATAATCTGCCCTAGTTCTGGAAGCGATGATCAAAATAGTTGGCATAATAAATATGCATAATGACATCTTTTATAACGCGTTATCTTTTACGGGAATCTTGGTAAAACAAGAGTTGTCTACTGCTATTACAAGAGTATATCGCTTACTAACATATTACATAACATTATTATTATTCTATGATTGCCAACGAACGTTATAAGAATACAAAAACAATTCCATTTTTTATCAAAATACAATCGTAAAGAAATCACAAATAATTCCGTTAAGTAATTAATAAGCAAGTAAAAGGCGCAAGTCACACGACAAATTCAATCAGAGCGGCCGGCGGCGCCCGGACAATCTCCGCGATTGGAAACAGTTTTACAAGCAATAAATTTTTGCAACCCGCGTCACTGAATACAACATTTATTAGCTACAATCCAGATTAGATTAGCGTTGCATCCCCCATCCCTGCCGGCCCTCGGGACGTGAAATTTGTCCCGGTAATGCGGCCACGCGCCGCACTAATTCGATGTCCCGGACCCTTCTATGTGACTCGAATGACGCCTCGCCACTGTTTCATTTTAATTGAATAGTTGCCGTGGGGTACTTGCTCTCTTGCAGATAACTTTATAGTCGCTTTGCATAATTGCCGCTCGTGTCAAACTAATGTCTAACTATTTGCCAATCTGTTACGCCTGGTGTGTTACGCCTGGTGTGTAAATGTTACATCAATAATCACGTTCAAAGATACGTATTACTTCCCCTTTTTAGAGGATAGTTCGGGCATGTAACTCCGTCTTCGGATTAGGAAAGCGCATGCATGGAAATCCCACTAAATGCTGAATTCAGCCTACCGATAACTTCATCATATCTGACATTCCTTGCATCGAATAAAATTTGGCTGAACAAAATAACTGTGACTTGTAACATTATCTGTCTAATTCGCAAAAATATGCCGCTAAAGTGCAAACCAGATTCTTTAGAACCGATAATCGTTGTAATTAGTTGGGTTACTATCCCAACGATTATCGGTTCTCAACTGGCGCCTCTCAATAACAGGCGTGCAATATGCTCTGCATCAGGTCAACTATCAAGGTAGATGAAATTGGCTCTGTTGAGATCGGCATATAGCACTGGGATCCAGAACACTAGAAAATAATCAGAAAAGTAACCATTATAGCCCATCAAGGTCTATTCCCGAGGAGGGTTGGTCAGGGAGGCGAAACCTATACAGTATGGGCTACAATCATACTGTGTCAACCCGACATGAGTGGGAAAACAGCAGGGAGATGATGCCAGCCTATAAAGGCAGTAGATTTTTAGAAACCTATGAATTATTGGATTCAAGAAATTATTATTTTAAATTATATCGGGAACATGTTTAAAAATGTTTCCTAATAAAGATCATTTTGTAAAAAGTATAACTATTGATTTTGGTTCTGCATGCTGTTCTCATGATTAGCACCACTAGTCAATCTATTTACAACTGTACATTCAAATTTGGTACATGTTACGCCATCTAGTGACGCTCTACTAAACGATCAGAAACCGGCTCGCCTGACCTTGGCGTCTCGTAATAAAAATAACGCGCCGAAGCTCTGAAGTGCACTGTCACATGCTATTGATAGATTGACTGCGACAGGCACAACTAGTTAACTACCACATTGATTTTTATTCGTAAATCAAATAACATTTCACGAACTCATATTTTATTTGGACCAACATGTATCCTCTTATCTATTTTAAGTCAAGCTGTAATTAATAGAACTATAAAAAGTTATTTTGATTGTCCGTAGTCAGTAAGCATGGTGCTTTACGGTGCCATTATATAACAGAGATTTCCTGCGACTTCGTCTGTTTAGTTTTGCGCTTAGTAACGTTATTTTCTTACCTTGTTTGTGGTTAATGTAATCTTTTAGTTAATTCTCATTTGGATCATAAAAGGAAGCTTGCTGTACAGTCTCACGCTCTCAGTTCCAGTAGGTTTGACTGAGTTTGGTTGCTCTTTTATTTAAGTATCTTAGACCTGACTTTTTTCTACAGTACTAAATACAAGTTTCTTACTATAATTGAGCTTTTACTAAATATTTTTATAATACTGTAATAAAACTTGAATACAATTATAAAGAAATAAGATTTTACAGTTGCAAGCTTTAAAGACCAAACAATTTTATACCTACTATAAATAATAACTAGAAAAATAGGATTTGTGTTTAATTAGACGTTATACAACTACTCAGGGGTATTATAACTATGTAAGGTGCATTAGCTGGTTGCCTATAAGTAAATGAAAGGTGAAATAAGCAGTGTACCTGTCCTTAAGTGATCGTCGACGTGCCTTCAGTCGCTATTCGTCCACTGCTGTACGTAGGCCTCCCCATTGATCGCCACAAAGATCGGTCCCCTGTCCTCATCCAGTGGTCTCCCGCAACTTTTTCCAGTATATGAGTCCATCTTGTGGGAGGCCTATCGTCCTGTACGTAGCCGCCACTCTAGGAAATTTCTGCCCCATCGGTTGTCCGTTCTAAGAGTCCGGCTCATTGTCACTTAAGCATTATGATATAAACTTTTTTATGGAAGAAGGTGGCAAAAGAGCAAGATATTAAGTGACCGAAACCCATAGGCAACAAGCTAATAAGTTAAAGATGGACCTTTATTTGACAGCGGAGGAGATAGGCAGCAAAAAGAACTATATCCTTTACCAACCCTGGAATTTGTCCTTCACATCTGCCTTCTATGAGGTCGTGGTACTTCACCGGTCGATTCGACCCATTCGTACATCAGATGTTGCCGCTGTGGGCTCTGCCACTCTGCTTAATAATAGACCTTATCAATAAAAAGAAGTAGCTAAATTATTCTCTATTTCTTGCTCTCTAATGCTACATTTTGTCCGCATAGTGCAGGCATAGTCCCCGTCACATTCTCTATTTTTTTAATGCACGTTGCCCTTTTCCCACATGCTGACGATGCGTCTGTGACTGGTTAGTTAAAATTAGTTATCATTATTTATTTATTCTTTAAGATATTTGAAAAATAGTTACCGTGATTTTAATAGAATCGCACAAAGATCGGTGGCCAGTGGACTACCTAATCTTGATCAGATCATGGGTCTAACTTGAGCACGGATTACCTTTAGTAGGCTTACATTAATTGCTTCGATGTGTGAAAATCGAAGAAGCAATTATTTGTCTGGGATATCCTTTATTTCTGCTTCTGGAGATGCAGGCTTGCTTTTGTCCTAATTTTGACTTCATAATTTGAAATTATTTTCTAATACCAACAACAGGTTAGTAATAAAACACTTTTTAAATATTTTAACAAACATTTAATTTTTTATACTTTATCAATATATATTATTTATAATTTAACTACAAATTAATCACGTAGGTACATCTATGTGTCCGCGTCAACTTTATTCTAAGCCAGGTGTTGTGAACCGCAGTATACACAGACAAGGAATATATTCTCTACAATTTAATAATACGTCTATCTTAACACAGATGCTAAATTGTCTATAACATTACATTTTGTCTCTTTTATTGCACATACCTCACCAAATACTTTTAACCAATCCAAACAAGCAGATTTGCTTATGCTAAACGGTGCGAATTATTTCACCAAAGTACAGATGCTTGCCACGAACTCATTCGACCCTAGCCAGCTACCGATTGTTGCCAATGCGACGCCCAAAGCGGCCTGACAAAATTATTAGGAACATAAAATGATACAATATATAGTAACGGTTATTACATTAATATATCTACTAATTTGTTTTAAATAATTTATACACTATAATACATAAGAAGGATCGCAACACGGTATTATTCAACTTTCAAAGTCTTTAATAGAATTAAAACAGTTTATAACATCACTCAATTATTCGATATCGAAAACACGTCCATTCGTCCATTTTCATCGAACAATCCGTCCGTCACTAACACTCACGTATCACTGTGCTTCTAAAGTTATTTATTAATAATACCAGCAATCTAAAACGTATTTATTGGAGATCTTCAAGCCTAATCGGTGGGCCGTCACTAAGTCGGGCTGTGCGGGGGATGCGGGGTGTGCGGCGGATGCGGGGGCATGGGGTGAGGGCTGGCGTCGCGCAAAGAATCCGGCGACGACCCCGGCGAGGAGCGCCGCGGCGGGTACGGTGAGAAGCGGTGCTGCGACAACCCAGCGGGAACTCCGCCTGGGTACACCGGCCGCGGCAGCTGCAGCCCCGACCCCGAGGCCAAGTGTTGCTGGGCTAGCAGCTGTGGAGCCAGGCACGCCCACTGTCCCCACAGCGCCGCCGCTGGCACGCCGTATAATGGATACGCGGCGCGCAGAAACAGCTGCGAGCGCGCCGCTAGTATAGCCTTTTCCTCCAGTGTCAAGTTATTATTGTGCTGGTCCAGGTCGAAGGGCCGCAGCGGTGAACGCAAGTAATGCTGCTCCGCCAGCATCGACTCCATCGTCTCCCTGAAACGAACAAACATATTATATGTCGAGAGGAACACACGCGCTGTAGGTATATGCGAAGCGAAATGAGATATCTACCTAGGGTTGGCGGCGCCGTAGCGCGCGTCATCGAAGACCGATGTTCGTTCGTGCTCGCCCGTGATATAGAATCTCAACAAAGAAACAAATTCAAAATAAAAATCATGCTCAAATGTACGTACAAATCGTTTCAGTATTGCTATGTGCGTAACGGAATAATAATATGTGCATGCGCGATGGACGATCAAACAGAAATCATAAATGTTATGATACAGACGGAGTATCGATCCATGGTGGATGGAGTCGTAATAGACCGAGTGGAGCCATCTATCAGTGTTGCACATACTTGTTTCTTAATCCATGTCGGATCAACCGAAAAAAAATATTATTTGTAAATTTGTTAACACTTTGACTATAGTTTAGTGAAAGTTCCTTTACAAAATGATACCTCTTCATATTAGTTTTAAGAAGCAATAAACAAATGTGTAGTGGATATTTACCTCTCGAATTCGGTGAGACGTGAGGAATCCCTGAACCCCTTGGCGAACGGATTACTGTCGATTTTCAATTTTGTGATCTGAAACAAAAGATTTACACGTTATGTTAGTGTGATACGAGAAAAAGTTGTCGTCCACAATAATATACATAGAAGTTTCAATATTTTGTAACACACAATAAATTATAACTAAGTTATTTGCAATGTTTTTACATTCTTTTTGCCAAAAACTCATTAAATATCAATTATTTACAAATGATTTAAAAAGATTTGCATCTTAAAGTGTACTAAGTAAATATTTATAAGTAAACGAGATGAATTGAGTCGATGCACCCATAAAATATGCAATTCCTGATTTAAGCGGCGGCCGAGGTGTTAAAAATGTGTTTGGCAGAGCGGAGGCAAACACGGATGAGAAATCGCCCCCTCGCTGCGTGCGGCGCCCCCGCTGCGCCCGCGCACAATTTGCAACCAATATTTACGACAAATCTCCAAGAAACCAGTCTTCATTAATACGGCGATCGCCTAGCGCACCACACAGGTCATTTGTTAAATAGCATACGCGATAACATTTCGAAAAACTGATAGAAATTACACATTGACGGTCGTCTAATACTAAATTACTTTGCACCTACCACCTTTCGATCAAAGCACTGCTTTCTTACAATTGCAAACATCAATTCAGCTCTTACTCCAATGACGTCATATGTGTATGTGTGACAGTGAACACTTACCAAATAACGATTCAGTAGCTGGCGTGTGCTGTAGAAACGAGCGGCATTCGTACACGTGTCAATCTTTCATCGGCCGCGGCAGTCGACGGCAGTAATTACCTGCCGATTGACTCGAGCTCCGCTAGTCTGTGCTGCCCGACACACCTACCTACGCCAGAGCTAATTGCGCGATATTTCGACAAGTTCGCACTAGAACACGCATTTTAGAGCGACGAACTCTACGGCTACATTCCAAACGTATACTTATGTAATTCTCGAAATGTGTAGCGTGAAAAATACGACGAACATTCTGTTACCAACTATTTTAAAACTTCCCTATTCTACTCAGATCATCTTTTTTTTGTTTAATGCTTATGCATTCTTTTGATGTACACAATGACTGGGTTGCGTTAATCTACGAAATGTCTTGATAAACGTCTCGGTTAGTATTGTTCGGCATCAAAGAAAACAATAAACATTAGAAAATATTGAACCGCCTGTGACAAAGTTTCAGTTTCTGTGTCATAAAAACTCTACTAGTTAAATGTTTTAGTAACAAAATTTACGAGCCGCTCTTCGTATTTGAACATAACTGTAGTTTTATTGATCGAAAATTTATAACAATAGGAAATAAATGATTGTTAAACGAAATTCATGAGGCGTATCGTCAAAGTAAAGAGGTTCGACGTTAAAGGTACACGAATAGCGTCGCTTCTGCTAGAGTCAGTGTCGGGGGTCAGCAGGGAAGCTGCTCAACTTGCACACCCACCTGGCATGCATTCGGCATTGACTACAATGGCCCGGCCGGCTCGAGCCCGCGCTTGACGTAATGAGTGCGCCTAAAATGCCAGTGGCTGCTCACAGTATCGAACATACATTATGCATACCATGTACTACTCCAGGAGGGCGTTACTGTTTTGTTTTTCTACGACTGCAATACCTATATCCTAAAACATCAGTAGTGTACGAAGTGATTGAATTTCGTGGTTTACGATGATCGGTATTCTTATGCCTTTAATCAATCGCCGTATTTTACAGAAACGTCGCCCGAATAATGAATAGAATGTTCTCTCGCTACCGACGTTTATTAGATTTAGTACAAACATAAGGGTGCGGCGTGTCAAAACAACCTAATTTAAGTATCAACAAACGGGCGCCTCGGGCGACGGCGGTGGCCCGCTCTTCGCCCGAGGCGCGCTCTGACAATATTAAAGGCGCCATAATGACATTATTCCCGAGCGAGAAATAAAAAAAGTCTTACAAAAAGGCGACAAGGACGGAGAAACTTAGGCCGTAGTGTCGCCGGCGCACACTTCTGCAAAAGACGCTCTAATTATTGGGAAGTGATAAATTGCTCAGGGAAGTTTACACCACACATGTACGATGTAGCCAGATCCGGTATGGAAAAGTAATTAGTTATTTCATAAATACTTAGCACGAATATACAATCATTTACTCCGTAACGTAAATATACGAAATAAACGTTTTAAGGTATTTTCAAATAATATACTAATATTAAAACAAAATAATTAAAGCAGCTCTCTGAGTCTTGTCATTGCAGTCTGGCCAATTTAATGTACAAGTTGCAGAAATAAGCAGTACGAACAATATAAGTATATTAATACCGATTTCCTTTGACTTTTTTTCATAATAAACCTTAGTCTTAGGACACAAGATTGCAAAATTAGACGTAATATTTTTCCTGATAACAATACAAAATAATAAAGATGTTGAGGGTGATAAAATTCTTCACTGATATAAGTACTAAGTTATCTATTTAATAGGTCACGTTAATAGTATTTATAGCTGATAATCAGCTTTCATCTAAGTTGACAAGGCGAAGGGAATAAATATTCCGGTTACAAGTGAACATGTATAGAGGCGTCCGACGAACGGAACACGACAGGAACATTCTGGGGAATAAATAAATGTCACGGTGCGCCGCCGAGCGCAATGCTTTGCTACGGTATCTCATTATTGATTGATGTAGAGCAACGAAGATCAACTAACCGTCTAAAGAAACACATGAATAAATAACAGGCACTGCAAAATAATTTAAGCTTTATATCGTTTAACACAAGGTTATAAGTTTAATGCAATGTCTACTGGTTAAAATTTTTTTAGATGTTGCAACAAAAATGTCCGTAACAGCGGCGGCTTAAAGGTTATTTCTTACAGAACATCGTCTTCATCTAGCAAGTCTATTAAGTTCAAGCTCTCTCTGACACTACCAATGAATGTTATAAAATATATTGTACGCAGATTATACAGATCTTCAGCAATCGATGTAGTTATTTTCATTATTAAAGTACAAATAAACATTGTAGAATCCAATATATTGCGTGTCAACTCATAATTTTCTTCAAATGGTCTATTGTTCTTAAAACATTTTAGAAATTACAGTTTCATCGTTATTCAGTTTGGCATCAGTCGCTGATCGGAATCTCTGTTCAAACGGGACAACAGATCCATTATGGAACCAACAGTTAATATGAGATCGACTCTACACTCGTGTCCATAGTTGCAATTGAACACTCGAAAGATCAACGAGTAAGCAATTTGCCACATTTTATATAATGACTTTCTATGTCATCGTCAAAATAATATCGTTGCACAGGTAAAAACAAAATATAGAATAACAACTGTCAATTTCACTTTCAATTTTAATTGTAGATTAAACAAGTAAAAACGTCAATTGTGAAACAAATTTTGTCTATGTCTCATGGTTTGATAAAACATATAAAGGTCGTATAATTCTTTTATATATATTAAACTAGCCGACCCGGCGTACTTCGTTCCGCCTTAGAATTAATTTATTATTTTGCTTGTTAAAACACGATAAGCACACTGGGCGCTTGATTTTATTTTCCGATAAGTCATAAGATATTTATTTAAATTATGTGGTGCATGAAATGCTAAAACGTAAAATAAATAAATGTGCATTCACGCCCGTAACCCAGGGATAATGGATTTCCATATAGTGCGATCCTGGCATACCTCTTTCGCTTCTTCTACATCCATACATCTACGCATACATGCTCGTCGGTTACGGGTACTCCTTATATCGCCCTTCTTTAGTATATTACTAATCTGTTATAAGTTCTCCTTAAGCGTCCCCTGCCAACAATGCCACTCACTTTTGCAACATAATTTTGTTTCGTTACTCTCTCTTCATTCATCCTTTCAACAAGCCCGAACCACCGAAGCATACCTTTCTCAATTCTTGTCACAACATCCACTTTTAAGCCTCTCTTATAACGCGGTTTTTAATCCTATCATTTAATGCCATACCTAACATACTTCTTAAGGATCGGATCTCGACGGTATTAACTCTCCTAGCATGCTTTTCCTGCCATACCCACTACATACATTAATGTGGGGACTAGTACAGCATTGTGTACTTGCCAGGCGAGCCTTCATAGACACATTCTGACTCCTCACTACTGTACCTATGGCCCCATTCATTTTATTTCTAGCATTCACTCGTCGTTCAACATATTTAATGTGTCTACCATCTATACTAAACATAGGTACATCCTAAATATCCAAATTCTTCCACCTGTTCAACCTCTTTGCCGTTAACATTTATATCAAAAACCGTGTTTGTTCTCTTTTAAACACCATAACTTTCGTTTTGTCTACATTCATCTTCATACCTCTACCTTCCAATGAATCGTTCATTACATTCAGCATAAATTGTAAGCCCTCCGCTGATGACGCAAACACGACCTGGTCATCGGCGTATAAGAGACATTTAACAACATGCTCACCCGTTCTTAATCCACACTCGTCTTTCAAAGCTTTCAATCCAAAGAGATTGAACAGCCTCGGGGATGCTACACAGCCCTGTCTTACACCTTTATTGATGCTAAACCAGTCTGAGTAGGCCCCGTTAATCCTAATACAAGCAGTAGAATCTTTATAAAGATACTTTAACGCTTGTATTAGGCCACTGTTCAATCCAAACGCAACCAAGGTTGACCATAGATCATCTCTTTTAACTTTATCGTATGTCTTTTCTAAATCTACGAAGGCGCATAAAACTAAAACGTATTTACATTGATAAGCATTAATATTGTATCCGCCAAGCTGCGCCCTTTCCGCTACTGCGCGACGGCTATTGAATTTGTTTGAAAGTTTAAAAAACTTTTTTTTCTGCTAGTGTTACAGGGTAAAGGACAATTATAATCTGCATTTGATTGTTAGGCTTACAAACCTATTTATTTGGATAAGAATACGAAAAATAGCATCGTAAATAGCATTCTTAATCTATAAATTGTCTGCTTTTCTCTGCCATAATATGTATACATATTTATTTGACCTTCATCTTGAATCACTCTATCTATTGACGAAAACCGCATTAAAATCCGTTGCATAGTTTGAAAGATCTAAGATGAAAATATTTAGCGCTTGAGCACGATCCTACCTCACTTCGCCACTTAACGTACGTATCATCGTACGCCCCAGTATAGAGTAACAGTGGTAGAGCCCGCAACAACAACATCTGTTGCACGAATGGGCCGGCTCGACCGGTGAAATATCACGACCTCACAGAAGACAGGCGTGAAGTAGAGTATTCTGTTTTTCGTGTGATGAGTGAGGCGCCGGAGGCCTAATTCTAGTTCTCTCCCCCTTCCCACCCTTTCTTATAAGGAAAGGATGGAAAGGGGAAGAGAACCTGACGGTGCAGGGGATGTATAGGAATTTGAAATAACCATTTTCTGTTTTTCCCCTCCTCTGTCCATTAAAGGTGAGCAACGCATCCTTAACTTATTAGTTAGTTACAGATGTCTATGGGTAGCGATCACTTGACATCAGGTGAACCGCTTGCTCGTTTGCCACCTAGTAGTATAAAAAAAACACGTCATAGTTGGACAGAAACACTGACGCTGGTAACTTGTACCAATACTTTGCCGTACGCACGATGAACGAAGATCGAATTCCCGCGGTGTATGTACTATAAAAGGATGGAGAGTCTAAACCTCTGATGGTGCAATTAATATATCAACTCGTGTTATTCCGCACAATTACCAAAATGCTTTCTGTTATGTCGGTACTTCGTTATTTTCTTGTACGAGTAACACGGTCATTGTGTCTGTATAATTATATCAGTCTCCGACTACACGGAACGAACTACGAAAGACGTATTTTTTAAATACATTACAGTGATGTCTTGTGTAATTAATATTGTTATATATTCACTATTATTTTGAGTCGACATTCCAAAATATTAAATTAATTTATAAATGTACAAATACGTATATAATATCGTTTTTAAGGAATACAAACAAAGTTTTTCAAGTAAGCTCGTTGCGCAGTCGCAATAAATCCACCCGGCCGCACACGACGGCTCTGCATGACGTCACACCTCGCGTGATCGATGGTTAAAGAGAAAGAGATCGCGAATAAAAGTAGAGCTCAATCCTCCGCGTAAGAGCGAGACGATGAAGAAATAAATAATAACGTGGTAAATAATTTTAAATCTTCTCATAAGCAAGTACGTTGACTTCTTGTATTTTTGACTTATGCGGGTTTCGTGTTATCGCGCCATATTATTCCTTGGATAATGAACATTTTGCAGTGACACTGCGACCGGCGGTTATATTGTGACCATTTTTTTAAACTGAATATTGAATCATGCACTAAGCCGGAAATACAAGTGCCGTCAAAAACGTTATTAGGTTTCAATTATCACCGTAAATAAATTTGATATTTGCGTGATATGGGATGTAAAGGAATCAACTAGCGCTTGACCACGTGATGATGTGGTAAAAAGACGATACGCACTAGTTTAGAGTAACAGCCTATTCACTCTTGAAGGTAACGAGGGAAACACTGACACGGGAGACTTATTTCAATCCTATGATATATTGTATAATTGCTGAAGGGGTAGCTTTAACAAAACTTGTTTCTTTCTTAAATGAACAGCATAAATATGAAACCTCGCTCTTTATTTCTACTTACGATTTCTAATTTGGTATTAGAAAATGGCTCACAATGCAGCCAGTACAAATTGACGACAATTTATTACGTGAATAGGCCAAACCCGGGATTGGGAAAATGTAGGTACTACCTATAACTTGACGCAAAACCGCCGTGAATTCAAAAAAAGACCGGAAGCGCTTCCCCGTTCCGACTCCTTTTCGTTTCCTTAACGATTTTGCGAATGGGTATGGGTAGCGGTAGTTGAATGAAACGTGTACTCGTTTGCCAAATCGATTAATAAAAAAACTATAAAAATGGTGCCGAGACCGTAAAGATAAATATAAGCTGCAAGAAAGTTGGTTGTCACAAATAAAAAGCATATTCAACTAAAACTAAATCGATTATCGAAGAAAGAGGTGCTTTAGGGGGAGAGGCGGCAGGTGAGGAGGGCACCTCGTGACACCTGACCGCAGCCATTTTGGCCCGTGAAATATGTTTATTTGTCGTGGATGCCCTTTGTTATTGAAATTGTGTTTGCCTTTACTCCTTCATTATATTGTTCGTTTATGTCGCAGCTAGAACTCGTTTGTGGCCGATGAATGCACGAATAGATACGGATTGGAGATTTTAGAATATTGATTGTTGATACTGAGAAATGAGATATAAATTTCAATTAAGCATCTATTGAATGTGTTTAGGTGTGCACGTACGGGAGGTGGGATTATCTTCTCAAGTCGCTTGGCATTAGAAGCGAACGCTATGAGCAATTACGTGTTATGATTGACGTGAAAATGTTTTATTATTAATTACTATATTACCTTTTTTTCCTTGATCAATGTTATTATTAGTCTTATCTTCTTAGTTTAGTAAGTTAAAATTATATAACTTTGGGTAGAGTCCCTACTACAATGTAAATTATTCTGCATAGATTGTAATATTTGCACCAACAGTGTAATGTTTGTTTGTATTTATGGCCGTTCTGTATGTTAACTATATCCTCTATGGAATAATCAATCACAACAAATTCACAAGTCATCGCCTTTTTAAAAACGCATTGTGTGCCTTGAGAATGCGTAAACTCTAACTAACATTGTCACCTCGCAGCGACTCGAATTTCAGACAAAGGAGCGTTCACAAAACGCATAACACGACAATAGTGTGGTGGGTGTAAAAATGTTAAATATTGAAGCAGGTCGGGGCCCGGCCCGTGGCGTTTTCCAGGGAAACCATCCCGCGGCGCGGCACGGCGACGCTGCGTCTCACACGGCGAACGTACACAAAAACTCAATTCACGACACATTTTTTTATCCCGATTTTATCTCTTATATCAGCGTTCAAAGTAGTAAAAACGAATAATGATGTTTCATTCCAGATTGATATGACAAACATTGGACGGGACGATCAGAAATGGTGACACCTTTTTATGAAACCTAATAATTCAAATAATAGACGATTAATCGGTCATATCAGATCGGTATCTATGTAAAATAGCCTCTTCGACGACCTCACGGACGAACGAGTGCGCTTGCCTTTTTTGTACGGAATTTAAATTGTACGGGCTTGAGACGTATCGATCTTGTCCGGGGCGCAGGTGCAAACATGCTAAGTGTATTCTTATTGTTATAAGGGATTGCGTTATCAGTGACACTATCTCCGGCGTTCGACAAATGTTTTAGCTGTCAAGGAGGTGACGTCAGCCAAATCGGAGCGAGAACTGCGCCCGCGCCCGTCGCTCTTTGACGCGATCGAAGATCTGATATCACGCTCTTTACGTTCTGAGGTAGTTGCCGTAGACATTTCGAAATCTTTACAATCAATAGACAATGGCATATTTCTTCTTTTAGAAATAAAAAAACATTATTGGTTAATATTATCATTATTGTTAAAACGTGTATGGTAAAATAAGCAACTGTTGCGCAATAAGCAAGCGTGTTGGTGTACCAACCGGTTGGTAGTAAATCTGAGAGAGCATTGCATTCAATTGGTATCAATAAACAATATCCCGAGGGAGCTATTTAGGTAACCTTTATTTACATGTCCTCGGAAAGCCATTAGATTTAGCGGCTGTGTATTGTTACTATTTCAAACCCTCGATTATGTGTCTGTGCGTGAAAACCCGAATATTATACATTTACACCGACGTATTATAATTTAATTAAAAACAAAAACAGGCGCTACTCATGTTTGAAGAGCTCGAAACAGCTAATTAACGAACGAATGAAGATTTATGTAGTGCGTTGTCGATATAAAGTAACGCTTCCTTTATGAACCTCAAAACGTCCTAATTACTGGCGGGGACAAAACAAAACGAGGAGCGCGGAGACGCCCAAACGCTCTTGTGACAGAGAATTAATTGCTCGTGGCGACACATGCGGCAGCGGGCGACGCCGGCGGCCGCGCGGGGCGACGAGCGGAGCGACGAGCGGAGCGGTTAGCGGTTATACCAACATTTTTGTTTACAATTTTCATTTTAATTTTATTAAAGTACATCTTATATTAGTTTAAATTTTATTATTAAATAGTAGCACATTACAAAAATAGTCTACTGAATGATATGAAATGATTCATCACCCTGTCAAAATCCCGCTAACAGCTACGATATTAATAAGAAGACGATAAACTTCATTATAGTTAGATCGGAGTAGAAACATCAGTCTCAATCCAATTTTCACTGGGCTTGTTCGGGTCCAAGTGATTGTGCTGAGTACATCGCCATACATTATATTATTTTGAAAATAGACTTTTGGTACCTACCTAAACGCCCTAATAGAAAAAAAATTTGGCACATTTGATTTAAGTTATGAATAAAATTTTAATAACTACTTACTATTAAATGTGTTTGGAGTTACGATTAAAAATAACTGCAAATTAAAAAAATATAGATGAGATTATGGCCACTGGAAAGTACAACTTCGCACAATGTGGGTATTTCTTAGAAGAACAAACAAAATTTACGAAATGTACAGTTGTGTCCTATTAAAATTATTTATTTGATTCCAAACCGTTGATGAGTCGAAAGATGTCAAGATAAGAAATGGACCAGAAATTGCAGAATATGCATACCAACTTAATAGTAGGGAAAAAAAACCTGCCAACATTTGATGTTTCGATAACTTTCATCGCGGCAATGCCATTAGCGAAGTGCGCCGCGAGCCGGCCGCGCTTGCGGCGGGCCTTGCTAGCAACGCATCTGAGAGCTTATATTTAGCGCGGATGAAAACTTTAATCGTCACCATTGCGCACGCGTCAGGCGCGCCGTCCGTCCGTCGTCGGCTGGACGCGCGTGTGGCCGTTCGGTGCACAAAAAATGATGTGCCACCTCCCTTTGTTCCACTGGACATACCTTTCAGCGAGATGCAATTAGCGTGATAGGAATAGAAACCGTCGATAGTCGGCCGACAGCACTGCGATCTCCAGCATTTAGCTCTCTCATCTATTTTGAATATCGAACGATCGAAACAAGACTTTAGACGCACTATAAGTGCGACAACTCACTTCCGATTATACCGATGTTTGAAGATGTTGAAATAACAGAAACTTACCAATTGATTTTGATACGCCGTGACCGCTGTGAAGACGCATTCAGGGAATATGAAGGTCTTGAACTCCTCCTGCTCCAGATCCACGATTGGTGCGTTGATGGCGCCTTCCCGCCGCAGCACCAGATGGATGCGCGGCTGGTACTTGTGCATTGAATTTAATACCAACTAGAGAGGAAAGAAATATATTTTATTACACAAAAAAATTATGAATAACATAGCGTGTCATAGAATGATACTATTATGCAGCATTCACTTCGAAATCCTGGAATGATTGCTGCACGATTGTAATATAAAGCATATCCGTTATTAGAAAACCGTACTAACCTGTCCGTTCTTGTCCATCTCGTTGTTGGTGAGCTTGACCTTCTCGAAGGAGACGACCTGCTTGCGCAGCTGGTCGCCGGCGAAGGGCGAGTCGGGGTGGGGGTAGAGGCGCGCGGGGGCGGGCGGGTCCGCCTTGCCGGCCACCAGCCACGAGGAGCGGTGGTACGCGTAGCGGTACCGCTTGCCGTCTACCGGCACCACGTCCAGCAACACCGCGTAGCGCGCCTCCGCCCGGCATCCCGCGAACGACACGCGCACCGTCGGGAACATGCGCCTGCACACACAATTCACACGGTTACTTAAGCTAAACAATTATAGAACTATGTTTTTCGATGGTGACATTATGCATTACATATCCTCACATTCTCAACTCAAATACCTGCAACGCATAGAACATCTCTCGTAGAACGCACATCACATTCATCACATAACATTACCTAGTTTGCCTTCGTCCTTAAAAACACTGTGCACATAGTACATTCTTGTTATTTAGTATATCGTATCGTATGATAACCATGTTGTAACACAATCATAAAATTTATTCAATTCAATGCCGTTTTATATCTTAATCGTAGATATTAAAATTAATTACACATTATACGACCATACAAAGGTTAAAAAGGCGGATCATTAAATGCTCATTATAATAAATCAACTATATTTCCATACAAGTGTGGAGTGGTTCTTTTTAGTAGTTTCAAATTGGATGTTTTTGATATAAACTAATGGATATAGGAAGTGTATTTATTTAAATTAAGAATGAAAAAACAGGTTCCGTATCAATTCCTCCCTTGGAGTAAAACTATTGGGAGGTATAAAAATACTTCTTACTAATTTATGTTATTGTGTAATCTATCATTTAAATCTGATTGTCAGAAGATGTTGATGTTGCAGTTTTGATGAAAGATATGCCTAAAATTCTGCATGACATAACAAAAGGTTTTTTTACGTGAGAAGATAGCGAATGAGCAAGCGGATCACCTGATGTCAAGTGAGCGCCGCCCATAGACATCTGAAACAGGCAAATGCGTTGCCTACCTTTATAGGACAAAGGGGGGCATAGAAAGGAAAAAGGATATTTCCTTTTCCCGGATAACTACCTCCCCGTCCTATCCTCTTCCCCTTCCCGTCCTATCGGAAAGGGTGGGAAGGGGAAGTGGACTGAAATCAGGCGAAACGCAGAGTACTTCTACTACACGCCTGTTTTCTGTGAGATCGTGGTATTTCACCGGTCGAGCCGAACAATTCGTGCAACAGATGTTGTTGTTAGGGGCTCTACCACAAATTTATACCCTCATATGGTATTAGATCAGGACCTATATTATTATGTACATTCATAGATCACAAGTGTGGTTACCGAGCCAAAGATCGTAAAAACCTAATAGTTTAAACCCTCGTGTAAGTCACCGTTTGCGATTCTAGGGGTCGAGTTAAGTTGTGTACGTCAATTCGAACTCGAATCTTACATTTAGTTGTACACGTGTTGTAACATATGAGGGTACAAATTTCTTATGCCTTATCGTATACTGTTAGGGTACGTTGGTTACTTTAGGAGGGAAGATGATTTTCTATTCACTATACTTTTGTCATGTAGAACAAAACAAGAAATCGCTTACACCTGATAGTTTAGCAACAAAAATAAGTAAATAATATATAAAACCTGTACCTAGGTTATATAAGCACTCATTGAAACCTTAAAAAGTTATTTTAACATTGGGTCGATGTGCTGATACTGAAATAATTTTGTTTGTAGCTCTACAGTGAATGGGTAATAAATATGGAAATATATATAATAATAATAATTTAGTAAAAATGTTATTCAATTTCCTTCTGATCAAATCGCAGCGGCATAGTTCTTTTTTAACTTTTAAATAAAATAAACATAACGTTTTCTTCTCGGGTTTTCGTCACCTCGTGTACCTTGTGCTTTACTCTCTTACATTTTATACGCGTCGCGTCGACTTCCTACTTCCATTGTTACGTTAAGGCGTAAATTTTCACATTAACGCAATTATTCGACAATTACTTGGTCGAGCTGAAATTATTGCCACCCGAGACCCGAGAGCGGCTCCAATCGTCTTTCGCTCATTAGAGCTGAGGTTATCGCGAGTTATCGCTACCAATTAGCACAACAATATACGCGCGAGCAATCTGATAGCACGATTAAAACATTGACTTTACTTTTTCCTATTAATTTTTTTGTATATCAGATTCTATTAAAACAATAGTCCTCAGAAGGAGACAGTTTTATGAAATTAAAAAGTGCCTTGTATTTATCGACGTGTATTCAAACCACATCGCGATACATTTCGAACCTAACGCCATCTAGTGAGTCAACTAGGAATAGCGAAAAACCGAGAAGTGAAATTAGATGAGGTTAATTAACGTGCAAAATCAATGACTAGACATGCCTTCAACGGGTCATGTGCGTCGTTTTTTTATTTAGAAAGTTTAGAAGTTGTAGCGTGAATTCATCAAGTGAAGCTGAGACATGCCATTACAGAATCAGCTGTTTATCTATTTGTAACAAAGCATACATACATATGTAACAGAAGGGCCCGACCTAGTAACGTCTTTTAAGTATTTATTATACGAACATTTGACCTGTTGCAAAGTGCTAGAAAAGCTTCTAGCAGCAATTTCATATTATTACAAAAAAACTTGTTCAATCCTAGAAGGTGGTGTATCATTCAAAGATTTTACCACGATAAAAAGGGACCACAGGAATACATGTATAAAAGATATATGTGTATCTAGTGATTTACCGAGGCTTGCAGCTTAAAACAGTGCCGGTTGCTTATATTTACCTTCCCCTTCCCAACACTGTCAGCAATAATAAATATTTAGAATAAAAAAGTAATAAAACACGGCCGCATCATAAAGTCGAAATTCGTATAACATTTATCGTCACCATCTGCGTACATATATGGGTTATTGTGAACGCTTTTATACGATTGTGAGTCTAAGCTATCGCTCCCCTTCCCCTCCTTAACGGAGACATTCTTTAACGTCTCCCGTTGGAGAAAGATGAATGGGTAGACATTTTTGTAAAGGCAGACGTTTTTGTTTACTGTTAGTAAAATTGCCTGCGGTTGGTCGACGTAATGGCTCTTCTTACACTCCTCGGTGTAACTGCGGTTTCCTGCTACAGACCCTACGTTAACAAGGGAAAGGTTATGTGACGGCAATAAAAAAAAACAATGTTCAAGTTATATTCGATATTCGTTGTATTCGATAACGAAAAACAGAACACAGGGAATAGAAACGCGTAGAGAAAAAATATCAAGATAATAAGCTCGTTGTGCACAGAAAGGTGTGACACAAAAAGTGGTGTCGGTAGCCGTAGAGCGTGAAACACAATCTCCTAATCGACACAAAATGGTAGCCATTGAGGCGGCGAGAGCGGAAACAACAAATCTCTGGGCGCGAGTCGAGACGTCGCCCCGGTCGCGGCCTCTCACTTTTCGGGCAGTGGGAAAGCAGTTGATAATTTGCGATCGAATCGTCGAATCCTCAGCTGAGCTACGGCAGCTTTTGACCTACCATTTGAATTGTATTCAATCAACTCCTCGACCACCCGCGTATCTCGGCTTGTATACGGAGGTAATTTACGATACGATTTTTGTGATTTACAATACGATTGATTGGCGTCTTCGGCAATAGAAATTTTATACCTCGTTATAGCAGCAGTCCACGTACTGTAGTAACAAAGGCGAGTTAGGAACGTGTAAAGATTGCTCGGCTCGAGGGAGGGACAAAAATAAGAATAGCATTAATAAGATTTATGCATGTGAAGCCGTGGTCGCGCGCGTCGATTTGTGAGACGCTTCTTATAGCATTCTCCAAGCGAGCCAGCGCGGACGATTGCGCGCATGCGTTAATGGCGACACTCGACGCACGCCGCGATATATATTACAGCAATGATATATGACCACCGACGTCGTCCGTCATTCCACCACCCGAAAGTTAGCGGAAAAGCGAGAGCGAGCAAAAGGACCCAGGAACACGCGTTCCCCGGTTTTAATGAGCATATACCGAAGACAGAAATAAGGGGGCGATCGTTTACAGCCGCCCTCATTACTGTTATGACATTGTTAAAGTCGATGTCTACGACTTGTGCTTAGATGTAAGTCGTAAATCTATTCACAAACGTCTTATTTTTATGTGCGTGACATCAAATGGACATGTATGCTTGTAAAGTTATCTGTCATTCTACATACACACATATGTAACATCGTCAGAACTTTATAGCAGTCTCTTTGGCGAACGAAACTGCCTGTGTCGGTGTCTGTCAGCGGAGATTATTATTAAGTCGTTGTTTGTCAACACTCACGTTCTCAGGTACGCATCATCGTAATTATCTCTAAGCTCTCCGGCTTGTACATTAATGACGAGTCCTAAATATGAAAGTTTCTGTTCAATATCACTAATGGACCAACAAAAAAGTTAAGAATTTATAGGGCACCCTAAAAAGTCTTTCCATTGTTTACCAATAGTTTATGTAATAAAATTAAAATGTTACCAAAGATAAATTCAATGGTGATAAAAACAAAGTGTTAAACAGGCAAGATTGCCAATCTTAATGTAATTTTACACTCCTGTATAACGTTGATAGAGCCGCAATGTGCCGACGCTTGCGCATGGCAAGCCGTGCGGTGCATGGCTTAATTAGTGACGCACCGAGGTGCTAAGTCGTCAATCACAGGTCGCGCATCGCTCCGTCGTACGCGCTGCCGCCATTTCTGTCTACCGTGAATCCTAATCAAAATCTTTAGACTCCTGCAATTTACTTTTAAGGATGATTTAAATCGTTTAACTAATGTGTGCATTTTTAAATACATCTTTTATATTCCCTTCTAAATATTTGCAAGTCTGAGTTTTTCGAATAGAAAAATGTTTATTAATAAGAAATTATTTCTGTAGATGCATTTAAATGACATTTAAATCAGTATAGTCACAACTCAGGTTATATTTCAAAACTATATGTATTTTCTTATTACAATTTTAATAGTTTCCTGTAATTACAGCTTTGTATATTATTATTATTGTTATTGTTTTTTCTCTCGGATATTGCAACTACTGTTAATATTACTGGCCTAGTATTAGCCAATTAATTATTAAGTGATAAGTACAATACATAAAATAAACATACACTCAAGGAAATCAGTTTGTTATTGTTTTTTTTTATTATAATCCAGTAATTGATTGCATATTGAATTATTTATTTATTATAAATATACATTAATAAAACCTGTAACTTTTAAGCGAAGTATAATTTCTAATTAGACTTTCAATTTTCTATTTCGACTTTCTAGATTCGAAAATGACCATCGAGTGAACGTATTGCGAAGTTAGGTTAGGAATGGTTAATGTTATGTTAACAACGGAAGCAGCATAACGTGAAAGCAAAGGCAATGTGGAATAGGCGCGGCGTACGCCATTAGAGCAGTGTTATCACGTCGTGATTAGGGTCCGGCCAATCCGCGCTCGCCGCCGTCCAATTATACAGGAAAGCGCTTTATTAATAGCAATTATGCCTGCCGCCATATTGCCAACGCGATTTAATTAACTCCAATCGTTGATTAGAGGCAGATGGCGCGAGATTGCGGATTCCGGCGGCGCTCATTAGCGCGCTCTGCCGGTGCACTGCTCTGCGACTCTGTTGTGCTGATTGTTTTATTACGTTATAATAACTCTGCATGTCAATTGTGAATGACTGTTTATCATCTATGTTAATATTAAAAGGAATAAAGACATGTTTGTACGTCTGAACTACTGAACGGATTCTAATAATTGGCTTTATAATGCACTACCGGCTATCGAACCATCTCTATCGAATATTACAGGAAGTAGAAGCCGGTAGTCTAGCGGTTAGATAATATTTTGGTGTTACAAAGTTTATCGTAATTCGATTGTCAACCGAAGAAAAATTTGTTTGTACAAATCACAAATACTTGTTCTCGGCTCGTCGAATTTGCGAGCAGATTGATTTCAAGTTTTAAAGTTAGTTTTAAGTAGTTTATTTTTTAATCATATTGTCTATTGTTTCGTACTGTATCTCCCTAAAAGTAACTCAATGCTCCAATAAGCTTCGAGTATGACTTACTACAACTTATATCTTTCGGAACCACACAAATACTAAGCTAATTTATTCTTATGCCAATGCCATTATTGGGCATTATCGTTAAAGACTAATAAAGGATATACAACTACGCATTTCCAGTGACAGTAATCAACGCTGGTGGTCTAATAGTATACTCCTGGCTGAGAAATAGCTGCCTTTAATGCAAATTATAATATATTTAAACGTGAAGGAAGTGTTGAGACAAGACCCAGATAAATAGGTATTTGGAGAAAAAAATGGTAAACTTTTTAATGAGATTGTGAATTAACATAATAATAATTTATTTCATGTTTTTTTTAATCCAAATAAACGAGCACAGCAATACATAAAAAAATACGAATGAAATATTTATTGCAATGCATATACCGCTCTCCCCGTCTCGCTAAAACCTGCTTAAACGTGACGCGTCGGAAAATTCAGTTTGCATCCCCATCTAAAATTGAGAATCTGATATAGTTGATTTGATTTATGAATAGTGGGCGCTATATTACCACAAGGGTTTGTGTCCGGAGGTCGAAATAAGGGTTTTGAAAGGACAACTAAAAATACGTCTCGTAGTACAAAAAAAAGTAATAATCAACACTAAACCTTATAAAGATTGTCATATATACTCGTTCAAATATTTGCAAAGCATTCCCTAATGAATCGTTGCGGCTTCAGTCAGCTGGTTGACACATCGGGCTCGTTTTTCCGCGGCCCGTCACGGCTCTCGTCTCATGATGGATGTTTCGATGCGCCACGAGAGACACGGCTTCAGACGTTATTTGAGGCCGGCGCGAGACAACGTCACGATTTGTCGCCTCCCCGCGTCCGACGGCCGTTTGAAAATTTAAACCACTTCTCACTCGCTATTCGACTATGATATTCAACTCCTGACAATGTCGAGACATGTGTACCTCAAGGAATTTCTTTGATGAGTTGATGAACAGATATCATAACTTACGAGTAAATCTTATAAGTACGGATGGTTTTATTTGTTTTTTAATTATTATATTACTAGTGACACGTGTACCACTAATTATGTTGATCCGATCGCTACCAAACACAAGAACACCCGCTGTGCCAATCTGAACAATCCCTGTAAATTTAGGTCTATAGGGAACATACATACATCCCCTTTTATATACTACAAATGTAGAAAAATCCCAAAAAATCCCAAACAGCTGAAACTATAGTCAATTGGATTGGATATTGACGTGACCGTCGACAATACAGTGCAACGGTATTACAGTACTCATGGTCGGAATTTTATTACTGGACGGATAGATGGCGTTGAAGTAGCAAGATTTTTAGATTTTTTAACAAACGTTTTGTTTTCATAATCAGTTAATTGACTTTAAAATAGAGGTGGCTCTCGATTCGATTGGTTTTAGTTCAATCATAAAGCTTAACTACATGGTTTTATAGAGAAAGACATATACTAGAGAATGGAATGGCAAAAGGATAAAAAAATCGAATACAATGTTGGTGTAAGTCCAAGTGTAGTGTTTTATACGGCATCTCTGTTTGAGTTACAATGCATAGAACGATATTATTTTGTTGTCGATGCTTATCGCAGTACAGTGGCAGAGCCTACTACTTGTGGCCGTTTGTAGTCGATCAAAAGTATGTGGGGCAAAAGTATCGTGACAACGCTGTCAATGTAACAGATTAGCCCCATGTCCAACAAGACTGAACTACACCATGTTGTGTCGCGAACGAATTTACTCTTGTGAAGTTACATAAGTTATTTAGAAGACTTTACACTTGACTTTTAAATGCGTTTATATGCGTCGTTATTATTTTTTCTGCGCCTTTATAGATTCATCGAGTATAAAATTGGCGGAGCTCTAAATGTATTTAGCATAAGAATAATTCTATATATAATGTAAGAGTAACTTATAAAAACTTTTTTTTGGCTTTACAATTTCGTTGTTATTCGGTAAATTCATTGGGACAAGATAACGCCGACGCAGTGCGGCTGTATGCATCCTATGTCATTTTCGTAAATACTTCATCATCTTCGAGCAACATTTAGACTGACAAAATTGGATATAGTAACAAAAACCGGTACAGATCATTGAATAAGGTAGAAAAAAAAGGTTTTCTTGTGGATATGATCACCAACAAATATCGGTGAGCAGCACGCGTGAAGGAATTTGTGAAAGATTGATGTGAATTAGAGTCAGTTAATGAGGTGGGAGGGCGTGGTTGAGTCGGGAGCGTCGGGTGCGTCGGGAGCGTCGGGTGCGGCGGGAGCGTCGGGTGCGGCGGGAGCGTCGGGAGCGGCGCTGCTCGACTTGGGAGGTCCGCGTGGTGCGTCACATTTTCGACACCAGCACGATTTTGTCAATTCTAATTGATTAATATATTTACAACTGCAGCTAGACGCGGAGAGATGCCAGATAAAGACGTGCCACGCCACGTTACTTGTGACTTACCAAAATTCAGAATCATTTGTTCTGAAAGGAAGTATGTTTTTAAAATGTTACGTACTTAACATTAAAGGTAGCATCGTGTAAGCTGTCCTTATCGCATTAAAGAGTTTTCTTTTTTTTGAACAAAAATCAAGAATTTTAAAAGTGCTTTTTATTGATTGCAACACCCGACATAAGATCTGCAACATTGAATTTGAATTTAATTGGGTACAAAATAACCATATATTTGTTGCATTAAGGTATGCATTCGGTCCACGGTAAAGGCATGTTCTCACGAACAGAAAATTACAAGGTGGCCGAGGGCGTGTGGAACAAATGGAACATTTCTACAATGCAATACGGCGACTACCGCACAGCAGATGTCGCGTGTATAAAAGTATTTATTAGCGGTAATATAATAAGTGATTTTAAACAAATATAACTTAAGCGTACAATTTTAATTGCCGTGCGTCGCGTCGCGGTAATGACATGCGTGTACAACGGGTCGCATAGTGAAGGCGACAGAAGCGCAACATTTGCGCCTTATGCTTACAATTTATTTATGCATTTCGAATTCAATTTAAATTAATTGTTTGCAAAATTGTTCTTTACAAGACATGGACACATGACATCTGCATCTTAAAGACAAATTAAACAATTGTCATTGATGCCTTCTCTTGGACTTTGCAGTGTTGTTCTCTTTGAAGGAAGGTATGTGTGAACCTTCAAACTAATACAAGTTTGCTTTAAGATTGACCTCATTGGTGTGGCTTAATCCTAGTAGGTTATATTTTAGCAAGGAACAAAGTAATCTGTGAATTTTGATGAAACTCGGAAAGTGATAGATGTTATGTGAAATATTTACTTGGGTAAAATAGTATTGTTAAATGAAGTCGATATTTCCACGTAGCTTATACGCTGCTTTATAATTCCTAATATACTAAAATTATTCAAAACTCGTAGAAGGTAAATTTTTCGTAGATAGTATCCTAGTAGTAGGATACTCTACTTGAAGTATCAATGATATTTTATTAAGAGAACTAGTTTGAAAACTGATGAAGTGTCTTGTAATACATAGACTAATAGATAGTGCCCAGTGCAAATCCTATGTTATTTGTGCATGTAGCGTCGTAATGGATAAACAATTATTAAAATTAGTTCACTTATTTCACAGTATAGGCAAGTGTATAGAAATAAATCTTTCCGCTTTATAATATTGCTAGGTATTGTACCTGTAATAATAAATGTAAAAATATTAATAAAATAAATCAGCCTTTTTCTAGAATGTTTCCCACTGCAGGGACACAGGCCACCCTCCGAGAGGGAATGAGCCTTAATCCACCACGCTGGCCCAGTGCGGGTTGGTGGATGTCACATGTCTTCGAATTTGATGGTTCTAAGAACATGCCGGTTTCCTCACGATGTTTCCTTCACCGTTTTTGGAGCAGTGGTGGTGAAATAAATTACACAAAGTAAAGCGCCTGATTGGGTTTGAACCCGCAACCTATAGTACGTAAGTCGGGGCCAAAACCGCTGAGCCACCACTGCTCCTATGTACGCATATATATACCTACTGTACATAGAAATGTCAAAGGGGTAATCTCTTCTTACCCTTCTGGGTTACGGGCGTGAGCGTATTTTTTGTACCTTCTGTTAACAACTTATGCATGTATATTAAACAAAAAGGAAGTGCTCAGGAGGACGAAGGAGAAGGAAGGAGGAAGGAGACGAAGATAGTACCTCTTTCCATATAATAAGAGAGATTACGTAACTGATAAAAAACTATGAGGCCTCTTTAACCATTTGCTGTAGACAAAGATACCAATACCCATCCGAATAACTTTGTGATAAAAGCATAGTTCTTGATATCTGCGTCTACACCAAATGGTTAAAGCGGCCTGAAAGAATTTTTTCGAAAATGTTCACATAAAACATGTTGTTATCTCTCTCTGAAAAAATATGAATGCTTTGGCGGTGTGACCTCACGGTAAGGAGGTATTTACTGTGCGTCTTAAATAAGTGTGCGCGACCGGGACATGTCAAAGATTACTAGAAAAGTATAGTTACCAACAAAATATATTTGCTTAAATATATATTTTTTGTGAACAAAAAATAATTTGCGTATTAATTGAATATGCTATGGGTTTTTTAATGAACTATTGACACATATATAATCTTCTGGAAAATAATAGTGCTGTCAGAGTGAGATGGATGTCGGGCGTCTCGACCACGAATACCAGTAACGAGATCAATAGAATACGGTGATAAGTTTAGATTCGCTATAACATTTTTTGTGTAAATTATTAATCAGAGTAATATTTTTTGGCTTAAAAGACACTCGAATGATACTCAGATGAGCGAAATCCGCAAACTCGTTGTTTTAGATTAAAATTAAATATAATTTTTAATGTATCTGTTTTACTGACTATTTTCTTCGATTTAACGGCTATGACGTCACAATATGGCGCGGGTCCATGCATATTCTTATTTGAAACGCATTATGCCTAGTAAATATGTGCCATTCAGTGTTTGATAATCGTACTGGGCGATGCGTTCGCAAGTCGCGCGCCGCTGCCGCGAGAAATACCTTCACTTTGTTCCCATTGTTTCCGCGTTTACTGCGCTAATGGTGTCACATTGCACGGACTGTGTCAGAACACGATCGTATTTCTTTTTATTACTGATATATTTCCGTCGCCATAAAACGCCGCTGTAAAACTTCCTCGGTATGAGGAGTGTAAACGATAGCCGAGAATCAGGCGGTCTTAATTGCCTGCTAATCTAGCGAAGCCTCTAATTTAAGACTTAGAGCGCTGCGGTGGCGACAGCGACACCTGTGGTTACATTTGCGAAACCGTGTGGAGATTCGCAAGTCGACACCGAATTTCGGAAGTTTAGCAACGATATTAAGCAAAGTTTCGCTTGCAGCTTCCCACCTTACGGACGCCTTAGAAAATTAACGTATAGATTTCTTGCATTAATGCTCAAGATAAGATATACGGTGAACAAGTTGTACAGTACTGATCTTTTTATATTTTCAGTATGTGGCAGTTTACTTTCGTATCAAAGTTTTTTAGTCTTAATGTTGCCTACATTAGGTGTTTCTCCCAGCAAGGCCTAAAATTCGTATCTCACACATAACTTACTGTATTTGACAAACCTTCGAGAAATCGGTGGTCAGTATTTCGATAACATTATAAATTCTCTATTCGTAGCACAAAGGTTTTATAGGTAAGTACATTTAGCTACGTATGTCAACGTCTGGCCGGGGACGTGCCCTATGTCTGCGGCTGCTAATGTCGTCAGGTCTGGCCGGGGTGGGGGAGGTGGTTGCCTGGGGTGCGGGCTTGGCGCGGGGGTTGCGGGGGAGGCACGTACGGACTGTTAAAACGGAACATGTCAGCGAAGCGGGCGGGGTTTGGTCTCCGAGTTCGTAATCGCTACGATGGAGGTTGATTGTGTCATGACCTTTGCCCGATGATAAAAGCGATACAGTTTACAGCATTCATTATTTTTTTCTTACTAAATTGAGAAATAATTAATATGTGAGTTTTTTTTATATTTATAAGAATTCAATAAGAATATTATTTTTAAAACTAAATAAATACTAATAATAGATCCATATAAATTTAGGATATAGATAATATATATTAATATATAAATTAATATAAATGTAATAAATTGCAGGAATTGCAATTTCTAATCATAAAGTACGAACGACTGTCCGTTCGCCAAATTCATGCGTACAATAAAAGCTTAACAAAATATTTAATGAAGGTAGCTTTATCCGTATACATTTAGGACCTGAAAAACTCGAATCAAATCAGATAACCATAGTTAGTTTAAGAGAAGAAAGCCTGATTCTAACTCTTAAATATTATATCAATAAATGAGATCGGTTATTGTTTGATGTGAGCGATAAATAAATAGTTAAATTCAACAGATAAAATAATGTTATCAAAATTTAAACGTCATAATTAACAGAGTAAAAATAAGTCAGTCATCAATAGAGCGTTGCAGTCTCTTTGATGTTCCTTTCTAGGATCTGTGTGACGACTGATGCATCAGTAACATTCGTCCGCCGCGAGCGACACTGGCGCCATCTATTAGCGGCCGCGGGGACAATTAATACCTCTCTTGGCTCGAGTATATTACGACCACCAGGATTTTTATGAAACTTTTCTTTGATCGAAAGCGATCGGAGGAGATGTAGGCAAAGGAGGACGAACTAGAATAGAAATAAACACCACTATAGAGCAATGAGGAACGCCACACAAATATAAATCTTTGTGTATAAAAGATGAACCTGATTGACACATCTACCGCACAGCCGAATCTGGACCCAGGAACGTCAAACTTTACAAAAAGTTTCATTTTATAATATACACGTGCACTAAAGAAAGGGTTTTTGAAAATATAAACCGTAGGTATGTAAAACAAACCTGTTATTAATCGTTAAAAATCAAATCAAGTGTGGTGACGGTGGCAGTGGCAACACGTGGTAACTATATACTTTTAGTACGATTAAAATAATTACAAATTAATAACAGTTTATTTCTAATTATCTTAAAACAACAAAATTATTTTTTGTAATAAAATACAAACTTAAACCTTAAACGAGGAAGTATTTTCTTATTATAAGTTGTAATTACTATTGCGGCCTGTTACCTGTGAAGTGTAGGGACGAGTATATATAACAACCAGCATCAACATATACGTTGCCATGATGCATCCATACCGTGCATAGAACACACTGCCCCCTCGTTGTAAAAGTAATAAGCATTGATGTCATTGAAACCACACCGGCCGGCCGTTATTTACGCGGTAAGCGAGTAAATAAAAATTATAATAGCTCACATAATGTGCATTCACTCTACGCACATATTCTGCCGGATGTCAACACGAGAGGGTCGAGGGGAGGGGAGGGAGTTAGTGTAGGTAGGCACATAAACATTTTCCACGTACTTAGTTCCATAAATTAGTTCCCGAGAAGGCGCGGTATAAATATCCGCGAAATGCACGGCCACGCGTTCATTAACTAATAGTTTAATTTATT
This sequence comes from Papilio elwesi, assembly GCA_029849275.1. NCBI lineage: Eukaryota > Metazoa > Arthropoda > Insecta > Lepidoptera > Papilionidae > Papilio > Papilio elwesi. The sequence goes on along the minus strand of CM056687.1, from coordinate 10,063,235 downwards.
CGCATCCTGTTATTAAGTACATGAATACTGATTAGGGAAACGACAGTTCGCTAATTGGGTTATTCACTTTATCTTTGGACCGTAATCGACAAATGTTTATGATGAACTGATTAGTAATCTATATGAAGCGATAGCTGTGTAACGAACTGTTTGACGAAGTTAATTCATGTGTAGTAGCCGGATATCTTCTGCAGATTTAATAGCAGATAAGTAATGAACTTAGTTGTTCAAAATCTCATTAATATCTTTAACAAGTTAATTAAATTAATTATAAAAAAAACATCATTTATTTCGACGAAATGATGTTTGTCGTAGATTGCTCTCCGATTTTCAACGCAATAATTAAGATTATTCAATGACTCATTCTATAACTACTTACATAGTTCGCGTTAAATACCATCTCACCAAACTCGTTCAAACTACAGTCAGTATAGTAAAGCTTCACGATACACAAATGTACGAAAGAACAGTTACAGTAAATGGTATCGTTATGTAAGGTAAACATAACATAAGGCAACGGCAAAAGTACGGTTGAAAATTCCAAATTACAAGCTACCCGACTTTCCTGAACGTTTATAAAAACATCGTTCGAGAATCATTTATTATTAGCGGAAGGCGTCGACTCGCTCCAACAATAAAGGGTGGCGGGAAGACGACAAAAATTAAAAGTTACAAGCGAACAAAACCGAATGTCTATCATATTAAACCGTCAAAGTAAAGATTACGAATGAAATATTCACGATGAAAGCGACGTCCGGGCCGTGGTTATGTAAATAAGTGGCTACGAAAATGTATACATAATTAGTTTACAGCCCCCCCCTCCCCTCCCCTTCCCCTTCTGCCTTCTATCGGCAACCGGGAGGGATTAGCTCGCGATACACTCACTAAGGTTATATTTACATGAATCACGCATCTATTACACGTTGCGTTCAACTACCCTACATGTGTTCGCTTCACATACCCTACACAAAACAAATAGGGTTGATATATTGGATTTTTAATAAGCCTTTAATTAAAGACCATACAATGCTATAATTTCCATCTATTTCCATAGGCCTTAATGTAGATTTAAACGGAATACAGTATTAGAAACTTGTACCTAAGCAAAAAAATTATGGAATAGTATATGTCTAATCTATTATTTAGGCATTCTATGAAAATTACAATATTGTCACTTTTAGTCTATATTAACTTTTAACCAACAAAAAATTTGTTCTCTGCATATCACAAAAATGTTTCAACAAAACTCATCGCAAACTTTAAAAAAAAACAAAAGAGAATTACTGTTTGTTGTCATAATGGAAGTAGCTATAAAGGAGACAAACTTCCCACAGATGTCAGGTAATCTCTTAATAAGAGGTAAAGCAAAGTGAATTCGCAAGATGACGCGCGGGCGGGACGGGTCGGCGACTCTCACCGCGGCAAGGGGACAGACTGTATAATTCTTTTGTCGTTTTCGGCTTCGTCAAATACGGCGTTTCCCGTTTGCATACATTTTCGCTGCTTCCCCCCTGCCCCCACCCGTACTTTGTTCCTTCCCCTCCCGTGCCGCCCCACCGCCGTCTTTCAGGAATGAAATTAGTGTCGGCAGCGTGACACCAACTGAATTTAAGCTTAATAAGATATTTATAAAGAAATTTCCGATTCAGCGGCAAACTTCAAAATTTGACTCCGACTTCGTAAAGAGTTCGGTGGCGTTTTCAATTTAAACTTGGAAGTTAAAGAACAAGTTAAATAGCGTGCGAGCCGCGGCCGACTCGATTCATTTAACATTTTCAGTGGAATTAGCTTTTGAATTGAAACGACATTAAGATGTCCGCGAACTTTGCCCGCGATGAAATTTTAACACACTTTGATCCGCTTTGTTCGAGCAAATATACTTTTAAATTCGATCTGAAATTTAAAGATATTTAAATTAATTTATATTTTTTTTTGTATAAATGACAATGTCGGAATCAAATCATTTTGATAAGCTTATCCAATCGGTCCTAAGAGCTCTAAATTTTAATGCTTCTGAGAAAATGCTTTTTGAAAAGTATGAACAATCTGACTGAGAGTTGAAAGCTAACCGGAGCGTTTGTATTTAAAGACCTTTTGGCCTCTAACATTTGAGCTGCTTGTAAATTATATATAAGCATCCTCAATCGAAAAAGAAACGCCGCATTACGAATAAACTTGTAAAACAAGATCAAAGACTCAAAGTGTTCATAATGTCAGTTACTGCTTTGACCTAGGTTGTTAGAAAAATTAGGTCTCGTTCTATTACCATTGTACCAATCAGTGGTGATGAGAAGTTAGTGCCAACAACGCGGGTGCCCATGCAGAAGCGCGGTCACCAGCGCAACGCCGCTCATAAATCAGAAGGCACCACCTCTGCGCACCCTCGCGCCCCTCGCGCCCGATAAAAACAAAATTATTTCCTCATTCGCTGCCGGCGGCCGACCTCGTTTCGCCCTTAAACGCCATTTCAACTTGCACTTGCGAATCGTACTTTTTTACTTCTAAATTACTTTGGAAAACTTTTCGCGCCACACTTTCAAATGTGTGTGCGCGTTCGCGACTCGCTGGCGTTGGCAAATGCGAGCCAATTAGAAGATTAAGCGTTGACAATTACAGTGCCGGGTCGCGGGCGTACATCAACAGTTATCGTGCGCGCACAACAAATGGCCGGCGACGTGGCGCGGTGCGTCCGACGCGCTCGTCCAGCGGGAAAAATCACCGATTATTCCCTATGTACAACCTATTTGAAATAGATCGCCTAAATCAGGTTACGCTTTTTACATTCAGTTTTAAATTGAACTATCAATAATGACTTTAATTCCCCTGTTGTTATTTAAAAACAAACATTTTCAAATATTTGTATTTAAAATTAGACAAAGAATTTTGGATAAAACAACATTGCATAGCCAAAGGTTTGCAGTGACGAAGTTTCTCGACAAATTTATATAAGCTATGTATTTATATAACCAATTTATACGGTAAAATAGAGCGTAAAAACAATAAAGTTTAAAATCCTGCCATGGTAATATAGAAAATGTAAGTTGCTTCTAATATTGCCAACACCATTAGGTTGACGAGGCAGTTAATGCTTACGCCGCTATATTTCTGAAGACACAAGTAGAAACAAGTAGTTGATTAAAATAAACCCGACTGACTGTATGATTATCATAATTTATCAATTCATCATAATTAGCTGACACACCGGCGAAGAATATAAGTCGAATGACACCTTCTAAATGAGTCAAGCCGTTTAGGTTACAGGAGGTCACAATGGAACATACATACATATGAAAATCATTACCCTCCTTCTGGGCCATTCAGTCACCAAGACATTCTAATAGTACGTAACTACCCCGTTCTGGTTTAATTAGGGCATGTACGCAACAGTGTATATAGGTGGTGGTGGAGACACAATTGCGTGTAGCGTGATAAGATTAATGTAACTCTACCGATCTATGTCGAGCATACTTGAGTTAATTTTTATTTCAACGACTACTGTTGCATTGAAAATGCTATATCGCAATAGAATGTCGAAATCGACAGCTACGTGACCCGTGCAAGGCGATATCAACAAATCCATTTGTTGTTAACTGGCCCGCTATTTATTATTAAGTGGGTCGTCAGTGCTGAAGCCAGTGCAGCACAATGGCGGACAAATAGCCGTGAGCTAGCCTGGTCGCAGCCGCTGCAGTGGGCGTTTCATAGCAGTGGCTCCGTCCGATTGTGTCGACAAATTAATTGAACGATAATCGTGAAGTTATTTGTTGATTCAAAACTAAGTTTATAAATAACTAGCTACCCGCCCTGGCTTCGCAAGGCTTCTCCGTCCAAACGTTGATCTCCTACTTTAGACCTTTAGGGAATGAACTTAGGTCAATCTTTTTTGGTCTAGCAAACTACTTCGAAATAAGTGATAAGTAATTTAAAATACATTGGTAACATCCAGTGAGATCACAATCTGTTGCCTACGTATGTTACCAATGTCTTTCTCATATGAAATCAATTAAATATGTGAAAGGCTCGAGTATATAGAAATAAATAAGAAATGTCAAAAGGCAGAAATGATATTTTAGATAAGATTTCCTTTAAAATCTGTCGTGATCAAAGTGTCGTGAAAAAAGTGATCGCTACCCATATATGCATCTATAACAAGCTTATGAGTTGCAGATGCGTTGCCTAACTTACATATAAGGATAAAGAAGGGGGGGGGGTGATAAACAGAAAAACATAATTTCCTTTTCCTATTCATCCCCTTCTATATTAAATTCTATTACCCGTCACATACAATTCGTAAGAGAAAAGGTTGGAAACGGGAAAAGGTCCAGAATTAGGCCTTATTTATAGCGATAGCGAATGTAGAAGTTGTAAAAGGAACAGTTATGACTGAAATAGGTACTACATAATATTAAATCGTTTTTAAAATCCGTTGTATTCGCCCCATGCGTCGAATTAGAAGATTATTATTGTGAGCCAATATATTCTACCAAATATTAGATATTTTACCAAACGATTCACCTACATTTTCTCTTTGATACGAGTGTTGCCAATTCATATGATTCGTGTTTACACTTGTAAACACTATTTAATAAAGTTACGATGGAGATTTTGTTTTGTAGCCACAACATGCGGAGAGACATCAGAGTCTCTTTAACATTAATAATCTCATAATTTTGTTTCAAAAAGAGTTATGCCCTCGCTATGGGACATAAACAATACAACTGTGTGAGAATCTACGAAGGTTTAATATTTATAGTACTAAAAAAATGTTATTTATCACGCTTGCCGCCGATTATATTAAGAAGTACAGTGAGAAGTAAATCAAATCATTCAGTTCTCTGCCAAATCCATGATCACAGAGCAACGGACTGTTGGCAATGTTGCAACAGACATCTTCACTGTAATCCAATCATATAAACTCATTTTAAATTACGCTAATATATTTTGACAAGATCCTTCAAACTCGATTCGATTTAACAGCATTTATGATATGACGGCGGAATACTGTGATATGTTTATCTATTATTTATTAACACTGAAGCGTTATAACTTCGCCTTCATTAAATGATATGCGTAATACCAATGTCAGTACTGCCAACACATCAAGATAACGAGAAGACGTGGGGTCGAATTCCACGGGTCGAAAATTATAAGTCCAAATTTATAACTACCAATAACCTGTGTCAATTATAGTAATAAGCAACTATAATATTACGAAGAGCAGTGGTGGCGGTTTAGGCCCCGACTTACGTACTGTAAGTTGCGGGTTCGAACCCAGGCAGGCGTTTTACTTTGTGTAATTTATTTCATAACCACTGCTCCAAAAACCTCGTGAGGAAACCGGCGTGTTCTTAGAACCACCAAATTCGAAGACATGTGCCATCCACCAACCCGCACTGGGCCACCGTAGTGGATTACGGCCCATTCCCTCTCTCGGAGAGGAGGCCTGTGTCCCTGCAGTGGAAAACGCTCTAAGAAAGGCTGATAATTATAATAATTATAATAACATTTTATCAAACTTATATTTGTCAATAATGTCTAGTCGCAGTTCCGTCACTATTGGCAGGTGCAACTTCAAAATTGCATACGTCTAATACGTTTGTGATCAAATCCTAGATTGGCTTCATACTGTCCAGGTAATCTATTCTTTAAGATACTTAATTGTGTTATAACTTAATTAATATAAACATAAATATAAAAACAACAATTATTATCCCTTCAACCTGCTCCATTCCGCACACGTTAAACCTTGGTATAGATTAGGCCCAGATGTGCTGCAATCCTATAAAACTGTTGGATTTAAAACCGACTGACAAACATCAAAATATTTGCACAGGGGATGAAAAATGCGCCGCGACAAAATACGCTCTAAAGCGATGCGCTTGGATACGTTCGGTCGCTGGGCAAATTAGATCCGCGGCCGATTAGCATGCGAGCCGACCCACGGACAGACGTATTTGCATTACTCTATTACGCCTGTTATCATAATCTCCGAGGGGTGAATGCAGCTAATGCCAGGTCGGATTTAATATCATCTACTTTTTACTTCACGCTACCGTTTACTGAGCAGAATATTAATTTAAATGAAATAAATATGCGCTCACGCCCGTAACCCAGAGGGGTAGGAAGAGATTATGGATTTCTATTTAGCGCGATCCTGACACACCTCTCTCGCTTCTTCTAGATCCGTACATCTATGCATACATGCTCGTCGGTTACGGGTACTCCTTATATCATCACCTTTCTTTAGTATCTTTCTCTAATCTGATTGATCAGTTCTGAGTTCTCCTTGGACGTCCCCTACCAACGCTGCCACTCACTTTTGCAACATAAATTTGTTTCGTTACTCTCTCTTCAATCATCCTTTCAACATGTCCGAACCACCGAAGCATAGCTTTCTCAGTTGTAGTCAGAATAGAAATTTAAAAAAATATGCACCTAACCCTCGCTGCATCAATTCGGTGGCATGGAAACAGCAATAATGACTACATTCTGGAGGAAATTATGAGAAATGTTGAATTGGTTCATTCTTCCCTACATTGTAATGGCCATACAAATGTAATGAGTTATTTTATTAGACTCATAAGAAACATTTACAAGAAACTAACACAAACCAAATAAATTTGTGTGTATTTATAACAGATTCTTCTATTTACTAATAGCCTTTTGTATGGGAAGGACTTTTATTTCTAAAATATTTGAAATTTTCAATAATCAAACAGACAAAAGTATGCGAGACTTAAAAACCCTTAGTTATTCCACGCACCTGACTCGACACAACGTGCGCGCGACAATGCGCCAGATTTCTGCGGGCCAATTCAATTACATTGAAAGATCCCTCATAAGCGAATCGTTTTTCCGAGTCATTAATTTTTTCAAATGACAAGGGCCCCGTCGTGATACGGCGGGGTGGGTCAGAGTGGCTATCTCGAGAGATAATGCTGATTTATGTGGGCGGGCGGCGGCCGCGATTTGTCGCGCTACGCTATAGCTTCGCTCTCGCCTCGCAGCCGGTGCGCCGCGTCCGCCCGGCCGCCACTCATTTGTGCCGGTTAGTTGGCGAGATTTATGCTAATCGACGAGGCGAACGCATAAGCTCGCGTGACGGTGTGTGGCAAATTGTCTCCTATTGCGACTTTTCAAATCCCCTTTGTTGAGTTCGTCTCTTTATATGGTTATACGAGCGAGACGAAAGCGAAGATAATGTGATCGTAACACTAACAGATAACACGCCGATCTGGATTTTGTAACATTTGTGGGAGGCACGGAATGATGAACACGAGAGATGTAAACAGTTCTTAATTCATTTTAGTTCTAGATGGGATTTGTCCATTTTATTAAGTTATGTTTACGTTAATTGGCTACCTAGTATAAGGTCGTTGTTGCAGTAGACATGGTTTTAGAACACGGTGGCAAAGGAGGCAGTGGTGGTCGTCTGTGTTCAACGCATTTCACCGGTCGCGCCGACCTATTCGTGCAACAGATGTTGTTGTTGCGGGCTCTCTCACTATTGTTATCTTCTGTTGTTGATTTTCGTATACGAAATTCATACATGAGACAGGGATAGATTATACGTGGTTCATGATTATACCTGGTAATGTAAAGACAATGCATTTTAACCTTGACGCTGGCGTCAATGTTTTGGACAAATTATGACGTGGGCGCCATCGAGTAAAAAGTAAATAGGCTAGGAAATTATTCACTCTCGATAACTATTCTTCGATGACCACGTTACCTAACATAAAGTGTTCCCTACTGACGATAAAACTCAAATAAATTTTATGTTACATTCTAGTTCACAACTGTAATGGAGCTACTTCAAACACGTCGTACGATTGTTCTGGGCCGCTTGTTTCGAAAGTAAATAAGTGCGGAATATAATTCCAGATGTCGTATTTTATGATGCATGGTGGAAAAAAGCGAATGGCCGGGGCGTCGTTAACTCGAGAACATTATAAGTAATAAATAAGTGAGGTATTAATACGGCTTTATAGTCCGTGAAAGAGCGTTCATTGTTTGCGAGGCGCGGCGCGGTCGCGCTGCGTTCCCGTTCCTTGTTCAGAGTCAAGCGATTACCATTAAATATATATCACACTACTTGTAAAAATATTTCCCATAAGCTAAGCAAATCAAATTTAAGAACTTTACCACATACTTTTATGCGAACGAGATGGTAAGATGTAATTGCTTTCCTCTTCAGACTTAACATCACCATACAAGAGACACAAACCTAATTGTGTAAAACTTTGTGCGAATCCGAAAATTGGGAACTCATTGACTAATGGAAACATGAACTCCGATCACATTGGCATAAAATAGTGTCGCGATACTAGCTTTCTCTTTATCGTTCTCTCTGAAAAAACTAAGATGGCAATATCTTTCGACAGTGCAAACCCACGGTTACAGTTGACAGGTTTTTGCGCATTAAACATAATCTATTACGTAAAATTAAGTTATTATTTTCTTTCACTTGGTATAATAGGTACTTGGCTTAATAAGAAAAGGTACGACCATTTTAACTTTTATGAAATTAATTATCTATTTTTAAAATAATCTTAAAATTATATAATTGTTCTCACTAGTCACTAGCCCGTGCTTTGATGTGGTAATGATTCTTCCGGACACTTAAAATAATATGATATCCAAAAACATAATAGGGATTCAAACGACAGTTTGTGTACCATATCATATCTTATAATTAAATTATAGTTTTATTAATCTAATGACGTGTTAGTCATAATCGTAATCAAAAGAATGTATTGGCAAATTTGTCACGATTGGCGAGCCGTCGTCGTGATTTACGTCGCGGCGATAACGCCCCCCTCTCCCAACACTCCGCGATACCGACTACATCATTACTGAACGAATTGCCTTTTTTTCCAAGACTTTTCAGTAGACCGTTGAGATTTTTTGCAAGGAGAACGTATATTATACCAGCTATTAAGTTCAATTAATAAGGTTCTCGAATCGAAGTAATTGAATGGACATTTGTAAAGTGGAGAGCGCGGTCGGTGGTGGTCGGCGGCGGTCGGTGGCGGTCGGTGGCGGCGGTAGATTGGCCATTGTTCTGTCGCGAGGCATATCGGTCGCGCTGTGCCCCCTACCTTATCGTCAACTCGCACTCGCTGCATTGATCTCGTTAACCGACAACCGCTTACCTACCACAGACACTTTTCAATTTACTTTGGATTAATACAGACTTGACGGTAGGAATAGACTCCGCCGTAATGTGATACCTATGTGTAATATCCAGATAGCATTATTGCGGGTTATTTATTGACAAAATTACTTTATAACGCAGCAAACATCAATTAAATACTTCCACAAAAAGTAGGAAGCAGGATTTTTAATTCATTTAATGTCGAATTTTGTTAACATTTCGCTATTCTTATAACCTAAATCGCATCATACATACAGCACACGTTGAACGACGACAGTTTTCGATAACTGCTTAAGTAATACCTACGTGACAGATAATTTAATTTTCAGTTACCTTCCAGTTTTCGTGATGATCATCTCGGTGCCTAGTTCATTGAATTTATCCCAGAGTTCTTTTGTCTCGAGATGGCACTGTATGTGTTTCATCTCTTCGCTGGACCAGCGCTCCGTGAGCTGGGGGTTTCGGGGCGCCGGCGACAGCGCCCGGGACCCGCCGGGGGCCCCGCTTGCTGACCCCGCTTCTGACGTGGAAGATACGTCCACCGGGGAATCCCTCTCATACTCCGCCAGGGGAGGCGACGGCGACCCCGACGCTGACGCGGTCGCGTCCACAAACTTTTCTGGAATAGGTAATTTTGTTTTACGACTCTGTATGAAATAATAACATAAAATATAAAAATTTAATTGGTAATATAAATTTGAATTCTGCATTGTGATTTGTCTTCTTATTATATACGCAAATTAGTTTAATTTTAATGTACCTGATGCATTTAACTGGACAGTGCGCTTGTTCTTGTCTTTTGAAATATAAATAATAAAAAAGAAACAATAGCCCTTACTATATTACAAATAATTTGTTCTTCTTATGTCGCGTCCTTAGTCGATTGTCGTCCATAGTGATCAGTTTTAAAATGATGTTTGTGTCCTAACGCGTAATAAATTTGATAAAATATGTAAAATTATTTTTATTCCAATGATTATTGTATCTATTAGTTTTTATTAAAATCACCTTTGTTTAAAACCAAGAAGGTGAACAAATGTTTTACGGTATTTTGTCGATTAAAACTTGTGTGTGGACAAGCATGTATGCATAAACACCAACTTGTGTGTGGAAGAAGAAAACCGTGCCAGGATCTTATAAAAGTCCGTATAATTTACCGATCCTTTTGTCATTTTATTTTACGTTTTAATGTACTAATTTATTATACAGCACCTACATCTATGTACTGCATTGTATTCATTGTCCAATATTTACTGTAGCCCTGAAAGGTTTTCGTTAGTCGTAATACTAGTTCATATAGATATACAAGTATAAGTTCTTCTGTTTTCACAAAATACTATAATTAAAAAAAAACAATTGAACTATCATCATGATCTACAGAGATCTACGCTGAGTAAAGAAAAAATACACGAAAAACCTACTTTTTCAATGTTTTTTTTCGGACGTCCTTTATAATTGTGTACGTTTATTTTAAAGGAAATAATAAAAACCAATCTGTGAATAGATGCGTCGTTCTTAGCTTAAAATTAGATTAGATAGATAGATTGGTACAATCGCTTTTTGTGTAGAACTCGACTTGCCTCATTCAAAATAATTAAAAAATAATACTATGTGTTGGATACTTTAATAGTATCTTTTCTTTAATATCTTTAAACCCACTAACAGACAGAGAGAGCAATTAGGTATTTATCTTCCTTTCATCGAGGTTAACTATTGTATATGACGTCAAATGCGATTAAATATGAGAACACAAATTTAAATTTAGGGTTTTAAGTTGATAGAGTTTATTTAATGGTAATAGGAAAGCGGATTATTGTATATTCAGAAGCATTCCTACACACTGCATCGTAATCCTCAAGAATTAGGTACTGCCGGCCAGTCCAGTCTATACAAATATAAAAATGAGAATATTGGTATTGGATGGAAAATATTTGCAAAACTAAAGTAACAATGGACCGGACACTTTGCTTGCAGAACAAATGGCCGATGGTGCTGAAAGGTCCTATAACAAAGGCTCCGAATATAGGTAGACGCAACGTAGGTAGGCCTCCCACAGAATCAAAAATCTGGTCAAAGCGGACCAGATTATTAGTTCTGTCCACTGGATGAGCACTCTCATAGGAGCGATCAATAGGGAATATCTAGTCCAGCAGTTGACAACTGTCGGCTGAAGTGACGACGATTTGTATTGAATTAGATAAGTAAAAGGAAGAAGTTGGGATAGAAATTGATAATGGAGTTTGCAGCATCCTACATGTATCCTAGAAATTCATTGAAGCACTAGCGGCCTCTTGTGTTTTCTCTTACTCTTCTACTTACAGATCAGATATCTATCCGGGGCGACAGTTGAAATAAATAAATATGCGCTCACCCTTGTAGCCCAGATAGGTAGGCAAAGATTCTGAATTGCGGATTAGATTCGTTCATCGTGCGTATGACAAAGAATTGGAACAAGTTGCCTGTGTCAGTGTATCCATCAAGAGGAGAGCGAAGGTGGGAAGGTGGGATTGTGCTAGTTTTTTAATTACAAAAAATATTTATTATTGGTTTGATATGTTTAATTTAGAAGATTATTAAACAGATTAGTAGCATTATATACTAAAGGACGGCGATATAAGGACAGTCTGTAGCTGACGTGCATATTTGTGTACGTAGTATGGGTGTAGAAGAAGTGAGAGAAATGTGTAAATCCGTAATCTCTGTCTAGCGCCTTGGGTGTTTGGGCGTGAAATGCCATTTAATTATATTTGATTCGTTAGTAGAGTCCAACGCTTCAACTCAATAATTCTTCCAGTATTATAAAATCACGTTTTCTATTAATAACATGGACTATATTTTTCCTATTATCAAAATTTAAATTCGCCCGGGCGACCCCAACTTTCATTTTTGACTAGATTGATGGATTTAAGATGTAACATTTAAAACATCAGTTTTTACATGTAATTTAAATATGTATTTCATAGACATATTTATTTATTTAATAATATTAGGAAGACAAGATTTGTATGTTGAGTTCTAAAACTTCTGATCTGATTTTCATAATTCGTAAACTACTCGTTATCTAGAAGTGACAAAGGTTATTTACTTTTGCAGGCAATTATAAAATTCACCTTGGCAACTATAAGTATCTATTTATTTATGTATTTAAATTTATAACATTATCTATGTGTTATCATCAGACATAAGTTTATTCTTGTCAAGATGTCTTAAAAGTTAGAATCATAAAGAACCTTCCCGTTTACCTAATGATTTACCAGAGGTCCATGTTCAGCTCTATAAAACCACATCAAATACTATTATATCGGTGGAGTTATGTATACCGTGATTACGAAGATTATATTATTAATTATCAAGATGCCTTAAATCTGTTTGTGGTAAAGTTTATATGGCATGAAAACTTTCAATGTATTTACCAAGTGGAGTGAGAGTGTCCTCTCGGGGGTCTCTGTGCCTTCGTCGCTCTCTCCTCTCCTGTCTGTCTCTGGCCATGATGGCCGCGATGGAGAAGTCGGTGGCGCAGGGCCGCGCCGAGCAGTCCTCGTCCATAGCCGGCGCCGGCCGCTCCCGGCCTTCACCCTGCAGCAGCATCCAGTCGACAACCCTCAAACCTAGCCCGCCCGGACCCTCGCCGTTCGCGCCCAGTCTGCCCGACGAGCCGTCACCGTCCGAACATCCCATCTACGCCACAAATGTACATCGCCTAATAAGACTTTACACTACTTTAAAAAGTTTTAAAATTAAATATTTAGCACGTAAGTTGTTTTAATAACTGAACACGTTTTGTTTCGTAGAGGGTGTTGTAATTCGTGGGGGTGTTTGAGCGATGCGTTCGCGGTCGTAAGTTTCGAGAGAGTGGTAAACTTTTTCCGCGCGATCGTTGGCGTGGTGAGCGTGGGACCGGTGCGGCGGCGCGCGGTGGACTCGACTGAGCGGCGGGCGGCGACGGCGACCGGTGCAGGGAGGGGCCTGCGACCGCCCCACGCCACACACGACCACACGACCGCTTTTTTATTACTTCTTTCCGTTCCCCTCTCGCTCTTATATCCCCCGTCTCGCTCAACCGGCGGAGTTTTTCTCTAGCTTTTCGCTAAACGGCTCGCGGCGCCTTGAAAGGCTCTAGTTAAACGCCGACTCGATACTATCGTTATATTTGCACTGGGGCTCGTCTCGACCACGAGCCGCATCACATTTTAATACAAGGAAGCTTGTTGCACACAACGCTGTCAACGGACTCGCGGTTTTCGATATGATTCAATATCTAAGTATCTAATTAACGTTCAAGTTATAGCGTACGTTTCAGATATGCTTCGCCATAATTTAAAATGAAGTGCTGATAGCATTATGTGAGACTTTTCCCTATTAATATTATAAATGTGAATGTAAGTTTGTTTGTTACGCTTTTACGCGAAAACTACTCAACCGATCATCATGAAACTTTGTATACATATTCTTGGAGGTATTAGAAGTAACATAGGACATTTATGAAAAAATAGTATACAAAAAGAGAAGTATGTATGTTCTCTATAGCCCTATAGAGTCCGAAACGGCTGGACCGATTTCGATTAAATTTACAGGGATTGTCTAGATTGGCACATTCCTGTGCTTGGTAGCGGTCCGGTGGTACGGATCAATATAATTAGTGGTATCCGTTATCATATAAAATCGTGAAATAATAGCTATTACTTTTTTATTTTTATGGTATGTGTCTATATTATTAGACGATTATTAAATTTTGCAGAGTTACAGTTTGTGATAGAACTTATAATTTAGTCAAAGTTTAATCTCGAAAATCGATGTACGCGTTCCAAATGCACGGCTTAAACTCATGTTAAGTATATTCCCAAATAAAAGTACTTATTATTATAACTAATAAAATAATATGTTTACTTTCATAAAATAGGTTAATTTTATTGCCACGCGATTTCAAAAGTAATGCAATAAAAATACAAATAAAAAGAGGTAGGTGGAAACTATCATTTTCAAAATAATAAATTATTTTCGAAGTTTTTTTTTATAAAAAAAATAATTCTGTGATTTTTTATGTTTCATTTAGTATTGACCGATTTAAAAAAAACAACAATTTAATTTGATTCTTCCATATAGTGTACACTGTCTACATGAGTCAAAATTATGGGTTATTTTATGTTATAAGCAGTTTAATTTAATGTTTTAGGTAAACAATTAAACAAAACTTACCAATAGCACACAAAGCAACAATGATCGGTCAATTACTGGTATTTCAAAAACATAACATCGGCTGCAGCCAGTATCGACCGACAATGCAGCTTCAATTATGGCTGGGTTCAAATTTGCGTAAAATTGGACTTGCAGACTTTGCCGTTTCGTATTTATAATAATTTATAACGTGCGAGGAGTTCAAACTAACCATGTCGCGGCGCAATATACCTTATCGAGCGAGCCGGTAATGGCCGCACGAATGGCCGCCGATACGCGAAATGTCACCAATACTATTTAATTATTAGACCATTTATTACTGACGAAGAAATTTAAAAACATACGTTTATATTTTTTTAATCAATAGAAAACTATGCTGATTGTCGCTATAATACTATATAATATAATACGTCACTAAACTGGTCCATATTGTAAGTTAGTCTAGGACACTCCAAACCAAACGTGCCATTCGCGTAAAAGTAATGTTATTAAAAAATTAAAGTCATCTCTTATTGTACCCTCACTATGCATTTTTATACCCTTAATTAATTTAATGCGAATGTGTAAAAATGAATACCCACCGCAACCTCTGTTGCACGAATCAACTGGCTCGACCGACGAAACTCTGCTCTTTAGCTTTGCACCCTTTTGTAATAAGTAAAGGATGGGAATTGGAAGAGGATTTGACGGAGGTGAGGATGGAAAGGTAAAGGAAATCCCGTTTTTTGTTCATCCCCTTCGTATCCACTTCTCTGTGTATTAAAGGTATACAATGCATCTGCAGCTTATGAGTTTGTTGCAGGTGCCTATATGTAGCGGTCAATTAATATTAGGTGAACCGGTTGTTCGTTTGCCACCTTCTACTATAAAATATATATTGCAATCCATGGATATTTTCATATCCTATATTAGTCCCTTGTTCGAAACAAATGGTTTCCAATTTCCTTTACCAAGGTCCAGTCTATCTCTGTGGCAAAATTTATCAAAATTGATACGTTACACTACCTGGTACCTTCGCATGTATCGATATGGCGTGTTCACTCACGCTCATGATTATTTACAATACCGGAGGCAGTGCGGGTGCGTTGCCGGCTTTAAGGACGGTGTACTCTGTCCTCCTGAAGAACCCTAAGTCGTATTGGTTTGGAAATACCGCTGGGGACAGATCATCGCGCTAAGCGGTTATGTGAGGCAGGAAATTGCGCGAATACCGTAACCATCGAATGCCAAACATCAAAAAGGTAGGAACGGTATTTGGAGCTCTGTCCTGTTGAGTTATAGCGAAAATAAGCGACGGGAATTATTCCGAACAGTCCTTCGGAACGCTTCTCATAGTATGCGGTAAAAATGAATTATGTATTATTTTCTTTATACACATAGTATATAGATAGAGCAAGACAAGCGAATTAAAGTAGATCAAAGTAAATTGCGAAGATATATGAACGTCAAAAAAACGGAACTTGATTTAATTGAGAAATGCCAATTAGAATTGGCATAGCAAAATGTAAGTTCGTAAACTTTTCCTTTCATCATCATCTTTCTATGTTGGATTTCATTGAATCTTTCTTCTTTTTACTCTTACTTATGTTTTTATCTATTTAAGCCGTAAATTATTGTAAAAACAATCGCTTAAAATTTTCCCGAAATTTACATATTCCTCCGTAATTAAATAATAAAAATAAATAAATTACAATAGTTATTATAAAATGTATTTCAATATTCGCGAGCAATGATTTGTTAAAACAAACCATTTTCTTGTTGACAATGTTGTGTTAAGAAACAATATCGAAACAATGTGAATAAAAAGCTGTCGCTGGGAATACCGTAAATCGATTGACAAATTAAAGGGCGTATCGGACGCGCGGGCTCTTATCTTGTCAGTGGCATCGTGCGCTGCACTTTTTGTTCAGCGCATCGGCCAGTATCAGCGGCCAAGTTGTGATTAAAATTTTAAAAGTATAAGCAAGTCGTGTGAACGCACCCGCGTTGACGGAGGGGGAGCGACGCCCCTAGTAGGCGGGCCACGGATTCACCGTGTCATATTGAACCTTATTACCGTACAAGATAAAGCTGGTTTTAGGTTATATGAGTATGGTGCAACCAATGCAGGCGCATGTGGAAGTGAGGGACAGCTCCTTGCTAAGTAGCACAATAAGCATTCGAGTATGAGATTCGCTCCGAGTTTTTCGTCATGTCTTGATACTGTCAAAGCTATCCACTTTGAATTCATTCCGAAAGATGTTTTTCTTTATTTATATATTCTAATAAAATGAAGTTTTAAAATAAAATTTAATATAATATTAGAATGCTGAACACTAATGTAAATTAGTAAAAAATACTTTAAATAGGTATATCCTATATGTAACCCGTGATCTGCTCCGGCTTCGCCCGGGTAGCGCTATTTATTGATATGGTCCGATCGCTACCAAGCACCCACAGTTCACAGGAACACCCGCTAGGCTGATTTGAACATTTCCTGAAAATTTCACTTTAATCGGCCGAGACGCTTCAGAGTCTATGGGGAACATACATACGTACACACATCGCCTTTTGTGTGTGGAAGTGGAGTAAAAAAACAAATATCGATAAACAAATAATCTTTATGTCGTATTTATGAAATATTACAATAGCTTGGGTAGGTGCCTGGTTATTATTTTATTTTATTTATTTATGCCTAGCTAAATCATTGCTTCAGCACAATGTTTGACTCAGAATCAAGAAATGCATTGATTTAAAAAGTACTTATATTGTATCTAACTTAATACTAAGACACCTGCAGAACCTACATCCTATATCTAATCTACTTTTCTTTTTCTACAGAATTACAATTCAACAACCTGTTTGTCGCAGCATGCGTGTAGCAATATCATATTTTCGTTTGCTCATTAACGTCTATTTTTTTAATTTTCATTTAAGTTTCACCTTGATTCAAGGATGTCGATGGTATTTTCAAGTAATATAACTTTATAAGTTTGTTCACTGTTAAATTTTTTCTTCATAAATGAATTAAAATGAAAAAATTAAACTTATTAGGTAATAGAGCTAAAGCTCTATTACCTAATAAGTTTAATTTTTCTTCATTTAGCTCTACTACCTAATAAGTTTAATTTTTCTTCATTTAGCTCTATTACCTAATAAGTTTAATTTTTCTTCATTTAGCTCTACTACCTATTATGTTTAATTTTTCTTCATTTAGCTCTATTACCTAATAAGTTTAATTTTTCTTCATTTAGCTCTATTACCTAATAAGTTTAATTTTTCTTAATTTAGCTCTACTTCCTAATAAGTTTAATTTTTCTTAATTTAGCTCTACTTCCTAATAAGTTTAATTTTTCTTCATTTAGCTCTATTACCTAATAAGTTTAATTTTTCTTCATTTAGTTCTACTACCTAATATGTTTAATTTTTCTTCATTTAGCTCTATTACCTAATAAGTTTAATTTTTCTTCATTTAGCTCTATTACCTAATAAGTTTAATTTTTCTTCATTTAGTTCTACTACCTAATATGTTTAATTTTTCTTCATTTAGCTCTATTGCCTAATAAGTTTAATTTTTCTTCATTTAACTCTACTGCCTAATAAGTTTAATTTTTATTCATTCAGCTCTATTACCTCATAAGTTTAATTTTTCTCTCTTTTTCTTTTCTATTTTATATTTTTTCGTCATTTATTTCAATTTTCTTGACATCTCCATTCAACGCATGTCTTCTTATGTTTAGTCAATATTTTGTCAATTTCTGCGGTAGAGTTGTGTCTCCCACGTTTTAATACTGTAACATCAATCATTAAATTTTAAACATTTCTTTTTAAACTGGGATGGCATTAGAACATATATGTTATATAAATTCACTTGCAGTTAAAGTTATGATTAATAACTGCACTAAGTTAGTACTACACTAGTTTTTTTTACTCCTCATAACAATAAGTATCTGCTGTACTGCATTTATTAGGTACTCGTATTTATCGAAACAAATTTAAAAAAAAACTACAAGTTAAACTTGAAACTTGACTTATATTAATAGATATTTCACCGTTAAATTTCAAACATCGTTAGTTTATAATCTCACTAGCGATATTATAAAATTTCGTAGAATTGTGAACTGAGCGAACCATTTACAACTCCACCTATTTTTTTCGAGTTACTTTATATTCAATGGACGTCAAATCGCCAAATGGTGAACTTATATCTTCACAGAGTTAAAATGTTAGGATGTTAGTTAGAAGTTAATCATAGGTTAGGTTTGTTAGGTTGAACAACAAATAAAATAAATTGTTGTGATACGTCAAATGGTTCAAAGCAAGGCATCAGATTTTTATTCACATTACATTTAGAACAAATGTGGCCAAATATTCTGTTTCGTAGTTTTGAATGAGGAAATCCAAAGGAAGGGCAAGCGCAATAAGGAAAAATAACTTAACCGCCACCAGCATAACATTCACATAACTTAATGTTACAAAGTCAATCGCTACACATACCTTCTGCTGGCATCGTTTTCAGTGAAGTCATGAAATTTTACTGCGGCATGATATTGAGTTCGCAAAATCTTCTTCTATGCTTGCGCTCAGATGACAGGAAAGTAAAATAAATGTTATACCAAAATAGAACAAATGGTAATGTTTCTAGTTTTACGAAGGGCCATATATAGAAATATAGAAGCTGTAGTAGAAACCGCGTTATTTTTTTTAATAAAAGGAGATAGTCGAGCAAATTCAGGACATGCTGTGTTCCTCATTTCAGACAATCCGTACATCCTTTCTCTATCAGAAATAATAACAAATGAGTAAAGGTTACATTACCAGCCGTTCTGTAGCAAAGAGGAGAGTCAAGGACAAGGAAATAAGCACCTAGGAAGGGTTGGAAGGGAACGATGCCTGCGACAACCCACTCGTCACACAAGGCTCATAAGCATACATACCCTTTTAGGCCGCCTTGACGTTGACGCGGAGCGAAGGAGTAACGAGGAGCCGTGGCCGAGAGCTCGCGATGATTCATTCGAAGCAAGCTCACGGATAGTTTGGTGTCTCCACTCCGCTTCCTCGAATTGTTTGTACTTTTAATATAGTTTGCAAATCCCTAGCCATGAAGACAATCAATGGACAAGCACCCTGACGTCTCCATACGTTTACGAAATACACAATTCGTAAAACCGCTGCGGCTTCTGCTGCAGTACGTATCGGAATCCATAAAAATATTTAAGAAATTATGAAAAAAAATGTTTGTACCTAATCTAATATTTTATTTCAAAAATACAACTGATTGTACTCGGCGTTGCACATAAATAGGTAATTTTCTCAGCTTTGTGACGCTCTGTGTTAACTCCTCGACGACTCAACCGATCGTTTGGAAATTTATAAATCTATAAATAGCAAAATACATAAAATAATAAAACCTTTATTGACTTTACATTATCCATTAATAATTACAACTTTTAATAAATTTTACCTATAATTCGTTTTTTTTGTACGCAGAATCAAGTTACAAGAAATTTCAGCGAGGAAGTTAGTTACGTAAATTAAATGAAGCTTAGGTTATTATGAACAATGTAGCTTTCTAATGTTGAAATACTTATTAAAAGCGACTTAGTAGTGTAAGAGAACACCAATTTTTCGGTCTTCATAATACTGTTCTTAATACAAGATACATTTAAATGTCTGCGAAATATTATTGCAAAATAATTTAAAAAATCAGAAATCGGAATGTATATCACAACCCAGCACAGACAGAGAGCAAACATACGGCGACATTGCTTATTACATATCTATATTAGAAATTTAATTCGTTGGGTAATCTTTAACGGATAAGTGTAGGTCCGTAGAGGAGCGGCGACCGCGTACCGTCACCTGAATAAATTAGGACGGGCCGATCTTAATTAATGGACCCCACGCCCACTATTACTTTTATCGTGATTTACCGAGTCCGCATGCACTCACTCACGCACCCACCGCCGTGTCGCACGTATTCAATAAACAACGACATTTTATTCAATTGCATTCACACTGTGGACGCGCTCTCGTATCTTTTTTATCTCAATCGCATGGAAACATCAATAGCAAACTCATACAACTTCATTGGGTTTCTTATATATATATATATATATATTGAATAAAAAATTACATTACAATATTACAATATTGAATAAAACTCCAAAAGTTAGTGCTCTACAAATTATTTATTTACCTTATTAAATAAGGAACTTTTTATGTAACATAAAATAATTTTAAAACTACAATAATTGCCATTATTATTAAAAAAAAATATATTATTTAAACTAACTTTTCGTCGAAAAATCTTCCCTTACTTTTTATAACTTTTTTGACCATTCTTGTTAACCGGGCTATTAGTTTATTCATAGTTTCTTGTGAAACATTGTTCCAACTCTCTTGTAAAGTACTCCAGAGGTCTTCTTTTGACGTCGGATAACGACTACGAACGTTTCTGTCCATCTCCTCCCACAGAAGCTCTATCGGATTGAGATCCGGACTCTGAGGGGGCCACTCCATGTTTTTCAAAACTCCTTCCGTCTCTTTGTGCTCTAAATATCCCCTGCATAGTTTAGAACTATGTTTTGGATCATTATCTTGTTGGAAAATGAATCCATCTCCAATCAAACGTAGCCCGGAAGGAACAGCGTTTCGCTCCAGTATCTCTTTGTACTGCTCCTTTTTCACTATTCCTTCAATTTTAACCAAATCTCCGGTCCCATAGCCAGAGAAATATCCTCAAACCATAATAGAGCCTCCACCATGTTTGACTGTTGGCACTACACAGTCTGACAAATTTTTTCTTCGGCACTACGACGTACAAAAACTCTTCTTTTCGAACCGAATATTTCGAACTTTGATCCATCAGTCCAAAGAACATTTTTAAAGTCTTCTTCAGTCCAATATCGATGAGTAAGAGCCCACTGCAGACGTTTCTTTTTGTTTTGTGTCCGTAACAGTGGTTTACGAACAGCTACGCGACCAAACAAATTGGCATCTCGAAGTCTTCTCTTTACTGTTGTCAATGATACAGGTTCCGGTCGAGTTTTATTGAGTTCAGCTCGAATTTCTGGTGCTGTTAAACGTCTATTACGCTTGCTTGTTACAACAATGAAGTTGTCTTCGCTAGAAGTGGTTGCTCTCGGCCTCCCCGAGCGCGGTAGGTCTTGATGATTGCCGGTTGTTTTGTATTTAGTTATTGCGTTATGAACACAAGTTTTCGATAACTTCAGCTTAGCGGCAATTTTTCGTTCAGACTTGCCTTCGTCGTATAGAGTAACGATGGCGGAACGAGTTTCACTGGAGATTTCACGGACTTTTCCCATTTTTGGAGATCTTCATTTGATAAAACAGTAGCTCAGACTGAATAGACTAACTAACTAACCAAGACTAACTCCTTAAGTAGCCATGCTATGAATAGGATTTATGGCTTAAAATATTCCTAAATATTTATCAACGCAAAACAATAACCAAACAAGTACAAGGGAGCCGCCATATAATATAATGACAATTGCCACACCTGGTCCTTGCGCGGCACTCATCTGTGGTAAATAAACAATGCCCATTTATGGCTTAGTCATTGTGTAAAAGATAAGAGAAATGGTGTTTAGACATTCAAAATGATTAGTAGATTACACAGGTGCTCATATTGTTATGTTATCATACGCAGATTTAAAATATTTTGCAAATTATAACCTGTGTACAAAGTGGTCTCAAACTTTTGGCCGACAGTGTATATATATATATATATATAAGAGAAGGGGGCATACGAGCGGTGGGAACACCCAGGTGATCAACGACGCCCATGGACACCCGCAACACCAGAGGAACGGCAGATGCGTATATATATATATATATATATATATATATATATATATATATATATATATATATATATATATATCTAAGAAACTTACTTATATATATCAATGCACAGCACAAACTCCTGGGCTTAGAGACTTCGAATTATGCACAGAGATTTCTGATATTACGTAGACGAGCATTAAAAAAAGGTTTTTTTTAACTCCGTCTTCATTTTAAGTTAATTCATAACATCATTAAAACCTTAAGTAGAGGGTCAAACCTCAGATCTATATGACCCAGGACACTGTTCGATTAAAATATATTAGGCGGGGGTAAAACTGCGGGGCACAGCTAGTAGTTCCTGACTTAGGGTCTTTTCTTAGTCGAGTCAGCGTGAATGACTATAGTAGTTTGTGAACAAACAGCCTGGTTTAACCGAAGCAGTACCACGATCTTATTGAATAAATACTTTTGTGAAGTAGATATTTTTATTCTTCTGCTCTCCCCCTCTTTTTCACCGTCTACTCCCTGATTTTTTTTCCAGCAAAAGTGGTCCGTAGTGCTTGTAGTAAATTTTAATGTTCAACGATGGTATTTAGTTCGTCATTAAATACTAATAATGACTAAGTGTTCTTTAAACCGAAACCCAAGGGATTCGTAAAGCTTTACTCAACGAACGTATCGAAAATAAATAACCTGCAACATACATTTCTTTAGAGCATACATTTGTTTAGTGAGTCCGTCCCTGGCGGAGGGTGACAATACGTTGTTCGTTAGACAGCGTCTGCCTCCCGGGACCCGCTAAATCGCATCGGTTTCCCTGCCTTTTCGTTTGTTCGGGCCTTTTTCTTTTTAAAAGCGTAAATTCCGAACGAAAATCCAATGTCACCTGAGCTACATGTTTAGGCATTAGATCGAGGTTAAGATTTATTTGATCCCTACTGAATATAAGAACGATTAATTTATTGTATCTACATTTACTGCTATCTATGTGTGTTTATATTTGTCACGGACGAATTGTGAACATCGTCGGCTTACAAGCGGTCCGCAAACTGTGAACGAATTGTTGACAATTTGACTTGTTGTATCAAACGTAATAAGCCTATTTCCTCTTTGATATGCGTTTTTTTAATATATTATATTTGTATAAACAATTATCATGTCCAACTTAATGAACCTAACTTAGAAATATCTTCTAACGCAAGCAAAATAAAACAATGTGACAATTCTACTTCGACAGATCATAAACAAAAGAACAAGACAGACATATAAAAACGCAAAGTTAAAAAAAATGAAATGTGTAAAATAAAACTAGCTTTATTCAAGAATAAATGAAATTTGTAGAAGCGGGACAAAAAGCTGCGGTCTAATAGCGCGACGTCCACGTACTCATAATGTGCAAACGTCGCGCTCTCTCCGTTCGGCTGACGCTGTTCCGAAAGCTGCCAGCGTGCAGCCACACTGACAGCGAGGCGGTTTGCCCTCGGAATATTTTATACAGGTGTCCGTCCCTCTTCAGCTGTAAAGACCATAGATTCGTTGGCATAAAATATGATGATTCAATGCAACATACATTTACCCAAATTTGCTTAGTTTGCGGGCTAGAAGGCTTCAAAGATGAAAATGACGAAAAATATTCAATAGATTTTATTAATTTTAGACATGTGCTTGTACGAGAAAACTATATCTTTATATGGAAGAAACCCAAATTCAGAAAACAACCCGATGCTGGATTAACACTTAACAACTTTCTTAAAACTAGGTACCTCATGGAAATGCGCTGAGCAATTTTGTGGTTTTTACATTTCGATCCCTATAAGTTATTTTGTTTTTGACTTTACTACACGTAGAAGTGTAAAGTGTCGTGTCGTGTAGCAGTTAGTAGTTGGGTTAATAGCGTAGCATAGATCGTTCGTTATTCAGATGCGAACAAATTCCTGTACTAATGAAAGTATCGCAGTCTGAAAACCGCTCAATGCAAACATGCCTGAAGTAGGGACTGAGACTCAGCGGAACAAAGCTTTGCGCGAGGTTGCTTTATCTGTGCTGGCTCGGCGCGAAACAATATATTTATTAGACAATGGCGTGGCGTGGCCATCCCGCGGGATGAGCTATTCCCGCGCACTCGTGTTCCCGGATGAATGTGACGCTCTGACGCGGGATACACGAGTGCTGAAAGACGACGATAATTAAACACTTGTCATCATCATTGTTCAGTGTCATCTTAAATATAAAGAAGACCTTGCGTTTTTTTACTTTCTTTTATTTTGAGCTGGATGAGAAGCCGTAACAGACGGCCATGTACCTATGTGTATCTCTTACCTCACCTTTCCAACATGGAAGATTATTCTATTAGTTCATTATCACGACTGCAAAATACTTAGTGGTGGCAGTGAGTTGCTCGTGCCAGCACTTTAGTGTCGCTTAATCCAACGAAAAGGCGACGCAACCCCCGCGCTGTGCAAACTGTGACCTTCTCGGATGAGCGACAATGTAACCCCGGCTGCATTGCGCACTAACCTTGCTAGTTATGTATGTATTGAAACAGATTTTCTGTTAAAATGTTTTGAAAGGGTACTTAGACTTGTTACGTAGACTTTAAAGTATTTCTAATGAGATTTGTCTTATGTGTCACTGCAAGATGTAAACACCATGAACTGAAATGTTCTGTTGGCTGATGTTGATGTTGCAAACCAATTGTTGTAGCTGATGTAATTATTATCTATTTTAAGTTTGGTTATCATTGCGTTGAAATAAAAAAAAACCTTATTACGAATACGTGTGCATCAACCATGAAAAACAAGATTTCATTTCAGCCACAAATAACCTCGGGAAGATGTTTCAATCACGTCTCTATTTGTTCGGGGGCGAGTCTCCCGAGAGTCGAACAAGATGGATCGCGGTGTCAACACGAATTTGCATCCCTTGTTTGTCTCTAGCGCTCCGGTAGGAAAAAAATCAAAGCGATCTCATTGGCTGGTGCAGGCGACCTCGCATCAGTTATTCGCCGCGGCGGCGGGCTAACACGATTATCCATCGTTCCCACCGAGTGGCTCCTTTTTTCCATTCCCTTGTTTTGTAACTCGATGTCTGCTCCGTGTTTTTTCAGAATTGGAAATGTCAGACGAAAAATTGACAAAAATATGAGCAAGCCTGATGGAAAATAGTGGCTTCGGCGATTCTATCTCTCCGGCTCCCAGCCCGCGCTTACTCGACGGAAATTTTATTTATAAGATCGTCTATTTCTTTTCTGTCATGATTTTCATGTGTTATTTGTTTTTATATTACACACTGTTGAAAAAAGCTAGCCGTCACGGGATGCCTGCCAAAAAACCACTAAAAACATGTAGTAAAGTAATCGAAAAATAGAGTCTTGTTTATATGTTAAAACAAAATAAATTTCCAATGACTATAATTATAAAAATTATTATTGCAGAATGTATATGTATATTAACTACTTATAAAGAAAAATAGTAAGCAGCTGATACAGAGAAACAACGAAGTTATACACTTCGTACGACCGCGCACGCGCAGAAGGACTTCAAGAAGCATAGGGAAGGCGGAAGGCCACATCATTAGAGACCGTCCTGACGTTTGTAGCAAACGGTCTATTTTACTGCCAAGACGCGCCAAAAGCTACTGCAAACGCACAGCCTTAACAAGTAAGTTTTAAATAGTAACACTTCTATTACCAGTACCTATACAACAATATTCAGATATATAACAACGACAAAGGAAGATTGAAGCTCGTTACAACTGCCAAGGTAACCATACCATAACAATAAGAGCAAGCGTACTCTCGCACGTCGTGTTCTCGCGGCGTGACACGTCACGGCGGCCGCGGCGTGGGTGGCGCGGAGATCACGACCTTCTCACTTCTGCTGTACCTCTGTTACGTGCCACTTACAATCTTACAATAATTTATTCAATAATTTCATTAAATACAAACACTTCAACAGCGCGTGTGAAACAATACAAATGAATATTATTATCAAAATTAAACTTTTCACCCGTCGTCGCTCGTTGTTCGGATATTTCCACAATATTGTTTTTTTATGGAGCAAGGTGGCAGACGTGCAAATAGGTCTCCTGATATTAAGAGGCCGCATATCCACATCGGCAACAAGCAAACGAGTCGCAAATGTGTTGCCTACCTTAAAAGGGAGGATGTCTGAAATTAGGCATCCGTCACCTCACTCATCAGACGACACGTAGTAGCATGCTTCTAATTCACGACTGTCTTTTAAGAGGTCATGGTATTTCACCGGTCGAGCCGACCCACTCGTGCAACGGATGTTGTTATAGCTGGCTCTGCCAATCTTTAAATAAAAAATGCATTCAACAATACGTAAATCGTATCGTATCGACGACCATCACTTAGCAACGCCACCTTCTTCACCTTTGCTCTCTTATTCTTCTCTTTTAAACCTAACATTTTTAAAACACGAAGTGCATTAGGCTCCGTAGACAATTGTGTACAGGATGTTCTCAAGGACCCATTTAACAAATGAAACTATATGAACCCTTAAATCATATTTCATTCCTTACGAATTAATATGAAAACACCGTTTCCTAATCATTTCCTTTCCAAACGTCATCTCATTAGCACGAGCGGTAGCTGAACACAACAAAAAACCATGGCCGCCGCAAAAACCGCGCGAGATGACAGATACGATTCCAAATATTTCGGCGACGCGGACCCCTGAAACCGGAGGCCCTCGTGTGATTTATTATCCGCTTTAAAATATAACAAATTGCCTTCGAAAAATTTGCCTATGGATTGTTTTTCTTTGTTCCGTTTGAAGAAATTCTTACGGCTCGATGGTTAGGTTTACATTATCTAGACAAATTTGGTAAAAGAAAACCAATTGAAATAATTGTATGTTTCAATTTGTGTGTGATTCGACAAACTTGCCACGGACAGCTGGTAGAGACTGGGTGCAGGCGTTGACGGCGTTGAAGGCGTTGAATTTTGGTTAGTTTGCATCGCGGACAGTGCGCACCAACCTTTGTGTTGCAATACCACTATAAAATATAATTTGGTTGCTATTTTATATATATATATATATATATATAATAACTTTAAATAAATAATAAGCTAAGACACACAGTACACTTGTGTTTCAAGTCTCACTTCATCATCCGACAATAGGTTTAACTCCCGGTTGCGGGCCTCCCCCAGGATCCCCATAAAGATCCATCCCTTGCAGCCTTGACATACATATAACCTTGACCAGATTTTCAGTCTATCTTGCCTATCCACGCTAAATCGTCTTGTGACCTCTCGTAATTCCGGCACGTTCCGTACCATCTTTTCAGAACTTTCCGTAGATTTGTAATTACTTTTTAATGTCTTTATTTTCTCAATACACAAACACGATATTGTATAAGAAACCACCACGTAATAATTCCCTCTCATTGTAGCGCACCTGCACTCTACCCGAACCTATGATTACGTCGTGATTGTAGCCAACAGAACATCAAGAGCCCGGAACTTGTATTATAGTAGCCGAAAACTAATTATTGACGCCTCGTGATAGTAATTAGCACCCATTTGCCACTACCAATCTGTACTTTCAACTTTAATGGGTCGAATTAAAATAAAAATAAAAATTTGATAGATCTCGGTCAATCGATTATAAGTTCTGTATCCCTGTTCGATAAAGTCGTATTTAATTTGACTAGAAATGTCAAAGTAGATGTAACACACGCCTCTGAAGCGACCTACAGACCACCCGTGCGCGGTTACCGAACAAACGCGTATGTTTAGACAGGGCCCAACTCAGTCCCTAGGTTATTATAGACATCGACTCAATAACACTTTACAATTTTTATTTTTCTAATGTCATCTTTATAATAATATCGGGGTCAATACTGGCAGTAATCGTTATTTCACTGAGCTCATAAGACTCTGAGAGCAATTATTTGAGATTATCGAAAGTATCACTCAATATTTTCACTTTATAACTTGAAACATTAAATGATAGGCTAAGAGGTCTTAAACATCTAATTACTTTTATAGAAAATATTGAAACAGATAGTTAAACAGCTAACAGATTCAAGTGGCTTCATCATTATTAATTTAAGAATCCTCTATTTGTGGTCGTGCAATCTCCGTCCTCTCTAAGTTGTGCCTCCTCTTGACTTCCTGAGATACAACGTCTACAATCTGTCTCATCTGTCGGATAAACGATCTTCTCGGCATCATCGTTCATTGGCTTTTAGAAGGATATTTATCAGTGTAATGAGTACGGCCCTGTGCAACACACGTATGGACAGGCACCTTTATTGCATCGTGTTTTACGCGTTGCCATTAATCTAGCAAATGCCACGCTATTATTAATCGTTACTGCTCCAATGTTGTAGTCGGATACATCGCAAATAGCTGCCGTCAGGCCCATGCTGGTCTAGGTTCTGAAAAATAGCGCAGTTACACTACCTATAGACCAGTGTACACTGTTCTTGCTCGGATAGTTTACAATGCATAATCCCATAACACACAGACGATACACCTAACCGAGGAATATGCGTAACCGTACATATATCTGTCGAAGTATAAGTGGTTGTGGAAGAAGACCCTTTCTTCTTCGACAACATGCTGAATGAAAACCCCTAATCTGAGAATATTCTTCTAAGGTACAGTCGGATATAAGTTCACTTTTAAATTCCGTTACCCTTAAGAAAATTTAATGTCTCATTAGTTATATCATGATGTTTATTGGCATTAAAGTGTAAAGTAACCAGGGGACGGGATTGGGTCCTGAAACACAGGGCAACCTAGTTTGGCTCCTAAAATACAGGGCAACCTAGTTTGGCTCCTAAAATACAGGGCAACCTAGTTTGGCTTCTAAAATACAGGGCAACCTAGTTTGGCTCTGTTAAAATTAGATGTAAAAGTGTATAATAAAGCATATTCATTTATTTATTGTTTTGTTTTACAATTTATAAGCCTTTCTTTTGAATACATGATATTGCATTTCGGCTGTTCTGATCATTATTTAAACATATATTCCGGATACGTTTTTACACATTTGGCCAAAACGTAAGGATAAACTCGAACATACCCTAAGTATGTTCGAGTTTATCCTTACGTTTTCTTTTATCTAATTATTTTTAACAGATCAATTGCAACGAGGACATAGTGAAATTACACAATTTTACGGATATGCCGCTTTTACATTATGTTTTGTTCCCGACGTCTACCTACTGGGCGAAACTTCGTCAGCAATTTTGATACCTGGACGTCAGACCCCTCAGCCCAATGCCCCGCCCCTCCCGTGACTGTAAAGTTAGTAAGAATAAGTAAACGCTGCGAACATTAAATAAACAAAAAAAACATAAAATTAATTTAATTTCAATAGGTACTAATCTTTTAAATATAAGAAACAATTAATTCAAATAAGAACTCAAACTTTCTCCCGCAACATCTAAGGGGCATTTTTTCTAATTCCTTCTAATTAATTTACCACCTGTTTGTCCGCAGCAGGTCACGCTCACAGCCGTCACACAGTGAAGCAGTGTCGATCGATAACAATCACCATACGTCGACAAGGTTGACCCGGACTGAGGAGCTACGTGTGGTCTGTCTGTCTGTCGGCGCGGGGTCGGCACGCGCGCTATGCGCCAAGACCGCATCATAGCTCGTTAATAAATGACCAAAGCGCGGCATTAGGCGGTTGGTATATATCATTTATGTAAATTATGACGAAGACATATCTAGCTCGCTCGCCCGCCGCCTTCACTCCACACGACTCGCATACCACGTTCGCCGTTGTTAATAAATCCACGAGAGTTAGTGCTCGTTACGGACTTGATTTGATCACTGTTAGGATAAAACGGGTTTGTAGTAGAAAGCCCAAAACTATTTTTTTAATTAAATGAAAAATCACGTTCTTGTACCAGTAACAGCTGCTAAGTAAACAATTGTTAGAGGTACCTCAGACCCTATAATAGCACCCTCGTTCTACAAAGGCAAAGTAATCGTAACTAAATTCTTCGAAGTCTGATTGTTAATGTCTTGCAGTGCTGGCAGACGCAGACACACGACTTAATATCAATATTGCATTTATAATTTAAACATAAATATGTTACTTCTGGACAATGAAAACGTAGCATTACAACGTTAAAAGTTTACTGGTTACAGAGCTCAACCAATACAAACATATCTTTACATTTTGTAATTTTAAAATAGGTATAGTAAATTATAGTATACTGCTGGATATTTTAAGTATTGAAAAGATAAGGAAAAAGATAAATATTACGATCTGTTCGTAAATATTTGTACGAAATATCTCGCTGTGGCATTAAATTTAGCTTTAGAGTGTTCCCAGCGTGATTCGCCAGGTGTGTACGCGCGCCTCTTCGAATTAATATATTTCAAATAGCCATTGTTTACCATTATAGTGGTAAGTCTCGCAATACATTGTCAATTACCAAGCCACAATGACTCTGGAGTACCTTTGTAGACTATTTCATTGTTATGTTGTGACAACTGTTTGTGACTCAATATAGATAAGATTGATTTGTGAATTTCTATTAGTGATTTCGTATGAAGACGTTTCTCCGTGATTCATCGTTCCACTCTGTGCCTAATGATGACGTATGACGGTGCATATTGTTTTCATAATAGAATGAATAAGAAATATTGTAGTGATTCAATTACATATTACTAGATGAGGTAGGGGAAAACATATAAGATAAAATTTAAAAACATATCCCAATAATATTATGTCTATATGATTTAACAATGATAAGGCCCGCAACAACAACATCTGTTGCACGAACGGGCCAGCTCGGTGAAATATCACGACCTCACAGAAAACAGGGGTGAAGTAGAAGTATTTTATGGTTCTGCGTTTTGTCTGATGAGTGAGATGCCGACCTGATTTCAGTCCTCTTCCCCCTCCCATACTTTATTACAAAGAATAGGGTGGAATAGGAATGGACGGGGGAGGGGATGAATAGGAGTAGAAACAATCCTTTCTATCTTCTGTCGGTTAAAGTAAGGCCACGCATCTGCAGCTCATTTGCGTGTTTCGGATGCCTATGGGTAGCGGTCACCTGATGTACTCGTAAGTGACCTTATCCCATAAAGAAATGTAATTAAATTTTCTAAGACCGACGCTTACTTACAGCTTTTGCTTCTTCACTTGTAAGGATTTGGACACAACTTTATTCCTAAGCAATATTATAAGGTTTAATTTGATACTATGTATGTCAATACTAAATGAGCATATATTTTTTATCTAAATTTTTTAATGTTAATCTTTGAAAGTTTTAATCTGTGGTTTATCTTCACTATTCTTCCTGAAGCTGAGCGTTTTAATTTTGTGAGTCAATTTTTCACATTAAATTAAGTTCTATAAACTTTATATCATTTTATTTCATGTCCTATACAGTGTATTAAAACGGTGTGTATTTAATATTTTCATTATGTAATGTCAGATCAAATAGAAATAACCAAAAGTTATTAGAACAGCCAGAACAAAACAAACCGATCTTAATCCGTACAATACGGATGTCATCACAAAAAATCCAAATATAAATATGAAGGAATCCATGCGGACAGCCACGTGGCACTCTCGTCTACGGAGGTCCGTGTTTGGACACGTTACCCGCTATTAGCGGTCCCACCCTGCGGCTTCGCAAAACTGCCCGAGTTTTTGTACACGCCTCGTATCGGTTTGTCAACTGGCACATTAGCCAAGGTGTTTGTATCCTGGTGGTCCGTTTTTTTGCTCTACACGATGTTAATTGATGACAATTGTGCTCGTCGACCGTTTGGGCGAAGAGAGATGTTTCATAAACAGATGCTGTGCTACGCTAAGTTCACTAAAGTATTGTGTACTCGTGTTTTTATTACAAGGCACCTAAAAAAATACGAATAAAAATTATCAAAAAATATAAAAGGAGAAACTGAGTGATATATCCACACAGCCCAACCTACTGGGCCTAGAGACTTGACATTTTGCACAGTTTTTCTATTATTACGTGCGGCGAGCACTAAGAAAAGATTTTTCTAAATTCATCCCCTAAACATCTAAAGTGGAGGATGAAGGTTATATGGAGATACTACCCGTGCGGATCCGGGGCGAGTCGCTAGTAATTAAGCAAAAGTTTAAGTCGCCGAACTCGCAACCTTTGTGTAATCTTTCTTAATATTCTTTCTTAATATTTCTTTCTATTCTTTCTTAATATTGAGGTGCTTTGTTATTATAAATATACACAATAAACATACTTCGGGGAAGGTTTCTGACAAGCGAACAGCCCAAGAGTAGTAAAACCGCCGATGTAAGCTACCAATAACTCCAACGATATAGATGTAAGTATGCATTTAAGTTTTTTTTCTTTGAATTATAATAAGGTAAATAATGTTTAGCGTAAAGCGTCGCAATGGTAGCTAATTGGCATCGCATCCGGCGGAGGCTGCGCGGTGTTGATGGCGCGAGGTTTTTGCCGGAGCTTCGGCGCTCGCGTTATGGCGCATAAAAGCCCGCCTTCGTAATCACGCTAAATATATTGCTGGCGAGTCGCGAGGGAGCCCGACTCGCAGCTTAATTGTTTGCGATTAAAATATTCCACAACTAGAACATGATGTCATGATATTTAGTTCGGTGGCTGCCAGATGAGCTTTATATTTAACGTTTTAATAATTTTTTATGTCTGTTGATATTAAGCGAATATAAAATGTACTGCGACGTTGTATGTATTGAGTACACATGCACGGTTCATCTCGTTCATGTCTGACGGTCGGGACAAAGGATCAAAATATTTTTTTGAAACAAACAAAACAAGTTGCTTATTTAATTTTATAGATTAGCGGCTGTCATACTGTTCTTCCTAGTAAATATAGGGTGTCCAATAGTCAGGTGATTTTTGAATATGAGGCGCACGAGGGCACAGTCGACTTGCATTTTTATAAGTCGACCAACCGCTCACCAAGACCGATCGAATATCGTTCTCAGCGACCTGTGTCTACAATTGTGTTTGTTAATCCTATTTTCTTCTAATGAATAAGGTAGTGCTTGAGTTGACCAAGCTAATGCTGGAATTGGTTTATTACATTTTCCATTCAATAATAAGAATTTACGATTACGATCGTAATTCAGCTATGAACGAAGCAATCTTTACACCACGATACTACTCGAATTTAGGACCTGCAGAAAACTTATCAATAAACGCATTGATAAAATGGTATGTCCACTGGAAGGCATACGGGCGCGAAATTAGGAAGGATTAGGAATTAGGAAGGCATATGTTCCGGCTAATGGCCGTTCACGCTTATCGATCAGAGCTGGCGGGCTGGTAATAAAACGCGTCGGTGGTCGTAAACCCGCGCTCGGAGCTTGGCTACCGGCTCCGGCGCCCGCGCATCAAAGCGACGCGCCGACAAAGACGCCGCGCTGTCAACACGGTCGCGGCTTGGGAGTGAAGCTTGCCCCCGGGCGTCAAATTATGAACGATGAGAGCTATCGACAATTGAATATTAAACGCAACATTTGCATAAAAATCACATCGCGCCCGGCTAATGTGATACGCGAATTAAACGGTATATCAAGCTTTCAAGTCGAAAGTACCGACGAAATGTTAACCGGCGCTGTATAATTCATAATTAAACGAAATTTGTTCAATGAAGAAAGGTGAAACGGGCGTACATAAATTATGTACAGGTTTTTCCGTCTCGTTTTTACGTATCCAATGCTCAAATGTCTAGACAGGTCAACGATGATATCGCGGTAGCAAAAGCACTAGTACAATCGTAAATCAACTAGACAATGCGGGACCACTGCAACAATACCTAATTTTCTTCCTTAATTCAATTCGCAAATCAAACTACCTAGATATTTCTTGTAGGAATTGTTAAAAAAAATTAATGACCTATGCAAAATAGGCCATACGTGTTAAACTAAGAAAAAACACTTTTAAAAAAAATCCGGTAAACAGCGAAATTTTAACCACTTTATGTTTACCATTTGGTGGCGGTGTCGCCAAAGTGATCCTAATCCGGCTGGAACGAACCCAAAAACTGTGGGCGTATTAAGACGAGAGTCGCCATTTTAATTGGCCGTATTAGAACAAAGCCCCATATTAATAGGTTGATTACTTGCGGACCCGCAGAGGCGCAAGGCGGCTATGCGGCCGGCGGCGGTGCACGTCTTGCGAGTCTTGCGAGGCGACATTAAGAAAAGCTGAGCTGCAAAACAGTTGCCAGTAAGACTAATCCACCAATAAAGAACTTCAAAGAAACCAGCCACGGCCGTATTACCCGCTTATCGACTTTTATAAATGCCCATCGAGCGTTTTGATTGTTATTCGTGCCGTTTATTTCGCTTTAAGAAGTACTTTAGCGCGTTCGAAGTTGATAGCGGATGGAAATATCAATATTGTCCGAAAATAGCGGCGCTATCTGAGCTGCGGGGCATAAGTCTGCGAGGTGTCGGCCGGTATCGTGCGCGCCTTCTCCGGACGATGGTTTGTATCATTCGCGAAGCAGCGCACAAAGTATTTGAAGTACTTACGCGGCTACGTATCGACGAAAATAAAACGAGTGAATGGAAATTTAAACGTTTCAGTTTATTATATTAGTGATTTACTAAATGTACAGCTGCGTCCACAGTTGAAATAAGCAGGAATCGCGATCGACCGGGGTTAGCAACCCCGATACTTTTGCCTGTAAATTCCGCTAGGGATAAAACATGGAATGTCGTGCAACAGTTGCTAGAGAGTCCACCGAGATTGCAGGTCCTTGGATAATGACTAAAAAATAGAGGACTGAGCCTTCTGCGCCTGTGAGGCAACTTGCATATGAGGTGACCTTCGCTTCTGTGAAGTAGTGGTATATTCCCTCCATCTTGCTGGCACATTCATTACTACAGCGTGGGACGGGGCTCCGGGATCTCCGGTGGAACACACCGGTGCCCCCTGCACTGAGCTTCCGCGCGACCCTGGGGAGCGTGGGACTACCGCTATTGTGGTCGTAGCTTTGAAACATACTCGGTCCAAGAGTAATAACGGGCGCCATATTTGAGGAACCTAAAAACTTATTTTAATAGATTCACAGCTCACGTGTATTAGCATGATGTAGCTTGAACTGTATCCTCATTGAGTTGCTATCCTTATAGCGGACCGATAAGGCGCGGGCGTCCGAGTCGGCGCCGTAAGTGCTGGCCGTAATTAAGATTGCGCCGCCGAAGACACTCGCTGAAGTGTATTCTAATTACGTCCACCATCAATCACCGCGGCCCGGGCCAGAACACCGCCAATCAAGTAATTGCATAGCGTGCATCAGCTTTTCGGCCCTCGATAATAATAGGCATTTTATTGCCCGTAATGTAGTCTCTAGGGCCACCCGGTTAATGCTCCCCGTGCGGGCCGCGGCCGCTTTTAAAACGGATTAATACATTCAAGAAGCCAGGAAGTGAAGCTCTTATGTCCACGCGATACTTGCCCGCTCTCTATAGTTAGTTTTGTAATCCATTAAAAGGTTAATAGTTTATCCGTACTGCACTTATCCTGTACAACTTATATGACTACACAAATAATCATTGTGATTGTGTATAAATGGTATTTTATCCTTATCTAAATATCTTCTACTGACGTAAATAAGTTGGGGATCGCACCGCAACTTCTGTGTGTCATACCAAAGCCAGGCATAAAGCTTTTGTTAAGACACGTAAGGCGTAGTCCATACAGTATCAGAATAGTTACTCATTGTAAAGAACATATGTTACGTCCATTTTATTTTTAAATCGTTGCACATGCAGGTGGCAAATGAGCATTTGTCTTTGCAATTAGAAACTTCATTAGGGCCGCGGTCCAAATGTACCTAAATCTACTTATTTTGCAAGGGCTACTTACTTCTAGTAGGATAACAAACAGATTTTAGAGATTAACATGTTAAATCAAAAAATTAGTTATGATAATTGTTTTCTTAAAGGTGAATTCAAATAGTAATGTACCTACATGTAAAATTGTAATATACAATTTTACAGAATCAACAGTTTTTTGCAGAATGTTTTTAATAGCATCAGATATTAGTCACGTAATCTTCGAACGTATCTTTCCGTTGCGTCTTTCGAAGGCGGACAAAGGAGTAGGTAGGTTTCAGTTCGTTCCGCATGACCCTATCAAATAGACAATGGTAATCGGACAGGTGGGTTGACACGGGCAGGCTTGAGTCCTGATCCCGGCGTCATGGCCTCGTGATGAGGATGTGTTACATACGCCGAGGGATTTAGACGCGTGGTACGGCGGCTTACGAATTTAATAAAGAAAGGGTCAACGTATATTTTAGTTGTTATAGATATGGGCCGTTAGGGAAAGCGATGTAACATTAAAATTATAAGTGAAACATCGTGGTCGCAATAAATATTTAATAAATTGATTTCGGACGTTTTTTTTGTTTTTTGGTACATTTTTGTATATGTACGTATTATGTTTTTGTCCGAGATCTATCTATTGGGCAAATTCACGTGTCAAAGCTGATGCCTGAGGATGATAAAGTGCTTTCCTCCTGTTGCTCTTGAACTCTGAGTGAGGTTGAGAGGAGAGGGTTCTATGGACAGCTATACACGGAATCGCAGAAACCCGTCACGAATCTGGTAAAAGACCCAAGAGCCAGATTAACCCGACACTATACCCAAGGTATCCTGAGCGTCATTCTCGACGAGATTAGTATGGCTTTCTAACAAATGAAGAATAACTAGTCACCGGGGATGTCGGAATTACAGCCGAACTATTTAACTGAAGAACCAGGTCTTAAGATTCTCCAAGAACTCTTCAATTTCGTCATCCTCGAGAACATATACCACAGGCATGGAGCAGAAGTGTGGTGGTCTTTTTCTTATCATTTTTAATACCCTTTTGAAGATATACAGGCCCATCTCACTTCTGAGCCATGTATGTAAGTTGTTTTCGAGCGTTATTAAGAATGGTCTTGTTTGCAAATTTGGCTACTTACAGCATCCTGAACAAGCCGTTTCGTAAAGGCTTTAGTATAGAAAACCACATACATATACAGAAGATGAAGCGGCAGG
The DNA here is from genome assembly GCA_029849275.1 of Papilio elwesi. NCBI lineage: Eukaryota > Metazoa > Arthropoda > Insecta > Lepidoptera > Papilionidae > Papilio > Papilio elwesi. The sequence continues at coordinate 10,026,083 of CM056687.1, read as the reverse complement.
TTATACAGAAGACCGAGGAGTGTAACGTGCCAAAATGCTTACCGTTTGTGGACTATGAGAAAGCCTTCAATTCGGTCGAGACTTGGGCGATACTGCAGTTTTTCCAGCGGTGCCAAATCTACAACATCGAAGCACTAAGGTGATTGTACGAAAACGCCATTATGTCAGTCCGAGTAAAGGGACAGGGATATAGATCTTTCAACGAGTGGGGCTCTAGATGAACATGGATAAGACGAAAATTATGTCTAACATCCATGTTCCACATACTCCAATAACGATTGGAGGCCATGCTCTTAAAGTTGTAAGTACCTGGGACAATCGGTCCAATTAAGTAGGTCCTACTTCGAGAAGGATGTCAATCGCCGAATCCGACTCGGAAGAGCAGCGTTCTGGAAGTTGCGGGATATCCTCTTGTATCCTAACATTTGCCGCAATGTGTCCACACGAAAGTCTTTGACCAGTTTGTATTGCCAGCGATGACATACGATACGATACGAGACGTGGTCCCTCACTGCGAGCCCTTTTTGCAAGATTTAAGTGGAAATGGGACGGATTCATTGCTCGCAGAACAGAGGGCCGAAAGGTCCTAGAGTGGTGGCCACGTACGAATGACGCAGCGTAGGTAGGCCTCCAGAGTAGCGAAGTGCATTAACTATATCAATGCTAACAGCCAATGCCACAACCAACCCAGGTTACCACGCGCAGTAACTTCTCACGGGCGCGGACCAGGTCCACAGTCAATCTTCTGTACCGGAAACCAAACTGCCATCCTTCCAACCCGAGGGAAAGACACCGTATTCGAGATAGCTGCTGAACAGTTGTTTTAGTCCCCCTTAAGGCCAACGGCAAGAGCTAACATCCAGACCCGACCAAGAATTCCGTACATAATATGATTTCTCTCATTTGATCCTATTTTACTTCAATACCATGACAAAAAAGTTCCAAAAATACATCAAATTTTATTAGTTTCATTTGGCCACCCTGACGTGTCATATCCGTATTGTTCGACTAAACGTGGCACGGAGCGGGCGTTTCTGTGACAAAGTAAACTACGGGCATTGTGAAGTTTCAAGCTCCGTAGCTATCAGTGATCGGAATTGTCGGAGGCCAGATCACCTATCAGCGTGCGATGTGTTCGTAATTCATGATCGGCCGATGATCGGCCGCGATGCGACGTCAGATTAGAACGCTTCTAGACTTTTTGTTTGTAATTTGTAATCGCCGCCGAGATGCCCGAATGACTTGCGTAACGATTAGGGTTGCCATGAGTCATTGGCTATCCTGGGTACTTAAATTACAAAAACACTAATTTGTACTATTCTTTAAAAAATAACTCTATAAATATGTACATATTAGAAAAACGAGACTTAAAAAAGTTGTTAGCTGGTGCCTAAACATTGAACATAGTATTTTAACGAATCTTTCTATAACCGTACCGTAAAAAAAGAATTCTTGTCCTCTTCTCGCCCTTTTCTAATGACGAAAGTGTTGGAATGGGAAGAGGATTTGGTGTGGAGGGGATGGATAGTAAAGGAAATATCCTTATTTCTGTTAATCCTTTCCTCTCTCCAATAAAGGTAGGCAACGCATCTGCAACTCTTGCTGCTGATGCTTGTTGCAGATGCTTATTTTTACGGGCACTTTAGACCGGGTGAACCGCTTGCTACCTTCTACTATAGAAAAGATTAGATAGGCCATGATTGCCCACTATGTAGAAGAGACAATATAAACGACGATTCTATTTAAGACATCATAATATTTGCATTATTTACGTTTTTATTGAGGGTCACCCTAGGTGTGTCTGTGGGCGGCAGAACCACTGTGAACGTCTACGCTGCGCCTTGCTACAGGTCGGCTGATTATCAATTATCGTTTTTGTACTGTTCCGCTGGGCCGTGAAAAATGTGCTTTCGTTGAGCGAACATTAACAACGAGTAAAACTTATTGATCAATTATAGTGTTAGCAATGAACTGGACAAAGTTTATTTGTAAGTTGTCTTAGGTATTTTATCTTCAAATACTGAAATGGATAATACATATTAGGATAATTAATAATTTAATTGCAAAAAGAATTTTCAAAATCGATATATAAATGTCGACGTCGTGAGACAAGCATAAAAAATCAAATTGAAAGCCTCTTCTTTTTTTTAATTATTCGTAAAAGTGCAAAACGCTACGTAAGTAACGAGTAAGATCTCAGAAGAGTTCTTGAATATTAAAGGTTTTCAAAGAGAACTTAAATATTTATCCTTTATTTTGTTATTTCAAGTAACCAAAGGTTTAATCTAAGCAATTCTCTTGGGTATTTACTATTAAGGAATAGTGTACAAGTTTTATTCGTTCACGGGAGGTATCACTAACAAACATCCCGGGGGCTAGTGAGAGATTGCCGGGATAGCGCCAAAGCCGCAATTACCGACGGCTTTGCGTCCCAATGCTGCCGAGAGCGGACCGACTTCTGTTTCTAATCGCCACGGTCATTCCACTACACCTATATATAATCCACGATACTCACACGTGACTCGATTTCAAATCGTGTTTAATGTAATTAATTTGATTATAATAATATTAATTTGATAACTTAGTAGGTCGCAAGATTTACAATTATGGTTTTATAGACCTTTATTCCAAAAAGTTTATTTAAGAAATTGCTGATCGTCCTTAGCAGAGAAGCCTCTATTGGGATTATGGAAGTGCATTTTTGGTTCGCCAACACTATGGTGAAAACATCTAGAGAACCGTTGTGTGTTGTACATAGAGTTCCTGCTATAACATATACAAAGGAGAAGGGACAGACGGAAAAGTATTTCCTTTTTGCTGTTTATCGCCTCTCTTCTGTTTGTCTTCTCTTACTGTTTGTCGTGAACCATGTCGTCGCCTAGACCACAAGCTTTAAGCTTCATTGGAATGGTTAAAAATATTTATTTCCACCATCTAGTAATTGTCAAACAAAGTTTTGGGAATTGATGTTGATATGCCGGAGTCATAGATACCGGTCGGTGTCAGTCAAAGACATGCTACAAAAGAGACAAGTATCAATAAGCGGATAAACTACGGTAATCCGTCACCCGCGACACCGTGCCCCATGACGTGTGCACAAAAGAACGCGGTGCCACCATCAACACAATATCTTCTATTGACTAAAGAGCATTTATCTTATGCTATTGCATATACTCGTATGTTGTGATCGATGGAATTATTACGGTCTAATTTAACTAGTTGGTACATTGGTCGGCGTTTAAATTTAAAGATATACCTGACTCCTATATTAAATCATATATCAATTTTTACACACTTCTTCTAAACGGCTTGGTGCTTGACATTGAATTTTAGGCGGAATAGTGGACTTAAAAACTATGACGACTAATTTTAGACAGGGAACAAAATTTGATTGATCAGACATTAAATTGTGTAAAATAAGATATGTTTTGTTAAATCTTTATAAACGAATAAACCCCAAATGTGGTAAGCGATATACATACACTTAATAAAACCGAGGAATCAAAAAAATAACGTGTTAAATAAATATTTATTATTATTTATTGAATTATTATAAATAGTTGAAATTCTTTCTTGTTTTTTTCACGTTATTCTACGAAATTAAGCAGAAGTTTTATAAAATATAATTGTAATGAACGAATTTTCTTTAGAGATAAAAAGTTTTGTCAAGTTACTGATAACAAACTTTTTATAATTATTTGAAACTTTAAAGCACTCTTTACAGGAGGCACAGAATTCACTGTAGAGGTTGTTGTATTCTGCTGCCATCTGCGGCCGTAGATATCTATGAAGTTTTTGCGGTTATAAGGGAAAATCGTTTTGAAAACATATAAGATTTATCTATCAAAGTTTAGGTTAACATAATTTTAACGGCACTTTGGGTCTACCTCCGTCAACAAACGCACATCTTCGATCGAGTTATTTCGCGGGTCGACTGCCGAGCAGTTCTCAAGGTAGTCGCTCATGTTCGTGACAGGTGGTCGGCTTTACCTGCTGCCAGGCTGTGCGTCTAGGACACCTTGTACAATATGTTTTATTTGTATTTTTGTAGTTAAAGTATATATTTGTGGTACAAAGAAGACAAAAAACTATTTCTTAAAACCCAGTACGACTTGCGCGTAACCAGCATCCAGCATTACATTTCCAGGAACAGAATAAACATGATATCCAACATGTATAATCTGCTAGTAAATTCACTGAAATTTCGCATTGGTTTTTAAATCAAACGGACCTGTGAAGTACCAACTTGGTACTCTATAGTCGCAGAAAACCACTGGGCGAATGTAAACAAAATGTGAATGGGTGTAAATATTGTCTCCTAGAATTAACCGTTTTTATACGATTGCTTTACGAATTTGAAATTTGTGTAGGAACATGAATATTTATTCTAAAAAAAGCTGTAATCTCTACAAGCTTCCATTATCTTTTTACATTTCTACGCTTTAACGCTATTCATAACTACATTGTCATTGTCTGGGAGTCAGTTTATGGAATATAAAAGGACCAAGTCTCGTTTTGACGCGTGATGCGTTGTTGTCAGTTACGCATAATTCTTCATTGAAAGCAACTGTCACTCAACCGTCATAAGATTGTCCAATTCGGCAAATTTCCCGCTTAATTTCTCCGAGATATTGTTAATTTTATAATGTGGTCATATCAATGTCGACTGAATGAACGTAATGTACAAAAAGTCGGCTAGAATTTTTGCCAGTACGACATTCACGTTTTGTGGTTTCAACGCGTAAAATTACGCATCGCCATGTTGTTAGCTAACTTTTAAACCAAAAGACCGTTAAACTATTGTTAAGCGGTAAAAATCGTTGTCATTCGGCATATGTATGTAAATCGGATGAATGATATTGCCATACAAATATAAGTAAAACAAGTAAATTAAGAAGTTAGGTCTTAGATCTCGTAGGCCTAAATCAATTTTAACTAGTATTAATAGATTAAATTACTAATGGCACAATATTCACAGATTATAAATTTAAATTACATCTGGACACTGGCCGAAAATTATATTTAATGGCTACTGACAAAATTAAAAAAAGGAAAAAAAGGCATAGCCGTGTAGCATTGGAGCTGCAGTATACGTGGCGGCTGCACGCACGCACTCTGGCGGCGGCGGTGAGCAAATTATAGACAAATCTCGATGAGGTATTATTTTTTCAACGCGCCCGGGTGAGAAATGCGTGATTTGGGGCCGGCGGCAGATTACAGGCCTCTACACGACACGCCACCGGCCGCGCTCTCACTCACTTACAACACTCATTTAAACAATAATAAAAAGTTAAGAACTAATTATTACCACCCAAATAGAGGAAAATTGTATGAGCCAGGTACAACGGCCGCTACCAGATGTTCGTGCCCTGCGCGATACGGAAGAATTTTAATTGGTACAGTACTCAAGGCCACAAGGCCGTGGCAGTCCACGATTGAGTCCACGTCCTCCACGGACGCTTATTGAAAAATAACTTGCTAATGAAAAATTAGATAAAACAATGGCTCAGATCCGCTTTCGCTGGCGGAGAATTAAGGAGAGGACCTCAAATAAATATGGGAAAAGGCCGGATGATGATGATGATAAGAAGATGCAAAATATCGGTTCCCTGTGTCACTTCTTGATAATATGTTTGTCATCGTGAAACAATTATTAGAAACCAATAGTTGCGGAAGTTATCCATTAGAAAGAAATAAATATATATGATATATCCTTTTTACAATATTGGTAGGGCTAGTTTAACTTCTTACTAAGCCGAGATAATTTATTTATGTAATATTGTATCTATCAGTTTAGAAAGAAATGAAACTTATGCCATAATATGTTAAGGGATTTTAGGCTGGGTCGTAAAGAGGTATGTATGTTGTGACGAGCATTATACCAGGTCATTAGTAAATTAATGCAAATTTGAACGCAAATCAAAGGCTGGAGTTTTTGCAAATTATAGTATCCGATAGGTAATTGTAAATATTTTTCACGGTTCAGCTGTCAAAAATTAAATACGGATATGATTTAATTTTTATTAAATATGAAACGAAAACGACTATCATTTGAGTGAACCTCTGCTATTACGCTTCTAATGGTCTTAAGCAAAATACACACTAATAAAACATTTGCAAACTTTGCTGCATTACAACCGTAAGGCTTCGATTCAACCTCAAACTTAACGAACTTACAACACTAGCTTAACTTATTATCCTAGACGAACGACAACCGCGGTAATACATAGCGAAAATGTCACCTAGTCTTTGTTGTTGTCGCCATATCAGTCGCGCAATAGATATTGCTCACATCTCGTCGCGTTCCTTCGTTCAGCTAGGACAACGGATTAATAATACTTACATAAAGTAAATAGAAATTAAATTTACGTGTCCAAATCAATTATATCTCTACCACATTCTCAATAAACAATATAAATAAAACTAACGAAGTAGAACATAGGTACGAGCGAAGACACGCATGCGGCTTGCCACTTCAACAAAATTCCGTGATTCAAAAGCGAAACATCGCTAACAAATTAATATGATGTTAATATGTGTGTTTGGAGTATCGTCCGCGGCGGCCGGCTCGGCTGATCACAGGGCGGCAGGTAATGGCCCGCCGCGACCCACCCTATACTCAACTTAATGCTCTCGCAATTTCACTCCCAAAATAATGAACGCAATAAAAAAACAAACGTTTTCGGCGCATCCTTAAATGAGATTTGGCGACGACTTACTGATTCGCGGGGCTTCGCGTATTGATCCCTCAGTGTGATCCAATCTTGTGTCTGATATGATTTGTACCTATTAACTTTTAAATTACGTATCGACGTAAATTGATTCAATTTTAATCATTCGATGGTCTTGCGAGACGATCGCCCCTGATCAGGTTACCTGGAGAATAACCTGTCTGGTATCAGTCATTCTTGCTATTTCTTTTGTAATTTAAAGTCTTAATGTTAAATAACTAATTTTAACTGAATTACCATTTACAATAATGTTTAGATCTTTATAATGAATGCCTTGTCAGACAACGCTTATTGGCCATTATCCGTTCATTAAATATGGTCAATGAAAACATTTAAGAGCCCCAATTTTGTAGATGGGCGCTTAGGCTTAAGAATTACCTGAATTTTAACAAATATGTAGGTTTTCTATTTGGACATCTAAATTTCATCATCATCATAAGGCTGTATCGGTATATTGCTGAACATAGGCCATCCCCAATCCCTTACTTAGGACGCAATCCTTTACGCACTTCAACAATGCAAGTTAGCAACTTCTTGCCATCCTCACGAGGTCATTGCTCCATCTGGGCGCTCCACACTTCTGTACCACCTGTGGACTCCATTCCAAGATTTTCCTCCCTGATCTGAAGTCGCCAGCTCGCTGGATGTGGCCGGCCCAGTGCCACCTCATCCTACTAAGTTTAAGAACCATATAAGCTATTCTAGTTCTCCGTCGAATTTCTCAGTTCCATATTTTAATATAAATAATATATTACGTCGGCCTTTTTTTAGAATGTTCCCCACTGCTGGGACACAGGCCTCCTCTCTGAGAGGATCTTTTTGACACTAGTAATAAGTATAATTACTTTAATGTCAATATTTGTATGTATTTCAAATAGAATAATCAAAAATATTAAAAAAATACACGATCAATTTTAATGTATCTTTGTAACCGTAGGTTTGCACTGCCGAAGACATGCACACAAAACATATCGTACATAAGGAACAAAACTGAAATAGTTCACGCAAGCGTATAAAAATAGGAAATCCCAATCGCATTTGCTATCAAGGTATCAATACAAATACAATAAAAAGAACGCTGCCGCAGCGAAACCAAAACAGACGGATTTAAGTAAAGGCGGGCTGGGTGACAGGCGGGTGCACGCGGTGCGGGGACGGGGACACAGGGGTGCAGGGGGTGAGATAGCGCGGCCCCGAGTACCCAGCGCCCATCTGATAGCGACTACTACGACGACAATTCGCAACCTCCCGCTTCACTGATACAAAACGAAAAGGAACGCAACCGCTCTCTCTATATACATATACACACTAGATACTTACAATCTGTTTTGTAAAAACAGTATTTTTTATAATAGAGGCCCCAACTCAAGCGTTTAAGGTCACAATGGAACAGACAAATAAACATACCTATATATATACATACCTACATAAATGCGCAAAAATATCCTCTCCTGGGTCAGTCAGACAAAAAACCTTAACTTGACGCGTGTATTCTGTAAAATAGTATCGCTGTACCTGTCTCCCACTTCTTACACTCTTTGCAGTCTTGTAATTCAAAGTCACACCCAACATATTTGTCTGTCTCTAAAAAAATGAGACATCCGGTAAAACATAATGTACTTATGAAATTCAGATTTAAAGATAAAATCACTTAAATTAATCCGACTGATGATACACCAATATATCATTTATATGTTAAAAATTGTGGCTCTAATCGCCGGGACAACAGTGTGCTTTAATTATGTTTACGAAAACGAAATAACAAACTGATGCCAAAAGTGCATTAGGCAACTTTCTGTAACGACAACATTAAACAATAATTGAGGAAAAAGCAATTATCATTATCGAGATAGAAGGGTCGGAGGCGATCGCGTTACCATCATAAAACGGGGGCGAAGTTGTCGGCGCGCCCCGGGGACGGCCGTCGCGGGCGAGACAGTTACATATTACCCAATAAAGAGCTGTTCTCGCGAAAGGAAGTGTGAAAATGAACAACATCAAGGGGTTATCTTGAATTACTCACTAAAAACTTATTGCCGGAGCTCGCTAGAGCTGGCAGGGTGTGCGCGGGTGGTCGGGGGGTGGTGGATTTGCCGCGAACAGATAAGGGCGCGCTATTGGGGATCGCGTCGTTCTCATCCAATTACACGGTCGAGCGAGCGCGGCGGCGCGCAGATAAAAAGCGAACTCGCCTCGCTGTCTCCGCCGGGATTGTCGCTCGCCTAACGTTTTCACCTACGTACCCCTCGGTACAACCATACTGTTTCCCTGTCGACTTTTTAATACAAAGTTCACATTACTACTTAAAGAACACCTATAACTCTGAGATCGACCACTATTAAAATTAAAGCTGTGTAAAGTATGTAGATGTGTGTGTTAGTTACCCCATGTTAGTTATCCCATACCTCGGCTTGGCCACTCACTTATATATATATATATATATATATATATATATATATAAGTACTCAGCTATATATATAATATAAGTGCTCATTTTCATGTTCTAGTCAGCGTATCGTTTTTACTCGCATGGACATGCGCAACACGTAAAGTGTCGCAGATGAGTTGCCTTCCTTTAATGGGCAGAGGAGTGGATAGACAGAAAAAAGTCTTTTAGGAAAAGGCAATTCTTATTCTCTCCCATCTTATCCTTATTAGGAAATAATGTGAGGAGGAAGACGTCTGAAATGGGGGCCTCCGGCACCTCACTCATCATGCGTTACGCAGAAGCATATTTCTAGTACACGCTTGTCTTCCGTAAGTTCGTGGTATTTCACTGGCCATATTGTTGTCGCGGGCTCTGCGACTGTCTGAAACTGTTTGCGTATCTTTATACGTCCTGATTGGCGTCAAATGCAGCTACGTATCTGTGGCTAGAGCCCCGCCACGACGAATTATAGGCACCGGACACTACCTCCTTTGTCTCGTAAAGTTTTCCTGTATTTTCGAATCATCAGAGGTGCTGTTTAGATAATGCCAGAAAGCTGTTACTTTTTAGATTATATATCAGATTTATTAACCTTTATTTTTTATAACAGAAAAGTATTTTGATGTAGTGTGTCTTAGCAACCAATTTTACATATAATGTTTTTAATAGGATAATTAATTCTCTGTGGAAAACCATTATTTTCTTCGTTGTAAGATAACAGAAACACAATTTTCAAATGACTGCGAAAAGCAATCTAAGTCGAGGTGCTAAGGGAATTACCGACCGCGGCCGTGAGCGTGCGAGCTTTCGATTCAATTAGAACGATCGTCACGGGAATCCGTCTGCACTGACGTTGCCTCCTTATAACAACAAGTTATTCACACGCTCGGAAATACAAACTGTAGACTATGGATAAAAAAATACAATTCGTTTTCTATTTCAACTTTGATCTAAAACGGCCAGACCATAACTCTCGTCTTAGGCTTAATAGTAGTGTAACCTAATAAATAACGGCGACATTTGTTTTGGGTAGTAAGCCCCACCCTCCGTCACGCGGAACCCAATCCGACCGCGCGGCCGCCGCCGTATGTAAATAGTTTACCGAAAGTCGCCGCTCGTCCATCACGCGTTGTCACATAAATTATGCCGCGGCGAATCCGCGCCCGAATCATTGTTTGACTTTTATCTTATTACGTATCTCTCCCGATTTTGTTCGCGTCATATTTCTTCCGACTTATCGGCTTTTATCTATCGTTTTGTGGCGAGTAACGCTATCGATCACGCGGTGCGGTCGCGGCCGACAAATGTGTCCCCGTACGTTTTGAGTGGATTAGGCGCACCGTCGGTGCGCCCGCCGCGGTGACTGATGCACCTTCGGGCTTATTTGGAGCGAGTATAGACTTATTGTAGCTTATCAGATGATGACTCCTCTCCCGCGCTCTGCAGTCATCGGGACAGAAATGCCGCGTCGCGCGACGCGAGCCGTCCCTGTATGACGGATAGCCGCTCTCGAGAAACGTCTTAGAAATATTCCCCGCTGATCGCTGCAATAAATTAAGTCACGCGTTTGACTTCTAAGAAATTGTTATAGATTTGAAATATAAATCCTCGCATCAAATCACGTCAAAATGTTACTGAAATGATTACGTCAATCTGTGAATGACACGAGAAATAAAAAAATATTTGAAAAGCAATAAAAATGTTATCAAGGAATGGAAACGGTAGTAGACACACGCGCGTCGCCCTATCGGTGGATCTATCGGACCTAACACCCGAAACCGAAACCGAAACCCCGGTGGCATTACCGAATCCGAGTTAAATTAATGAAAACATCCATCCATAAAGAGCCGAACGCCTCTGCCTTCTTATGAATGAAATACCATCCTGCGCGGCTTCGAATCCTTTTTTTTATTATGATCATAAATTAAACGACCAATTTCCAGCGAGTGTCACAGCGCGGATAAAGGAATCATTTTTATAATGCCTCGGCGCTTAACAAGGGTACAAATAATGCCCACGCATATTCACGCGCCCATAACTCTGGATCGGGCGAAGTGGCCACTGACTGCTAAACTGTTAATATAAATAATGAACTGCGTTACGAGCGGACTACCTACGTAGTCCGTTGACTAACTGGCTTTTTGTTGGCGCTCATAATGTGGCCCCGCCATTGTGTCCGGAGACGTCCTGGGACGGTCCGAGCGCGGATTAGCCCCACTCCCCCTCACTCACGACGCTGATAAATCTTGATGCCTTAAAGATAAGACATCACATATCAAAAAAATAATCCTTCGCTCAATATAAACTTAAAATCCAAATTCATCAAAGTCTTTTTAATTTCACTGTAATGTTACTTATTTAAAAGGCTGATTTACTGAAGAAATAAAACTCAAAATTTTAAGCCTACCGTTACCTTGTTAATTAAGGTAATTAGTATTTTACCTGTTTATATATGTGTACCTACATTATATTCTCCACTACGGTAAGAAACACGTCATAAATTTAATTGACATTAATAACAGGTAGTATTTATTAAGCAATTGGCGTGTAGAATTAATTCTCAATGTAATTGGTTCCAGTTCAACAAAACCTGAATTTTTTGACGAAAGGTCAAATATAATTGAAACTTTATAATAATGTAATGCAACAAATTTCTGTGTCACATGCAGAAGGAACAAAAATAACTGAACAAATAAGCATTCCCTACATAATAGATGTTAGACAATACATTAGGATAATACTGTAGGCACCCTCTTGAATGACAGTGTCTAAAGTTACATCGACACTTTTTTCTAATAAGTATCGATATTTTCTCTTTTTGCTTATACCTATAATTCTAATTGTAAGTTGCCATGTCATAACAAGTGCCTAACAATATTGTTTGGAGTACACCTTGCCGACGTACCTGATAGAATTGGATTGAAAGTCCATCTAGTTGAAAATGACGCCACCTAGTTGAAAATGTATTAAATTTTAGTTGTATTATCTACAGCTCTCCTTATTATTGTTAAACTATAATTCATAACATCAATCAAAAACAAAATTGTATTATTTGAAATGTGTATATCCACAAATACACCATGAAATTAAATTTGACAGGACCCAAAACTTTAGACACATATCATTCAAAATAAACCTGAAAGAATTCGCATATTACAAAACGACCTTTTCGACGGATTTACAAGATGCGACGTGTACGTAACGCAATACAGAAGGAGCGAGAAAAGTCTAGATGTCTGGCGGGCTACCGTCCCACGCCGCAACACGATGCGAGTCGCCGCCAACTTGACTGCCCTACAATTTATTACGGCACCTCCGTCAGCTGCCTGACTTATGCCCACTGCCGGCCTTTGCCCATTTATGTATTTACATTTCAATGTTAACCCTTTATCATTTTGTGTTAGGACTTACACCTATATGTTACGTTGTTCATTAAAGATGATAGATACATTTATTCTTGTTGAATAAAACTGCACTGCGATGTTTATGATCAAGACATCGGTGTATTGAGGATACGTCGTTACCATCGATACCGGCCTTATAGGAACAGGCCACGTGGGTCACTTAATTTATTTATCATAGTCAACCGATTTAAGGTTTTATTTTTATTGTAGATATGGCAAAACAAGTAAGCGGTTCCCCCGATATCACCTGACCGCTGCCCATAGGCATCTGCAACACGGTCATGAGTTGAAGATGCTTGCCTATTATATTGGACCTAGGATTGAAGTAAGAAGGATATTTTCTTTTACTCTCCATTCCCTTCCCCGCCAATCTTCTTGCCTTTCCCATCTCTTTCTAATGATCCACGCACGGGAAGGGGAAAAGGAGTAGAATAAGGCCTCCAGCACGTCATTTATCAAACTTCCTATACTTCCACTTCACGCCTGCCTGGCTAGCTGGCTCATTCTTGCAACAGATGTCGTCGCAGGCTCTACCGCTGTTGAACTTAAAACAATTTTTTTTAATGGTTTTACTGTAATGCTTGTAACAGAAGAAAGATTAATTAGGAAGTAGTTTATTTGTATAGCTGTCTACTGTACCTAAATTTTAGGATGGGTTAAAATATTTTAGTAGATGAAGCTTACTATATCAGCTTTCACATAGCATCTGCCTGAAAGCGCTACGACTAAAATTATAACGCTGGCAACAATTTCCATTTACAGTCTATATATTACCCGGGGAGACATTATGAGCGACAGGGAATCGTAAGGCCTACCCCGTAGGACACTATAAAACGTCCGGGAAAATGATTAAGTGCTAAGTTACGAGTCTCGCGGCGCGCGCGCAGCGTGGCACCGGGCCCCATTCACTGAGAGCCGGATAACATTACCGCGCCGCCGAAAATATCAAATCGACAGGCCGAGATGTTATCTCAACGAAAATGTTATAAAATTGAATATTTTCGTATATGTTAAGTGCAGCAGGCCGGTGGTGTGTCCGGCGGACGCGGCCGGTCCGCCGGACATTTTTATTATGAATAGAGATGTTATTTAATATCGCTGTTAGCGTTCCTACAAGAAACGTCCAACGGGCTTATATTATATTTTTTTGCTGAGTGCGTTTACCTTGTGCGAGTTTATGAGCCACTATAAATACTGGACAACAAGAAAAGCACGTTGTGCGCCGCACAACACTATTTTATATCGCGGCCTGCGGTTACGCCGCCGTGGACACTCATAAATTTTCAAATAACTCGTTAAAATTCGTTACCGTAAAATTCGACACTGGAATTATTTACAAAAGAAGAAAACAGTTGCATCATCTAGTGTCAGTTTATCACTACAGCACATTTGGCCGTCAAACGTTGCCACAGACAACCGACAAGCTTTACAATTACAAACATTATAAGTACTCGTATACATAGCTATATGTATATTAATGGTCTAATATACGGCAGAAGTGATTTATACCCACATCCGTTATTTGATCAGGACCTAGATTATATGTTAGATAATATGTAAATAAATAAATAAATATGCGCTCACGCCCGTAACCCTGAGGGGTAGGCAGAGATCATGGATTTCCATTTGGCGCGATCCTGGCACACCTCTCTCGCTTCTTCTACATGCATATATCTACGCATACTTGTTCGTCGGTTATGGGTGCTCCATATGTCGCCCTTTTAGTAAGCTGCTAATCTGATCGATATGTTTTCCTGGGGCGTCCCATACCAACATCGCTACTCACTTTTGCAACATAATTATGTTTTGTATGCATGTATGAAACAATTTATGTTTCTTCATTCTCTCTTCATTCATCCTTTCATCACGCCGAACCACCAAATCTCGAAAATCTTTCTCAATTCTAGTCACAACATCCACTTTTAAGCCATACTTTTTCCTTATAATGATATTTTTAATCCTATCATTCAATGTCCTGCCTAACATAATTCTTAAGGATCGCATCTCAATGGCATTAACTCTGCTAGCATGCTTTTTCTACGAAACCGAGCTCTCACTTCCATACATTCATGTGGGGACTAGTACAGCATTGCGTATTGACACACACGAGCCGTCATAGACACATTCTGACTCCTCACTATTTTATCTAAAGCCCTATTCATTTTATTTCACATTATTTAGATAATATGTACATTGATAAATTACAAGTGGGTTGCCAAGCCCAATCCGGGGGGCCAACGATGCTAAATTGTAAAAACCAAAGTAGGTAAAGGCTGCTTGCGTAACTCACCGTTGGAGATTCTACGGTCCAGTCAGGATTCAACCTAATTTGGTTTTTACAATTTAAAACAGTCTTGGCCCCAGATTAAACTCCTTTTGTGATTTCCTAATGTACATATTATCTAGGTCCTGACCAAATAACAGCCGAAGGTGTAAGTTGGAATAAAATTCAAAGTTTTAAAATACCGAATATTATAACCTAGATTGTTTGTTTACAAGTTCTCCAGGGGCGACGTTTATCATGGAGCTTAAACAAACCAACAGACCGTGGACCGACCGCCAGACAGAAGTTGACTTGAATACAGCCGTTTTAAAATAAAAAACCACGTTGGTGTAGTTTGAGCTCTTATCATTCAATAGACTATTTTATTAAAAAAAATATGTTTTATATTGTTTTATATGTAATTTGAGTCTTCAGTATAAGTATATTTTGAGGATTTCTATATTGTAATGTAATGTAAATAAGCAAGCTCTGAACAAACTGTTAATAATATTTGACCGGATGATATTAGTCCAAACGTCTTAAGTGAACATTTAAGCGGGTTAACACGTACAAGTTATTAAGGCACTCAGACTGTTCAATGCGCGTCTTATTTTATTATAAATTTATCTAAATATTGTAGAGGTTTAGAAATATTTAAGGAAATATACTGAAAGAAAGTGATTTTTGGTGATGATATGTTTGAATAAAATCAATAGATGTCTATATAGGTTATAGTTTTGGTTTTACATTCAATGTAGTTGTTATGAGGGGGAACCAGGAGCCTCATAGCACAGGGCAGCCTAGCGTGAGCTCCTGTCTCCCGCCTTGGATTTTTTTATGAGAGAAGGAGGCCAACGAGCTGCGGGAACACCGAGGTGATCAACGACGCCCATGGACATTCACAACACCTTAAGGACCTGCAGATGCGCTGCCGGCCTTGAAGGAAAGACGCTCTTTTCTTGAACAACTACTCTCAGAACAATAACTCTAAGAACCTATTTCCAAGTACAGTTCAATGATAAAATAAAAAAAAACATCTTGAAGTGTGTTTTAAATAGTATATAGTATATTCTAAAATACGTATAAACTGCAAGTTCGCGTTTATTACGTTGTAAAATTCGCGCACCGAGTTACCGGCGCTCAGCATGATCGTGTGAAAAAGGAATCACAAATTGATAGAACAGTTAATTGCAGGCATTTATAAGCCAGCGTCTAGCGTGTAGCGTCTAACAGGTGAATCTGGTCCATAAAGCTAAATTGTAGCCGATTCGGAATCATTATCGCTACAGGAGATGAGGTAGTTAGCATGCCTAATTGATTCAGGCGCCTACGTACAACAATATTGTAAAGTCGTGTCGATTATTTTAACAGTATAAAGCGCGAATGTGTCGTGCGATTTTATTCGTGAATCGGGCTATATGAATGGGTGTGCGCGTGTCGCGGCGAATATCAATTAATAGGCAGCGGAGCGCGATGCGCTGTAAAAGTGTAAAGTGCAGTGAGGCGGGGGGCGTTATGTAAATCAACCGGCCATCCGTGCCAGCCGGTGTATCGATAGTGCACATCACGCTTTTATCATACATACCGCCATACACTGACCATCGACAACAACAGGATAGTATGCAAACCATAGATTATGTCCTTGATGGTCTATGATAAAACTTAGTTGTATCCTACAATCGTTTAGACAATACGGCTAGTCTTCATCCTTCTGTGGTTGCTATAAGTCCGTTGTTATTTAACAAAGCGATATCATGAGTGGGCACTTTAATAAGAAAATATTTTTTCTCTTAAAAGTGCTTATGATATCGAAATAAAGTAATCCTTAAACAAACGCGAAGTCCTTCGACCACATGGCAACATCAGGGATGGGATTATGGTCAATCGCTTGTTTATTTATTATAAAAAAATATACTCGTAAGTTAATATATTTAAGTAACATATTTAATAATAACTCATCTATTTTATTCAAGACAAGGACAAATCCAATTCACAGAGTGAAATCACTAAGCGTGAGATCGACAGCGTTCCCCCTTCATTTTAAAATTGTTTAATGTCTTATGCCAACATGAACCTGCATCGCTTAAAAGTTTCAGAAACGGGCTATTTCCCTCAAAAGAAAAGTAGTCTGCGAAACACTACCCATAAATACAAGATCGAGTATTTCAGGCAACTTTTGCGATATTCAAAGGAGCATCGAATAAACCTTTAGGATAATAACAAAAAGAGTAAAAAAATAAATTGGAACAGCGACATTTGGCACTGCCCGGCGTGAAAAAGTGCCGTAGTATGGACACGGCGTAAAGAACACCGCGGGCGTGAGTCCGGCGCCCACGGCCCGCGTGCCCAGCGCGTCCAGCGCGCCCATCGCGCCAGTTGCGCCCCTAGCGCAGCACGGCGCATGGCACTTGAAAATTATTGCCGTTCGGATTTTTCGAAAGCATTAATGCAAATTTATCGAGCCGCGCAGCGCTAATTGCGAGCGACGCGCTCTCGCTGATTGTTTTCTCGTCGGATTTATGGCAACACCTATTGCAGATTTAAAGCTTTAATTGTATACGATTCACGTGTTTTATTGGATAGTCGGCTGCCAGTATTTATTCGACCGGCCATATTCGGTGCGGTTTCGTTTATTGATTTTACAACGGCAGTTTGCGTGTGTATGAAGAATCACATTTTACAGATTTTATGTTCAACATTAATACAATAAAAAAGGAAAATTTAAAAATGTGCGAAGTGTGGACAGATCAACAGTAAGAAAACTTAAGCCGTCTGTATGTGTTTAATTTTAACCTGAGCTTATTTAGTCCAGCAGTCGTGCACCCAAAGTGAAGTCTTAGTGGTCAAGCGAATAATTATTGATATACAGGTACCTAATATTAAAAATTCAAGCAATGTTATCTCAATAGGGTGGCCAGTCTTCCAATTGGGAGTAGGACATGACGATTACGCGACTTCCTAGGCAATAATATCTTTACATATTTCATGATTTTTTTAACGTTTGTTTTGGATAAAAACCGATTAAGCCTTAAGCAACAACAACAAATTTCAAATTCAAATACAAAAAATGGTCTAAAAAGGGCGGGTAAACTGAGAAAGTGTCACTTAAAGGTAAAATTGTTCTCTCAGCGGTGTTAGGGAGGTGTTAATAAATTAAGTGACGTCACATCCCGGCAGCTTAGCGAAGTACGGCGGAGGCCGCGGGCGATCGCCGACTTTTTCACCAAAGTTCCCGCGCCTCCGGCACCGGAAGTTCCGCCATTATTATTTTACGCGGGCAACAAGCGGCGCGATAATAACCCGCGCGCTCGCCCGCTACCGAGCGTCTTTAATGGTTGAACGTGTCTTCTTCCTTCTCGTTTAATAGGTGTAATAACTTAGGCAAAAAACGTAAGATCTCAAATTAAAGTCGGGTTCATTTCGTATCCGTGACTGTTCGGAATTAAGGCGAAATTTATCTCAGATTGTGTCGGTCTCCTCAAATCGTTCGCAGCGACCATAATTGGCGCTACTTCGTTTCCTTATTTTACTTGATCGCTAATGAGTTGTAAAATAATAGGAATTGTTGCAGCGATACACGTTGCTCAGTTACCGCCAAATAGTTGAGTGGTTGAGTGGGACACCTCCATTTATGACAATAAAACCAGATCGAAACGGTGCTTATCAATGACATTTTTTCCTTAAAGTTTCAAGTTAAAAAAATTAGTGACTCCTTAAGTGAACTAGTATAGACCAGACATTGATATCGCCTGCTTTACTCTTACTACCAGCATTCTGGACGGGACAAAATTGAAATTAATTATATACTTTACCTTGTTATTGACTATTTTAAATTACAGCTGTACTATCTAGTACACTTATGATATTTTTTTATTAAAAACAATATACTTGCCAAAGGGCATTTTTAATTTTGAATCAGTAATTCATTTTTTTTATTTCCATAATCAATAATGGTGTTGTTAACTAACAATTTATTTTAAGTTGTAACTCCGACCAAATTATTATAACAAAAAGAAAAGTTAACCTCTCCTTTAGTACATGCACACGCTTTTTTTCCGACAGGGAAAATGCATTTCGCATACGACCGCACCGTGGGGACAGTACGATGACTATGAGGAGCTCTCGTCTCCAAGGGGAGAGTCATACCCACTAAAACCCTGTGGGCGATCCTCTTTGTTATCTGCGGATGCCACGGGCGCACTCACATGATACACCACGACATCCGCAAGCTGCCCCCGGCATCGACTGTATACACGCTAAGGAGGGGGTACCGGCCATGTGGTTCCTCCCTAGACGTGTTGGCTGTTAATGCCTGCAGGGAATCCCCATTCGCCGCCAGCCAGCGCCACTGCGGAGGGGCGAGGGCAGCGGTATATTGCCGCCTTCTCTCCGCTAGCCTGCGCCGGAGCGGGAGGACAAGGCTCGACAAGGCCACGCAGGGCACCCTAGAGGTGTGCCCTCGTGGTCCGACGAATACGCTACGCTGTCTCCTCCTTTCCGATGCGACACAGGTACGTCCCGAAAGATTCGTGTCCGGAAAGCACCTGTGTCACCCGGAAGATGAGGCACCCGTAGGTCCTCCCGCACCATTCGTGGAGCTCCGGACGTATGGCCTCTATTGTGCGGAACCGTATTCAAAGTCCGCTAAGCCATTCACCCAGAGCCCCATGGCCTCCAGGTTTCTCCTCCTCCGGGCGCAGGCGAGGGAGGCAGGCGAGGGAAAAGGTTAATTTCTTTGAATGAATATTCATAACAATATCGTTGAACAAGCAAACGCGCACCAAATTAGGTATTAAAAACCTTTTAGTTGTGACCATCAGCCCGGGAATTATTAGGCAATTGTTTATTATGTAATACATAATCTTTGGAATCACCTGTTAATATTTGACATAACAATATGCATCGATTAAAAAATAATACTATAAAAGCAAAAATGTCAATCTTGTATCACAAACGGACCATTTAAACAACAATCTAAAAGTAATTATGCGGCCCAAACGACGCCTTGTCGTGGCTGGCGATATAATAGAATAAAATAGTTGTCAGTCCATTGTCCGTTAAATTATGCACGAACAGAACTCGTCTACTCCGTATGTACGGTGAGATCGTGCGATATGGCGCATTACGCGCGCCTTCCATTTTTCACGGCGAGTGAAAACACCCCGATGACAGTCGAGACAACATTGTAATAGACCGATGTACTTTATTTAACTTTAATGATGCCAATAAAAACATTAAAAAAAACTTGACGTTTCCAGTAAAAATATTACACAATAATATTTTTAAATTTTTATAAACTAAATAATTACTTTTATTGTCTTAAAAGTAAAATGGCCGAGTGAGTATAGAAACTTATCGGGTTATAATGTAACTTGTTGAAAAAAATGTGGTAACTATGAGTTAAAATTTACTCTTTTGTAATAAATATTTTCACTTTATCGTGCAGTCGCTTTTAACAAAAGCTTTTCTCTTATCTTAGTGTAAAAGTCTTAAAGCAACCATAAACGTGGAACTCAAATTATTGCAAACTTAACCTCTAATATCCTGTATCTACTATATACTTGCTAGATTTTACAACATTCGGAAGAGCAGCGAGAGTAAAGCCCAAAAGAGAATCCGGATTCTACCAGCGGCTATTTTTAATAACATATAAATAGTCCAAGTAGTTACATTATAAGTGTATACTGTAATTGTGGATAATAACATATGATTTTCAATATAAACAGAGTGCGGACATCTGTCGGCGATACGGAGCAAACATTAAAGCCGAGTCCCAGATGTAGCAATTATTCAAATGTACGATCAACAATCAAAAAAACAGTTATTACACGAATGCCTATAGATTTGTGTCTACAAAGTTAAGAAGCAATTACGCAGTAGCCCGGAGGCAACGGGCAACGGGGGCTATTAAAAATTAATCGCACGCTTTCATTGATATGTGGATAATTCGAGAGCGCGCATCCGCCGACGCCGACGCGGCCGCCGAGCTCACTTATTACGACACCGACAATTCAATTCGACACATCTTCGGGGTTTCACCTCGCCCAATAATTACTCACCACTATCATTAAGCGAGCACAACAAAACGTAATAATGTTGCAATTAGACAGTGGCCGTCATTAGAACATAATAGAGTTTCGTACAACGATTTGTGAGTGGAATCGTCAAGCGTGTCACATTACCCCGCGTCCATTAGGGCGTTTACACAACGGAATTGAAACCGAGCGGCGCGCCACAGATTATCCTGATAGACAAACAGACCGCTTTGTCTCGATAATAACGACCGCTACAGAGTGATGTAACTACTTACGGCCTTTGTAGCCCGAGCACCTATAGGCCAGTAGGCCTGGCAAATGACAAATTACATTTATGTAAAAAACCTTGTTTGTTTACTTACAACACATCGATAAATGCTTTAATTAAAGTAATTACATGATGAATAATTTACAATAACAATGTACATTTTACATTCAATCTTCGTCGATATTTAAATTAGGGTCTGAATAATAATTAATATTTTCGTTGAGATAAGAAGAAACACCCTGTGTACGCGTGACATTTTCAGTACAATGATACGGGCAATGTGTGCATAATTTCATGATGGTCGGTTGAGTCGTTAAGTAGTTAGAGCGTAACAAAGTCACTTTCGCATTTATAATATTAGTTAAGATTTTGATTCGTCTATGTATCTACCCGAGGAAAATTGGTGATCACAAAAAGTGAACCAAATATTAATTAAATAATTTGTAAAATCTGGTTTAATAATTCCTTCAAACAATGGACTAAGATTCCAGGTTATAAAAGCTATTAGCTTAATTTATTTTATGTTTATGCAATAGTCCCTTCAAAAAACAATATGTTATACGAGCAGGAAAATTGTTATTAAAGGAAACAATTTAGGAGTCCGTTTCCCTCCACATTAATCTCTGGGCGCGTTAGTAACGGCAACTGAGCACATTACTAGCTTAAAAATTATTAATTAACCATTTGATTGCCGGTTTAACTTTTGAAAACGTTCGCGCATATGGTGTTATAATGATTAAGCTCCGTGATAAATTCAATCGTTAATTTTTATTATACGTAATATTGAATCACGAAATTGGTCATTATATTTTGGTTTATAATTTCTAGGTAACATGGTTCGCAGTTTTAGGCAAAAAGTTATTTTAATTGCTAACATTAAAACACACGCGATCTCCATTAAGTAATATTATTGAGAGGGAAGATTTGATTTGTTTGCACCTAATAGTTAAACTCTTAAGCTAAGTCCTTCTGAACTAATTTTATCGGAAAGTAATAGACAGGTTATATTTTTAAGTATTAACGAGCTGTACTGAAGTTTACTTCGGCGACGACGGGCACGACTACAAACCAAATAACTATACACAAGTCAGCATAAGGTTTCACGACTTAGGTAATTAGTCAGTCTATCAGTTCTTAGAACACACTTGTTGAAAAAAATGAGCATCTCTCAAAAGATATATGAATATTCAGTGGTGACTGCGATAGCGTATCGATGAAAGCAGTATGTCTGAAATATGCACCAGGGGACTATTTAGTCTATCTCTTAAAGCTTGATTACATGTACCTAGTAGTAGAGACGGTGCTCTCGGCAGAGTACTTGATACGTATGAACTTTGCGCGCAGTGCTCGGCCGAGCGTTTCACCTACGAAAGTAGCGAGACAGTAGCTCGGTCTACTTACTAGGCGGAGCACTGTGTTCCCACTATGCTCATCTTGCCTTTAGGGTGGGTCTTCTTTGAGTCTATATCAATATAACTGCAAGTATATGTGGTAGCGGAACATGATTTCTTACAGTTCTTATAATGGTTCGATAAATTTAACAAGCAAGTTTGTAACCTTAAAACTGGTCTTGAACGTTACAATTATCTAGCTGCTTAACATTGTACAGCTCGCATAGTAGTACGTTATTTTTATACAAGCATCTATAAAAATTAATTACACATTTTACGTTAGCCGCTGTACGTGTGAGCTAGCTCTAACTGCACGTTATCTTGCCGCTCAATCGGTGTAGTAATAAACATCGTAATATCGTCACATTAAGAAGGAAAAACCGGTAATATGCAACCACCGACGCTCTCTAATGACGGTATCAACTTATTGTTTTAAATCGTTGCCGCCCTTTAATTCTGTGCATCGTTTGTAATTAAGGTCTAACGTGCCGATGAAAAAAAAACATCAATTTCACCCCTTCGTGCTTCATCTGCGGTTGATGGACGGACAAAATAACGGTTTTCGGAATACAAATTAAGAGCCACTTTAATCTGTCCGAACAGTGCTCGTAGTAACTTCACAGATGTGACTCGAATTGAAATTCTTTTTCTTTATCCATGTTGCGTAAACGGTCAGAGGGAAAAACTTCGTAACGACCGTCCAATTAGTTTAAGAATCTGCGCAGAAGCGCTCGTCTTCGACCCTAAATTTTTCCCCAATTAAATGCAAAACTCTGCCTTGACGCACCACCCGGTGGTTATATAAAAATTTAAGGTCCACACAATTCGCGCTACACAAATTTTTATTACCTACGCCCTATGAGTAAGTAAACAAAAGGCACAAATTAGCCGGAGTCTCGGCGTGAGTCGCGGCTGCATCCCGCCCGAGAGACAAGGGTGTAAAAAGTAAAACAATAAGGATTCCGCGCGGCTGCGGGGGGATATTTATTGTTAATGAAAATGGTAGGATTTGAACTAACGTCTTGTAACTAAATACCCTCTCACGGTTAAAGCGAGCACTAATTTGGTTTTTATGGCGCGTCCTTAATTTGATTTGGCGGCATCGCGCGCCACTATTGCCAGTAGGAGCAATTAATTCCGTCGGATTATATTTTTTCAGGGCTGCGTCGCGGGGCCGCGCGGCCCGCTAGCGCTCGCGCCGACCGACGGGGAAAAAATAAAATAAAACTTAAGCCCCGTTTAATTTGAAGGGTGGTTCTGGGCTATTAAAGTAACACGCTTATGTATTGCAAATTATATTGAAATTTGTCTTCCATTACCGCGCGCCTTCCTCACACAAATGTTGCCCGCATTACGAGCGGTAGATTTTTATTCTGCGCCGCGCCCACCCTTGTCTCCCGTTTTTTTACGTCGAAACTTTTGTGGTGCCTTTTTCTCTCTCTAATTAAAACTCTTCCGCGCTGTTTCCTCTCGGAAACGAGATCCAATCAATTAATTTTTTGGGCGGCGTAAGCCGTTCCGAAATTTACTGGCCTAGTAAAAACCATGTACTTCAAAAAGAATTGGTTTGGGTAATTGATTAAAAAAGTTTATGTTTTCAGGTAGTACTTTGACGTGAAATAGAATTATTTAATCTGTAATTTGATAATAAAATTAAACTAAAATTACGTAATGGTGATCTAAGTGCCAGATAATGGCTTCTTCTGAACAAAATTGAATTGTATTGCGTCCGTTAAGTGGCAAGTAGCGGCGAGCAGCAAGCGCGGTGTTGCTTTGGGCGGAGACCATTGTGATGGAGTCACGCGCCGCATTGTCTCCGCAGCCCAACCTCTTGCCTTCTATTCCACTTCTTAAGCATGAAGACAATTACAGATAGTTATTCATATTACTACTGTTTCAATCATATGTCTTATTTTCACGTATAAAACAATACTTAATTAATTGTCTAGGCCTATATTTGTCATATGTAGATTTTAAAGTGCATTTTGCAAAAGTTGTCACAAAGATGACTTAGAGCTCGGTAACTATTGTAATTTCTTGATGAATCGTGCTGTAAGAAGCTAAGCTTTGCGTCTATTTCCTTGTCAATTACATTGCCCGACAAAATAAAAATTAATGTTTATACTTAAATAAATAATTTACAAATGTCACTCTTGTAGGTAAGTATACAGTTGTTTTTTCGGCGACCATGTCCCGATTTAATCTCGATTTAGTCCATCTTGAGGGAGTTTTACTTCATTCCGACTATTAAGTCGTGGCTATTCTAGAACTTGGTGACCATCGGACATAATACTTGACTCGTTGGTATCATTAAGTTTCTGCTAAAAGTAACTCAAAATATATTTTTTCCACACTTAGGATAGAAGAACAAGTACAAGAAAGGCCTTATTGTTTTAATAAACTAAACGAAATTAAACAACCCCTGCATTAAAAAAAACATCGGAATAGAGGGCCCTTATCCTAGTCATAAGAAACGAAGATGGCGGCGAAAGCACCGATTGGGCGGCAACAGCGACCGTCCGGTGTCGATGAACAGCACGCGCCGGGTTAAATGGAAATCGATAGAAATGGAGCGCGTGACCCTCGACCCTTTCTAACCTCGTACTAGATGTAATGAGCACTTATGGACTCATCATTTTAAGAACTGCAACAGGCGACTAAAAACCAGGCGAAATATTTCTCGCCCTACCTTAGGATACACTTGTGAATCAGGAATGTTATCATGAATTCATGTAATATATTTGGCACAAGGATGATTACAGTTGACGTGTAATTAATTGAAGTCCTGACGTCCTTAAATTATTTTATTTGCCTGAATAACAACGCGATTTATTTCTAATTATTTTTGTAGTGAATCATCATCTTACTATTCGGTTATCAAATCACGTGCAGATGACAGTATTTGGATATTACCGAATTGTTTGATAAAATGTGGTAGGATTGGTCTTACTATATTTTTTTCCAGCATAGTAAAACAAAGATGCATTGTGTTGTATGAAAAATAATGTTGAATAACATAATAATTATACAAGACTTGATCTACTGTAGTACCACCCATAACATTTAATATTACAATAACATCGGAACAACATTGATTGTGTCGGTTCCATATTGTTTCTTGTACAAATTACACATAAATAAAATGTTATTCCGTATAGTTGGTGGGTTTAAATTACCGCTGTGTGCACATTAAGTCCGACGGGCGGTCTTTGTACGGGAGTCCGACGAAACAATTCCTGCTGAAATCACCGCTCTCCGCCACAATGACGGAATCAATCGAAATCGCCCGCGATTACTTCTCGTCACAGATTATACAAATAGACTATCAGACTTGTACTTTTCGCCATTCTTTTAGTCTTTCAACAATAAATGTAATTATTTAAAAAAAATTACCATTGTAACTTACTTGCTTACAATTTTTTTTTGTAATTCGCATTTTAAATTATCAGGTTAGAAACCAAAAGACCATTAGTAGAATTAAGAAATTTAAAGTCGGCACAAATAATATCAGTCATAGTAGATATCCATTGACCAGTTGGATAAGGTACCAATGATGAAATTATTGTTGTTAATAATCTATCTATATACAAAAGGCGATGTGT
Source organism: Papilio elwesi (assembly GCA_029849275.1). NCBI lineage: Eukaryota > Metazoa > Arthropoda > Insecta > Lepidoptera > Papilionidae > Papilio > Papilio elwesi. Next base: position 9,999,961 of record CM056687.1, on the reverse strand, counting down.
GTATGTATGTTCAATAAGGACTGAAATTGCTGACCGATTTCGAAAAAAAAAATCAGGAAATTTTCAGCTTCGCTTCGAAGTTTGGTAGCGATTGGATCAGCATAATTAATGCTACCCAGGCGAAGCCGGCGCGGCTCCCTAATCTAAAATAAATTAATACGTATGTTTAAAATATCGCATCTGTAGTATATAAATTCTTTGCGGCAGTAGCATTGGGAAATGTTGGGAGCACACGTCCGCGGACAATGCGCCGCAGACCGGCCGGCACTTCCTTCGATTGTCGGAGCTCGATGATTGATCAGTCATTGCATTAGAAATAAAGGCGACCTTAATTGTAGCGATTTCCTACGTTTATTTAAACTGGTTACAGGAGCCTTAACCCGGTGTAACTGTTAATCTACTGTAATTTATTCGAATTTCGTCTTAATAGGTAATTACTATATTATCGTAGATTGTTTTGTCCTTTCGTGCTCTATCCTTTTTCTTTTTCTTTTATCTTCGTAATAAATGAATCTTGGTGTGGAAACAAGTTCAACTAAGTAGAAGACGTAACATAATACATTCATTTTATAGAAACGAGTGAAATTTTGCGTGGAGCGCCATATCATAAGTTGATAACCTGATTTTTTTAAACATATAAAAAACCTAGTGTTTCAGTATTTGTAAAAAAATAATCTCTAACGAAAGAACAATATAGAACTTAATTTAAATCTTTAATCTTTCTATCTATAGCTTATACTAACAGGAGATTTAGATGAAAATTGCTATTGTATGATAATGAATGAAAAAAATGGAAAAAGTAAAAGTCTACTCGAAGAAACTACTCCACGTTGACGAAGTCGCAGGTATCAGTTAGAATCTAAATCCATAAATCTATAGTGGTAGAACCCGACCGTCCTTATAGTCAACAGAGATAAACAACAAGTAAGTACCCGTACGACGCGTAGGGTTAGTTCCAATCATTCTTCACTAAACTGCATTTATATTCGACCACTTACATTTGACCTAAAGCAATATCCGCAAAAGGACAAAATATCGCTGCAAATAAACATTTAACTTTATGGACTCGAAAGATATTACCGATTCGTGATTTCCTTTTTCTTTAGTTTCGAGTTCCGAGCGAGCAGCCATCTTGGCGACATGTGGCGGGAGATTAAGGCGGGAAACGTGCCCCGCCATATAAGATTATGTCGAAATGAATTGAGCGCTACTATTGGATATGTTATTGACGTAGATTTGCGATCGTAGGAACGAACTGATATTTGGTATTGTTATTAAAGGCGCGCGCTGCCGCCGGACGTGCGCCGCCTGCCAAGCCGGCCGCACGATACCGCATGCCGCATGATGCCGCCCTTATGGACCCTATCGTTTAGGCTTTTTATATTTTTCTTATGTAAATACGTTCTCATATCCGATGAGCTTTATTTATGTGGGAATCGTTTTAGCGAGATAAGTCTTTCTCCTGTACCGGAGTTTACATATTGTAACGTGAGCAGCTATGTCTTCGTATTTTGATATATTTATTATTTATCCTACAATAAAATGAGACAAATTTGACACTACCCTTCATTCCCCTTTTAATACGTTATTATTAGATAAAACTTTAACAGTGGCCCGTAACAAAAACATCTGTTGCACGAATAGGTCGGCTCGACCAATGAAATGCCATGACCTCACAAAAGGACCTCAGTAGCGTGAAGCTGAAGTATTCAGCGTTTCGTCTGATGATTCTGGTACCGGAGGCCCAAATCTACTCCTCTTCTCTCAAGGATAGGATATCCTATCCTAACATGAATGGGATTGGAGGAGGAAGAGGATTTGGTGGGTGAGAGGAGAGGGAAAGAATATCCTATTTCTTTTTATCCCCTCCTCTGTCCACATAAGGAAGGCAACACATTTGCAACTTATTAGTTTGTTGCGGATGCCTATGGATAGCGGTCACTGAATATCGGGTGAACCGTTTGCTGGTTTGCCATCATCTTCTAAAAAAAGACATAAAAATGTATGCATAAAAAACAAACAAAAAAAATTGAACTTAAGTACTTCAAGTGTTCTATATAAATTGATTTTTCATAGGAAGCAAGTGTCTTTATTTTTTTATGAAAAGCAATATAAGCCGGCGTCTCAGTTCAAAGAAGTATGAACTGAATACGTGAAGTGTCGCTTAACATCAAAGATTGTATGCGCCTGCGCCGGAGTGCTGTTAAAACGTCTTCAAGGGTTTCAGCGCGGTGAACAGTAGCCGCGGGTGTGGTGCAAGGGATGAGATGTAAGCGTGTAGAAATTTAATTAACAACACGATTCATAGTTAATTATTACATCATTATTTTTAATTAATTGAACTCTACTAAATATTAATTATCAATTGAATTATTGGCAGCGCTATGGACAATTCCACTAGACAGATAAAATGACAATTTCATAGAGCTGGGTAGCTCACTAACACCGGTTTTTTTTGTAACAACGATTGTAACGCATGTCAGATTTACTCAGTCGTAGAAATATTAAATCAATATCGAAAACGTTTCTCCACCTTTTTTACAAAATCATCTCTTCAATCTTTTATTAAGAAATTATAAAAATCACAAAAAATATTGTCAAAAAATCTTCTAATTAATAATATGATATTTTCTCGTTACTTGTACTGCGCTGTATGAGAGGCGCACGCGCATGGCGGTCTTCTTTGATGTCGCGAGGGTAGTTATGAAAATTAATAAAGCAACGTGTAATTGCTTCCGATAAGACGGTACGCGCAGACCAGCGGCGGACGGTTTTTTGTGAGAAGCATTTCAGATTTAACAAGAACCAGTAGCGCACTCAGTTAACTAGATTGTTACAAAACTTTTAAGGATTATATTAAAATTAATAATGCATTCTTATACCTCTTGTCCTAATTGTGGTAGATATAAATATTTATTTAGTCTTGTTATGTTACATGCATTACCTGGTATTTATATTTCTGCGGTTTACTTATGTGTGCGGTGTTGCCGACGCCATTCACTAGCCGTCCCTTTCCACATAACGGCTGATAATGGATCACTAATCTTTTAGTTGTTGTGGATGTGTGTTGTAGGCAAATTTGCAGCTCAGACTTGTAATGTTGTGCCTAGGGTATTATTATACAACCAAAGTATGAGCACAAAGCTAAATAATCAAGGCCCAGATACTGATTAATTTTTCAGAATTACAGACACTAACGTGGATCATATATAAATAAGTTGGACTGGTAGTAGTAGCTCTTAGGAGTTGTACCTAAATGCTTTCAATTAAGAACTCAGAGTAATGGGAAGCGCCACCTGTCGGTATCCGATAGCGTTATCTCTCGGTAAGCAATCCACGTCGCGTCGGCGGCACCATTAAAGTTGCGCCCACTCTTAGCTAGCAGTAGCTTAGTTAACCATCGCCCTCACTCAGTATGGCGCCACTCGCCGCGTACTGTATCGCCTCTCATAACTGTCAAACTATTATTAGATATCGCTTACTGTAAAAACACTTTATGAACAATTGTCATAGAGGCCGGGCAAGCCCGTAGGATATTTGTGCCAGAGCCACACTAAAGAGTTCGAAGAGCCGTATGCGGCTCCGGAGCCGCACTTTGCCGACCTCTGCTAATAAGGACAAGATCTGCTTGTTGTAGATGTCTATGGGTAGCGGTCGTTTGTTCGTTTGCCACCTTTTGCCATAAAAAAATATTGTGCTACTACATTTTATTTAAAAATAAATAACAAAACCCAGCTACATTTAAGTACACTCACAGTTTTAAAACTCACCCACTCATAGTTTTAAAACAGTTTTTGCAGTTAGAAAAAAAGACGGTACGGGGTAATAACTACTACTACTAACTACAGACGGGCCTTTCGCAGAGGAGGTTTTCTTGTAGGCATAAAAGCGACACACAAAAATACTGATCACATTCATGTTGTAGTCCAGCCCACCGTTTTTTTATTCTGCTGAAGAATTGTGCATAGTTTAGACAAAAAAGTATCAGTAGCACTCAACCATGAGCGCTGTAAAGTACTCGAAACGTCGGGAGCAAAAGATTTAATCCGTAAAACCAGTTTCATTCCAATATGTAGTATTCGCGTAAATTATTACATTCAAAATAATTAAAGCTAGCTAGCTACTTTGGCCTTAAGTCTGGCATCTATAGAAACAATAAGTCTGCGGCTATAGCAAATCATACGTATTAATTTACAGAATGGGATTTCCTGTTAAGTAAGATTACTTTAATCACCCATAGAACTGAACATTTTGTTCCCCAATGTGTAGGAACGAAATGAGAAACATGAAAATGAAAACAGCGCGAAAAGATTGACCAGTGATGCCATCTAGTAAACGATTTAAAAACAAATCTTGCAAAAGCATTGGGTGTGTCGTCTCTATGGTTTCAATAATAATTTCTCTTAAGATTTTTTGACCCTAAATAAGTGCAAACTTCAATATTTTTCAGTTAAAAAAATGAAACCAATGCTCAAAATGACTACGAATAACTGCCAGCCGCACAAAGACGCCTGACATGCCAACACGCCAATCACATTCAGATGAATCATTACGAATTCCCTCAAAACACCCGACTCACACTCACACACTCGAGAATAATATTAAAAGGAGCCTATCAATAAAACTGAACTTATCGTGTCCCGAAATAAAACACTTTGTTATTAAGTTGACAAGCAACCGTAAAAATGTTCCTTTAAAATGTAAAATAAACAGATCAATCATGTTAAAGCGATCCCACCGGGCTCGAGCGATCCCCGAAAAGAAGCCTACGTAAGCGTCTATTATAACGCACAGATGTTGCCATAAGACCGATTCCGTGCCGGGTCCTTGTCGCACCCGTGCCGCGCCGCCTGCATGGAGAGGGAGAAAAAATAAAAGTGATACATATTTTTTTATTCTTTTTCAAAATAAGAATTGTTCTACATTCGAGAGAGTGATTGACACGCGGTCGCCGGCGGCGCCCCCCGACGCTCCGCAAGATGGCCTTCAGTATTATCATTTTATAATTTATTACGCTAATTACGAAAGGGACGTATTAAAAATAAAACAAAAGTCCGTTTCTGCGCGTAAAAAGGCCGCGGACGCGTATCGCGCTACTCTTTCAGGCAAATAAATCTAGGAAGGCGCATCAATCAAGTTGTCGGACAGACGGGAAGTCCCGCTTCGTGTTATTATGTAGATCCCTGATTAAAGCTGTTTAAAAAGTAACACACGCGGCTCGCAGGTTTAATATTAACAGGACGGTTTATGCGACTCTGACTCGGGGTTAACATGTCCCCCTTTTTAACGGACGTTATATTTATACATATTTATTTCTCATTTAAATACCCCTTCAATCTATACCGAACAGCTTGTGGCTGTAAGCTAGGTCACTTTAAAGTATTCAGATTCAAGTCTATAGTAAAACGACTCCGTAAATAAACTTAAACGCATAGATAATTAACTTAGAATAAAAATAGACCTTCATATGAAGCGTTAAGTAATGTCATGTTAGATTTACATAAACGAGCTTTAGGTGGTATTGTACTGAAATATTAATTGAATCAAATGATAAAGTTTGGATTTTATACATAAGAAATACTTCTAACCTTTTCTTAAAACCAATAAACTATAGCTTGACCACAATCCTGCCTGGTGCTCAGTAAAAAAAAACGTAACGGCCTGAAACATATCAATAGTTTTGCACATCCCTATAACTGTAGGGTTGTCAGATTCCGTATACATATATATTACGGATTCATGCGAGGCCATAATATAACAATAACGTGTATCGGCAGCCGGTATAATTGGACCCTGCGCCAGACGACGTGAGAAGACTGGACATCAGCTAATGTTGGGACCTCGCCCGCATACAATCGGATATTTCACGAGATAACACCGGCCAATAATTAAAGACAAGCACATGTAAAACAAACACCCACATAAATTAACTATCAATACGGGACCATGATTCAATAATGATATAAATAAGGTTTCAATTCAATATGCAAATAACAAGCTTTCTCGTAAATACGAGTATTTGCTTCTTTCATGTGAACACTTCTATAGCCGTGTTAGACGATGTTTGTAATATAAAGTCGATCCGTTGCTCATTCGTCCACTTAAAAATAATAAGAATATTATATGTAGCCTGAATTCCTTTTGCATACGCCTCTAATTGTGAACGAAATATTGAAGAAGGTCCATTAGTTTCAATTAGTTACGGAATCCTTTTTGTAATGGTAGTATACATGAACCTCAACAGATATACTTCAGAATTTCAGCGCCTAAAGTATACATAAGTATATCAAAGCTCGTTACGACTAAGTTACTAAGCCACATTATCTCTTATTGCTAATCGAATAAGGGATTATCGTGGCTAACTTAGGCTCGTTCTCCAAACTCGGCCCATTTGGATCCATCGAGCGTGTGAATTTACAACCAACTTAACAAATATACTGAGGCAACATCCGTCGACTATCTAACCCCTAGCGACGTGAATGGATCTTGCGAAACAAACTTAATGCCACAGATGAGGCTCGACGTGCATATAATGTTACTCCAGTAGAACAGTAGATGAGATGGACTCTTCGGATTGAACTAGTCTGTGACGTTCTTCAAGTTAAAGGTTGAACGCTCGGATATACCTACAGATCTGAGGATAAGTGAAATGGGGATTTGACGCGTATTTCGTCGCGTTTCCTCGCGCTCCGCTCGCGACGGTAATCCGTCGGCGTACTCGCAATTGAAACATAGCTGACTCTAAAACATTGGCTTAGCGCTTCACGTCGAACTCGCAGACTCCGTCTCTAACTTGTAATTTAAGACTTAGGCGCCGAAATAACGCAAATTCGCGACTTGAATGGAAATCAGCGAGGCTTGTAGACGAATAAATTTATTCGCGAAAATTTTCAAATGCAATTTTGAGCGTGTATGTTCGAAATGTCCCGATCGGTGTTTGAAGGATTGACGTCCTTCGACTGCGCTCCTAACAACGTGGTCACCGTCTTAATCCTTATTTATGGTAAGACGCCTCACGACGCCGCGCCGGACTGACTATTTGTCAGCCGGCAGCGCCGAGCCGGTATCAATCTCCGGGCCGAGCTTAGCACGCTATGGCCGCCATTCCCGACCGACGATCCATTAAACATTTCATATATCGTGCTCCTTTACAGTTACAATTATTCTCGGAACATTACGACCACCCCATATAACTATAATAAAGACACAATACCATTGGGAGCGTAAACTGACCACACGTAAACAAATCAGCCGCCCTTCAAGTATATACAAAACGATATCATTCAGTGACTTATGCCCGTTTGTCCGTTACGAGATCGCTCTAAATGCCGAATGACAATCGGCCATCTTTCATTATTACGACTCTATTTTGGCAAGTCATAACGAGGCGGGTGTGATCGTTACGGGCGGTCAGCGGTGACCATTATACCTCTATTACGCCCCTGGTCTTTTTTTCATCGGTCAGTCGGACCCCAGCCCACATGCGGGATGTTGCGAGATAATATCGTAAATTATAACCCAATTCCGTTGTTACAACTTGACAGATGAAAAGGTTTCGAGAGGAGCGAGAGCTTGTGTCGTTAATGTTACTAATAAATAGAACCCACTTAACTACGAGGACTCTCGGACCTTTGACATTGCTTTGGTATTAGCGAATATTCGATATAAAAATATATAAATTTAATTAGGTTCTTTTCTAATTTAGCTGAGATATTGAGAGAGACCTGATAAAGATATCAACTTCGAAACAGTAGCGCCAAATTAAGCTTTAATGGTGTCACCTTGACTTGAGGAGTTATAATTATAATAAATAAAAAAACGCTTATGAAATGTGGATTCAAATTCAAACATATTAGTTTTCCAGCTCTCGTCAACTTAAGAAACTGATAACGTTCATTTCCCATTTAGACAAACTGTAACAGCGAAAGACGTAACTTAAATAACACTTAAAAACAAATAAATCTTATATTTTTTAATTTGCATTCACTTCATTTCAAAAGCTTTTGTTGACAAATATTGAGTATGGTTACGAAACTAAATCGCGTTCAAATTTATAAATATTTATCTAGTCCGTTTAAATGGCGATTATTAAATTTAAGAACACGCGGGGAGTCGAACGCCGGCCCCCCGCCGCGTCCATTCTCTGCCCACTACGCTCTAATACCAGCCTTTGTGACGTCAATGATCTTGATATTTTATAATGTTAAAACCTCGTGTCACTCTACACGGAAGATTAATCAAATTTCGAAAACATTAAGCCGTGAAATTTTCGGAGATTTCGCTCGAAACCAATACGCACAAGGAGCGCAGAGACAAAATAGTAGGTTTGTAGTAGTAAGCTTTCTTAAGAGTTCTTCAACGCTAGAGGAGCTACGACGAATATTATATCATCCCAAATCATTATCAAATTCACTATCTTACTAGTCTCGCCCTGGGTATCACTAATTATGTTGATCCGATCGCTGCTACATAGGATCACCCACTCTGCTAATCTGAACATTTCCTGAAAATGTCATTAAAATCGGTGCAGCTGCTTCGCAGTCTATGAGGAACTATAGATTTGGAAAAGTCGTTGTACAAAACGATAAGTAAATAAATATGCGCTCACGCCTGAAACCCAGAAGGGTAGGCAGAGATCATGGATTTCCATTTGGCGCAATTCTGGCACACCTCTCTCGCTTCTTCCACATTCCTACATCTACGCAAAACGATAAGTATATGAAAAAATTTATTAAAAGTGCTTATGTCTTATATTCAGTTAAATGTATACAAAAAAAACATTTAAGCATAGAAATATTGCCAAAAATAAACCGCGTAAAATCGCGGGCTACGCTCATAATCGTCTAGTGAATAGACGCACCATTCGGACACTAGTATTGCGAATATAAAGTTTTCGAATCAAAAAGATAGACAAATTATTTAATAATTGGTTTAAACATACATAGTTAACTATATTATGTATAGTTATTATTTATTATATTTTATTGTTATCTTTAAAATTTCGTAAAATAAATAAAGATAACTATCAACATTTAAACAATAACATTTCAAATATTAGTACTTGTACTATTAATAATACCCGTGCAATAATTATAGATCAAAACATCTCGATCGTTGTACAAAAGGGTCATTAGAAAATGTTTAACAATAACAGTGCGCGTCGCCAGTGCAGTGGTCAAACAGTGCGCCACAATGCGCGGCAAACGACCAGCCCATTCAATTTATCGGCGATCTCTTTATGCAAATAAAAACAATTTTATACCTTACAATTGTTTAAGCCCTACAAATGGTACAACTTTATACCTTACAATTGTTTAAGACCTACAAATGGTACAACTTAAAGCATCTTGCCATCCTTTTAAAATAGATTTTACTTTCCCAGCACGCTTCGTATGAACTCTTACTGATCTTCATTATAATGTAAACGATTTCTCTTCAATAAGCGTTTTGTGAATATCATCCAAGAGGGAACAACACGTTTTTTAGAACAACCTATTTTAACTTTTGGCCGATAAGTGAGGTGCCGGAGGCCTTTACATCCTTTTCTAATAAGCATAGGATTGTGTAATTTCTCTGATCTTGTCCTCTGTTAGATGTAGGAAACGCATTTGCAACTCATTAGCTTGTTGCAGACGTCTATGGCTAGCGGACACTTACTATCGTGTGAACCGCTTGCTCGTTTGTCACCTTCTAGTATAAAAAATGCTATCAACCCTAAGAAATGTTTAAGTGGCTACTGTCGCATCGATTCTAATGCACACAAATGCATTGTCATTAATTTCTAGTTGACTGTTACCACAGAGGAAGGAATCATAGTGTCGTTACAAATTGGAAACAACCGTGTACCGTAACCTTAATAGATTTACCAAGAAGCGAGGCGTTCCGTGTACGACTGAGCCGCGATATGCAAATTGCCCTGCAAATTGCACTCTAATACGATCTTGGGCTTTCTCGCCGCCATTTTTCTCTGCACCCGTTAAAATAATACACGACCATTAGAGCTAAGAACTAGTAAGGTCTGAAAATGATTCATTTACGTAATTTCTAAGCGTAAAAATATGGTTTTCGCCATTGTATGTACATATACATTTACGTACCAGATCAATGACAAATGCGTGCAACGATCAGTGATAAAGGTGTATTTAGTGATGAGATCAATTACATGGTCATATATTAATGATATAGATAATTTACGCAATGCATACCAGATACCATCGACACCATCTTGATGGCTGGCATGCTACAACTGTTCAGTTTTCTCGCCACAACCGCGCTGTGGAATGATCTGTCCGTACCGGTACTTCCAAACCAACACGCGTACATCTACAATAGAAATAAATACAAAGAAATGTGTCCAGCGTGTTTATTCTCCGTGAAGGTCATTACAATAAAATGTTGGTATTTTACTCTCAACTAAGTAACTTTTACTAACACTACAAATCATTTTATTATTTAATCAATCACTCAGCCTCTTCGTGGACCAACATCTGTGATAAATCACGAGCAAACATTGATTTTACGAGCTATGACAAATCCGAGTTACAATCATAACCTTTGTCCAGCGCATTCTCGACGCATTCGGGCCAATAAAATAACTCATGTCCAATTTATGTTAATACAATAAATAGACACATAAATAATTCTGAGTGAAGGCATAGCGGAAGGTTTGAATTTATATTTATAATAGTACTGTCTAATACTTAGACGGCAACATTGGATGTAGAGACCTCTTTAGACACGTCGTTTGATATCGTACCCCGTACATACACTCAGTATCCGGTACAATCTAGGGAACAATTAGGGACACAGGACAAGAGTACTCGTTCCCAAGCATCAAATACCTTTGTTACCACAGTTGAGGTACTATTTTCCTCGAAAAAATGTAACTCTCTCAATTCTAGTCCATAATATATACTAGTATTTGACAAAAATACGTATTATGCAAAATTGAATGGCAGCTTTGATACCTAAATGGCTACCGTTACTGCAAATAATACTTTCAAAGAATTTTATTTAAATAATAAGCTATAAGACATCGTAAGATGAAAGTAAACGTTATTTTTCTGTGTAAAGATCTTGATTGTGAAGGCAAAATGATTAGTAACTTTCATGGCTTCTTCGTGAAACTTCACATTATTCCACTTGACCGTTTTTCGAAAAAGTTCTTGCTCCAGTACTGAGGCAGAGGAGGAGGAGGAAAAATATTGTTTTGTGTTAATCATCATCCCCAGTCATCCATCATCTGTTAGGAGGATACTCTGAAATCGGGAGGTTTAGCCGGGAGTTTTATTTACTATGTCCTCAAACTAAAAAACAATAGACCTTTTGCTGGCGTATTAAATTAAAGACGTATAAACATGCCGCAATAATTCCCAACAATTTACATAACTCGAGGCGTCTCCGGGGGAACGAAAGTGTTCCACGGACAAACCTCGACCGCAACAATAATGCAAATAATTGTATCAAAGTAGGGTTATTTGAAAGGAAAGAGCGACAAACCGACAGATGCTCGCGGCATCTTGCGGCGAGGAGCGTCGCGTGTGACGCTTCCGTAACGCTCTCGTGACACCGCGGTCGCAGTGCCTCTTAAAATCAAATTTCGGTTGAGGATGTCATATATGAAATTACAGAGTACAACGTCTGAAAGCTGTACGCAACGTAGCACAAAGGTGCCAACGGATTAATAAGGGCGGCTCTAACAACGGCCCCTCCGTTCTTGTGGTTAAGAAATTCCATATAATTTGTCCCGTAACTTTCATTCACCATCGTGTGTGTAGTATTTTTTTTAACAATAGCAAGGAATATTCTTTTCAAAAAGTTAACTAAAAATACGTCAGAGAGGAAATCATAATTCATCGTAATCCAAGGCTTTGAACAAATTTAAACACCAAATGAAGACTAAAGTTATTGAGTCTTGGAAATTAATTTAATTATGTCATTTTCTATTCTATTTTTCTAATCCTATTTGGTGGCGTTATTCTCAATCTTTAACTAGAATTAATTTTTAATCGTCCTAATTAAGCCCAAATCAAAGTAATAAAAATGTAATCGGTCCTTTATGTGACTTCAAACTCTTGAGTTGATCGGACGTTTACAAAGTAGAGAATTATAAAATTTCGTTACATAGATACGTAGATGTCTATGTAAGAGCACCTTACCTCTCTACGTTACAGACGAAGCTAATAAAAGCGTGTTACAAATGTGTGAGAATCTTCAAACGACACATACAGTTAATATATCTCTGCACACGTTGTGTAAAAATCTGTAAGAAGCTATGTATTAATTATGTTGAGTAAATTCTAAATTGCAAATAAATCCTGCACAACTGAAACATTATATTTCTTGATAGAAAGTTAACATAAAACATGTTACGTTTTAAAAATGCCATCCAATTTTCATGCAGCGTGCTCACTTATAATTTTTCTGTATATTTATGTCAAGGAGTGTACAAGAAACAGCTGATGCCTTATTTTTCAGTCCCAAAGCAATCACTAAGTCCAATTCCTTTACAGATAGGCGTTTTATCTGAGGCTCGTAGGCGGAGTGTAGCGGAGTTTATTAATCGGGACGTCTCGGTGAGTATTTTTCTCGAAGGATGTCTCCATTAGTTTCCGCAGTCGCGTGATGAGAAATTAATCCGGGGTGGGCAGGTGCTGTCGCAGGTGCGCGGCAAGCCCACCGCGATCGTCCTCTCCTTATCCAACCCCTATACATTCGAGTATCTACACGGTCAACAAAAAATATTTGAACAATAACATATTTACTTGGAATATGCATACTAATAAAATTAAATATGTGCTCACGGGTAAGGTAACCCAAATATTATTTATGATTGGCGATGTGACTTAATGGTAGGAAAATATTATGGATTATCATTTTGCGCGATGCTTGCACACATCTCTCGCTTCTTCTACATACATCTACGCATACATGCTCTTTGGTTACGGGTACTCCTTACATCTTCTTTCGTATGTGACTAATCTGATCGATATAAGTTCTCCTTGGGCGTCCCCTGCCAACGCTGCCACTCAATTTTGCAACATAAATTTGTTTGGTACATTCGTCCTCACATCATGCCCGAACAACGTCTTAGAGAAATTAATACTGATTAAGTATGTAACCTACTGGAGAAAAGCCGTATAAAGAGCACCTGACGAGCATGCGTTCTTCGATGTACCTATAAATGTAGATAAAGCGAGAAAAGTGTGCCAGGACCGTGCCAAATGAAAATTCGTAATCTCTGGCAATCCAGAGGTAGCAGACTCGGTGCTTAGTTAAGTTATTGGCGGTTAAAATATTATCAATCGTATTAAATACTTGCTTGTTTCATAAAAAGCTTCCGCTTAACTTAAATGTTACTTAGAAAGAAATATAACATTAAAAGCTGTTACGGTCTCTGTACAGTCAAATCTAGGAAGGTTCCGTATTGTTCATTGAGACAATTTAAAATTGTCATCCTGTTTATGTAAAGCGGTTTCAGCTGTGAAAGTCCGTAGCGGAGCGTCTCAGAGGCGCAAGGCGGGCGGGCGGGCGGCTCCTAATCCGGACATATCTTGGTACAACGCGTGGCGCGGGCGGCGCGGGGCGGCGGGACTTAGCGCGAAGCTCCGCGCAGATGCTTATCTCAATAACAGTTTTATTTATTTATTTTGCGACCGCCTGATCCTCTCCGCTGTCGAGATGAGAATGGAGGAAGACGCGCGACGAACTCGAGCGACGGCTCGAATGCGATCCACGTGTCTACTTGTAGTCTTATATCTTGAAATGTCTGCTTAATCGAAAAAAGTTACTGGTTTAAAAAGATAAACTATAGTAATCGAGAAGTAAACCAAAATAGTAAAATAATTAATTTAAATTAATAGAAACAATATATGTATAATGGTGCAAGCCTATTTGATAACTAATAAAGAACTTTCCTTCAGTAATCGACAGCCAAATATCATAGATAGAAGTACATAGACATAGAACCCAATATTTTGTTAAGGCTGCCGACTTAAAAAACTCGAGCGCACTGCAGCGACATCTAATTAGGTCATTTGGCGTAATTGCCGGCTCTAAATTGGTTTTTTCGCGTCAACAATGTCCCACGAGGCGGCCGAGACGTTTGGTCTAATGAACACGTCTAGCTCGAGGTTGAAATAAAAATTTTGCGGCCCAAGCACCCCCGCAACCCTCTTAATTACCTTTTCTGCTTTTTTACACTGATACGCCAAACGTAATTAACCAGAGGGTCGCAACAATGTCACCATTTAATTCACGAAAAAGAGACGTAAACATTTATTTGTCAAATAAATAAAACGTTTAGTTTACAATTTTGTGACAATATAATACGCCTAGTCCAATTATAAACTGACGAAGATCACAATCGCTCGGTGACGTAAAAGTCTCTCCACCTCAACCATTGGTAAATTGAGACAATTATATTGCTTTAAATAAGTATGATAAAAATAGTTTGAAATAAAATAAATTAGATAAATATTTTATTTTCAAAAATTAATTTCACTGGATTCGAGTTCAATGATCGGTGGATGATCCCGTCTCCTGTCTCTTTGTCTCAGCTCGTCGTACAACAGGACCAGGTTCTCGTAGTGGTCGCTGGAGGCGTCCAAGAGCTCCGCGCAGGCCCTTATGGTGGCCGCCTGCCGATCGTTCTCCGCCTCCATCGTCTTGATGGTCGCCTGCCGCACCGCGAACACTTCCTCCGTCATGGCGTCTAATCTGAACACGAAAACGAGATTAAGTTACATACACACCACGTCATTGTGTGGTTCTACATTTTATTTTTTTATGACACATGTATGGCGATGAAAATTTGAGGAAACGAATATTATATTACTTACTTCATTTACAGATTATTTATTACACAAGCAGAAAGCATTACCTAAACATATTACTGTAATTGGTACATAGATAGATAAGAACGGTCAACAATGACCAGCTTTTTCTATTGCCCAGAGAATAATTTACAAGAAATATTATTTAAAAGTCTAAAGTCGTGTACAATAAAATGGGAGTCGCACGGAATGCTATGCATCCTGACGTCTCACCTCTTCGCCCTCGTGCATGTACAGCGAGGAATGAAGCTTCTGAAGATCTTTGTTAGTCCTACTCTAACCTAAATTAGATAAACCTTTTTGTTCACTGTACATGCTCCCCGCTGTTACCGCCTCGGTCTACCGTACACGTGTTGTAACTTATAATGTTGAAATACTTACATTCGCTTACGAAACTCCAAATACAAACAGAACAGGACAACCACAGTAACAATGATAGCACCATTGAGCACCGACCATGTGATGTGCTGGCTTAGGAAGTGGAAGCGTTGTACCCGGACCTTGGGGACTACGTCCCATATCGAGAAGCCAGGGATAAGGAGGGCCAGGGGTAGGCCAAACACAACCGCGGAGCACAGGACCAATGTGTAGTCGAACTCGGGACTGGTGTTCGACATTGTTTGATCGGTTATTTTACATTGTACAAATTTTGAACTAACATTACACTTTAAATGTCAATGTGACATAGAGCAGATTACTTAAACAATTAATCTTCTGTCAAAAGAAACAGATTATATAGATATTAATTCTTTTTGAAAATAAAACTTTTTATAGATAATAAGGAACTGTGGAGCCAGCAGCGCCATCAGTCGCATTTAATGACCCGACACGACATCAAGATAGAAAGTCATGAAGTAGATATTTTATACATGTATGTGTCAACTTCCCTTTCGTCCTTTCATCAAGGCTTTGAAAACAACTGTAACTCGTTACGGGTTAACTTGCCTACGGTTAGCAGCGGTCGATTAAATAAAGAGAACTTGATTGCCACCGTCTTCATGTATAAAAAAATACTGAAAACAACAATGTAGGCAGTTATAATAATTTATTAGAATGCTTACTTTTAAATACTTAACAATTTTGTTAAAATATATCTCCAAATAATCCTTTACCATAATCGCAATCCGATGCTAATTAAATTCCTTAAAGAAAAAAGTGTATTCCTTCGTTATCGTCCGACAGCCCAACCAATGAAGCTTTAGTATTGTATCCGGTATTTTAGTTTGGTACTGGGGAGTTTGATGGGGATTGAGTGGTGCTGGGCAAGAGAAGAGCAGGAAAAGTGTTAGTTTTAGTAAAAAATGTTATCACGAAGGGGGCAGGGGGGGTAGGAGGCCGAGTGTCCGTCACGTGTGACGTAAGCACGGTCACTCGCGCGGCATATCAATTTCGACTTCGGTACACACAATAAAATCGTACGGTCTCCGGAGAGGGCTTAAACGATTCGCCGTTTTGTCTCGGCCCCAGCTGTGTAATGGCCGGAGCGGGAAAAAATTGTCAGCAAGAAAACGCAAGGGTAGTCCGGGTTTATGTGCGCGCGGCAGATGGCGGCACAGGCGACGCTCTCCTAACGGCTTCTGCTTACCTCGCAAAAGCCGCGCCAATTTTATTTATCGAAAATATAAAGCGATTTACGGAGCGGCCTCGTAAAGTCCGCGCTCGATTTATGACCGGCGCAAGACGCGCTTAAACAACGTTGTTTCTTTTTAAAACCTGTCATCGTACTCACTCTTGTTGCTTTAGCGTCGCTTGAAACCTATGTAATGATAAGTATCAAATATAAGGAAATATAGGGTAGAAAGGGAATAGAGCATGTTGTCGCTCACATTTCCGGTTTGCCAGAAATGTATGAGTGCGGTACTGAAACGTAAAGTTGCGTAGCTGACTTTAGACATCAAGAGTCTTTATAAGCACTTGTCAAAGGAAGGAGACTCAGTTTGTACTCCTGTCGACGGTCGTGACAACACCTCTTGAGGCCTGAGCCTTAACTGATTGTTATAATTAGTCGTATATAGTGTGTACAGTATATTGTGTAATGGAAATATTAAGCTACAACCAGTGAGAAATATCAAGCATCTACTTGTTAGCCAGTCGGTAGGTAGGTAGGACCACGGGTAGGGTCAAACTGCGATGGTAAATATTTGCATCTGTTCTCACACTCACTTCCAACATAAAGGCTCGATGACCAGTAGGTAAAAGACCTATCGGTACGATAATGGAAATTTGTTCAGGTTTTTTTTAATTTTCATCGGCATAACAAATATGAACGAACGATGTGTAAAATTGAGCATAATCTTTGATATTTGGCAATCCGTTACAAATTATTGGTTTAATATTGGTAATAATTAAATAAATTTTAAATGAAAATGTTGAAGGAATTATATGCAAGATAAAGTTTAATTTATAGCACAAGTATACATACAAACAAAATAGCTAGTTAGTAGCGTAAACTAGCGTTTTACAGATTGTATTTTGGTTAGTGTGCGCAGGATTTACACGAATTATTACCCCCATCTCCATTCTACCATCGGATAATTAGACATACGGCAGGTTTGCATCCTTTCATAGTAGAGATACTGCGCGTTGGAACGAAGCCATTCGAATCCTCGTTTATCTTGCGAACGGCAAAGGATTGGAACAAGTTACCAGCGTCAATGTCTTCGTCCAATTTTGACGTAGCTACGTAAGTACGTACGTAAGAGTGTTACTAAACTAAAGCGCCTACCATTTTACGACCGCGATACCATACTTTACATCGGGTGGGATTGTGGTAAAGCGCTAGTTAATTAGTAATAAAAAATATATGTCTGATTCTAGAAGTGACATTTACTAAATTAGGTAAGGGGTTTGCCTAATAAATATCCCTATGGATCGATAGTCTAGCATAAACAACTTTTAAAAGTCCTCCTCGATATCGCTTAGTGAATAACAACTTAATAATAAGCTATAATAAATGTTCCCGACGGTAAACGATGCCCTAAGGATTGTAAAAGCTTAATGTTATAGAAAACCAGCCATTTAGGTGATTCAAGGGCTGCGACATTGCGTGTCGAGGTTGTTGTCCGATGTTAGCGAGTCTAAAGTATCAATCACTTTAGATAATTTTAACAATCGAATCATGTTGTTATTCTTGTTGAAACTTATATTTAACTTGCGACTAGGCCCGGCTTCGCACGGGTAGCTCTCTTTACTAACTAGGCGTGCACTAAAATTCCTTTTTAGTGCTCGCCTACGTAACAACAGAAATCTATGTGCAAAATTTCAAGTCCTGAATACTTTGGGCTGTGCGTTGATATATCAGTCAAAAGAGTGAAGTAGAAAGGGAGAAGCAGGAGAAAAGGGATGGGAGAGAGGTGAGATATGTGGGATTTCACTTATCGAAAGAAACACAGAAGTATAGGCTGATATAGAAGTTGTGATTCCTCGGAAGAGACGACCGTCCATTGAACAGCTGTCGCGCAGCAACAGTAGCTATTTACTGAATACGCAATTAGCAGACAACCATGGTTCTACTTCCCACCAAAGCGTATACAAATTTAACATAAAAAATAAAAACGACTGAAACGTAGGTGTAGAATTGACTATAATAATAACCAAACAATATATAAGAGCTGATTATGTCGTGTCTAAGCCAATCGATTACTGGGTTAAGTACCAAGGAAATTAATTAAGGGACCTTCATTAACCATATGCCGATGAAACTACAAATATGAAGGAAACACGATTGTTTCGAGCCCATTGCCGGCGTAATTGCTGCCGAATTCATTACGTTTATGACGGGCAAATTGTTTTTGGTAAATCCCTTATCAATTTACTTAATTGATTGTTTTAGTTTTATGTTATGGACATGATACTTTTAAGAGATTGCTTTCATGGTTTTTGTAGACAGTACTCTTATCGACACGCTAACATTCGTTTAATTACAATTGATGTTTATTGAAGATCCTGTGACACTTTAATAGAGAACAAGCAATTTTCTAAGCATGAACACAAAGCGAGGTTTGTTTAACTATTTATATATTTAACACCCCGGCCGAGCCACACACAAGGTTTTTCAACTAACCCGTCATATATCCCACATTTTCCCTAGTATCCTTTTATAAAGGCCGTCGACATGTCTAAATTTTAAGAGCTACTCATATTAAAACGTAAAATAACCACATTTGCATAATTTTTTCGTGCATGTTGTTAACTAGGGAACAAAAATTCGTGCAAGTTGTTAATCGCGTAATATTGGTGCAAGCTCTTAGGTAATATCTAAACACATTCTACTGTTATTGAAGGCAAGGTTAACGTTATTAGAAAGATCGCCGTTTACTTCGCGCTGTCTAGAATCATGCAGTCACTAATGTAAGACTTTATGTGAAAGATAACAGAGACATATTGAACGAGAAACAAATCCACTACAGTCATTGACATGAACCTGTCAGCTCTCACCTACGCTCCCATTGGAAGAAGCATTTTTTTGACATTAAGCTACTACTACTAGAGTTGATGGAAGGACGGGTAGCCAAATGTAAAGTAAAAGTAACAATTCCAGTATTCTTGCACGAATCTTAAATTCAGATAATCGAAAAACAGAAAGCAAAATGAAACAATAATGAGAGTAATCAATATATTTAATCTTCTAGTAATCTTTAAATGTTTAAGTATCAGTCACCATCATATATTCGCAGATAAATAATATCATAGAACAGTCATTAATGTTTAGCATTACGCCATAGCAATCACGATAAACTACGTGATACACACAAGAGAAGCGTAGCGAAGGGGCTACCGCTTGGACACTGTGTCTAATCGCAAATCAAGAAATTACATATTATTATAGCAAGTTATCTTAACACATCATTTAATAAACTCCATGTAATGTGTTGACATATTATGATCCCATTTTCAGATGTCATCTGGCAATAACAATATATGCATACAGAAACATACTATTAGAACTCGTTAGGTATATCCATTTAACAATCAGACATCGTGTCACATTATGCAGCCTGAACAGAAAAAAGCTTGTAGTTAAGACGCCAAATCGTTTTTTTTATTCGGTTGATCGGAGATGTTTTTAAAGAGTATTAGAGTCAAACTTAGAGTGAGCTAACAATACTTTATTATTAAAAAGTTTTAAGGGCATTTTGAAGAACAACAAAATAGACCACAGACAAACTTATTATTACTTATTTAAACTTATTTATTTTCAATAATCCGCCAAGTTCATAAGATATTTGCCTAACATATAGATTATTTGTACTCGTATGTGTCAGCGCGGCGCAGTCGGCGGACTTCCCGCGACGCTTCATTGGCTGTCATATTTTAGTCGTTTCGTAAACAAACAAATGTTCTTGTGATATTTAATAACTTTCATACTATTAGTAACTTTTTATGCATCATATTTAATAGTTGCCAAACTAAAATTAAACCAGTTATTTATTTAACAACAAGTTAAGAAACAGTAAAATATAACAATTAATGCAAGAACATAACATTATGTACAATGATTTCTGAAACACACAAGAAATATACGAAAGGATAGCGATAACATGGAATAAATGATTAAATTCAAGCGCGAGAATCTAAATCCGATCTGTACAGATGGCAGCAAGTAGCGGATACTTGAGTGGTAAGGAAAAGTAAACATGTGCTGTACAAGAAAGTGAATGAGTACTACCTACCTACTCATTTACAACCAAATAATGAAAGTACAATTTGGTTATTTAGTTGCCAATAACACAAAACTTTGTTTGTTTAATCACGTTTAACGACTAAATAATTTAATTTGTTCAGATCAGTGTGCCGATAGTTTACAATATGCCTAGATCGATTATAAAAAGATATACTAATATATTAAAAGTTGACCCTTCGTTTCGAACAAATAATATAATTTTGCGTGTTTTTTTGTCTATTTTCTTTCTGGTCAAGCTATAACTTACATGTCATCAGTTCATATACAGTTTGTCGTATGACATCATTTAATTACATACCTTCTTCTTCCTGCATTTAAAAGATCAGCTGCGTCTTTAATTGTACCTCATTTTTAAGGTGTCTGTCCATTAAAATATTATGCATTAAATATGTACTACGTGTTTGATAACCGAAACCTAAAATATTTAATTACCAATCACCCAACAAAATTCTGTTTACAAATATTTCTGTTTTTCCACGTTAACAATTTGTTATGTTGGACAATGTTGATGCCATTTATAATTTGTTTTTTTTTTATTTCATCAAATATTATAAATTATTATTTGCCGTCATTTAGCGGAATTATTATGTGGTCAAATATAATATAATTGATTTATAACATTTTTATTATTGTATGTTAAATTCCACTTAAACACAAGAAGTCAGATCGACTTCGAAGTTTGCTTCTAGTTCGTAACACAAACAGATTTTATTGAGGCCTCGTCCAAAAGCGAAAACGCTCCGACTTAAGATTTAGAATATTTATATCATAAATTTGATTCTAGGAGATCCACAAATAATAAAGACTTTTAAAAGTCGCTCCTTAAACATAATTTCGGCTGAGATACAAAAATAAGCTTTTAAATAAAATTTACAAACTAAGTACACAATAAAAGAAACAATTTTTTTATAAATCTAGTTTTAGCTGTGCAGATATTTTCAACGCATTTCTATATATTGCTATATGTTCAAGTTGATACTTAAAAAAAATAAAGCTAAAAGTAATTTTGGCGTCACATTTGACACCAAAATGATGTATTGAAAACAACATAATTTTGTAAAGCCTTTTTATATTGCGCAGAGTGTCGTTGTTATTAGTTACTTACAAATAAAAATAATATTTATTAATTATCTGATAACATAGATAGTCTGTGGCGACGACTAGAGGTTTTCATTACTAACAAAATAGCAATTGTGACAACTTCTAAATTATTGGAAATTTTGGAGAAATACTATTTAAATAATAATTGCACCAATAATTCTTAAACATAAAACTACATTTTCACGATGAAATACTTACACTAATCTTATATCTTAGGCTTAGGCACACAATATATTAAGCTTTGAGATATTATGGTTTTGATTCAAAGCAAAGGCGTGTAACCAGATCTGCCTATTAGTGTCAATAATATATTATTAAAAATGGGCAAATAAATGTCAAAAACTAGAAATAAAACATGATTAATCAATGTGAATGAATTAAACCTAATATAAAACCCAAAAAATAGATTAGGTTATAAATTAAATAGAATATTTGATCCAATAAATATAAGCATTTCCTAAATATCACATTCTTACCATTTCACAATATTAATATTAATACATAAAGCATTTTGTATTACTAACAAAAGATCACATTAAATAATAATTAGGTTATCGACAGCCTCCATGAGACTCGGAACAGAATCCACCTTCATCCCTCGTTTGCGGAGACCATTAAGCTCTTCGATTAGTTTAGATTTATCCCTGCCAAGTGTCTCCCTGGAATTCAGTAATAGGTATTGTAGAATATATTATTTAAACGTCGACTCTGTAACCCTAGGCCGAAATATTTGATATAAGTCCTAACCCTGCATGCTACTGCCATCTTATCGTGTGTATACTCGGATTTATTTTTAGCGCTTTGTGATAGTCGCTACTATACCTTGGACTTACATTTTGTCAGATTCTACAAACACGAAGTGGGTAAAGCAAACATTTTTATCATAATGATAATTCGAAAATGTTACGAAAAGGGAGGCCAGTTTCGAAATAGTAAAAGAAGTTTATAACATTGGACAAAAAATCAATTGAATGTAACATATCAAAAATACCAGTACTAACCAAATAGATATACAAGTATGTAGAAGTGGTGTATAAATGAGTAGCAGATCAGAGTCACTGACAGCTTCGTATCGTTTCAACGCGAGTTGAGCCCATCGCTCAACCGGACCGGCGAGCGCACCGCCGCTCGAGGCAGCGCACGCAACGATACGGCATAACACACTCAAAACCACACGAGATCTGTCCGTATACACCTGCAATTATAAACGACAGAAGAATCAATCTAAAAGTAAACAAAAATTAAACTTATGAGTATAAAGAGAACAATTTATAACACAAAAATAAACTACTATCAATTTAGCCGTCAGGCGCTCTGTTGGTCTCAAGAGTACTCACAACTCAGAAACTTGTCTAATATAACAAATTTAGTCTGATAAGCCTCTCGTCATGGACGTCTATATCTATTCAATGTCTCAATATTAAAGAGATATTAAGGTACAGATCATCATTATTCCCTTTTCAGCACGTGTTTTGGTGAAAACCTGGCACACCACTCTCTAAAACATCATTCAAACATCTATGCACACATGACATTGGTTACGAGTACTCCTTATATCATCACCTTCCTTTAGTATGTCACTAATCTGATAGATATATGTTCTTCCCCGGCCAATACTGCCACTCACTTTTGCAACAAAAAATTGTCTTGTAGTTACCATCTAGTTGTTTTTATTTTATTTAGTCTAAAGCAAACGATAACAACTATATTTATGTTTTGTTTGTGTTATGTAACACTTCTTCATGTAACAATTTACTCATATCAATTTAAAAATATAAACATGCTGTAAATATAATGTCTGTCGCAATAAAAACATATCATATAAATCATGTCCTGTTAATAATTTGATATAGATGTTACATTCAGTATCGTTATCTTTATATATACCTAGCAACTAAAGCATGCTTTATCAGCTCATGTGAGCAGCGTGGACAACACTAACATTTGCAATGCTTTCAATGATGACATATGTATAAGTAATTAATCAACAGTTAGGCAAAATGTATTTGTACCATAGTAATCCCTTAACAGTTACACAACTGATTAAATAAATAGTACTTTCTTGACTAGTATCTTGATGGAAAAAAGTTGAAAGCACCTAACGTTAAGTGACCATTATTACCCATTGACAATTTGCAACTATCAGATTAGTTGCAGATGCATTTGTCAAAATAAACAAAGGAACACTGAGAAGGAGAAATTTATTAAAGTAACTGCATTTAACTTACAATTTCACTTTAATCCAACAAATTACTGTTATTTCATTGTGCTCAATCCCCCTAAAGGCACATTTCCAATTCTTAATAAACTCATTTCTATAAGTTATAGAACTTCGTCATAGCGCTAACAAATTGCTCCAATCAAATACATAGGTAACTTTGCGCTCTGTACAGTACTCAAAATGTTGGGTAAAAAATGTTAAGTTAATGCAATAAAGTTCATAATATTAGTTTTATTCTAATGTGTAGTGTGTGTGTGTAAATGTAAGAAATAATTACGCATTATATTGACTAAGAAGTTTTTAAATTGATTTAGTAGTTTTTGAGATTATACAGAACATACAAACAATCAAATTTATTATCTTTTAAATATTGATATAGATGATAAAGCAGATGGGTAACAGCTAGTACAAGTAGACATACAGTTGGTTAGACAGCTGATGACTATTACCCACAGGTGTGCATATACTTCATAAGCTGGCCTGGCAAACTTTGTTCCACCCTATTATTAGTAGACGCTATTTGGCGATAATGGCTTACACATGAAAGATATATGCTGTCACATGGATTTTTGTAAGAATGTTTAAGGTAAATATGTCCATTATATATAGCATTCTTTTTTCCTTGACACTTATCATTATATTTTAGAAAATTCACACAATATCTTTATAAATTATAGCCTATTTGTTATTCTGACATAAGCTACATTAAAATCCATTCAGTAGTTTTCCGGCACGACTTGCGGTCGCGAGGTTTGTTTAGTGCTCCATATAAATTCATACAAAGCAGTGGGTTGCGGTCACCTAGATCCGAATTTTACCTTTAATTGTTTAGTTACAGAAGGCATTAAGTGTCTACAACTTTATAAACATAAGAAGTTGAAATGACAAAGGTTTTCATACCCCAAATGTACATTAAACATCATGGTTAATAAAAATTACCTTGTTTAACAATTTAAAACTGCTTTCTAAGACTGACAGTGCTTGATCAAACTTGCCCTCATCAATCAGTCTCTTGGCTTCCTTAAGCTCCACCTCTTGAAAAAATGCTACAGATGCAGGTGAATCCCTGAGCCGTGACTCACTGGCTATTAAACTCAACAATGACTCAAATGCCGAACATCTGGTTGTTATTAGATTAGGGTCAAAGTTTCCTACTATAATCTGTAAATTAGAATTAACATGCTTTAGTTTCATTAAAATACTTAGTTTAATTATTTCTTTCTTTTTAGAAAAACCACAACTATTATTTTATGTTACCAAGCAATGGGAAAGGCAGCTAGTAAAACATATGGCTCATGAAGCCAAAAGTTCTAGAATTGTGTCCAGATACAAAATGACAAAGGATAAACCCTGTCTATGCAGCCCTCAAACAAGATGAATTGGCAATGAAGTTACATGGCTCAAATAAATGAGAGAAAAGTCATCTTTGTGGCTATTGTGAGAAGCCTATTTTCTAAAGTATAGATTTGGCTGTTGATGAAACAATAAATAGGACATTCAATTCCCGGTAATTACTGCATCTAAGAAACTTTGATGGTATAAGGCGTAGTCGTACGCAGAGTTCTATACAGAAGGAACCTAGAACCATCAAATTAATATCTATATTGTAGTCAATCACCATTATATATAAAGGTTACAAGAAAGCAAGTATAACTCAGAACTTGTTGTAATGAGACTACCAAGTTATGAATCACTAAACGTTTGCACATTTACAATAGTACGTCATCTCTATAAACAGAATTTTAGAGAGAATTATATTTTGGTAGAAAAACGAAACCAATTAAAGACAAAAACATAAATTTAATAGCGGCGACGATAACGCTACTCAGTTATACGTAGTACGATGTTTCTAATAAACAAAGGACTAGTTAGTAAACAAAAATTACATACCTTTCGTGGAAAAGTTACATTGTTCAATAAAGCTGGAAATTCCCTTTTCAATCCATTATAAAGAAACAAAAAGTCTGTATATCGTCGCTCCACATTAGCAGGATCAGGATCAAATACCACTGAATCTATAACATCTTGTCTTACTTGTAACATATAAGCTACATACTTTTTGTCTTTATCTTCGCCTTCCACTGTTCTTGATGAGACAATTTCAAATCTTAGCATATTTTAACACTTTTATTAAACTTGTACACTGAAATTTGATAATTTATCCAAAAATTTGTAATCAATCAGTACATTCTACAACACCCACTAAATTTGAATAAAAGGGCATCTAAACATGCAATGTTTTTATTGCAAAATGTAGCTATGTGTGCATGTGTGGGATGGTATTTGTACAGAAATTTTCATACCAACGCGCAATTATTTAACGTCAAATTTTCTGTCACACGAGTAAAACTGATGCTACCAACCTAACAGACCAAATAGAGTAGTACTCTGGTTTATTCAATAACAATAAAATGTAGGGTAGTTATCAAGGCTCCTATAAAATTTTCAAATTTGAAATCACTTTTTATTTGCTCAACTTTTCATTTAACAACGTTGCGCTTAAATTAAAAAATATCGGTACATCAACAATAATCTTAAAATTTAATTTGACTCTCTATAGCCCTCTTCTATAGCCGTTCCTTACATGGATATGCTCCGCATCTGTGAAGAGATAAGAGAAGAAATACCATTTAGTTATTAACTACATAATTACTATTTCAAAATGCCTATTAACAAAAAAATATCGATAGTTCATATTTAATTAGCGAAGAGATTTCTTATCAAGCTATAAAACAATATTATATATGTTTATGAAATAAGAGAAAACCTTTACTGAATATAAGGTTTTAATAAGCTAAAATTAACAGTAAAATTTGTTTTAGTTACATTAGATACATTGACAAAGTCACTAACAAAACAGATTGACAATGACATCAGCTTATGGCTGATAGTTACAAGTAAGAAGTTTACATCAGTTTAATAAATGCCTTTATCAAATAATAGTAGTTTATTTAAAGTAGTATTATTTTTATTTATATTACTTTGGTCGGGCCGATAGCGGTGACTTGTATGTGTAACTTTGACAGTGGTAGAGTCCACTACAACAACATCTATTGTACGAATTGGGCGACTCGATCTGTGAAATACCACGACCTCGCAGAAAACAGGCGTGAAGTGGAAGTACTCTGCGTTCCGTCTGATGAGTGAAGTGCCGGAGGCCTAATTTACTCCTCTTCCCCTTCCTACCCTTTCCTCATAACGATAGAATGGGAACGGGAAGAGGATTGGACGGGGAAGGGGTTGACGAGAAGAAGGAAATATCCTTTTTCCTGTCTATGCCTTCCTCTGTCCATTAAAGGTAGGCATTTGCTTGTTGCGGATGTCTAGCGCTCACTTAACTAAAACTACTTCTACTACTTCAAAAAAAGCGTAATGATGAATGCGAGATGGAATGATCCGCCACTAATGTCTCCCACTTTCGTGCTCGCGAAGTGAGTTAAATTGACAATGTTAGTGCAATTCAATGGATTTTTTATTTAGAACATACCTTGATTGATAGATGTCAACTAAAGCTGACCATATTACATCGTTTATTTAGAAACGTTATATTGAAATGGCAGCTGTCAACTGAAGATGACGAAATTATATCGTTTTTTTAGAAACGCTCGATGTTTGATCTATTTTTGTGTATATGTAACGAATACTTGATAAAAGTATAAGAAATTAACGCCAACGCGAATGAAATTTTGCAAGCTAAGTACAAACGAAACGAAAAACGAAAAGACGGGTGTATGAAAGTTTCTTGAATAAAGCATTAATTTATTTTATATAGACCGCGATATGCCCACATCACAGCATATCATCAGGATATAGATTTTGGATATTTTTTTATAAGAGAAGGGGCAAACGAGCGGCGGGATCACCGAGGTGATCAACGACGCCCATGGACTCGCACAACACCAGAAGAACTGCAGATGTGTTGCCGGGCTTTGGGAAAAAGATAACCTCGCTTCTTGAAGGAAACTTAGTCGTACTGATTTGGAAATATCGCCCAAGGCAGACCGTTGCACTACGCGGCTGTACGAGGCAGGAAATTTCGCGAGAACCGCACTGTTGATGAATGCCAGCCATCCTGGAGGAGCGATCATGAGGAAACTCGGATGCAGAAATCGTTCCAAACAGTTCTTCGGAACACTCCCCGTGGAGTATACGATAAAAATTAACAAGAGTGAGAGAGAGAGAGAGAACAAGGTGGTAATGGCATTCGGCGTGTAGTTGTATGGATCGAAGCTATCGCCTTTTTTTGGGATCGGGTGGACTATGGCAGTCTACCATGACTTCGGGACAATGCATAAGGAGTAGCAGAACCGGAACAGGCGCGTTAAAACGCGATGCCAACTCAGAGGCGCGGGTCCTAAGCACGATGGGAGGAATTCCGGCAGGCCCACTCGACTTGGTGAACGTCCAGAGATTGCAGCACTCTGGCGAAACTGGATCTCGGTCATGAAGGTGTAACCACACGGGCTATTAGGCGGTGAACTACTTCTATCCTCCAGATTCGAGTTGGACGTCTCTCACCAATGCTGGCCACGTGTTCCGACTTTGCCTTGGCAATAACTCTTTTGAAGTACCTGGGGGCAGAGTTGTACTTTTTGTTTCAGGTAGATTGGTTTTAAACAGATATATATATATATATATATATATATATATATATATATATATATATATATATGCCTATCATTTTATGTTAACAATCATTTCGAATAAATCGTAATGTATTTTGTTGGCTGTGTTGGCATTTATTGTCTGCCTTTATTTCCATAGTGTGAAAAATTGATGTTCATGAGTAAAGGCGAACCATTATTTTTATTGACATCACATTAAGTTGGTAAGGAAACATGGAACTTTAAGGGTTTTTTATGCGTATGCTGGGAGTAAGATTTGCCATTAGGCTGGTACAAAGTACGATCATAATTGAGAAAAGGGGTAGTTACGAATACGAAGTGCCGACTCTTAAACGTAGTGATTACTTCTCCAACTCACAATTTATTCCAGGTCAAAACTCTTTGCTAACTTTTTAATGTAAATTTTATAAATTAAGCAAATGAACTGCGCATGAAAAAGGTTCAAAGTTCAACAATTTAATCAGTTGAAATAATTACATATGTGAGTAATAAAAAAGGAAACCAATACATCTCTACATTCATACTGAACTGTATTCAGTTGTGGATATGGTGTGGATATAATCAATGGAAGTGGTTGTTCCAAATACGGTACCAGGTGCTGTGTACATTTAAAAGAATAAAAATTCATGTTTGAAAATGTAATATTATATAATATATCCAATCACAACAGTTTTTGGTCTTCTGGAGCTGTTATTAATAATTTGAGCTTTTTATAATTAATGTATTAGGGTCTATCACTTAACGATCTATATCACCGAACACTATATCTATAGTAGCAATAAGAATAGCTATATCAGCAAGCATCATCCTTTTACCCATTACAGCCAAACCCGCCAAGTGATTATAAGAACATGGCCGCAAGTGTACACGATACGGCTTGGATGTACCGTCCGCCACCATATACAATCCTAATTCCCCTTTAGGACATTCAACAGATGTATACGTAGCCCCAGGTGGAACCACATATCCTTCAGTGCATAGCTTGAAATGATGAATCAGTGCCTCCATCGAGGTTTTCATTTCCTGTCTCAGAGGAAGCGATATTTTTGAATCGTCTGTGCGTACTTCCCCCTCAGGAATAGTGTCGATTACTTGGTTTATTATTCTCAAGGACTCACGCATTTCATATAACCGGAGTAGGTGTCTATCGTAGCTGTCTCCGAACGTACCGACTGGTACATCGAAGTCGTACAGATCATATCCATCGTAAGGATGAGCAATTCTTAAATCCCATTTTACTCCGGTACAACGTAACATTGGGCCGGTAAAGCCTAAATTAATTGCATCATGGGCATTTACTGCGCCGATTCCAGCAGTCCTGGCGTAGTACAACCTATTTCCGGTGACGAGGTCCTCGGTCTCGTCACAGCGCTCCCCGAGCTTGCTGCAGAACTCATAGACGTCGTCTAGAAAGCCTATGGGTATATCCATTGTAACACCACCTGGTTTTAAATAAGCATTATGAACGCGGGCGCCGCACACTCTTTCGAAAAGTTCGTAAATTTTTTCTCGTTCCTCGCACATCCAGAAAAACGGAGTTATACCTCCAGCATCTAGCACCGTCCCCGATATGTTCAACAAGTGGTTTGCTATTCGTGACAATTCAGCGCACATAACCCGAATGGCTTTAGCCCTCGGGGGAGCTTCAATATTTAGCAATTTTTCAACTGCTAGAACGAATCCTTGCTCGTTGGCCATCGTCGATACGTAATCTAAGCGATCCATGAAGGGTAAACTTTGATTATAATGCTTGTTCTCCATTAATTTCTCTGTCGCTCGGTGCAAGAAACCAATATGTGGGTCTACTCGAACGACAGTTTCTCCGTCCAGTTCTAAAATAAGCCTCAGCACTCCGTGAGCAGCAGGGTGCTGTGGACCAAAATTGATCCACATATTTTGGAGTTTTCTCTCGACTGGTCGTACGACCGAATTGTAAATTATGTTAAAGTATTTGTCCGTGGCTTCAGTTCTAAATATAGTCGGCCCGGATAGTTCTTTTACATAATCCACTTCGGGATACCAACGGTGGCCACGTGACGGCGCATACAATTTTATCTGTCTAAGATGTTGTAAATTGTAAGTAGAAAATAATTTAAATAATCGCATATTTCCCATTGTTTAAAACAGTTTAAACTTAAATACCCAATAACGTTTTATTTTAAAATCAATGTCATATTTGGCATTAGAAAATTATTTTCGTAATGTTTTACTGTTTCTTTTATTAATTGCCAGTTTGCTAAGTTCTTCTTCTTAACTTCTTATGAAAATTATATCGATCGGTGCTGTTCGAAACAAAGTTTTATACAAAAAATCAATATTAATATTTTATATAAATTCATGACATTCAGCTGGGAACATATCTGAAACAGTTGAAATATATCGACATGGACAAGTTAATTCGGATAAATATTGTCAGTAAATGAAGAGGGAGGTGCCAGAGGCCTGATTCTGGTTCTCTTTCCTTATTAACGAAGGAAAAGAGCATTTGCAAGAAAGAAGAACAACAAAACAGAAGAAAAGCAACAAACGAGTGGATGGGTAGGTAAAGGGCATATGTGCATATTTGGAATAAAACTTAACCCTTAATAACCTAGAGTTTCAATTTTGATACCAATCTTTTAAACCGAATGTTCACATTACAATTAGGTTTTTTATAGGTTGGCTGTAGGTATTCTACTGTAGTATAATATTCTTTCCAGCTCTCATACTTGTTTTATTTTATGACATATTACTTGCGCGGCAAAGTGAACAAGTAAACACATTTTACTGAAAGTTTTGTTGAATACAAATTTATTTTCTTTTTCTGAAGACTATGAATATACCTGTTTTTTTTTCTAAATAAGTATGTAAAATAAATATTGTGTTTTTTTAGCTATTTTTCCCTTCATCTAGACCCTCAAGCAAACACAGTAATATTTAAAAAAAACACTGTCGTAAATCAGGCTACTAAGGGTTAAGTATTCGCGTAAATATAAGAAATCATAAAAAAATCTGCTACTCATTAGCTTGTTGCAGATGCCAGATAACGGTCCCTTAATATCAGGTAACCGCTTGCGCGTATGCCAGCTTCTTTCATTAAAAAAAGAACACAGGCGTGCAGTAAAGCCTTTGCGTATCGAATTGGATAAACATCTGCAAGTCTATGGTTAGCTGTTGTCAATCAACATAAAAATAATAAAAAAATGAAAATATTGTAACGAACAATTAATTAAAATACGTTGCACAGATAGCAGTGAAAACAGGTCCTCTGTATCGAACAGCTTAAGGATTATATGAATGGCATTTTAGTGTAGGTAAATTACACGCATTTCGATTGTATACAGTTTATTAATATGTATACTACTGGCCTGATTAAATACAGAATTTTGTTTATAACATCACAGGCATGCATCATTAATTAAAATACATCATTAATTTTACGATACACATAGCACTTTAAGTAGTTCACACCGACAGGGAAATAACCCAATATGAAACGGTGGTATCATTCGCAACAAGCGCTTTATTTTGCAAGACTTTAGAAAATCTTACGTCCCTTTTATACGGTTAAATTTAGAGTTAACAAAATTTATGTATTTTTTGATACACCGAATTATCCCAAGACAAACATAATTTAAGGATATATTAACAGGATTCGATCAGTCACTCTGCATGTATTACTTATTAAAAATAAATTAAAGACATTTCAGTATAATTATAACTAACAATTTAATTTTAATTTTGTAAAAAACTTAGTAATTAGAGAGCGTTTCATGACATAATGGTCCACTTTTCGGATGGACAGTAAAGATATAAAAATTAAACAATTTACCTCTTTACTCCAGTTGGGATAGGCAGACGTGTTTTTCGGATTATAAAATATTAAATCCATTATGGAATCTCTTTATGGTTTTCTACAATTTTTTAGTCTTTTCTCGCTATTATAAAATACATGTAATTGTTTTATCACACGATTCATTTAATATGAAGATGTAATGATAATAAGGAGATTAATTTTATTTATATTACATAGCATAGGAACGGTCGCTGACCATATCCGCCCAAAAGAATGTAATTCGCACGTATACCCACGTGATGTGACGTCACGTATTTACACTAATTCACACCAATGTGGCAATATAATTAAGTTCCTTTTTTGGGCTTATATCCGCTCAAACACAAAATTTTACAGGTTAAGCTACTACTACTAAGAACCTTAAAAACCGGCACGAAGATCAAGAAGTACCCAAAAAAGTTTTCCAGTCAGAACTAATTTTCATGAGCTCTGGAGAACGGTACAAATGATAGCATACAGCGCCATCTATTGGTGGTCTAAAAGTAAAATAGACACAAAAAACTTTTATATAATATATTACTAAGCCAACTTTAATGGTAAGCGTCTAGAAAGTGTTGTAGTTATTAAAATTATATCTACCAACAAGTACAATAGTAAATAAGGCTCTCAGGTGACGCTTTTCTCATTTTTTACGATTTCGATTACTATTTTGAAACATGTTTTATTTTATATTAGTCATCTTAAAACTTCCAAAGATCAAAAACACTATAAAACAATTTGTATAACGCGTTGTATATTTTTCAAAAAAAATGTATACTAAAAAATTATCAAGCTTAATTAGAATCTAAAAATAAAAAAGTATATTCGAAGTAAATAATTAATGTCACCGATACGTACTTTTACTCTAATATAGTATAAGCAATATAATGTACCATTATATGTAGGGAATAAATTTTACTTAAATAATATACATTATATATAAAAAAACATCTATAATATAATGGAATATTGTATACACTGCATATACTGAATGAATTGAAAATGACAATAAATACAAATGGTTTAGTATTGGTCCGTTATTCATATAGGGAACATACTTAGCTGGTCATCTTCTGTGCAGCTTCTACGTAGATACAGGAGCAGAGCTTCTGCATGAATCTTAGTATACAGCCGGAGAAAACATGGTAACTCTCTGGTTTGGTCTTCCATTTAACACATAAATAGTAAACCGGAATACCGGATAGCATGATAGCTATGCCGATTCCCGTATCCCTAGGATTGGTTATAGCCGGAATTATAACGAGACAAGCGATAGCGATGAGAAACAAATAGGGGATGATGATGTTCACCCTTATCGGTCTGGGGATGTCCGGCTTGGCTCGCCTCAGCCACAGCATACCCACGACCGACACTCCCACCGACAGCCACAGAGTTTGAGAGAAGTAGTTTATTAAATCGAACACGTTGCTCGTTGTCAACATGAGAAGAGAGATAAGGCACTGGAAATTAAAAATAAAACATATTTTAATTAAATTAAGCATATGGGCCTGAAGGTAGGTAAGGTTTGATACTTCTGCATTGCGACTGATTTGTGAGCCCCATTCGCTATCTTTTACCATCCACTCCACCTACTCTCCTTATTCTTATCTTTCCCCTCCTCTCTACCTCTAGAGTATCTATATACTCGGTGTAGCACTTAATGCCAGGATAAAAGTGATCAATTTTTATCAAAGCAGCTCCAAGTTAATTCACAACACTATAGGAAAGTATTATTGAGATTTTTTTTCGGACATTTTCCCATTTATGTAAGGTCGGCAAACAATGACAGTAGTCTATGCTGTGTACAGAGTATTAACTAAGATAAATAAATACTAACAGTGAAGAACAACGACGGTATCGGCGTCTGCCTCTCGATATGAAACAACGAGAAGAAGGCGGGCATGTGCCCCTCCTGAGCGCCCGTCGCGAACAGCCTTGCGGAGGTGAATAGCACGCCGTTGACCCCGCCGAACGTAGACAGAGCTACGAACACAGGGATCACCCAGCTCCAGCTGCCGAACAGACGGTCGCCGAATACCTGAAAGAATAAAAATAATACCACTCAACAAACGTTCAGTGCTTAACGTATGTCGTCACAAACAGCGATTGCTTATCGCCCCAACCGATCAACCAAAGTAGCTTTATATTACAAAAGATAGACGTGGATGTGTACGTAGGATGTATCATCATCATTTCAATGCAAATCGTAACTATTTTGCAACAAAATATTTATGTATTGGCATTGTTCTAAAAGAGGCGATTACGGTAAATATCGACACAAGATATCTAATACGTTTGGGTCACAGTTTCGGCCAGTTAACGGTAACAGTTACTGACAAACTAAGACTTTATGAACAAACAATGTACTTTATATTATTGGTTAATATAAATTACATTGACCTGTTATATATAAACAATTGGGTTTATCTGTACCAAGGTTACTAAATTGAGAGCCCTCAATGTGGCCCGAGGGCGTCTTTGAAATAGCCTGTGAGAGTCTTAAGTCACAAAATTAGGTACGACAAAGATTTCTGACTGGCTATACTAACCGAAAAATGAATGTATACTAACCGTGGGTTTCCACTGGCGTATAAACTTGTCGCGATACAAGGTTTCTCTATCTTATCTATATCTTTCTCTCTGGAAAAAACTGAGATGACAATATGTTTTGTGTGGATGTTTTCGGCAGTGTAAACCCACTCAGAGAAAATATTTGTTTGTTTGTTCCGGCTTGTCTCAAAAACACGTCGGGGCACGTGTGGCCAGCATTGGTGAGAGACTGGTACGCCTTCCTTCGGGAACTCGTGCGTTCTGGTCTCTCGCCAAGGCTGTCCAGGGGAATTTCTGTAAGCCGTCTTTACCATCTCTGCGCAGGGGAGATGACTCTTTAGCCCACACCGCAAATGAGAAGGCCGATCTTCTAGGCTCTCTTTTTGCGTCCAACTCGACTCTGGAGGATAATGGTAGTTCACCGCCGATTATCCAGTGCGGTAACACCTTCATGTCCGAGATCCAGTTTCGCCAGAGATCAGTGCGTAAAGTGCTGCAATCTCTGGACGTTCACAAGTCGAGTGGGCCTGACGGTATTCCTCCCATCGTGCTCAGGACATGCGCTCCTGAGTTGGCACTAGTTTTAACGCGCTTGTTCCGGTTCTCCTACTCCTTAGGCATTGTCCCGAAGTCATGGAAGACTGCCACAATCCACCCGATCCCAAAGGAAGGTGATAGCTCGGATCCGTCCAACTACAGGCCGATTGCCATTACCACCTTGTTCTCGAAAGTCATGGAAACGATCATCAATTACCAGCTCATGAGGTATCTTGAGGAGCACCAGCTGATTAGCGATCGTCAGTACGGCTTCCGTCAGCGTCGCTCAGCTGGTGACCTTCTTGCGTACCTCACGCATCGATGGTCGGTGGCAATCGAGGGCAAGGGGGAGGCCCTGGCGGTTAGTTTGGACGTGGCCAAGGCCTTTGATCGGGTGTGGCACAAGCACTTTTTTCGAAGTTGCCTTCCTACGGGCTGCCCGAGAAACTATGCGCCTGGATTTTCCAGCTTTTTGGAGGGTCGGAGCTTCAAGGTCGTTGTCGACGGTGCATGCTCTGACCCGAAACCAATTAATGCTGGTGTCCCACAGGGCTGTGTACTGGCGCCCACCCTGTTTCTTCTGCATATCAATGACATGCTGCAAATTAGCAACATCCATTGTTATGCAGATGATAGCACGTGTGATGCACTGTACACGGCCCGCGCTAACGTTTCTGGGCTACTGCCGCTGAGAACCGGACCAAACTTGTGTCTGAAATGGAGATCCTATTAGGTGAAGTCTCGGATTGGGGTCAACAAAATCTTGTTGATTTCAATCCCAAAAAAACACAAGTCTGCGCCATTACCGCTGAAAAAGAACCCTTTGTCGCGAATGTATGTTTTGAGGGCACTCCTCTGGTTGCCACAGCCAGCATCGGTATTCTCGGCGTTGACATATCGAGTGACATTCAGTTTCGTGGTCACTTGGAAGACAAGGTCAAATTGGCGTCTAAAAGGCTGGGTGTACTCAGTAGAGCGAAGCAGTAATTCCAGCCGGGCCACCGCCTTCAGCTATACAAGGCGCAAGTTCGGCCCCACATGGAATACTGCTCGCATCTCTGGGCGGGAGCACCCCAATACCAGGTTCTTCCATTTGACCGCATACAACGGAGAGCGACTCGAATCGTCAACGACCGAGCTCTTACCGATCGGCTTGATACTCTGGCCTTGCGGAGGGACGTCAGCTCCCTCTGCATTTTTTACCGTATGTACCACGGGGAGTGACCGGCAACGCATCTGCAGTTCCTCTGATGTTGCGGGTGTCCATGGGCGTCGTTGATCACCTGGGTGTTCCCGCCGCTCGTTTGCCCCCTTCTCTTATAAAAAAAACTACTGTTTTTACCAATAAAATGTCCTACCAGCGAGTAACCTTCGCTATATATTATTTACTTGTCTATATATCCATGTATCTACCCAAGCGAAGCTGGAATAGGTTGCTCGTAGGTTACATTGTATGTAATTGTGTAATTTCTTTCATTATTCTTTATATGTATTATATGCCACACTAATAGTTTTTCATAAGAGAATTCATTGTTTTAATATATAATAAATAAATACATAAACGAGGACTTGCGCCCGCAAGCCGTAGGGATAGGCAGGGATTACATATTTCCATTTCTTGCGGTACTAGAATACCTCTCTCTACTATATATACGCGTCTACATTCACAGTCAGTTACAGCTATGCTTACATATCTATTGAGACATATCTTTTATCAAATTTTATTGATTTATAAACACGCCTATAATAGCTTGCCTATGAAAAAGTGTTCATGGCTACTTTTAATTTAATTAATTTTCATACATTTTTACAACATGATAAACGAACGAAAAGTTTAGTTTCGACTGATAGTTTTCAACAAGGAGTGTAGGCTTGCCTACTTATTTCTGTTCACGGCTGCCTTGCAAGCCGGTACGAACCGGTCAGTAACAATAAATATCTGCACCCATCATATAACGAAAAAAATTTAACCATTAATAAAAGTATATATAGGTTTGGCTGCAAAAAAAATCGTTCATAGATTATACTTGCGAAAGCGTCTCTCCTACTATAATGCAGCACACACAAAAACTTTCATATGATGGGCTCATATAGAATAAAAGATTTTAAATGTACTTACAGCGGCAACAGCCGGATTCGACATCATTTCCATCTTGGAGACGACTGCGAAGTACGCCAGGTTTGCCATCACGTAGATTATAGTCACCATGGGCATCGCGATCCAAATAGCACGCGGCAAATTTCTGTAAAATACAATTCTTGATAGTTATAAAGTTTTACGTCAGCGGTCATAGGTCAGATGGTTAGATGTTTGATATACCTGCCACCTAAGGGAGGTCAACTTACTTGATGATTTCTCGACTCTAAATACTTCTTAAAAACATGTACCTACAGTACATACTTCCTAAAATTCGTACCCAAGGGACTATGACAGATTGACCTAAGAAAGCTTGGGATGTCATAAATCCAAAATGGAGCGGACATATTAAATTATTACCTAGCATAAAAGTGGTAGCGCCAGCAAACGCTGCTTTTGTGTGAAGTTCAATGGATTGACGGTTTCAACCGGAATACTCACAGAATTCCGGACTAAAGTGGTTTAGGTGTTCGAGGACCGTGCCAGTTGAAGAATCTTGTGAGATTTATAAGATAGGTACAATAAGCACTTACGACCCAGAGGTGTGCCTCTGGGTCGTAAGTGCTTATTTATTTATTTACAGTGGGATAAGGGCAGGTAGATGATGATTTATTTATTTATTCTGCTTCCCTTGATCTGAGGCCCAAGTAGTGCAAAAGTAAAACACGATAGTTGAATAATTCATGCAATAGTCGTAATGGAGGCAGTGATAGATCTTCCTAAAGCGACTGCTTATGTATGAAGGAATTGTAGTGGGATCCTTACTTTTCTAAAACATAAAAGAAATAAGGATTTGTTTTTTTTAACATTTTTTTAACGGCAAACTAGTTAAAAACTTACAATGATGCGCTGCCTATGACGTGTACGAGGTAAGTAGTTTTGCCGAAGATTACAATTGAGCTCTTAGATAAAAGACATGAAACAATTTCTTATGTTAGTAACTTTAATAAACAATTTGGCGGTAGCAAGACACCCCGATACTATCACATCATAGCACAGTTTTTTTCTCCTTACACACTCGGTCATAAGTCATAGCAAGGCTAGAGCTGTGAGCATGTTGCAACGCCGTTATCGACAAAAACGAGACGTCGTGTACACGTGACTTCGATGATTCCGATATAGAGTTTTAGTGCAGATTTAGATACATTTTAGATATATAAACACTTAATATTATATTAACTAGCTGTATACTGAAATATTGTACTTAATTTTTATTTTTGATCGCATATTATTTCCTTTAATTTTAATCTTATTATTCTTGTTTTAATATATAAATATTTCTCATCATATTTTCTTTGTGCTTCGTTATCAACTCAAGTAATAATAACCAGCGCCAGCTTACTTACAACAGAATACTTCACTCGTTCTTAAGACACATGAGTGAGAAAGACAGCAAAATGCTCTCTGCACCGCTCCTACGTTTTACTACTTGTGTGCAAAGAGAAAAAACTGTACTATAGAAGTACTTTTTTTAAAGGAATAAGTTCTAGCTGAAGTATTTTAACACCACACGGGTAGCAACCAAGCAATACGTATGTGACCCACCTTCAGTAAACTTCGTCAGTTTATGATCGGACTACGCATATTATAAACTGTAAGCAAATTGAGAACTCAACGAACCATTCTCAATTTGACGTGTCATTTCTCGACAGTTTATACACTTTCGAAGTCAAGTTGTGATAATAATTTCGTTAGGTCGGAATGATAGTTATATATAAAAAAAATTCGTAACAAGATGCTTATCGAATAAAATAAGCTTTTGCGTTTGACATAATACGTCACTTGACTACTACAATGATTTGTTCAGTTCATAATTTTCCGACAATTGACATACATATGCCTGTTACAATTATCGACTGTGAGATTTTTCTTATATTTTTGTTTCTATCATTTTTAAATAAATTCAGATTGATCAAACGCTGAAAGTTATAAAAAATAGTCGTACAGTTTTCTGAAATTTTCCCAGTGTCTGCGCAATTTTCGTAATTTTTTTTTCAGTAAGAACTTTCTACGAAATATTAGAAAACTTAAAAAAGATGATGAATGAAATCTATATTTATTCGCAAGCTATGGCGAGCCCAAGGGAAATAAGGATTTTTACGTATAAAATAAATATAATAATGTCCTCGCTAGAGAATTGAACGGAGAATTTCTAATAAAACAAACACTGTTCAACCTATTTTCTGAAAGTGAGTGCAAATAAAAGGCTTTTATATGAAGACTGTTTGAAAAAGTCTCAAGGGAACCACTCACAGAAGATTGAGAGATTCAATCGATTGTTTTTCATTACGCCGGTTCTATAAAATTACAAATACAAGAGTATCAATTACATTCAAGAGACTTTATATACTACTAGTGATCCGCCCGATCATCGCCCGGGTAGCCGTTTCGGAATCTATACGGAACATAGTCTTTTATATATGTAGATATGCATCCGTAAGAAAAAGTATCCCACGGGAACCGTACATTTATCCGGGTTTAAAATAGCCTATGTGCTATTCCAGATTATAATCTATCCCTGTACCTAATTTCATCTAGATCCGTTCAGCCGTTTTTTGAGTGAAAGAGTAACAAACAT
Organism: Papilio elwesi; assembly: GCA_029849275.1. Lineage (NCBI taxonomy): Eukaryota > Metazoa > Arthropoda > Insecta > Lepidoptera > Papilionidae > Papilio > Papilio elwesi. Next base: position 9,959,881 of record CM056687.1, on the reverse strand, counting down.
GCATACATCCACACACACACACACACATATAAACATTTGCATTTATAATATTATGGCGTTGAAATAGCTAGATTTTTTGACAAACATTTGTTTTTTTTATTTTTCGTAAATTTTTTTTCATAAGTAGTATCCTATGTTACTTCTAAAACCTCCAAGAATATATGTACAAAATTTCATGATGATCGGTCGAGTAGTTTTCACGTGAAGGCGTTACAAAAACAAACTTTCATTCACATTTACAATATTAGTCGGGATATAAGTATTTCTTAGACTGCCTGTCTATTGAAGCGGAGGTGTGCCTATATTAACCAAACAAATCTAAGCTCCCCCGCTACCGATAGATGTACAATGTACAAATTTCGGGGCAGCGGAGAGCAGAAACGGAGAAACTAAGCTGTCCGTTCGTTAATTCGCATCGAACGCCTCTCGCCTGTTCTGGCTCTAGAGCTGTAAGCAGTGCGGGCCGTGCGCCCGCCACAATCGGCAACTCTGCTCCGCATTACTCCGTCACTCCGATCCACGACAATGACGGGCAACTCTTACAGTTGGAAGCTTCCTGAAGCTGTGTGGGCGTTGCTCTTACCTGCTAACGGAAACCGAAGGGATAGGAGTGTCAAGAATCCTTTCATCTTTATCCGAAGGTATGACTTGAAGTTGGTGAATTTAAGTAGAAGAACACTATTGTTTGACAAGTGACAAGCGCTGTGGAGAGAAGATTGAACGCAGCAACGCAGCTTATGAACGAATCCCTCTTTTGATTACTAGTATTCTTTTAGTCACAGTATGGCCGTAAAGTGGCATTTGCAAAATTTTCCAAAACCTGGTATGTTACATTTTGTATAGAAGGATGTGGCAGACGAGCAGGCGGTTCACCTCATTTAAGTCAAAACTACCCATAGGCATCTGCCACAAGCCAATCAGTTGCAAATGCTTTGCTACCTTTAATGTACAAAAAAAGAGATAAACAATAAAATCTATTTTTCCTTTTAATATCCGACCCCCGCCAACACATCCTCTTCTCCTCCTCATTATTTCTTTATTAGAGATCGGTAGGAAGAAGAAGAGGACTAGAATCTACCACTGTTAATCTTTTATTTAAGATTTTTAATAATTATTTTTTTGTTTTTAACTCGTATCATGTTATTTTTAGATAAGGTACAATTTAAGGACGGTTTAATGAGAAAATACGTTTAACGATGCCATAAAAACTATTTTAAAAACACAATGCCGCAGTGAAAGTCGGCGCCATGGTACAGCCTCTACGCAGACTGACAGACAGACATTCTTGTACCAGCTTGTTAAACTTACACTGTCGGCCAAAAGTTTGACACCACTTTGTACACAGGTTATAATTTGCAAAATATTTTAAATCTGCGTATGATAACATAACAATATGAACACCTGTGTAATCTACTAATCATTTTGAATGTCTAAACACCATTTCTCTTATTTTTTACACAATGACTATGCCATAAATGGGCATTGTTTATTTACCACTGATGAGTGCCGCGTAAGGACCCAGGTGTTGCAATTGTCATTATATTATATGGCGGCTTCCTTGTACTTGTTTGGTTATTGTTTTGCGTTGATAAATATTTAGGAATATTTTAAGCCATAAATCCTATTCATAGCATGGCTACTTAAGAAGTTAGTCTTGGTTAAATCTATTCAGTCTGAGCTACTGTTTTGTCAAGTGAAGATCTCCAAAAATGGGAAAAGTCCGTGAAATCTCCAGTGAAACTCGTTCCGCCATTGTTACTCTATACGACGAAGGCAAGTCTGAACGAGAAATTGCCGCTAAGCTGAAGTTATCGAAGACTTGTGTTCATAACGCAATAACTCGATAAAAGACAACCGGCAGTCATCAAGACCTACCGCGCTCCGAGGCCGAGAGCAACCACTTCTAGCGAAGACAACTTCATTGTTGTAACAAGCAAGCGTAATAGACGTTTAACAGCACCAGAAATTCGAGCTGAACTCAATAAAACTCGACCGGAACCTGTATCATTGACAACAGTATAGAGAAGACTTCGAGATGCCAATTCATTTGGTCGGGTAGCTGTTCGTAAACCACTGTTACGGACACAAAACAAAAAGAAACGTCTGCAGTGGGCTCTTACTCATCGATATTGGACTGAAGAAGACTTTAAAAAAGTTCTTTGGACTGATGAATCAAAGTTCGAAATATTCGGTTCGAAAAGAAGAGTTTTTGTACGTCGTAGTGCCGAAGAAAAGATGTTGCCAGACTGTGTAGTGCCAACAGTCAAACATGGTGGAGGCTCTATTATAGTCTGGGGATGTTTCTCTGGCTATGGGACCGGAGATTTGGTTAAAATTGAAGGAATAATGAAAAAGGAGCAGTACAAAGAGATACTGGAGCGAAACGCTGTTCCTTCCGGGCTACGTTTGATTGGAGATGGATTCATTTTCCAACAAGATAATGATCCAAAACAAAGTTCTAAACTATGCAGGGGATATTTAGAGCACAAAGAGACCGAAAGGAGTTTTGAAAAACATGGAGTGGCCCCCTCTGAGTCCGGATCTCAATCCGATAGACCTTCTGTGGGAGGAGATGGACAGAAACGTCCGTAGTCATTGTACGACGTCAAAAGAAGACCTCTGGAGGACTTTACAAGAGAGTTGGAACAATATTTCACAAGAAACTATCAATAAACTAATAGCCCGGTTACCAAGATTGGTCAAAAAAGTTATAAAAAGTAAGGGAAGATTTTTCGACGAAAAGTTAGTTTAAATAATTTGTTTTTTTTATTAATAATAATGACAATTATTGTAGTTTTCAAATTATTTTATGTTACATAAAAAGTTCCTTATTTAATAAGGTAAATAAATAATTTGTAGAGCACTAACTTTTGCAGTTTTATTCAATATTGTAATTTTTTCAAGGTGGTCTCAAACTTTTTCCGGCAGGGTATTTAACTCCAACACGTTAATTAGAATGTGAGTCGTCAAACAATACGGACAATCTTTTTTTTAGTGCAATTAAGTTGCGGTATGCCTCTCTACTTTTAAATGTAAATGTCACATGGCACCAGCACTTGCAAAATTCAAAGTCTCTCAGTTAAAAAGGCTATATATAATACTATATATATCTATAGAACCAACCAATAAATAGTGGAAATGTTACAGAATGTTTTGAGAACGTTCGATGCCTTGTATTTTCACTAACACTATTGATATATTTACATTTAACCACAATACAAGCTTCCTACCAGTGCCTTTTAATAAGGTAAGCTTCCTTTTCTATTAATAAAGTAGTTCCGATATAGATAACAAACGAGACATACAGAAGCAAAGCTAAGTTTACAGAAAGTTGTTGAATCGCCTAACATTACTATTATGTAAATAAAAAAAAACATAGGCAGTCATAAAGACTGCCGACAGAAGTGAAAACTCAAACAACTGGAAAGACGCGACGATAATTCAAAAAGAAATATATAACAAATAAATAATAATAAGTCCTTCTATCTTAACACAATAATATTAAAAATTGAATAGGAGATTCCAAATTGTTGTTCACGCGAACCTATGATTATTTTCTCCTACCGTCTATCCAAATATCGTCTAACACAGCTAAAGGCATTTTCTTCAAAACATCAATGGAAAATATCTTTGCGTACAGGCGTACATAAACAAACTCGTCATGTATTTGTGCCATCAATGCTTTCTATTGAAGGGCTACTGGCCCGCTATCTCTAAAGCGCATCTTTCACTTTCACTTTCACTGACCTTGATATGCACTGTTTATACTTGGTCTCCCTAATGTCGTAGTTACTAACTTTAAATTTGACGTAACGAGGTTAAACACAACCTGTCGAATCGATTTATATCACGGAAAGATTTAATAACACCAACTTTATTAGCTTTCAGTGAACAGTGTATAAGGATGAAGAGAAGTCAATCTTCGAAGCTTGTATTGGATTAAACTGAAGCGAACGGGTTAATCCAATTCCCAGGCTTACTGGGAACTCATTACGCCGGCGTGGCTTTAATAAGGAACAGCTGTATAAAAGCAAAACAGAGCCAACTCAACAAGCGTGCAAAACTTTATATACTGTATATACCCTGTCGGCCAAAAGTTTGAGACCACTTTGTACACAGGTTATAATTTGCAAAATATTTTAAATCTGCGTATGATAACATAACAATATGAACACGTGTGTAATCTACTAATCATTTTGAATGTCTAAACACCATTTCTCTTATCTTTTACACAATGAATATGCCATAAATGGGCATTGTTTATTTGCCACAGTTGAGTGCCGCGTAAGGACCAGGTGTTGCAATTGTCATTATATTATATGGCGGCTCCCTTGTACTTGTTTGGTTATTGTTTTGCGTTGATAAATATTTGGGAATATTTTAAGCCATAAATCCTATTCATAGCACGGCTACTTAAGGAGTTAGTCTTGGTTAAATCTATTCTATCCCCGATCAAATAGTTAACGAACAAGATATGGGCGTTGCAATCGGAACTCTCACAAGTCATGTCCAAACTACCATCGAGAACTGCTCGAGGCAGATCCCAATGATGGATAACCATCGCTGGGACATGCCTCCGGACGCCAGGGACTTGCTGAGACGTAAGAACGCAGCCACCCGAGCTTACGATATGTATCCCACCGAATCGCACCGAAAGCGGCTACGTAAACTACAGCGTGAATCGAAAGCACGCATAGCCGCCCTCAGGAACGAAAGATGGAATACAACACTCAATAATTTAAAGCCATCCCATTTAGCATTCTGGCGGCTTCCCAAAGCACTAAAAGGCGACACGTATACCACGATGCCGCCGCTCTTACGCCCAGACATGACGCCAGCCATGCTGGACGAAGAAAAAGCCGAATGTCTGGCTGACAGTCTCGAAGCCCAGTGCTCCCCTAGTAACCTACCGGTGGACTCTGCCCACCTCCGAATGGTGGACAGCGAGGTCGATCGGCGAAAACATGAACCGATTCGCGACTCCGTTCCCCCGGTAACATTCGACGAAGTTAAGGAATTAATTAAAAACTTGCGTCCACGCAAAGCTGCCGGATCTGACGGTATCACCAATAGGGTGACCAAACTATTTCCTGCTGCTATTATACAGCTACTAGTTCTCATTTATAACGCGGCAATGGCCAGAGGCGTCTTTCCTAGCGAGTGGAAGGATGCTGAGGTCATAGGGTTCCTCAAACCCTCAAAGCCGGCCTCAAACCCCACGTCATATCGACCCATAAGTCTTCTCAAAACGTTTGGGAAGATCTATGAACGCTTAATATTAGCCCGCCTACGTACCTTTATGAGCACTAAAGAACTACCAATCCCCGAACAATTCGGCTTTCGTGCCAAACATTCATGTACCCATCAAGTGCACCGCATCACGGAGCACATCCTAACCAAACGTCAACGCGGCTCTAGCACCGGAGCACTCTTCCTTGACGTGGCGAAGGCGTTCGATAAAGTCTGGCACAACGGGCTCATATACAAGATGTATGAGTACGGTGTGCCAGATCGCCTCGTATGCATAATACGAGACTTCCTTTATAATCGAACGTTCCGCTACCGCGTCGAGGGAGTGTGCTCTCAAGCGCACCCCGTTCGAGCCGGGGTGCCTCAAGGTTCGGTGTTAGGCCCCGTCCTCTTTACACTCTACACGAATGATATACCGCGCGTACGCGGTGTAGAGCTAGCCCTATTCGCCGATGACACCTGTATTTTCACGTCGGGCCTTCAGCCTGACGCTATATGTCGACGCCTCCAGACCGCAGCCACCACTCTCGGTGCGTGGTTCCGGAAATGGAGAATCGAAATTAATCCAGCAAAAAGCGCGGCTCTTTTCTTTTCGCGTCATAAGAAAGCCCATTTCTCGCATCTCCCATCCATTAACCTCATGAACAGCCCAATTCCCTGGGAAGATAAGGTGAAATATCTAGGTGTCATCCTTGACAATAAACTTAACTTCGCCGCTCACGTGACCCGGGTCAGGAACCGGGCGGCTTTCGTACTAGGCCGCCTATTCCCATTAATTAACGTTAAGAGTAAAATGTCCCTCCGGAACAAGGTGACACTCTATAAAGCTGTCGTAAGGCCCATCATGACATACGCTAGTCCGGTATTCGCGCACATTTCCCCAAAACAAATACACCGACTTCAGGTGATCCAAAACAGATTCTTGCGCAGGGCCACTGGCTCGCCGTGGTTCGTGCGCAACATCGATTTACACGTGGATTTAGAGCTGCCCACCATAGCTCAACACCTGAAATTGGCGGCGCGCCGCTATTTCGACTCCGCCGTCGGTCACCCCAATTCTTTAGTTGTAGGTGCCGCCACCTACAAACCCATCGCGCTCGGTACGTTCCGCCACGACTATAGACGTCCTAGGCACGTCCTCGACTATTGAGACGATGCAGTAACCATCGCTCAGGCTAGGATGAAACAACATCTCAAACAAATCACACACCGTCTTCGCCGGCGAGGACGGCTATTACCTTCCCGATACGGCCACATAGCCGGCAGAGTTTTTTCCCCTATTCATGATAGAAGCGTTGCTGGAGTTTCTTCCGCCACTTCTTCTCCCAGCGCTAACGCTTTCCGAAGTGGTAGTAATGTTAGTTGTAATGCTACTTGTAATCAGATAATGGCTACCGATCGAGCCGAGGCTCGGCCCTCTCGGGCACCCTCGAATCGGAATGCTAAACGCGTAATGAGTGACAGCCCAAGCCGAGGTCCCCTCTCGGGGGCCCTTGAGCCGAGTCACTCCATGGAGCGTCCACCGAAGCGACCTAAGAGCTCGGTGGCCTCCCAATCCGGTAATAATATCAAAGTAACGGCCCGAGCCGAGGTTCCCTATACGGAGGGAGCCCTCGAGCTTAGTTACTCTTAAAGAGGCTTAGGCTAGGCGCCCTCTGCGCCCTGCCGCCTCGTGCCCGGTGTAGCTGTAAATGCCTCCTCAAGGCAAACAGTGACCTTTCAGTCACAAAAAAAAATTAAATCTATTCAGTCTGAGCTACTGTTTTGTCAAGTGAAGATCTCCAAAAATGGGAAAAGTCCGTGAAATCTCCAGTGAAACTCGTTCCGCCATCGTTACTCTATACGACGAAGGCAAGTCTGAACGAGAAATTGCCGCTAAGCTGAAGTTATCGAAGACTTGTGTTCATAACGCAATAACTCGATACAAGACAACCGGCGGTCATCAAGACCTACCGCGCTCGGGGACGCCGAGAGCAACCACTTCTAGCGAAGACAACTTCATTGTTGTAGCAAGCAACCGTAATCGACCTTTAACAGCACCAGAAATTCGAGCTGAACTCAATAAAACTCGACCGGAACCTGTATCATTGACAACAGTAAAGAGAAGACTTCGAGATGCCAATTTGTTTGGTCGCGTAGCTGTTCGTAAACCACTGTTACGTACACAAAACAAAAAGAAACGTCTGCAGTAGGCTCTTACTCATCGATATTGGACTGGAGAAGTCGCCAAAATACATTGTATGCCCATGCCACGAGTTGACGGTGACACACTACTCTACACAATTTATAGCAATTATCTACAAAGTATTCAGATATCAACCTGGTATTAATATAACACCTCTTTCTATAAATAAGCGAAGTGCTTCCCATAGGCATCTCCAACAAGCTAATGAGTAGGAGTGCAGATGCCTTAATTTTAATGGATGGAGGAGTGGATAAACAGAAAAAAGGACATTTCCTTCTCATGTCCATCCCCTTTCCGCTTCCCATCATTTCCTGATTAGAAAAGGATGGAAGAGGAAACAGGACTTGAATTAGGCTTCCGGCACCTGTATCACCAGGTGAAACGCAGAATTCTTCTACTTCATCTTCTGTGAGGTGCTGCTATAATTCTTAGTGTTATAATACCTAATCATTACATCGCTCACCATAAAAAGAAAATTTCGCTTCAGTAGAATCGCAAGCGTTCGTTCACAAGCACCAAATAAAAATAAAAATCTTTTATCACTATCGCCAGATACGTGCCTTCGTTATAATGGGGCTTGTTAACAGAACAAACTCTGTGTCGGCTCGTCTGTATCGTTACGAAACCGGCATGTCTTAGAAATATGTCAAAGTATCCGAATGTGCATGTGACATGCACCAACCCGCACTGGACCAGCATGCTAGATTATGGCATCTTCCTCTCTCGGAGAGGAGGCCTGTGTCTCTGCAGTGAAACGTGGAAAAGTCTGGTTATTATTATTTATTACAATCTATAGCTAATATCTATTAAGACACTTTTTATGCTCAGTGTTTAAATGCAAACTTGTTGCAATAACTTTCAATACAAAAACATGATTTCTAATTCTACTTCTCCCGACTAAATTAGCATTAACTGCGGACAGTGATTACTGCCTTTACTTAAGCCGTATATCCCGAGAAATCGATTTTAAGGACTTTATATATCACGTGCACTTGTTTATCACTCTTAGCTGTGAACAGGAACATATAAATAATATTAGTCTTTCTCCTCCATACTTCATGTTAACCCTGTAACAAAATACATTTTCGGTGGAGATGCGATAAGCGCGTGAGTGCCAGAAGACGCCTGCACTTGACCGAGTTGTGCAGGCAGATCCCGTGACCTCGAGATGTCCGTCGGACGGTGCATAACACAGAAATCACTCACAAATCATTTACTAGGAAAATATATTACCGAGTTATTCCCGTAATAATTTTACCAGGAAAATAATGCTAATTATTATTATTTTCTGTGTAAAGGAAACAATAAGTTCTCATATATTTTAACCCTATTGACATAACCAGAGTTGGCCAACCCAGTATTCGTTTTGTATTGATTATTTTTATGTTTTGTGAGTATTGTTCAGGAGCCTATAACATGCGGGTCAGAGATAGTATATTGCATTACCCGGTTTTAATTTTTTTTAACCTTTATTTGCTGCTTTTTTCCCACAGGTAACAGGAAAAAAATCATCCAACGATTTCCTGTATCGACAATAAGTGTTTAAGAAATGATGATTAACATAGTAAAAACTTAAGCTTTAACTCACTTGTACGGATCCTGCAGTTCTTCCGTCACAAAGTTAAGGTAATTCCATCCGCCGAATGCAAAGAGTCCAGAGTAGAAAGCTAGTGCTATATTTCCGGCATCGTATTTCCCTTCGAAAGGCTTCTGGAAGTTTTCGTTGTGGCCTAATACAAATAATTATATATTTATTTATTTATCCACATTAATAAACAGATAAAATAGAATGACAAATATTATATCTAATGCTACTACAAATCTACCTAGGTTATAATAATAACAGTAACACAGTTTATGATAAAATAGTAAAAATTAATTTACGTCAGCTTTGACATATTTGTCTTTGATTGAGATGGTCTCAAGTACTACAATTTGGTCCTTCAAGCCGGATTCGAGTCCATGCTAGTAGAATTTCGCTTTACTAAGCATTTGATATATCTATGTAAACTCTTTCAATGTATGCTTAGAGCAAAAATAACAGGAAATCATTGCTACAAACTTGCTCATATTTGAAGACGTTGACTTAATTAGGCACAGTTATCAATATATGTTTTATATTGATTGTTTGCCGTTTATTTTAATAATAACTTCGATAATTGCTTTATAATCAACACAAATGTCGTTAAGATAATAAGAAATACTCTTATTTCTTATTATGTATACACATAGTCTGTGTTTTTGTGTTTTATTGAGTGACATATTTTTAAACACTAATAAAAATTAAACATATCTATACACAATATAATCTACATCTATTATGTATAGATAGACAAATTTAACAGGAATGATTCCTTCGCCATTTCCTGACGTCTACCAGACAACAGCAACCCTTACCAATACATATGTAATATAAGCCGGCGATTATGATGATCACCAAGGCCAGCAGCTTAGAGGAGGTGAACACGTCCTGGATACGCATCGTCCAGCGCACACTGATGCAATTGATCGCAGTGAGGACACCTACAAGAAAAACCTTGTGATAGTATATTTGTTAACATAACTTATATAAAATTTACTCAATTTTAATGTGAAAATACTTTACATAATATCATTGTTTTCCTATTATTTTGTATAGAAACAAATCATAAGTCTTGGGGATTTGAATGGGAAAATTAATGCTGCGTTTCAGTTTTCAAATTAAAGTCTCATTGACATTGTGTTAATGTTTATGGTTGATTCCAGGATAAGAGAAACTTTTCGATTCGATAGGTGTGCCGTTGGTCAAACTTATTTCTTTTATCAATCCACTTTTATACATTTCTTATATATATATATATATATATATATATATATATATATATATATATATATATATATATATATATATATATGTCTATATATGTCTACATACTAGCATTATTACATCCGTATCATCCCTTCATCGCCAGACTGGTTTAGCGTCGAAAAAGATGTAAGACAGGGCTGTGTGGCTGTTCAATCTCTTTATGATTCTCCTATGATTGTTTGAAAGCTTTAATAGACGAAGATTGTGGGTTAAGAACGGGCGAGTTAGTTGTAAAATGTCTCTTGTACGCTGATGACCAGGTTGTGTTTGCGTCATCAGCGGAGGACTTACAACTTATGCTAAATGTAGTAAATTATTCATTAGATGGTAAAGGTATGAAGATGAATGTGGATAAGACAAAAGTAATTTTGATTGATACAGAACAAAGGAAGACAGTAATTGAAATAAATGTTAACGGTATAGAAGTGGAAAGGTGAACAGGTGGAAGAGTTCGTGTATTTTTATATTATATTTGGATTGTATGTTTAGTAGAGATGGTAGGCATGTTAAAGATTTTGAACGAAGTGAATGCGGGACATAAAATGAATTGGGCTATAGGTACAGTAGTGAGGAGTCAAAATGTGTCTATGAAGGCTCGTTTGCCAATACACAATGCTTTAATAGTTCCCACTTTAATATATGGAACTTAGAGCTGGGTTTGGTAAGAAAAACATGCTAGTAGAGTTAATGCCATTGAGAAGCGATCCTTAAGAAGTATGTTAGGCGTGACTTTGAATGATAGGGTTAAAAATAGCGTTATAAGGGAAAATTGTGGCTTAAAAGTGGGCGTTGTGACTAGAATTGAGAAAGGTATGCTTCGGTGGTTCGGGCATGTTGAAAGGAGGAATGAAGAGAGAGTAATAAAACAAATTTATGTTACAAAAGTGACTGTGCAGTGTAGGTAGGGGACGCCCTAGGAAAATCTATATCGATTAGATTAATGATTTACTAAAAAAGGGCAATATAAGGAGCACCCATAACCGACGAGCATGCACGCATAGATGTATGAACGTGCAAGAAGCGGGAGAGGTCTGCCAGGATCGCGCCAAATGGAAATCTATGATCTCAGCCTACCCCTCTGGGTTACGGGCGTGAGCGCATATTTATTTATTTATTTTAAAAGTAAACTCAGTCACCATGCAGTAAAAATAGTCTGACAAAAATCCATCAACAGTATGGATTTTAAATCTTTATTTGATTGCTGTACAGCACAAGTGATGTAACAAAAGTTCTGTGATTGGAGATATGAAAGCATGTATAAATAATAAATATTTCGTGTGTGTACAAGAAAGTGATTACGTTCTGAATATGCTAATGTATCTATAAATATTGTTAGTCTAATTTGTTGGCAATATTTAAAGAAAATATGTTTGTTGACATTTTTTTAAATAAAAAAGACTCTCACTTTTATTAACTGATGTAGACTTGGTAAATTTGTGCACAGCGGCAAAATTGAATAATTTGCCAAAGTTTGTCTTCGACCTATGATCAAACGAGAACCTCGAAAAAAAGAGCACATAGACTAGCGGTTTACTCATTTTACACCTTCTGTTTATTTGTAAGAGCAACTCGTTGTATTTAATTGAGAAGTATAATAGTTTTTAAAAAATAAATTTGTTGTTTCAATCAATCAAAGATTTCCATAAGTAATATTCAAAGTACGTTTATGTAGAGTTGTGCTGAACATGTTGCAATATCCCGTATATTGAACTGCGTATTAACCGTACGCAAATTAGACTATTCGTATTCGTACGATAAATAAAAGGTTTAATTGATATTTGAGTGCCGTGGCTAGAAGTTTCGAAGAGGGTATAAACAAGTTTATGTATGTAATCTACTAGTATTAAAATAAAAGGTAAAGATACTTGTGTCCTTGACTTAAAAGAGTAGACACAGTGTACTGTTCAATCCTTCTTAACTGCGTCGTAAGTTCGATGTCCTCTACCATTCGTTTTACGTTCTGCATTTTCTACGTCTCTGATTCGTTATTGAACCCCTTAACTTGCCTTAATCTCTGTCAATTAGTATTACATATGTAATATTTATTACCTAGCTGTTGCCCGCGACTTCGTCTGCGTGGAATCAAATAAAACATGTTAATCTCTTCGTAGAATAAAAGTCTATAATCGTATTTTTTACATTCATTGTTTTTACTGTACAAAATAAAACATAAAATATCAGTATCTAAATTTTATATATATATATATATATATATATATATATATATATATATATATATATATATATATATAATCCATTTATTCTATCTAGAATATTATAAATATGACTGTAAGCCTGTTTGTTACGCTTTCACGCGAAAACTACTCAGCCGATCATCATGAAACTTTGTACACATATTCTTGGAGTACTATGAGATACTTTTTATGAAAAAAAATATATAAAAAACGAAGTATGTATGTTCCCTATAGACTCTGAAACGGCTGGACCGATTTCGATGAAATTTATAAGGATTGACCAGATTGGCACAGCGGGTGTAGCGGGGTATAATACTACATATATTACCTATGTTCCAGTAAAAGTCCCATCCAAATCAGTTCGTTCGTTTTGGAGATTACCCGGAGTAGCCGGACAGACAGACAGACAGATGTCCTAAACGAATTTGTATCGACCAGATTGATGACATATTAAGAAGAACAGATATTAGAAGTACCCGTAATCGTAACGTAATGTATAGGTGCAAAAATTAGAAGACAGGACCAAATGAAAATATATAATCGCTGCTTGTTCCTTAAACTTTTTTTATATTAATGTAAAGTTTAAATTTTTAAACCACTGTTCACTACTATTCATTGAAAATATTGGTCGGACGAATAATTAGGCTAGGAGGAAGTTCCGTCAATGGGATAAATGGACGCAGATCAATCGAATAATTGGGCCTCTATTTCAAAGTGCTTCAATTAGACTCCGAACTGATACATCTCGTAGAGCGTTTTTAGTGTATTACATGTGTACACTGTCTATGTTTGATGCTTTTATATTATTAATATGGCTCCATTTATGCCTCTCCTTACTTTTACAAGACCTATCTGCTAAATACCTCATTCATGCATACAATTTAGATGCACGTGTACTCAGCAATGAGGTAAAAACGTGTCGTTTACCTACACTTTGCAAACTAATTACACTTCTTGAACCCTTTGTAATATCCTGACTAGTGGTGATTTTTTAATCATAAAGTTTGCACACGCATTGTGAAGTGTAGGCACATAAACGGACTAAAATAATCTATTTCTAAAAAAGTGTAATTTCATCGACGAGAGCAAAGCCGTCGGTAAAAGCCAGTCGTGCAAGGATTCACAAAATGGACAGATTTAACGTACGACATCGTACTATTTCATGCCACTAAATTATTTGTAGCAGCACTAACTTCAATACAATGTTACGTGCTCATTAATGATGTTATAAAAGGAATATTATTATTTCCGAATGATTTACAACGACTTCTCGTAGCAATTTATCATACCATTCATACTTATAAGCAATATTTCCGTACGTCGCCGGCGCCGTTCAAGGTAATTTAATCATTGCAAGTAAACAATAAAAGGCTTGTGTTACTTCGGCAGCACGTTTAATGGGGTTAGCTTACTTAGTCAAACATTCGACATTTTACGGAACTAACATTCTTTCAGTAAAAAAAACACATTTTATCTCCATTAAATTTTAAATTTAATAGTGCTACACAACTTTGCGGTTAAATCCCAGAAGACTTGTGAATATAAGATAGGGTTCCAAGGTGTATACACCAGAAAAAATCTTGTCTTATCGATTGATTTTGAAAAGGACCTTTTGTTTTAATAACACATTAAATATACAACATGATTTTTTTTAAGATTATTGCATAGCAACTGAAAGAAGTGTGTATCGTGGGATAGACCTAGCCCGATGTCATCCGTAAACATTATGCCTTGTTTCACAGCAAGATATGACTTTTGTAAACAAAGGTATTTACGTTAAAATGCGTAAGTTAGAAATAGTTTAATTTTTTTTTTCTCATATTACATTGTAATATTAGATATCCATATTACACAATTTACTTCACCTTTCAAAGACACTTTTCGATGCAATTATAGGGTCGCTATGTATGGTAAATGACGCTTGTTTACAACAATCATATACCTTTTAACAAGGTATAAGTATTTCATTTTACATAACAGAAACCGTTTACCACCATTAGCATACATATATTACCTAATTACATGTTCAATCGTATATTCCATACCATAGATTATTGAGAACTGATTGATTGATTCAGTCTTTATATTTTTTATTGACAGCTCTTTGTAATATGTCAAAGCGGGTGATACTGTAAAGCTGTCATAAAAACCCCAGTTACATGTAAATGGGAATTCCCCGGTTATGCGTTGTGCGATGTGTCAGCTCAAGCTTTGAGCAGGAATATTTAAAAATAGCTTTAAAGCCTTTTCGTACATAATTGTGCCATGTTAAAGAATGAGAAGAATCTTGATTTGTCAGTGAGTACAAGCAATCACACCATGTTGCACGGATACGTTAACACAACATTGTAACAAAATCGCAATCATTCCGAATAAAGTGTAAACAAGTCTATTTAGCTGCAATTGTATTGCCATGGTCGACGAATGCTTCGGTATCAAGTGTCTGACTCAGGGAATGTCATTGTGTGTGGGATAATTCCCATAGCGCTCATAAAAAACTAGAGCCCCTAGAAATATCGCAGGAAAACTTATGCAAATCAAAAATTGCAAATATTTGTTATGCTTTACGCTTGCTCCCGACACATTTGTGACGTAAAGATCTATTGTTTCACAGCAAGATGTGATCTTTGAAACAACTGTTTTTACGCTGATATTCGTAAATTTCAAAATATTTTCGAAAAACAACTTTTTCTTATGTAAATGATACACTTGCTTTATCTCACTTTATCTCACCATTTCCACAAAATTACAACGTTTCCGATGAAAGTATAAAAAAGTGTAATGGCCGACGTGTATGGTATATGACGTTTGTTTGTTTACAACAATCATATCTTGCAATCAAACAAGGTATAGTTTAAGCGGATAACGTTGGCGACTAATATATGATGGAAAGATGCAAAAACTTATTTCTTGTTACGTCTATTCATTACTTAATCAAAGTAAATATTGCGTAATAAATTCTAATAAATATTACTAGGCCGGATCCTTGCAAATGTTGCCATTATGGCATATTTAACACGCACATAGTAAACAACATATAAGGAATGTTTAGCGATTGTTTATCTATACCTTTTTATAAGACAAAGATTTTTTTGTTTGTAATACGTATACTCTGAATCTATTAGAGCGATTGTATAATCATTTCACTATTAGAAAGCTAACACTAAAACTCAAGCTGACAACGTCGTAAGTCTCAATTATTTAATTATTGTTGCATACCTCACAGTCCATAGCCACCGCTTCCACATCCAATTGGCAAAAATAAAGAACATACGAGTATATTGTTCGTATGTCTATACTGTTACTGTCTCAAATTATGTTTTGGGTAGGGGTGGGGCTGGCAAAAAGTACAACACTTTATATAGTTTAAATGAAAACAACGCCGCGTAAGAAATTTAATTAGAATTATTATAATTGTTTGGAAGAGCTTGGGCCACTCCTAACGGATTCATAATGGTTAGCTAGCTATTTACACACACTTAGTTAAATATCTACTTGCTTAGAGTTATACCAGACTAGGTAACTTAATACCAAATTGCTTACGGTTTGATCGCGTAATTTGAATCGTTAAAAGCCCAACGACGAAAACATTCCACTCGTCGGACGTAAGAAAATCGTAAGTGACTGGAATACTCTATTGAATCATCGCCGCTGTTACAAGATAGTACAAGCTGACGACGATAATATGACCGGCCGGTTTGCGTAGTTACTTGTTTTTCACGCTCAGGTCGTTGGTTTATTTCCCACTCAGGTCAGACATTTGTGTGCAAACATGTCAAACATGTCTGTTTGACCTGAGTCTGGGTGTAATTAAATATGTATTTATAAAAGAAAAGTAGTATATGTAGTACACCAGTTATCTAGTTTTTCATAGTACAAGGTCTGTTTAGTTTGGGATTTGATCAGCCGTATGCGAACTGTCAAAATGTCCCAGGGTATTATTATTATTATATATGGGTCTATTGTCTTGTTATGAACTTATTAAAACAAATTCGTTTAAAGTATAATAAGTAGTAACAATAGAAATTATCAAAATAGGGTAGTCAGATTTAACTATAATAGTTTAACGGAACATTTGAGAAAAGTTATTTCTTTACAATGAATAAACACCATACGATCGATACAGTAGTCATGGATCATACATTCCTATGTGGTCTATTGACAGTATTTCAAATTTGAAGTCAAACAGTATTCGAAGCAAAATGACGTCACTCGATACTGATAGCGTAATTTTATAATCGATAATCGTTAAGTTATAAGTGCTTTAATGATATTGAGATAAAACACATAACATGAAGAGGAATATCACCGCATAATGGATAAGAAAGCTATGCTGTTAATGAAAGTATGGCTGTCTAATGATATCTTAACGACTTGCGACAGACGTGCCTCACAGACGAGACCTCTCGCAGCGGCAACCTGGCGCCGCTATCCAAGACGGTTATTAGTATTGATCGATTAAGTTCTCAAGCATCAATTAAGTAGTGACAAGTGACTTCAACACCATACTGCTGTCTTGTTATCTTGTATGTGGTTATTATTCTTTTGTCTTTTTGAGTGGTTTTTGTGTCACCGTATAAGATTTGCGGGGTCGCGAAGTTTAAAATAGACCGCAAACCCAGATACTTGGACTTGACTTGAAATAATGTTTGCCTCCCTGTCGTTAATTCAACTCCGAACTGAGTTGTGTGCATAGTAACAATACAATTTTTCATATCAAAATGTTTACAGTTTGTACGTAATTCATATTAATAATGTTTGTTATATTTTAATGCGTTAAATAATCTATTTTGGTTCAGTTATAGGACCTTCGAAAAGGACACTACATAAATAAAACTACAAGTCTGAACTGTCAGAAAAAAAGATTATTAAAGGACAGTGGTTTAAACCTAAAAACCGTCACCCAAGAATGTCATCAATGTCAAAGCGCCTGCGTTACAAAGCGATGAGTATGTGAGAATGTAACTTGAACAAAACATTTTTGTTGGTCTTCACAGAGAAACAGAGTGAGACTAAACAAGTAAAAAATGAAATTAAAAAGAAAAACTACATCTAAACATGGAAATCGAACCCAAAACCTAATGCAACAGTCAGACATTCGAACAATTAAGGCGCAAGTTCATTTATTGCCGTGTTTCTGTATCTCATTACATTTATGGTCACTGTAACGGAACCAGCAGGTCAGTAAGCTGATTCGCCTCATACTAATAATTGGTGTCAAATGACATGCCAACCATTAAACACCAATCTTTAAACTACAGCTGCCGGAATGTGATTCAATTGAGTATTCATACCCTGCGACAGACATAAATATTTTAATATATCTACAGAAACCATATCATCGGATAGGAAATATTAATTTATTCAGATTTCACCATTTAAAAGCTCTTTTTATCACCATCGAACCGTATCATAGATAGGAGCAATGTGAGAAGACCATGCTCGTAAGCTCTCAGTTCTCACAACTTTATGACCCAAAGGTGACAATTAATGAGCCTATAACTGTACAAATAGATCTGAAAACAATTTGTGATTTATTTGAAAAATACAAAATGCATTTTTCAACTGGGCGTCGACCGCTGTGTAACAACTAACCACTAGAATTAATAGTTCGTTATTTCGTCCCTTTTATTATTAAGTCTATTGTTTCTTTAGATATTCTGGAATGTATTTATATGCTAAAAATATTTTATAATTAACTCAACAAATTATACCTAAACATGTAAAACATTAACAATAAGACCAGCGAAAACAATGGACTAGTTTTTGAGTCGCGTGATGTTTTTATTGTGACAAAAAAACAATGCAATTTCAGCAAATCCAATGTAACATAGTTTGAGCATCAACACGAGCTTGTGTTGAAATTTCTTGATGTTACTGAGAAAGTTCGCAACTTAAATGTCCATTTTTAAAAAGAAATGGATCGTTGGCAAGGCGCAAAAACCTTAAAGATGTTTAGGATATGGAGATCACAAGATCGATGTGACGACAATTAAGCTATTGTTTATTCCATTTATACTCTCAAAATTGCAAGCGTTCAAGTTCGAAAAGCATTACAAAATGGGTAACTTACACAAATATCACGTTTATCGATTTGCAAGCCAGAGTAATCATATTCAACTCCACAAGTCTTAACATTAAAGTAAGCTTTCTTTAAACTTAAACCTTTCCAGACTATGATGAGAAACTTACAGAGACAAACCGCAGCGAGAAGCTTCACAGCATCTTGTGGCGGATCGCACTCAGGGAAGAAGGGTTTCACGACGTAATGTCCGAACGTTAGCGCCACGATCGCTTGTGTTGTGGGTCTGATGATAAGCAGCGCGATCCAGATTCTCAGGAACGCCGGCAGAGGTCCAAACGCCGTGTAAATGTAGGCGTAGTCACCGCCAGACCTTGTGATGGAGGTTCCCAGTTCTGCATAACACAGGGCTCCCAAAGTTGATAGCAGACCACACACTAGCCATATTATCAACGATGTTGCTACCGATCTGAAACAATAGTTTATTTATATAAAACTCCAAGCTACCGTTATGTTATGTTATAAAATTAAATTGTTTGTTTGTAACGCCTTATCGAACTGAACAATTATCATGAAATTTTTGCACACACATTGTCAGAGGTCAGAAAAAAACTTATTCCTAAGGGGTAGAAAACTATGACCTTTATTTACGATATCGGTTGCTATGGCTAAGTAAAAGGTTGCTATGTCACTACGTATTATGTTTGTACAAAAGCAGGATTTGGAAATATTTTTATCTATATAATATAATAAATATATACAGGAATTGTTCATTTAAATAATTAAATTTGTAACAATGAAATAATTGCAGCAGACATGTTATGCGGTCGAAAAGTGAAGACTCCTAAACGTGATAAACACTAGAATGTTGTTTCTTGTTATTTTAATTACTCTTTTGTTTCTACGCCATTACATGGTGTTAATGTGGCTGTCACTGTCTTTGGAACACTTTTGACCGGATTTTGTATGCGTAAAAATATCTATGGTACATATAAAAGAAAAAACATAAAGACGAATTGATAACTTTCTCCTTTTTGAAGTCTGATATAAACTTCTTACTTGAAACTATCAGCCATAAGCTGATGTCATTGTCAATCTGTTTTGTTAGTGTCTGTCAATGTATCTAATGTAACCAAAGCATTTTACTGTTAATTTTAGCTTATTAAATTGAAATAAGAGAAAACCTTTACTGAATATAAGTTTTCTGATCTCTTCTTTAATAAATTCACTATCCTCTTTATTGTGCCTTCGAGACTTAATAGCAATAGGTTTGCAGTTGGGAGATACATTCGTAAAAAGCGATACAGCTGGTACTGATGCTTCAGCTACGTTACATACTTGAAGTGGATGTTTTGGCGCACCAAAGAGAACTCTAGCGACGGATGTTCGTCGAGGACGTCGTGGCCGATAATTATGTCAGCACAAAGATTTTTCACGATAAGAAGATTCACATTTTCATATCTATGATTTCCGATTTTCAGGGTTTGCAAAGTTTGACCTTCTGCTTGTGATGCATGATCAAGAGAGG
Source organism: Papilio elwesi (assembly GCA_029849275.1). Classification (NCBI taxonomy): domain Eukaryota; kingdom Metazoa; phylum Arthropoda; class Insecta; order Lepidoptera; family Papilionidae; genus Papilio; species Papilio elwesi. The sequence goes on along the minus strand of CM056687.1, from coordinate 9,939,853 downwards.
CCATGGAAATAGTCTGATTGCAAGATATTCTTTTTAACCCGCATAGTCTTGCAAAGCGGTCATTTATAAAACTGATGGAGCTGCCGGTGTCGAGAAGTGCTTCTGCTCTTATTCCTCGAATATAAGCGGGTACAGTAGCTTTTCGTAAGGAAGAAGGTGACGCTGCTATGATACAAGCGGAAAGATCTTCAGTACCTATTACCACAGAATTTGTAGGTTTAGAAGAGCTTCTGCAAACAGTGGCAAAGTGCCCCTTCTTATTGCAGAGCTGACAAGTCTTTTCAAATGCAGGGCAGTTCTTACGAGAATGTATTTGTCCCCCACAATAGAAACATTTTCGTCGTCGAGGATTATTAACAGAAGAGCAGGTCTCGTCGTGCACAGCTTGTGGTTTCGGAGAGACTAATGTTGGTTCTTTTGGGGCAACAGCATTTAAAGACACAGTATTGAAGCTTTGAGAGTTGATCTCTGCAGTTTCTAGAGAGAGTGCTTGGTTGTATGCTTGATCAAGTGTTAGTGTTAAGTTTTCTAAAAGCCTTTGTCTGATTTTATGCGATGATATACCGGATATGAAAGCATCACGCACGCTATCGGTTTTGTTTCTTTCTGCATCAACAGCCGCAAAGTCAATCTTTAGAGAGTAGTTTCAAAGCTTGTAAATATGTGTCAATACTTTCTTCTGGTCGTTGTTTCCTTGATGCTAACATGTGTCTAGCAACCAAAAAATTAGATTTTTTGGTTTTACATACAATTTTTGCAGTATTGTGATCGCTTCTTCGTAGTTCGTCGCTTCGCTTATATATGTGTAAATATTTGGTGATATATGATTTATCAAAAGCTGAAAGTTTATGCTGTCCCATTTTTCTGGCGGAGGAACCGACTGTGCATCTGTTTCTGGAGCGGTCGGTTTCTGCACGGAAATGAAGCTTTAGAAAGTCTTACGCCAGTGTATCCAAGCTCTCATACCAGAGCTCTCTGACGGGTCGATATCAAACCTTTAAGGGCGAAGATATTTTTCCATGTTGCTTTTTTTATCTTAGCTTATTAAATTTTCTCTTATTTCAAAGTCGGTTAAAAATATCATTGATTTATAATTGAAACTTCATTCAAAATTAAATCGGAGAACCAAAATAGTACAGATATAGATAACGATGTATTTCGTATGTACTGTATATCAGGCGATCAACGAAGATGTTCATTGTTTAAGCAACCTACTTTAGAGATAAGCTGACATTAATTTATGTCTACGCATAAATAAAGCACACGTTATCTTTTTAGGAATCTTGTGATCTTATATAAAGACGAGAAGTGGCCTAGGGGATACTCTCTTCCGGCACGTTATCCTGGACTATACTATACTATACGTGATCCTGGACTTTAATTGCCAACCGACGCAAAATACTAATAATAATTTTAGAAAAAAAAAACATCTTTTGGAGGTTATAAAGTAAAGACTTGGAAGTAATAAGTGTTAAGATTCAAATGTGGGAATTCCGAATAAAATGCATACATTCTCAGCGACTGACAATGTTATTTCAGTTTCGTTACGGCAAGTTATTGCAATAAAGAAAAATAATAGCTACTGTCTGTCCATCTAGGTTTTGTAAGTTAAGGGGAATTTAGTCGCGGGTCGGGTCGTCTAAAATCCGGGCGCAGGGGGCTTCAGTGAGTTTAAAGATCCCGGAAGTCTTATTTTTTTTAAGATCCTCCACCCACCCCAGCGAAACTAAAAAAAACAAAAGTTAATGCTTTCTATTTATTTGTAAACCTTCACATGTATTATTTATTTATGTAAGAGGGCGTCTGCAGCTGTGGTCTTATGAAAATGTCGTCATAATAAATATTATTGCCAGCATTAATAGCTACAAATAAGTAGAATTTACACTACACACTAAGTAGAATTTAATAAAAAAAGCACTGCATTAATGTTAAAGTAATTGGAGACATATTTAAGTTCTGTGTAACATTAAGTTTTATTTTGAGGCCGTATCAACCTTGGCCCTATAGTTACTAGTTCGCAGTACGACTGCCGTTCAACTTCCAAGGAGCACGCTAACTTAACTGCCATTAGCACTTAGCTCTAACTGATTAATATTAATAAACGTTTACAATTGCAAAACGTAATGACAAAAACTTTTATCATTCTGGGAAAGAAAATACGAACACTATTAGTTGTTAAACATCACAAAAAGTTTGGACTCGTGTGATTTTGTATTTAACAAGGTAATTAATTATCAGGTTATTTTTGTGCTGACAAGAAAAAATGTTTTATGTTTATAGGAAACAATTAATGAATAACTAGATACTAAAAATAAATAAGCTGCCGTTAAAGTCCAATGGGGTCCAGTCAGAGATAACAAGCGCTGAGAACCGACTACGCCAAATATTTTGCTTTGGAACTGGCTTTGATTTTCATGATAGCTATGTACTTTGACACGCTTGCCGTCACTATTTAGGACACAAGTGGAATGGAGGAGACACTTTTTTAAGAAGCCACTTGATTTTGGTTGAAATTTACAAACGAATTTTAGATTCGAAAAATTTCAGCTTTTATTACAAGCAATATTTAAGAGAAACGTCGTCGTTGCAAATAAATTAATTTCGTGCCCTTAAAATAAGTTGGATTCGGAAACTTTTTAGTAGTAGAATAGTGATATTTTCCGCATTAAAAGATACTTCCTCAGGCTCTAAACTATATCTGTACTAAAATTCATTTAAATCGGTTTAGTAGTTTAGGCGTCAACGCGTAACATACAGAGCTACTTTCGCATTTACAATATTATAGTAGGGGTGCGATGTGAATATTATTCTATAAAATATGTATACAGGTACTACGTCATACCATTCATCGTTATATTCAATATAAGATAGGTACAGGATTATAACGTACTCAAAACAACGTGATTACTGCTTATCACGGATACGACAGTCACAAAATTGCAAGCACTTATCCTACCATCGGCTCATCATCATCATTAATTAACTCATTGATTGTTTTAGCTTTAAGTCTGTTACTGCTAAGCATTGACTTTTACAGCTTTCGCGAGTTCTGCGCTTCATTTTAAACATTGCGTTAATTACACTCCAAATAATTTTCATATTGCTAGGTATGCGATCGTAAATGCTGAAATATAAGTATTGAACAATGGAGTAATCATTAATCTACAATAAAAACCGAACTATTGATTTACACGTGGCATTAAAATCATAAATAATATAAGAAACTAACGTCAACAGCCTAATTTAGTGTACGGTGTAGAAACACAGAGGTGTAGATTTAAATCTGTCATTGAACCCGTAACTCTGCTATCATGCTAATAGGTGGATGGATAAAGGTTACAGTTGACATGATGTTCTAGGTCGTCTGACATAATCTGGTCTTACAGCCTGTAAGGGAAGACAATTATGCATGAGTATTCCATCATTAAATAGTTAATACTTAAACGAAACATTTTCAAGTGCTTACTAATGTTTTACAGCTAAACATATTTCCAAATTACTATTACACATGATATTATTTAAAAATAAATATTGTTCTCATTCATCAAACAATTTACTAGCTTTAATTTTAGTAACACAAGAAAATATTTTGATGAACATACAAAATAGATTAGACAGTAAAACAAATACAAAAAGGCGGGAAAATATAAATTGAACTCACTCTGTGTACTTGAACACTCCAGTCGGCGATATAAAAATTCCGGACCCGATAATTGTCCCAATTATAATACCGACACCATTAAATAGAGTTATTTTACGTTTTAAAACTACTTTCGTGTCCCCGTTTGGTGTTTCTTCACCCATAACGTAAAAAATCAATCGGGTAGACTATACCGGTAAACACAATGCAACGCACGTGGATTTTACGAGAAATGCCCGCGTTTAATTTTACTGTCGACCACGGTACGTGATAGCCGTTTGCTAACTTATACTGAACACTGTGGTATTTTCTATAAAACTAACGCACATTTAGTGAACATTTTTATATTTTATAGTGGTGGTACAGGGATAGTAACCAAGTTCACGTCAAACTGCGAGACACGCGAGCACTCGCAGCATTATCATATAACCGAACCAGAGGACGGCCGCGGCGCATGTGTTGTGGTGTGGTGGAGTTTAGCGTTGATTGTGTGAATTTATGTGGCGTTCACCCGAGCGTCTCCGTCGGGCCAGCTGCGCGAACCGCGATCTAGAATGAGATGAAAGATACACGATTTGTTACACGCCTAAAAGAGACATACCATTTTGATGTTCGCCTCAACGGATATCGCCCGGGAAAATTTAATAGTATTTAATCGCGACTTGCACATATTCTGACCCTCCTTTTTATTTCTACTTTACTTTGCATTAGTTATATCATATTTTTATACTTATTGTAGTTATATTCAACATTCTTGCGACTTGTTACGGAGAGGAAGTGAAATGTTGTCACACACTATTTTTATTGCGTCATTTTTACTAAGTAACTAGCGTTAATGCAGTCTTTAATGTTTTCTTTGAGTATTCGACGAAACCTTGACGTAGACATTTTAACCAAATATTTTGGCAGAAAAATTACGAATTCCGTTGCAAAAAGTGTCAACTAGGCAACCGTATCCGCACTGAATGTGTTAATTATAAGCTGAAAATTAAAACAGAAGCGATTTTTCACTGAAATTAAGATGTTTAATATATCGCGAAAGGCGCCGGTGCTGTCACACAGTAGATATTATGACAGGCACCAACGCTCGACCTATTATTGGTATAATTTTGTATAGTTGAAATAAATAAATAAATAAATCTTTCAAAATAAATGTTGCTGAAAGATTAGTTATATTAAATTTTAAATGTGTATTTATAAAAATTATGTTTGCTTATTTTTTTTAACCTAAACTGTAGTTGAAAAAAAATCTCACAAAGAAATTGACATGTGACTGACGAGCATTTTAATAAAGCTTCATTGACACCAATTTTACAAAAGGGAAACTAGGGGAAACATTTGTTTGTTTGTAATATAACAAACAGATAGTAACTGAATCGCGCGCAGACTAATGAATAGCTATCTAATAATTTTTGATTGATTTAGTGAGCTTTTATTACGATTGAATCGCACTGGTTTTCATTATTTGTGAATGTAATTTGTTTACAACATCAAACAATTACGCACTCCCTAAAAAACACTAAACTAATATTTATGGAGCAAGCAGAGCACCTAATGAACGCAACCTTTTTTACCACTCCTCGGTCAACTTAACACTTTTCATATTTACTAAGAAATGAAATTTATTCAGACAATTTTTTTACCGATACGGCAAAACAATGGAACATGTATACGATTCAACTAGTACACGTGCGATGTGATGTTATATTACACGTGTTTACTGACACCGCATTATTATTCATTAATCTGATTTGTTGAGTAAACATCGTCTACTAAAAATATATACTAACCAGTCCAGATTGGCACAGCGGGTGTTCCTGTGTTTGGTAGCGATCGGATCAACATAATTAGTGGTACCCGGGCGATCGGGCCAGTTGTTTTTGTGTATTGTTTTTTTGAAGTCGGTTTTGTTTTTGTTTAAAATGGTATTTTTAGTTATTCATCAAGTAGTTAGTTACTTTTTCTCTTTTTGTCTCAGCTACGCATCCAACTTAATAACTTTAAAAAGTGACTATAAGCCTATAAGATCAACAACCTCGAGTACTCAAGAATAAATGAATTTGCAGTCTCCCAGGATGCAAGCTAAACTTGGACTAGCGACAATATTTATTAAAATTGCTAAGTACATTAAATATCTTTCGACTGAAAAGTAAGAAGCGGTGATTTCCTCGTCATGCCGCAGCATAAATAATGGCTAAAATCCCTTTACCAAGCCAATAAGTCGCAATGTAAGTGGTCATGCCCATTCATCCTATTTTATTACGATATTTCCAGACCCTAAAATAAAAACTTCACTGTGTAGATAATATTTGTACAATGGGGGAGGCCTACGTCTAGCAGTCGACGACTTTTGGCGGACACAAAATGTGAGAGAGAGTAAGAGATTATTATTCGTTGTTTAAGCTATGATCGAACCTGCGACCGTCATAAGTCCGTCTCTTAGCCGCTGAGTCTATATCCACCATTTTAGGACATTCAAAATAAAATGTTAAGTATAAAAAAATCTTGAAATATTTTCACGCTTTTTTATCTGTTTCGTTAAATTCTGAATTAATCACAACCGCAAATGTCCTAAAATTAATAGTTAATATAGTACTCTAGTAATTTGGTATAATAAATAAATACAGTGCCACGCAACACTTAACTTTTACTGTACTGTTTATAACACCGTTGATAAAAACTTACGGATTACCTTATGATAACGGGTTCTTGGTTTTACTACAATATTTTTAAAACAGGTCACAAATCAGTAATCTCTTAACAACGGTATCAAATTACAAACATCGACCTGTACTGTAATCTAAATAAATAAATAATTACTATTATTTAATGTGTTTTGAATCTAGCAATTGTGTTTTATTTATGCGAGTTAAATAAAAATCATGTTCAATGTTGCTGTTTGAATGATGTTTGAAGACATCGCGGGAGACATCCTGAAATAACATGAATTTGCAGCAAAACGATGCGCCCGCACCGCGGCGCTGGCGTCGCCGTCGCCCGTTTATCGGACGCCATTTTCACACATCCCGCGAGCTTTCCCGCAAACACGTACGTACATTCGAAAATTAATAGTAATTAACACAGTCTTGCATTAATAGCTTAAAAAGTTTTTCTCACTGTGAACATGCTCTTAACACAGTTATCGGTGAAAATATTTAATGTGAACAAACCAGAACATTGACCTCGATAGTACACGTAACAGTTAACATGTTTTTTGTTTTTAACGATGATTACTGAATACAATTGCTCGAAACAAAGGCATTCGATTGAAGTCCATTATGTGCTCTATAATAAAAGTTACAAATAGATTTAATTAAAGCTCCTTAAAATCTGCCCTGATGGATAACACCCTAAAAGTAATCCATGGAATGTGGCCATCGTATTTTATTACATCGGTGCATAGATAGCAGATCAACAATCGATCGCATCTCACGTTCGATCCGATTAAACGCACGACTTAAACACATTCTATTTATGTCGTGATGTCTTTATTTTTTAATAGATCACTAAGCATCCCCCACAGCGACAACATCGCGGGCCACGAGTCGTGTCGCAAGCTACGGGGCCATCGCACGTGCTCAAACTCAACTGGTGACTACAAAATATTGTTTTCTGAATTTATCATATTCAGTTTTGAGAAAAAGAACACAGGAAGACTGCAATCCGATGACACTTATCCAAAGAGACCAGGAAGTGAAAGAGGCTAATATGGATGGGTCGCCGTCCAAAGAGGACAGCGGAAAGTCCTTGAGGCCGGTACGAAACAGGAGATACACTCGGTTAGTCGATGACTCATTACTTTTATATTCTAGTACGTGCTCGTATATTATTTTCTTTGTGCGTCAGTCACAAATGAAACACCTATATGTAACTAACTTTCCAGCTCATTCCCGTCACAAACAATAACGTGTACGAACACTTATTGCCGTCGTTTTAGCTGTTATGCAAAAAGCACATATTTGTTTCATATTTACAGAAGAAGCTTAGTGGCAGGTCAGCGGCCACAAAAGAGGCTGTTCACACCAGAAATAAAGCGATATTTGAAAGATTGGCTCGTTCGTCGAAGAGACAATCCTTACCCGAATCGTGAAGAAAAGAAATATCTCTCTAAGGAAACCGGACTCACTTACATACAGGTAAGGTTGCAGATTAATCTAACACTAAAAACATTTCAGTTTTTAACATGTACATGTTTTCAAGTAGGCAACATGTTTGTGCCTACATGCAACCTAATTGGATTTATGCCAAGAATTGCTGTTTGTACATAAATAGGCACTATTTTTGTCACTGCTTGGTTAGACACAACTGAAGATGCGATCTTGATTTGCAAAATAATAAGTTAGCACGAACTTCAAACAATACCACTCGGTACATTACATGGTACGCATGCATAAAAATATGAAATCGATTGTAAAACAAGACAGTGGAATGTACATTTATTATGTTTATTTACAATTGTCATGAGAGTATATTTTATCGAATTGTATTACATTGCCTGATTTCTATTGACAAAATGTTTGCTAGGAAACACTACATTTTGGGCCTATTGTTTACATTAATACAGAAAGAGTTAAAAATGTTTTAATGACACCGTTTTATATACATACACTAAGTATTAGTTTTCAAGATATATGCGGCAATACATCTCCAAATGAGCCATACCTTTGTATCACTACTATGCTGTAAATTATGTTTTTTTGTATAAGCGTCATGTCAAACACAGGTGCACAACGTTAGGCTGACTGTAAATGCTACATCCAATCATCATACAAAAACGGTATTATAATTAGTCTAGAAATAATACTAAACTACGGCTCTTTTAGTAATATTTGTACGCTACTCCAGGGTAGTACAATAACACGCCAAGGCTTAATACTTTCCTAGACTTCCTTTTGCGAGGAAGACATTCAATTGAAAATCTTTATCTTTGAAATGCCCACCCATCAAGAGTATTGTAAAAGTATTATTAACTAATCACATGTCTAATTCCAGATTTGCAATTGGTTTGCGAATTGGCGAAGAAAATTAAAAAACGTAAACGCAGATCGAAACCAACAAACATGGGGCCATCTGATTCGTACATATAACGACCGTGCCCAAGGGAACGTTGAGCAATTTAGTATTTGTTCAGAAGACAGCATATGGAGCGAACCCGAGCCCAGTCTAGATAATGAAACCCTGGACATTGACGCTCGACTAGAAAGCGGTCCGGAATCGAACGAAGAATATAACCATCTAGATACCGATTCTTCACTGTCGACTGAGAAATGCGAAAGCTTTAACAATAACTCTGATGAAATCGATCATAGGAGTGCAAAAATTGAAAGCTCTAAGAACATAACGGGTCCCCTCCTACTTAGCAAATGGTTAGAAAGCGCTGCGCGGTTTCAACCCAGTGAGACTAATTATTCTTGGTGGGGTGAAGGAAGACGGCGGAAGACTGATTCAAAATCACAGCTGTCAATCAACAGCTTACGTCACGACCGGGATGAAGTTGAAGCAGCAGTAGCGCTGACCGCGCTAGCGGCCGCCGCGAGCCGTGTTACAGCGCCTTAATAGCCATCTTGCTTCAACAGATACAAAATTAATAATCAATATCTTCCAAAAGCATTAAACATAATTTCTCATTAAATGCGTTATGGTTATACGCCCGTGTTTCCACGGACGTTGTTTTGGAAGAGTCTTGATACATTTTTGCATTTTTTTACTTTGCTCAAGTTTAAAACAAACTAAATGTTGTTGATAAGATAGCTGTAAAACTGTTTTGATCTCTTTTAGACTTGTCATAATTTTATGTCATTTATGCCAAAGATTGTGTTACATGCAAATTATAATATGTACTTTTAAGCATATCTATCTTTTATTATAAGGTAATTTTTTACAAACGTACTCGTATGTTTACGATAGCTAGCAGAACGTGCTTTTCAGTTTTTTTTCTTTTCAAAGTTATTCGTTAATACCAGGATTGTCATATAGTAATAGTTATGGAAGTAAGCAAAACTGTATTTTTATGGAATTTCAATAAATTTTGGTCCTTTTTACGATAAGCTATTTAAACCTTGATTGTGTTTTAGTGGTTCATACCAGTATTGTTATTTTGGGGTTGGAGGAGAGGTCTTGCTTGAACCCCATTTAACTGAAGGATTACCCTTCCGAGAGTAGGTTTATAGCAAGGTTAAAACTAAAAAGCACACATAATAAGCTAGTGTAATATTGGCTAACAAATTGAATTAGAATAATAATTATCAAGTTATCTTTAATATTTCTAATAGAAGTATTCTGATCCCCCTCTGGATCCCCCATCCGCCAATGGTAAATAATGTTTATTTTTCAAACATGGTAATCTATCCAGCAATATCATACGTGACAAATAGGGAGTCAAATGGTATATTTGAAAATACACTTTTAGCAATATGCAGGATTTTATGCGTATTGTCACGTTTACGACCACAATAGTTATAAAGTTAAATTGCAAGCAAGTACAAGCTCATGCAATGACGCACTATGTTGATTATAATAGAAGAAATCGATCATATTAAATTAATAATTAAACAGGCCATGTTCAAATTCAATTTGAAATCAAAATTAAGCCATCAAGTTTTGATTCCGTTTCAAGAATCAAGAAGTAATTCTACATTATCTGAATACAGGTTAATATTGTAGAACGTATAGTGTGCCTTTTCGTTGGTAACGACGTTTCGGAAATAAGAGAGGTTGGAAATCCTTTTGCTCATCAATTTAAATCAATGTGCCAATAGGCCTGCCCTCATAAGATAAGTTAATACTGAGGATTTTTTTACAGGTTTGAAGGTTATAGAAATCGTCCATAGATCAAACTTCAACTTTTTTAAATAGAAGAAGGTAAAGCAAACGAGCAAGCGGTTTTCATTCATACTTCCGCTTGCTCCGGCTGCTAGCGCGGTTGGTATGCGCTGCGGTTCGCAGCAAGCTTGTAGTAGTTCCTTCATTGTATCGTTTCATACCGGGAGCTGACAGCAATCCGCGTGCGATTCCAAAACGCGGGGTATCAAAGACTCTAATTGCTATGCTAATGGAATAGTATGCGGTACAGTCTCGTGAGTGCACGCGCCTGCGTGTAATATCTCCTACGCCGCGCTAATTAAGAGGAGGCTTGGTTGCTTCACTAACAATTTTGACTACGAGACGTCAGACAGCCCGGTCCCTCTCATGGCCATGAGACATTAAATAATCAGAAAACATTAAATAAATGCGATAAAACCTGTAAAATTTGTTTTAATTCACTTGGTAGTATCTAATCGTGTAAATATAATAAATTATTAACAGTACTCTGCTAATATTCTTCAAAAATCGATACATGCAAACGAAAATGTTTAAAAAACTGATTATCGAAATGATGTATTGTAGAATTATAGGGATGAATACTTACACAGGTCTTGGCTGTTGCCTCCTATGCAGGTATTAATGATGCTTTCAGGACCCGTCATCCCCTTCCTCTTAGCTTATCTACATCCCTCCTCCCTTCGGTCGGAAGGTTCTAGACTGGCGTCCACGAACACATCGACGCACCGTAGGTAGGCCTCCCACAAAATGGGTAGATGATTTGGTCAAAGTTGCGGGAGCCCCCGGATGAGGGTGGCAGAGGGACCATCTCTGTGGCGATCAATGCGGCAACGAATATAGACGAAGCACATCAACTGTGCTCTCATTTGTTATACTCGTACTTTAAACAAAGTCTCAGTTACCAACCAATTGTGAACTTCGTCAGTTTATAATATAACTATAATAAACTAACTAAAAATCTGTGAACTAACTAATGAACTCAAATGCAACAAACCTGTTTTTTCTGTGACATTAACATATTATAGTTATATATATGACGATCATGTCCAACCCAACAAACCTATCCCATTATTATTTTTCACTCTAACTTAAATAGCAGTGCACGATTTGACCTCCAAAGTTTATAAAGTGTCGAGAAATAAACATCAACTATGAATTTATTTTGTTTAATTCGCAATTTGCTGTGAGTTTAGGTGAGAGAGATTATAAACTGATAACATACACAACAGGTTGGTGACAAATATTTACTATAACTAAATAAAGATTTTTGTTTTGAAAAAGTATTAATATATTATATTCTTATATATCGTATATGGAAAACTAACGATTGACATCTTTATATTCCTATTCTTTAAGTTACCATTTTTTGTACCAAATATAGAAATGGAAATCATTCCAAACAACGCCTTGCTTCTAGCAATGGGACTGATGCAAAATGGAAACTCATTCCACACAAGGCCTTGCTTCTAGCACTGGGACTGATGCAAAATGGAAACTCATTCCACACAAGGCCTTGCTTCTAGCACTGGGACTGATGCAAAATGGAAACTCATTTCACACAAGGCCTTGCTTCTAGCACTGGGACTGATGCAAAATGGAAACTCATTCCACACAAGGCCTTGCTTCTAGCACTGGGACTGATGCAAAATGGAAACTCATTCCACACAAGGCCTTGCTTCTAGCACTGGGACTGATGCAAAATGGAAACTCATTTCACACAAGGCCTTGCTTCTAGCACTGGGACTGATGCAAAATGGAAACTCATTCCACACAAGGCCTTGCTTCTAGCACTGGGACTGATGCAAAATCATAAACTACTAGTTACATTCATTTTATTTTACAGTAATATTAAAACATATCTTACTAGAAATGTCTTTTCTTTTCTTCTTATATTGCTCTTATGATTCATTATTTTTAATTTCAAGATGTTTTTCAAGATGTGACACTAAGGTTTGTTGGCTTTGACTGAGCTGCTCAACAAGGTAAGATGCAGCATTCTGGAGCACACCGCACAGTTGACTTCTTGCCACCTCTAAGCTTGGGAATTTGCTGAATTCAACTAGTTCATTCTTGGACATCAAGCGATCTTCAATTATCCCAGCTAAAAAGCACCACATGAAAATAACAAATGCTACCATTAAATTTGTATTTTTCTGTTGACATCTTTTGTTGATTAGGAAGTTTTTAACTCACTAATATTTGTAACATTGATTAATTTTTTTTTGAGAAAAGCAAACCAACTTCCTAAACAATCCCAAAATCCTTTATATGCTGTGATTAACTGATCTTCACATACCTCAATAAGCCTTTATGCTTATCAAAACCCTTGCCCTCCATCAAAACATTGCTGGGTAAACATCCATTATCCTCAAAAATTTATCAAATTACCTTTGAAATCCTTATATAAAACAATTCTATCAAAATAATGAAGATCAGTTAGTGCCAACACCGCTGCCTAAATTTGAGTTTACTCAGAATAAGTAAAAATCTTAGGATCCTTTATACATGGCAATTAGCTAGTCATCAATCATAGTTTTCATCAAAGACAATTGAAAACTGAAAACACAGTGCACTTACTATTATTATATATCCCCTTTTCTTAAATGACAAACAAGTTTATAAATTGATTGAATGTAAATGTATGTAAAATACTTTTTGTACTAACCCATGACAATAAGCTGTGGTGCCTTCTTTAAAATTTTAAACATTTTAGCAGCACTTTCTGGTTGACCAAATATAATATTTTGGTGTGAATTAAATAGGCAATTGACAGCTTCATACCGAGTCCCAGTCGTAGCCATGCTTACAATTTTCTTACCATACGTTCTTAAATGCATATTATTTTTTCTGAGAGCAGCAAAAATCGGCGTTTTATCTTCCATACTTATTGAATTCATGTGCAAAATAACAACCATTTTTGATGTGTTGAACCAGTCAAGGCACTCTTTTGCCAGTATTCGTTCAAAGGGATTATCAATTTCGGGTTTCCGCTCTGTTGTAGCATTGCCACAAAGAACAATATCGGGTAAAGTGTATTTAGGAGGACCATAATAGGGCTTGGTTAAGTCTATCAAAAGTTGTCTCTCAAAATGAGGTTTTCGAGGTTTTTGTATATTTATCTTACCACGAAACCTCCGAGCAATCAAAAAGGTACAAGGAGTTTGCAATAATGCTAAAAGATAAAAAGTTAAATTAATAAAGTATGTCTATATAAATATCACAAAATAAAAATAAAATTACTTTTACCATTTTTGACAGAAGCCATATTTTAAATATATTTCTTTACTTTGTGAATATCTTTAACAAGTACGTTTTTAAATAGTAAATAAGTACTTCAATAATAAAATTCTAACCTAATACATGTCCGAAAAATCTAAAATATTAAACCGAATCAATTTATTTCTTGATCAGGGTTACCAGTTCTTTATTATTTCGTTAGCTACAGTGGGGAAAATAAGATGCTTTTATATTTATAATAATTAATTTTTAAAAAAATCCTGCTTATCTACTGGTGTGGATCATTGGTGTGGAACATTATTCATTCAAAATTTTTTTCATAAATAATACGCACCTTATGATTCTTTTTGACCTTCGTTATGATTTTTACTTAATAAATGTTCCAAGTTATATGATCTAATATAAGTTGTAGGCTTCATTTTGTACTGTTAGTACTGTATAAAAACAAAAATTAAATAAAGAAGTGGTGAAAATACAGATTAACAACAATGATATAATGGAAATGCTTACAACACCAAGTTTGAAATGTTATTCGAATGAATTTGATTATTTTCATTTTGACATATCATTATGACAATGACAATTTCATATGCCGACATTTACTTACAATTACATTTCATACCATTTCATCCTGTTATCACATTGTGTATCTGATTCAAATTAAATTATAAAATATTTTCAAAGTAATTTTGATTACATTGAATACTTATAAAATATCACCGAATTAAAAAAAATACATGAACTCGGTGCAATATATATTGAGTTTTGAAAAATAGAAAATTCAGGTTAGCTAACTCTAACCTTTACATTATTTTTTCATTAAGAAAAATGAGACTTCATCAGGAAGACACTCCACCGTCGTCGATTAACGGAGATGAGATCAATGGAATGGAAGGCGAAGACGTAATGTACCTCGAAGAAATGGATGAGTTTTCAGAAAACCTTGAAAACATGGAAGAACTTTCAGACCAGGAGGAAGAAGACACCGATATGGAAGTTCCCGAAGATCAATCAATTGTACTGTTTAATAAACACCATGGATCAGTTTTCTGTTGTAATCTTCATACCGATGGTAAATTAGCTGTTACTGGTGGCGAGGATGATAAAGCATATGTATGGTCGACAGAAACAGGCCAGATTATTACTGAATGTACAGGGCATAAAGATTCTATTATATTTGTTGGGTTCAGTTTTGATGGAGCATTTTTAGCCACAGTTGACATGAGTGGAGTGATTAAAGTTTGGAAATATAATTTTGAGAATGCACAGGAGTGGCCAGTGATATTTGAATATGAAGCTGGTGATTTAATTTGGGGTCTATGGCATTTTGGAACAAGAGTGCTTCTATGTGGGGCTGCAACTGGTGATATTTTTGTCTTTAAAATACCTTCTGGGGATACAAAAATATTACCTGGTCATAGTGTAAAAACAGAATGTGGCAAGGTAATGTTTGTTATACTATAAAATATTTATTATTATTTGTATAATATTATGATGTAAATGAGGAAAGGTATAGTGAAACATTAGTAGAGCGAGCAGCATCGACAGATAGTGAAAACTTGTTTTAGACCACAAAATATTGGTGCAAGAAAGAGGTTTAATAATTTTTAAAGGGTAATCCCACAATCAAAGACTGTTATATTCAGCTAAACTAATGACACACTGAAAAGGTCATGGTAGATACCATGGATAACATGGTAGATAAGAAAATATTATTGTGACAAGGTTATGTTATATGGTAATTTGTGAAATCCTGATGGGAAAATAAATTAGACCATCTTCTGTCCTGTGTCCTATAATTTATATTTAATCTAATCCTTACTGAAGTTAGAACTGTATAATATACCTTACTAGTGATCTGCTTGGGTTTGCCATTTCCGAATTCATAGGGAACTTCTCCTTTTATATATGTAGACAAAATATATCCCATGGGAATGGTACATTTTTTTCAGGATAAAATGTAGCCTATATGCTATTCCATAAATTTCTCTTTCAATCTAGATCCATTCAGCCATTTTTGTGTGAAAGAATATCAGACATCAATATATCCATACTTACAAACTTTCATATCTTACTCTATACTTGTTATGCTTTCAAGCGAAAACTACTCAACCGATCATCATGAAACTTTGTACACATATTCTTGAGGGATTAGAATTTTATCAAAAAAAAATAGTATATAAAAAGCAAAGTATGTATATTCCCTATAGACCTATAGACTCCCGAAACGACTGGACCGATTTTGACGAAAAATTTAGAGGGATTGTCCAGATTGGCACATTCCCGTGCTTGGTAGCGATTAGTGGTACCCAGGTGGAGGCGGCGAGGGTCACTAGCTTATAATATTTATAGGATATGAGAAGGATGTATTTAAATATTTTTTTACAGAGTACCTCAACATTGAATACTAGTAGTAGTAGTAGTAGTAGGGGGCTACTTTACCGCAACTCCACGACTAGCGCGTATTTTGCGTGTGGGCGGGACATGGATCACTCCAGCCAGCCCAACTCCCCGAAGAATCCCAGCAACCCCTTAATGTTAATGTTGCCGATTATCTCCGGGAGCGATCCCAGCGTACCAAGATACTTAACCCTATACTGGGACACTGCAGGACAGTGTAGCATGACGTGTGACGCCGTTTCCTCGTCTTCCATACACGCTCTGCAAAAAGGGCTGTCAGTGATTCCTAAATTATACAGGTGTTTATTGAATAGGCCGTGTCCTATGCACGCTGCCACGACTATTCGGATCTGCTTTCTACTTAAGTTTTGTAACCTACTTGAGGTCCTCCTATCTAACTTCGGTAGGGCTTCTCTCGTTTGTCTGCACTCCTTTATGTTATGCCATAGGTCGCAGTGAAGGATGTGACTTCATTCCATTATCTTCGACCGGAGGTCATAATATTGCTGTTCAGTGCTTGTAGTACTGCCATGCTGTCCGAGAGTATTCGAATGTGTTCATCTTTGACTTCTCTCGCAGTAATGGCTAGCGCTGCATCTATAACTCCCATGCATTCAGCTTGGAAGACAGTGTTGTAAATTCCTAAAGGCTTGTAGATTTTTATGTTTAATTCCTCGGAGAATACGCCCGAGCCTGTGCCTTGTTTCGTCTTGGATCCGTCTGTGTAGATCCTCAGATCGTGCTGTTCGCTTCCTTTAATGTGTTCCTCATATAGGTGAATTCTATATTTCTTGTCGAAAACATATTGCTTGGGGATCAGGTCTTGCTTGGCTACTGCAATGGGTGCTACTTCCTGAAGGGTTTCCAGAGCAGTAGCATGCGGGATCCTGTTTCTTTTCCATAATTTCAAAGTACATAGTCGCGCTGCTGTTTGGGTTGCAACTTGTTGAATATGGATGTGTAGCATTGAATACTATTACGAGAGTGGAATTGACTTTGTTTTATACTGTGTAAAGATTTGTTATAGATAAATAATTTTATGCTCACTACATTAAAACCTTTTATAGCTTTTTCCAGATGGTGTACGTTTAGTATCTGGTTATGAAGATGGCACAGTAAAAGTATGGGATCTGAAGACAAATTCTGTTCTCCACCAAGTGCCCCAAAACATCCACCAAATAAGGGTTACAGCTGTTGACACGCATCCTGAAAATAATGTTATGGCCTCAATATCTACAGACGGTATTTATTTTTAAACATATAAGTTAGATATAATGTTTCTAAGAAAAGAAAGACCTAACAACTTAATAGGCTGGCTATAATTATTTCATAAAAATTTTATTTGAGTATTTATATATACTTCTTCAACAGTGGTAGAGCCCACAACAACAACAGGTGAAATACTATGAAATCACAGAAGACAGGGGTAACATAGTATTTGGTGTCTCGTCTGATGATTGAGGTGCCAGAGGCCCAATTCTTTTCTCCATGTTTGATGGGGGAGGGTATGGATAGAAATCCTGTTCATTCCCTCCTCTGTTTTTTTTGAGTGACTTGTTTGATTATTATAATTTGCTTGTGCATGGTGATCTTTTTACAGGAAAATCCGTACTTACAACATCTGTCAACGGCAAAGTTGTAGCCCAATTGGAAACTGATAATGATTTGGAAGCAGTAGCATTTTCAGATTCACAGTTGGGATATTTTGCATTAGGTAATTAACAATTTATTTATAGTAATAAATATATCAACAGCACCATCAGGACGGAATCCACCAAAGGAGGATGTCTATTAGAAGAAGGCCTTCCCCAGTCCAAGAGTCACCACTACTACTGGTTTCCATAACATTACATCATATATCTCTTATGGTATAAATGGCCAATGACGCCCATCGGCCGCCCATTCAACAACCAATGTGACCTTCCATTTCAGAGCAACAATACATGTGAACATAATTATTTCCGTAGTATTTTTTTTAATAAAATATTAGATTTTTGAATACTTTACTAATATTTCTTTTAACCATTCCAACCAAGCTGAAAAAGCTTGACCTATGATATGCTTCACGACAATAGTCGAATGGCGGATTCGAACCCACGACCTACGATCGACAGTCCGTACCCTTAACCATTAGGCTATTGGCGCTTCAAACTTGATATTGTTTACACCCTTTATTTAATTTCAGGAACATTAAATGGTTCTGTTACGATTTGGGATGTTGGGAGACAAATGGTCCGCCATTACTGTTCAAAAACAGAGGATGGTGTTGCTGCTGGGGTCACGAAGATTTTTTGGGTAAAAGATCAGCTTGTTACTGGCTGCCTCGATGGTTCAATTAGAATATATGACGGGAGGTCTGGAGAAAGAAGCTTAATGTTAACAGGCCACTGGCTGGAAATATTAGATTTATGTTATAACGAAAAACAAAATATTTTATTATCTTCTTCAGATGATGGCACGGCAAGAATATTTAAATATGAAGCGAAAAGTGAAAAAGTTTAATAAGTAACTTCTTTATTTAATTACGTTAAAACGTAATCGGCTATTTATAACATTAATAAATATTTTTGCATTATGAAAAAGTGTTTATTTTAAATTTAGTTGTGTATTTTGTTATATGTGCTTACTATTATGGGTTAAATTATAATGAGTACGTTTTAATGGTTGACTGTGAACAGGCCTGATATAGATGACTTATCCGGCAAACACGAGTAACGAGGCGGTTGATAATTAGGCGAGGCGATAAAGCTAGTTAATGTTTACGAAGTCTTGTCTTGGTTTAAAGGGCTATGTGCATAGTTACTGCGAAACGGCTGGACCTATTGCGATAAATTTTTTAGGTAAATTTCAAATTGGCTACTTATAATAATTTGATAATTAGCGCGCGCAAAGCCGGGGCGGGTTGTTGGTAGAATAAATATGATAGTGAAGACCGTGGTCACAGTGCAGCCTACCTGTTTCTATTTTGTGACAAGATTATCATCTACAATAACTAAATACATGTTTTCCCGTAGCGATACATTGCATTTGTTGTGTCCTAGTCCTCTTCCCCTTCCTCTTCCTATCCTTTCCTAATAAGGGGAAGACGATGTGACTGGGGAGGGATAAATTATATTTTATCTCTCTCGATTAAAGGCAATGAATGAAATTAAAGGTAGGCAATGCAACTCACTAGCTTGTCGCGGATCCCTATGGGTAGCAGTCACTTACTATCAGTGAAAGTAAGTGACTCAAAACAAATTCACAAATAATAAATAAGCAATAAAAATAAACATTTGTCTTCTCAATCATCTTATCAATTAAATTCAAAGTTGAATACAAGAAAAATAATTAAAGAAATTTTTTTTCTTATTATGTTGATTACGCGCGTTGTACTTTATACGTAAGTTGCGCGTGATCACGCGAACCTATACCAAAAATCATCGAACGCGGCTAAAGGAATTTTCACTTCAAAAATCTTCAGTTTTTGTGTGGCCAGACTACGAATAGCTTAAAGCTTAAGACCTAGAAATTACACTAGAGTGCTCTCTCGCGTGATAGCTTACATTGATTACCTACCATATTGTACGACAACCAGTAATATGGTAATCCATGTAAGTTTGTCAATCTAACATGTATTGACTTACACGGCAAGCGGAAATTTATAAATTTTTATGTTGCTTAATTTTTTACAGGATATTTGAATTTTATTTTTACAGGACATTGCACTTCTAAGCTAATTGGAGAAAAAGAAAGAAGGAAATGTTTATTCCTTTGAAATGTAAATTATGATTAAACGAATAGGACAGTGCTGAGCGTAGGTTGTGGGGTCCACGATACTGATTTTCAATGCCGCCCTATTGGTAATGTTCGAACATATTATGCCTTACAAATAACATAAAAACATAAGCATAGTGGTAAGCAAGACTATACATAGATATACCTAACATCATCATCTGAAAATTATGCTACGAAATAGTACTGCTGTACTACGATGATCATTTTTTGGGCGCTTAAAAGCCAAGATTTATGTTGAGTTTTGGACTTTTTATAAAATAAATATAATAATTTATATTTTTTATAGTGTTTAAGTTATGTATAGGCGGAGCTTCTTAGTGGAGGTTCTAATACTGATAAGGTTTTAATTTGACTTAAAAATATGTTGTCAAACCTTCTCCGGTTTCGTTATCTTTTTAATTGATGAAAGGTATGTACAGTATTTGTTGGGCGTAGTGAAGAGGATACTATTAGATTGTTAATTTGTTTAAATACATTTATTTACGGTTGTTCCAGCTTGAATTTTTATTTATCCGCTAATAAAACATAATATGGTATTGCTTCAGACTTAACAAATACTGTCATTGACCCCCAGAGAACGGCCATTGTTACAAATGAATTACTCATATCCTGTGGCAAGAAACTTCATCTGGCAGACTATCAATGATCTAGCGGTTATCGGTAGCTAAACTGAACATTATCAAAGCTTGTATGTTGCTTGCATCTAATTAGTTTCGGAGGAAAAGTATGCCAAATACACACGTGCTTGAAAAGAACGAGACGGATATCTATAAACCGGTTATTCAAACTTGGCAGTGAATTCACATGGTGAAAAACAAACGCATAATATACTTTGTTGGAAGGGGATAGAGTCTAATATAAGGTCGCCTGATTTCACGTTGACGTCGTTTCAGACATGCAAACATGCTATGGCGGTAGACAGTCGGTCGTGGTTAACTTGGTGAAGTATAGTGAATAGTAAAGTGGGGACGCGTAACGTTGTACGTGTCCACAACGTGCTGTGTCTCACCGAAGTTCCGATCGTGTTCACCACTTCCGCATTTTTTATTAGTTTAGTACGTTATTTTGATCGGATTTTTTTAAACCATTCCACACCGGTAAATTAAACGAAACATATGTTACCTTGAATATTTTAACCTGATATAGTCGCCAGTAAATTTATGTGACGATATCCATAGTGCGTATATTTAACTTGCGTGTTATCGGCAAATGTGTGGTGGTTAACTATTATTAGACATTATTATCAGTATTCTATGGTTATTTTATGTTGTTCCACCTCACACGTGGTGTTTCCAGCGGCACACTGAGCGATATGATGCAATGTCCGCATAGCGGAGGGTCAGAATTTCAGCAGTTGAATTTTAATATGACTGACATTGTATTTTCGAACTAAAATTATTATTGAAATTCGATTTTGAGTATATTTTTTTAATTAAAAAAATAATTATTTATTTTAAAATGGCAAAAGTATCTGCTAGCGAAGGCTTGCAACCGAAAGCGATCGATGTCGGGGATTGTGCTGAAAATGATGATAAGGAATCGAGTGAAGGGGTTCGTCTAAAGAAGGAGTTGAGCTTATTGAATGGCGTAGCGATTATAGTCGGGGTAATAGTGGGGTCCGGGATCTTCGTGTCTCCCAGTCTGGCACTCAAGTACGCCGGCTCAAAAGGCATGGCAATCATCGTGTGGGTGTTATCGGGATTCCTGTCAATGATCGGTGCTCTGTGCTACGCGGAACTTGGTAAGTGTTGTTGCACTTTAACATCATTCTTTCCTTTCGTAAAATTTGTTAATTAATTTTAAGTTAAGTTAACCACTTTGGTTTTTTGCCTTCAAAAGCTGATTTTATTTAAATTTTTTTGATGTGATCATGATATACTACTAGACACTAGACATATAATATACTTCTTTAGTCTAATTCACATCATCATCATCTCCCTGCCCTTTTCCCACTCATGTGTGGTCAGCACAGAATGATTGTAGTCCATACTTTATAGGTTTTTACGGCCGACCGTCTGCCCGACGCCAACCCTCCTCGGGAATAATTCGTTGTACTGTTTTGTTTTGTCAGTGTGATCAAAGAATTGCCGTTGCCGAGATAGTCAAGTGTCGCGAGGACTGTTACTGGTCTGGCGCTTATCTTCCCGTCAGGTTCGTCATTAGCTGATCGACATTCATCTCTTCTGTGATAATGATTCCGAGTTAATTTTCATTCCTGTGGAACCAGCGCCCTCTTCCGTCTTCATGGAATTCTGCCAGTATATTTTCTGTGTCGTTATACATTCGTGCTTACTCTTGTTGATTTCGAAACAATTGAATTCAGTTTGAGAAGGCCGCATACGGTAGACATCCCACATAACATTTACATCACCTTTCGAACTATTCCGTACGATTTTCTCATTGGTAGCATCGACCAGTCTTTGTCAATAAATGAGCGATTTGATATTACACACACCCACGCTCACTGTCTTAGACAATCTTAGTCTTAACAATCTAATTTTAGTCTTAATTGCCTAAGAATTGATTTACAAATATTTTTAGCTATCTATATATTCCTGACTAATATAAGAAAAAATGCTACACTAGTAATCGCCAACATTGATGACTTTCTTTTTCGCGCCGTCTAAAATGTTCATTGTAACTTAATGTATATGTACCAACACATGTACTTTTTTAGTTTAGAGTTTATTTTTTATTATAGCGGTAACAGAAATATATCACCTGTGAAAGTTTTAACTGTCTAACTATCACGATTCATGAGATACAGCTTGGCGACAGACGGACAGAGAGGCAGACGGACAGACAGTGAAGTCTTAGTAATAGCGTCCCGTTTTACCCTTTGGGTACGGAACCTTAAGAAGACGATTAAAAACATTTATTTTCTTTGAGAATCGCTTCCAGCTTTTTAATAATAAACTAGCGTGTCATAACAAAATATGTTGTCAATATTATTGTAATTGATTACTACGCGAGAATTGGACTTGTTTATCGTCATAAATTAAATATATTTATCACTGCTGCTAATTTGATTTGATTATGTCAAAACGGTCGTTGACATCTATTTTTTTATGATAAAAGAAGACAACCGAGCAACACTTACCTAATATGTGACCACTGCCACCCATTAAAACAGGCGTCGCCGACTGATTGTGAACTTCGTCATTTTACAATCAGACTAGGTTTATTATAATGTGTCAGCAAATTGCGACCTGATCGGATGATTCATAATTTAACGTATCGTAGCAGCAAGCCTAGTTTTTCTTATTACATATCTTTTTAACATATTATTTTTATATAACTATCATATCTTCATTAACGAACCTGAACTAGAATTATCTTATAAAAACGTCAGTTAATATTATTTTATGGAGACAAACGAGCTAGTGGATCATCTGATATTAAGAGACCGCCTCCCATGGGCATCCCCGCAACGAGCAAATGAGTCAAAGATTCATTACCTACCTTTAATAGACGGAGGAGGGAAAAAGAATATTCCCATTTCACCATTCATCTGGAACTAATCCTCCGGCACCTCACTCGTCGGACGCGATGCCTGTCAACTGTCAGGTGGTGGGATTTCACCGGTTGAGCCGGCCCATTCGTGCAACAGCTTTTGAGTATCCATCCCCTTCTCCGTCAAATCCTCTTTCTATTCCTATCCCCTCCGTTTCTAATAAGAACGGGGAAGACGACCAAAATTAGCCATTCAGCGTCTCACTCATCAGACAAAATTTAAACACACGGTATAGTGCACAGATGCACACATACCTTAGTAACATAAGGGTCACAATTCTAGAGAAGGCACTGTCCACTGAGATACAGGAGACTGAACGCCATGATAAACGAATTTGGCCAATTTTTTTTCTTCTTCACGCTTGTTTTCTGTGTGAGGTCGTAGTATTTCACTGGTCGAGCCGGCCATTCGTGCATCAAATGTAGTTGCGGGCTCAGCCGTGTATTAAAAAGGAAGATATTGATAACTTTTTATTTTTATCAAAATACTAGTAAATCCCCGGTCAGGGTTTGCTAGAAAAATTAGCATTAAGATATTATTTATAAATATAGTTTTGCATCACATTTTGCTAAAGCAAACCTCGAAGCGACTTGGGCCGTGTAATCCGACATATAACAGGAAGTAGCGCTATTGCACTAAAGGATAAAGTAATATATTCAAGTATTGATATATATAGTCTAAAATAAATATTGTTACAAATACAACATTATTTGTATCAAGCCATAACCATTGCATCATATAAATATTATTATATGTTCCGACAGAAAATATTATATGTAAGATTTCGTGGCCCCGACATAAAAAGAAATGCACTGATCAAGAATTTTAATTCTACACGGTACAGTACAGCGTCGTACCTTCGTTTAGAAGCCTGAGATGTCTTCTGAGTGGTCAGCAGAACGTCGAAAATGTTCGTTCGCTGCAACTATTATTAGTATTCAATGTATAATGGTAATCAGTTGATTTCGAAGATGAATAAATGATAGTTAAATAATAATGATATAGCAATAATGGCGACATTTTGAGTTTAATAAGATGTATACAATACACTCGTACAATGACCTGAGTTCTGAGAGGCTTCTACAACTTTATCATTGAGCGAAAACTTCTTCAGTAGCAGTAGACGATACCTGGTAGGGGAAAACCATTAGATTTTTTTTTAGTTCGCGTGAGCAACATGTGCCACATGTTTATTTTAATTTGGAACATTTTTGACGAACTTTTTTCATATGTTCTTGTATTCAATTTTATTAACATGACATACAGTGGTTTATTGTTGTTTATTTATTTCTTTTTAACTATTGTCGCATCTTCCAGACTGTTTTGAATTCCCACTTCTGTCGGTAGTCTTTATTTGTTATTTTAATCATAAATTTGGACATGCGTGACGCGGAAAAATAGTTTGTCGTATTGTTATAATACAAAAAGACCTTGACAAAAAAGTCGGCTATCTGAAGATTAACGCAAAATTTGAAACAAGCAACTGAACATTATGCATACGACTACTATTCAACACCATTCATCAAAATCTACATTTATAAATATTACAAATCTCTAACACTAAAACATCTTCACTACACGGTATTAATATTAAATAATTATATCATGGTGCAGGTGACGTTTTAACACCTTCAAACAATAACGCAGTTTGATTCAAAAATATTTAATGAAATTTGAAATATCATATTTATATAAATGTATAAATAAAAATTATTAATGTGAAAAATTATGTACAATCTTTATAGCTTCAATACATCTGATTCAGTGTACAAATACCGACGGTGTAATGTTATACGCACCATGCTGAAATTAAAATATTATAATTTTAAAGTTTAAATCCTATACAGCAATGCCTTTGTGTTTGTACATCTTGAGTAATTAATCTTCTAATGAAACGGTATATCTCGCAACCTTCAATATTTCTTCAGCCTTTCTTTAATTTGCCATGAAGTTATATAATTATTTTTGCATATAATTAGGTGTTAGAATGATGTGTGAATGGTTTCCTACCAATGGTATTTTTCTGTAACATAAGTTTAGAACTAGATTGCCACATTGATTTTATATTCTGATATGATTATTGAAATTGGATCACAAGCGGACGCATTAAACATTTTTTTTTCTTCACAGTAAAGTGTGTAAATATGCGTCAATGCCGTAGGACCTTGATGTATATTTAAATTGTTTATTTAAAACAGTGAGTACAGTTTTGTAACGTTTAGTAACCCATCGATATCGTTGTGTTATTCATCATTATGTTACTTCATCTATAACCGACGTGTCGGACATATTTTTTTTCGTAGCCTGTTAACACTTATTGAGAACTATATAATTATTAAGAATTATTGTAGAATATTAATATATTGCCATTGTAAAAATTAACGAACAAAGCAAATAGTTTTAATAATCAATGCTTCAAATGAGTTCTGATATAAGGGTGCTTTATACTCTTTTTTTTCTAGACTTGCGATGTCTTCATAGTTACAAAATTAACACGTTTTCATTGATAAACTAAAATTCAACTGCGTTGTTGTACCATGCGTCTTCGAAACCTATGACGTGGGATTAAAATGTAGGTTTTATTGGATAAATAAATAACTAAATATGTGGTCACGCCCGTAATTCAGAGCGCTAGGCAGAGATTATGGATTTCCATTTGGCGCGATGACACACCTCTCTCGCTTCTTCCACATGCATACATCTACGCATGCATGCTTGTCGGTTATGGGTGCTTCTTATATCACCCTTTTTTAGTAAGTCCAGTCCATCACTCCCAACTACTACGCTTTGCAGACGATATGAAAATTTTCACCTCCGTTTCCACAATAGACGACGCCGTCGCGCTGCAATCGGATTTAAGTCGCCTAAATGAATACTGTATTCGTAACAAGCTAGACTTGAACCCCTCTAAGTGTTCGATTGTAACGTACAGCAGAAAGCTCAATATGATTATATTTGAGTACACACTAAGGCAGATGAGGTTGTAAAGATGTACTAAAGTGAGAGATCTGGGTATTGTGCATGATCAGAAATTAACATTCGAGAATCATGTTGACACCATTATAACTAAAGCCTATAAGGCGCTAGGATTTGTAATGCGGACATCACACAGTTTTAAGAAGGCCAAGACTTACAAAATATTATACTGCACAAACGTACGCAGTATATTCGAGTATGCTAGTCAAGTGTGGAGCCCTCGCTCCAACATCTATATCTCACGAATAGAAAATATACAAAAAAAGTTTATTAAATATTTATGTTATCGTCTTCATTACAATTATAATTCTCATGATTATTTGAAATATTGCGCTAAATTTCACATTCTTCCTCTCGTTATTCGTCGTGAAGTAGCAGACGTAACCTAAATGTTAAATATCATAAGCGGTAGAATTGACTGTCCCTCTCTTCTTTCGAAAATATCACTTAATGTACCCATGAGATCAGCACGCCGTCACACTCCTATCCATCTCCCCCTGGCGTTCTCTAACTATCGCCAGAATTTATTCATGTGGCGCGCTGGCTCCCTTCTTAATAAGCACTCACAAGTTTCTAATTTAGATATATTTAATTCAACAATTAAATCTGTAAGACGGGAAATTTGGAAAATTTTTTTTTAATTAACAGAAATTGTTTTACTTAAATTTCTTTTGTAAGTCTTATGTTATTATATTTCTTTGTTATTGTTATTGCTCACACAACAATGTTTTTGCAAGTTGTCAACTAATCGCGAAAACCTGTAATTGGCTGTCTGATTATTGCTATTTAATACTTATTATATAAAATTTGCTGTTGGTCTTCCTAAAATAAATAAATAAATAAATAAAAGTCATTAATCTGATTGATATAAATTTTCCTAGGGCGTCCCCTACAAACACTGCCACTTACTTTTGCAACATTAATTTGTTTTGCTATTCTCTCTTTATTCATCCTTTCAACGTCCCCGAACCACCAAAGTATGCCTTTCTCAATTCTAGTCACAACGTCCACTTTATAGGATAATGGTATAAAAATATAATTATTCGCATACGAGCTAATAACGTTTTATCAGTAAAACCGAATGACAGGGAAATGTATGAGGCGGCGTTATTAATATCGTGTAATCCTATCGCTTTATGACTCGACGCACTTGCCGAATACATGCGACGTATCAATTTCTACGTCACTTGAGGTTTTATAAAATACTAATGTTCCGCCCCGGCTTCGCCAGAGTAGCGCCAATTGTGTTGATTTGATTGCTACCAAACTTCACAGGATCAGTTAAAGGGAGCATACATACATCGTCTAGTCATCATCGTCATCTTTTATATATAAATACGATACTCAAATAACCTATACGAGTCATAATAGCATAATAGCGTTGTATTAAAAGTTTACCTTCTTTTATACGAAGAAGTCACTATACTTCTCATGACCACGATTTCTACAGGATCTTCCCTTTTTAAGCACTGGCTTCATTATTTTACAGTAAAAATCTAAGTATTAAGCTGTATAAATAATTGTAACAGTTTGATGTTAATAAACTTTATTATTTATTTATTTGAATTCCAGGTACTATGATCCCGAAGTCCGGTGGCGATTACGCGTACATTGGCGAAGCGTTCGGACCGCTGCCCGCGTTCTTGTACCTCTGGGTGGCACTGTTCATCCTGGTGCCCACCGGCAACGCCATCACCGCGCTGACCTTCGCGCAGAACATCCTGCAACCGCTGTGGCCGGCCTGCAAACCTCCCACAGATGCTGTCAGCCTGATAGCTGCCGTTGTCACTTGTAAGTATCTTTTGCGATTTATTTTTATCGAAATATTTTTACAAGAGTCGTCTATGTTAGTGGTTTACTTATGTAATTTTTTTAATTCACTTTTCTTTATTGATAGCCCGAAACATAGGAATAAATAACTTTACTTTAAAATGACAAGGATTATCGTTATATTTCATAAATGTATTTAGTATTTTTGTTCTTACGGTGTAGTAATGCCACTACTACACCCTAACAAAATAAAATCTTGAAAAAACCTATTGGCTTCTGTTTGATTTTTTCTGTTCAAAGACGGCCCCCTCAATTTTCACTCGTCTATTGTGACTATATTTCGTATAAGAAATAAGAATAGCTGAATTAAAATTCTAGTTTTTATAACTATAAACCAGTCATTTACGTCATTTTGTTTACTTTCAATAAAAATATCTTAAGTGTATACATATAAATGTATACACTTTATTTATGGCGACCACATTGAGTACAAAAACAATTTGAACCTTAAAAAGTATATAATAAAATATAAACTAAGGCATGTCTCGGGAATCAACAATACATCAACAACATCAACAATCGCCAACGTTAGGAAAGTTAAGTATGAAACAAACGAAATATCCATAATAGTAAGTAACTTAAGCGGACCAGTGTTAGGTAAGCCAAGGTGCGACGGATTGTGGCCATATAATATAGCTACAGGCTTTAACAGCGGTAGAGTCCTCAACATCTGTTGCACGAATGGTGACACGTGAAGTAACTCAACCTCACAAAAGACAGCTTGAACCTTGAAGTATTTTCCGTTTCGTCTCATGAATTAGTGAGAGAAGGAAGGCCTCCGCCTGCCCACTCCTTTTTTCATATGGGAAGGATGGGAAGTGGAAGATGATTTGACCGGGAAAGGGGATGGATAGGAACGGAAATCCCAGCAGAAAAAAGTGGCGGGCGTGTTATAATCAGACAGTTTTGCGTATTAACTTTATTGTAACACAATACTGAATTTATTATGCCAACCACAATATGTTCACTTTCAGAATTGACCATGTAATTTGCACAAGGAGATTGTATGGAGTGTATTATATTTCGCCGTGTGCTTGATATGTTTGAAAATTTAACAAATTTAATGAAAGGCTTTGAACATTTTTACGCAATACCTTACTATTCTGTTTTAGTTCAGCTTAATTGTCTATTAGCTATAAAACAAAATATATTCTATATGATATTCTAAAATTTTTGAGAAATTATCAGCGTAACAATAAATAAAAAATGTGTGTTGCCATAAATGTTTCGTATGCGACCTCATCTCTGATGAAATAGGGTAACACAACATAATTTAATTCTAAGGTGGAACGAAGTTCGCCGGGTCAGCTAGTATTTTTAAAAAGTAACAAGGTTTCTAAATAAAATTAGCATCTCATATTTTAGAAATGCCGTATCCAAAGATTTCATATTCCTCGTCTGTGGTCGTGCAAGCAGCGTTAATAATTATTTTTATACTTTCGTAAATTACAGTTTCTTCTGTGTAAAGACTGCTTTGAAATGCATTACCTCATGCGGCGGACCGGTTCCTTTTTCTGGAATCGAGTTTTGGTTATTTATTTCGTATGCCACACGACATATTCCCAGAAACGTATCTCAAGTATTTCGGCAATGAAAAAAGGGCTTTGATTTATGGTTTATGCAATCATACAGCCGGTCGGTTGTCGTCTCGTGGCAAATAAAAATATCGACATCAAGTGCTCGATGTTGCTATATATAGAAAGTTATTAATCATGCAATGCAGTGTTCAATATGTGCAAGTAGAAAAAGTGCAGTAATTCATGCATAACTAATTTCTTAGGAATGCTTTTAATTACAGAATTTTCTATATTATTGTTCTATATCTTATTTGGATAGTATACTAAATGGTATTGAATATGCATCCGCCACAGACCCGTTGTCGTTTGTCAGTTTGTATTAGACATATTGTAACAAGGTGTGAATGAATCATTGTCGATTTGACGTATCATGTAAACGCAAGAAAGCTTTTTTCTTTGATAAACATATTTTTAAGATATTTTTATCCACTGAGCAACCTAACCTACATATTACAATTTGACTGAATAATTCGTTCAGTTTGTAATATTGATTATAAACTAACGAATTTCACAATCGGTCTGAGACATTCACTCTATTAGAAATTTTTAGTACGCGCACACATAAATTTGCTATTTGGTATCGATAAGACACGTTTAGATGATAAATGACATTTGGAGAGAAGACAGTCTTTACTCAGTTTAAAATTTCTTTTTAATCACCAGTTTCGAGAAATTCTCAATAGCAATTACTATTTGGCAACAAACACGCACATCTGTGTAACATATAAACAGGCAGCATTAAGAGGTCGAATATCGCGCTAGAATCATTAAGAGTTCGCCTAAGACTTTAGGTGATACTTAGGAGATGGTGAAAACGAAACTAGCACTTAATTTTGGGGCTCCCTTAAAATTAGGGAACTATGATAAATGGGCATTCATACACCTATGGGTCAAATAGCCTTATCCGTTGATTATTTGTACAAATAATTTGAAAAAAAAATGTTTTGCCAAATAAATTTTTAACATGAGGATGGATTTTCTTATAATAACTTCGAGGATTATACTAATACTAACTTCGAGGATACTTAAATTGACGAACATTTAAAAACTGCCTGATATACCTACGCACAGCCCAAACTATTGGGTATAAAAACTTGAAATTTTCAAGGATTTTTCTAAATTTATCCCCCCAAAAATCCTAAATAGGACACGTACCCTTACGACTAGACAGAAGAACCTAGACCTACCTATAAGAATATCTTGTTTGTTGCTATATAATGACTAAAACTTAACTTGTAATATGTTGAATGCTGTGTATACCTCTCATTGGCTAACTTATCAGCCGCGTCTTTCAACTTGCAATTGGACGTATTTCTTTTGTGAAATTATTTATAGAATGCTGCTTAGATACGATTGATTTTTGAACTAATGAATTTCTTACAAGATTTAATTTTTTTTCTTATTTACTAAGTGTATTAATTAATATGTCATATAAAATTTAAAAGATGCTTTATAATAGTGACAAGGTTATTTTTTGTAATCATAAAAAAAATTTTGTTGATATTAAACTTAAATCTCTCTGATAACAATTCTTTTTACCGCTAATGAAAATTCTAACTAAACAATTCGCAGTATCTTATATATTTTCCCGCCCAAATATTTTACTAACATATTTACTTATAGATAAACGCTATTTTGCAATGCGAATTCTTTGAATTCATCTAAAATAAGTCTTAACATTTGATAAGATGACCTCGTCTCTTAACTTGCTACTATCTTGGGTCCGATTTCTAGTTGATGCATGTATGTACTCGTTTGTGTAACAGTTTTAAAGTTCTCGGAACTGGTTGATCCCTAAAGAGTATGGTGATAGAGTTAACATGTGTGACGTACGTATATAACAAAACCTAAGAATTGCCATACGTAAGCGGCAATGGGGCGAACGAGAAGCATCAGCGACAGGCTTAAAAGGTGAAGCAATAGCAACCGCGTACAAACAGTACGAAGAATTGAAGTTATAGGTCTAACACAAAACAGATCGATGACCTGGTCATCTGTCTACGTTTAGCAGTGGACACCTGTTGGCTGATGATGATGATAGTGATGGCATTTGGTATTTAAAAAACTAATCTATTCCAAAGAATCTCAGAACTTGATACCGTCCCGATGTCGTCCTTATGATGTTTCTAATTCCTTTAATCCCCTCATATATTGCTCCTTACTACTTTAAAGGTAGACAGTAACAGAATCCTCAACTCTGCTGTTTGTTTGGTCCGTAATTGTCAATTCTAAATCTATAACTAATTCCGTTAATGTTATGTTGTATGTCCAAATTCTTAATTGGAGCATAAATTGTTGACAGTATAGAAGTTGTTGTGTGCGTTGTTTGCGTCGCGAGCGATGCCGGAGTGGATTGTGTCGTCTTACGGCGCGCGGCGGGCGTCCGGCTGATTGCGGCTGACAGGATAATGAGGGCTTCCTCCCGCACCGTGCTGTTAACTGTTACACTCTTACGAGAAATTATCCGATTTCTCGGCGTAAGGGAACTTAATAGCAAACTCTCTACGCTTGATACATTTGTTCGTTTAAAACCACCGACGAGATTTGTTGATACCTTTCAATTGTATGTGGTTAAGGCAGTAGCAGTAGCATTTGCACAAATGGCCGGTGCAATCATAGAAGACTGGCGCGATGTTGAAGTATTTTATGCTTCGTTTCATCTGATTAGGCCTAATTGCAATCTACCTTCCTTTTCCACGCCTCCTTCATTTCTTTTCCTGTCTATCTCTGACTCTAAATAAAGGCAGGCAACGCATCTCCGACTCCTTCGTTTGTTGCGAACTTGCGGATGCCTCTAGGTAGCCATCTTCTTCCATTCATATTTCGATTACCTGTTGCGGTTACAAGATATTGCATTTTAGTTCATGTAATAACATTATAATAATTCATCAGCGCTATAGCTCCTTAACTAGGTTAGCTTGTATTGAAGAAGCCAACAAAATTAAATATTAAAACATTTCAATACATGCGTAAACTTTATTTAATTTGTTTTTTACGTTGCCTAGGATCACCTTAATAACTTATTTTTATATAGACATTAGTTAAAGTAGCTTAAAGATAATGCTGTCACATTGATTGTGATTTCATGTTCCAAATTCACCAGAGTAATGGTGGGCACGAACTGCTGCTTTAAAATATTACAAAATGTGTACGTGTTTTTCTATTGTATGTCTTTATTACTATTATATCTTTATAACAATTATTTCGAGTGATCCTTAAGTATTCACGTTGCCAATATAACGAAAGTAAAGTTTTTGAAGACGAACGAATATTTAGTTATCGCAGTGTGATGTGTAAGATGTCGGACCGGAAACTCCACTATTCTTCATTTTAAAATTGAGTTCCAACGATCCTTAACCTTGTTCGAGTTTGAATAGGGAGCGATTGTTATTGAGTCATGCGCAATTTGCTAGGGCTTCAGGCTTCTATTGTACCCTCATAAAATAAAATGCTTCTAAAGTCAGGTCTCGTCGGCCTTGAGACAATTTAGGGTAAGTTGAACAGATGTCGAAAATGGGGGCCAGTTCCCTACAACGCGAAACTAAATATAGTCTTTTCACATATAAATGCCACTGTTGTGAAATGCGTAAATTTAAGTTGTGGTAAATAACAAACAGGAATTGACATTTCTCCAAAGGAAGAGTATTTATCTGGATACTCTCCTAAACAGTTAAAACATTAAGCATTTATAGATATGAAACATAAGATTTGACAGCTTAACACTCGAGATTGATGTACAATTTGATCAATAGATACTATCGCTAGCGAAAGTTGGCAGCTTCGTAATGAGGCGGCACAAACGTCATCCTTGACTAGAATCACCACCAGGCTAACCCGGTATAACAACCAGATGCCTCAAATGGTAATAAATCGCTTCAAAATTATGCGAATTATAAACACCATTTATCAGATTTCTTACCACCCTTCAATTTATAAATAACAAACAGCCATAAAAGAGAATAACTAAAATGATTTGGACTGTACGATGCAATCAAGACATTCCGAAAATTATTAATGGTCGTTTTGTGCCGTCTCGAATTGAATTTGATATGAGATTCAAATGAAGGGCCTTACGATATGACATGCCTTCTTGTTTCTTTTAAACACAATGCATAACTTTAAGTTTTCTCGTTGGAAATATATTTTATTGTTTGTCTCCGTCTCCTTTTTTATCAATCTTGCAGCGATGAAATGCATATCCATTCCATCTATTTTGGTTAATATTGTTTTCATTTAGTATACTTAACTTTGCTTCAAATAAAGTGTTCTTATATGTAACGTCGTTTCGTATCATTTTCAAGGTTTCCTTACCGCCATAAACTGCTACAACGTGAAGTGGGTAACAAGAGTGCAGGACACTTTCACCGCTGCCAAGATTCTCGCGCTTCTCGTCACGTTCTTCGCTAGCCTCTGGTATTTATTCTCCGGTCACACGGAGAACCTCGAGAACATGATGGAAGGCAAGACGACGGGCCCTGGGGACATAGCTATTGCCTTTTACACTGGCCTTTTCTCGTATTCCGGCTGGAATTACCTGAACTTCGTCACTGAAGAACTTAAGGAACCATACAAGTAAGTAAAACATTGAGGCTACTAGTTGACTTAAGGTTTTTTTGCTAATTAGTAAAAATGAATCGTTTCTGAAAATAAAAATGTTCTTACAAGATTATCGAGTAGCATGATATCGATATACTCTCAAAAAAAATGTAAACCGAGCGATTGTTTGTTTCCTAAAAACGCGAATTTACACAAAAGTGCCTAAAACGTCTGTAAGATGCCGCTATTTGTGGTCATTCGAATACTTAATAATTTGTTTTCCAAGAAACATGGTCTTACCAAAGATAACGCAGAGCGAAGCTCAGGCGACTAGGCAAGGCGAGTAAGCGATCTGCGGGTCCTCTAATATGAGGTCACTGTCACATCTGCAACACTAGAACTGCAAATGCGTTGCCGGCCTTTAAGGAAGCAATACGCTCTCTTCTTGAAGGAGTTAATATCTACAATGTAATAAGTGAATCAGAAACTGGGTCTTGTGATGTTTAATTTTATGTAAGTAACATCTTTCACATGTTCCAACACAGGACGCGTTTTTTTGACCGACGTATTTCATTTTTTTTTGTTTTGCAGAAATTTACCACGAGCTATCTGCATATCAATGCCGGTGGTGACGCTAGTGTACGCACTGACCAACGTGGCGTACTTTGCGGTACTCACCAATGCGGAGATATACGCATCAGAAGCTGTCGCGGTGACCTTCAGTGAGAAGATCCTGGGCGTGGTATCATGGATCATGCCGCTTTTCGTCGCCTTATGTACTTTCGGTTCACTGAACGGTGCTATCTATGCATCTTCACGTCTATTCTTCGTTGGTGCCCGGAATGGCCATCTACCGCTGGTGATATCTCTGATCGATGTTAGGAGGCTGACTCCAGTGCCCTCGTTAATATTTATGGTACGTTAATATGAAATATAAATGTAAATGTCTTTTGCAAGAGAAACGGGTAACCTTGCAACTTGTATAGTTGTTAGTTATTGGTTTTGTCTCAATCGACTTTATAGTAACTATTTAATTTAATTATGTATTTGCAAAATAGAAATATAAGCTTTAAAAGGTCACTCGTTTTACAACAAGGTTTCACAATATTGATAATTAATTGGAATGAAAAAAATTTGAATACACAAACGATTGGTTGTATCCAAGACTTATTTAGTATCTCTCTTGATAAATCGTTAAAATAGTAACAAAGTCCGTTGTTAGGAGCTCTGCCTCAATAGAACTCAAAGCGGCCCAACTGCGACCTTTTAATTTAGCTCAAGTTATGTGTTTTTAACACTTTCGACGGGTGATTTAGTATTAGAATAGCATATCTATAATATAAAATGTCACTGATAGTTAATTTACTTTTATATTATTATAGAATAATGTACCTGTTTTGTTTACTATCTTGTTTTGTTTCAGTGTCTGGTAACGCTTGTGTTGCTGATGTACAACAACGTAGAGTCGTTGATGATCTATGTGACGGCGGTGGAGGCCATCTTCATCCTCTGTTCTGTGACCGGCCTCCTATGGATGCGGTACACGCGGCCGAATTTGGAGCGCCCCATACGAGTCTTCCTCATCCTCCCGATAATCTTTCTCATAGTCTGCACGTTCCTCGTAGTGCTCTCTTGCTTCACTCA
Organism: Papilio elwesi; assembly: GCA_029849275.1. Lineage (NCBI taxonomy): Eukaryota > Metazoa > Arthropoda > Insecta > Lepidoptera > Papilionidae > Papilio > Papilio elwesi. The sequence goes on along the minus strand of CM056687.1, from coordinate 9,903,900 downwards.
TCCAATGGAAGTCGGCATCGGCGTCGCTTTCATCGCTCTCGGCGTACCATTCTTCTATGTCTTCATTGTTTGGAAAGACAGGCCGTTGTGGATGCAGTCGGCTTGTAATTCTTTTAATATAACCTGTTCTAAGGTGTTTCTCTGCCTTCCAGAAGATTCTAAAGATTTATGATCGTCAAGAGTGAGCATACCGAGTGATCTGATGTTGTTATTGTTTGAGTTATTTATGTATTTGCGCTGTGTTTTATAAGCGTAACGCTAAATTTGATCTGCACTGTATAATATTAAGTGGACGATATTGATTCCTATTCACGCTTAGGTTAAATTTATAATTGACATAGATTACGGAAATTGTAGTAAATTTCTTATATTAACATTCCTAATGAATCTATTTGTTTTATTTTAAATGATTATTAGCTGTGAACCGAGCCTGCATTGTCTTTTGTATGTAAGATCGTGTTTTTAGCAATAGATATTAAGTATTCTGATACTGGCATAGTATAGCGCCACCTAACAAAAAAATAAATTATCTAGTATGTTATAATTGAATATGGAATAAGTTATGTTATAATTATCCTTGGCAACACGCCAAAAATAGACAATGCAAATACCTATCAAAAGATGGCGTTAATGTACTATTTACATTATATTTTGTGAGAATTCACGATATTGCGGATAAAGCCCCTATATAGTTAAAATTAATTTCGACCATTTTATAGAAGGTGGCAAATGAGCAAGCGGTCCCAACCCTGATGTTGAGTAACCGCTAACCATATGCATCCGCAACAAGGAAATGAGTTGGAGATGCATTGCCTACCTTTAAGGGACAGAGGCGGAGACACGCAATAAAAATAATATTTCCTTCTCCTATTTACCTGGAGATAGAGAGAGCCTGGATTCATGCAGAACGAAACCATCAAATTTAATAAAAAACGAGTTTAAGAAGAAAGTACTATGATAGCACTGTATTGACGAAACGAGGATACTTTGCATAAAAAGAATTATTATGGATAGAAAAGTAATACCAATTTGAAATCAGTATTTTCTTGATAATAAACAGTAGTTGACACAGACGCCAGTTTAGTGTATAAACGAAATTACTTTTAAAAACTTAAGCAATTGTTAAATCTTAGAGATGATATCGGTAATTGAGTTTCAATAAAATCAACAATAAAATTATAGCTAAAAGTTCTTTCCTTAATTAAAACTGATAGGTTTTGTTGTTTTTTTCTTTTGCCCCTTGCATCCTGTTTGAATGTAGTGCCTGTTATATATATCTACAACCTACAAAAGATTGATCGGTAATCCAGTACTAGCTACAACTGTTTGACATCAGTCATTTCAATCAAGCTCTTTTGAACAAACTGTAAAGGCGTAACAATAGCAATTTTATGGGAAAGTAAATTAAATATTTTTTCCCAAAGGTTTTTACGTCTATTGTTTTTATTTTTAGAAGGAAACTAGGAACAAGAAATAAAATCAATGAATTCTTTTAATTTTTGATGTATAACGATGAAACATTAGTTAAACCCGTTAAATCCGAACGCGAACAGTCAAGCGAACGTCGATGCTAGTCAACATTGGTAAAATAAACTACTATTATTAAAATAAAAGTAACGTCTGAATTTCAGAATTGGTTTTCCTGATTTCTTCATGAATACCACAAAATACAGGACCGTGGCATCGAGGCCACAACTGCCAGGTCTTAACTAAACTTGTCTCTAGGTTGTGATATAATTTCAATTATATTCGAATCGTTGAAGCGTATCCGGAGCGCTGGTGGCACAATCGGCACGTATTCAAAGTATTACGTGCCAGGCACGATACATTTTTTTATGATACATTTTCTAAGGAAATCATGAGCAAATAACAGTTCAGCCATTGTAACGGAAGTCCGGCGGACGTGCTTCACTTTAAAATGATTTTGGCCTTTAATTTAGTAAAAGAGTAAGGAAGCTTAAGATTGAAAAGAAATAAATTTTATAGACAATTCTGGCAATGTCATTGTAATATTAAAAAGAATAAGTACCTATTTAAATATCCGGTGATTAGATCTTGGTAAAATAAGTTTGCTCTAATGTTTTTTCCCGTTTTTAATAGCACATGACACGTTCATTTCCCATAGCGAAGATCACATTAGCATTTTTGCTTAGAAATGAAATGAACATCTCAAACGACATTTCTATGTAATCATGAATTAAAAGGTACTTCAAAATTTCAAATTAAATTAAAACTTTGCATACTTATAAAGGCAATGCCTAACGACGAAAGTCTTTAATTAGTGCGTCCTTCCCGCAATGAACTACGATGTAGAGTGCACGCTGGGGCCGGCTCATAAGTTAAAAGTCGCATAGCAAGCGATGGAGAGAGCGACGCTCGGTGTCTACGGGATAAATTTCAGAACGAAGAAATATAGTTCTTAAATTCTGAAGTTGCAATTGGCCGGTCACATCTGCCTAGCAAGGGAAGGAGGATGAGGAGGAATATCTTGGAATGGAGGCCAAGGTCGGCCAAATGGACCGAGTGATTTTCACTTTTGAGCATAACCTTTCTAACCGTATGGTTGTTCACAATGGTATAATCCGTTTTCTGTACAAAAAAAGCAATAATATAATGTGTTGACAAATGTAAAAACATATTTACGTCGTATTATATTGACACTAGCTATCAGTGTGGACGCGGAGGGCGACTGGGAATATTTGTGTTTAGTTGTAATCAGTAAATAATGTACCGTCTCACGCCATGTCTCACTCGATCGAGTAAACTGATTGTAGAACAAACAAGTTTGCTGTTCGACTGTGAAACGAGTTTACCAATTACACGAGTGTCTATAACTGTCGCTTCATATTGCGAAACAAAGTCCCTTCGTCGCGGCTCTCTCTCTGCTCATCGCAACAACTACTATACGGGTATAACTAAAAGACAGCATACAGACCAGAGTGATTGTTCAGGTTTAGGTTTTATGTAAACTGGCTGAAATGTGACGATAATGATTAAAAAATGATAATTAGATCGCACGAAATACGATAAAGAGCTAAATTTTATTATTATGGAGTTGTCGGTTCAGGCAATTGGGATTTCTTGAGGTCTCCTTTTATATTTGAACACCAAGTGGAAAGGTAATTTACCTCTTTTTTTGGCAGGGTTTTGTTTTGAGGGCACAACTGTGATTGCTACAGCCAGTATCGGCGTTGACATATCAAGTGACGTTCAGTTTCGCAGTCACTTGGAAGATAAGGCCAAGTTGGCATCTAAAAAGCTGGGTGCACTCAGTAGAGCGAAGCAGTATTTCGTAAGTAGTAGCCAAGCCATCGCCTTCAGCTATACAAGGCACAAGTTCGGCCCCACATGGAATACTGCTCGCGTCTCTGGGCGGGAGCACCCCAATACCAGCTTCTTCCATTTGACCGCATACAACGGAGAGCGATTCTACTGAGCTCTTACCGATCGGCTTGATACTCTGGCCTTGCGGAGGGACGTCAGTTCCCTCTGCAATTTTTATCGCATATACCAAGGGGAATGTTCCGAAGAACTGTTTGGAACGATTTCTGCCGCCGAGTTTCGTCATCGAACAACACGACAGACCGCCAGGTACCATCCACACCATCTTGATGGCTAGCATCCCTAGACTGTGCGGTTCTCGCGAAATTTCCTGCCACGCATAGCCGTGTTGTGGAATGGTCTGTCCTCGGCGGTATTTCCAAGCCGCGAGCGAGCGAGCCTATCTTTAAAAAAAAAGTATAATTGTGATTGGCAGCACTGAATGCAACAGATTGTAAGGCCGCTCACCAACAACATGCACCGATCGAGTAAAAGACCAGCTGTCGTCCTCCAAGTTTTTCACGGTCGTGAGAGACGCGCTGGACAAAAACAGGTGGAAGCAGATCATCCGCTCCAGATGCAACCCTGCTGCTGGCCACGATCCTCAGATATGAAAGACAGACCCTAGAGAGAGAATTTAAGGCTAAATACGCTTTTAATAGCTTGGTTTGTATCTATGTAACGAAATCTTAAGATATGATTTTCAGTAACTTGTAAGTCTTGTTTGTTTGTTCTACAATCAGTTCGATCGATTTAAAAGGTTTTTGTCATCAAAGGACCGACGACAATACATTTTATATTTTGTTTCGGTCTTGATAAAAATGAAATTTTTAATTAATAGTCTTAGTCTATAATTAGGACAAGACAAAATAATTTCGTTTCAAGATTTAAAATAACGTCACCTAGTATTAGTAATAGAAGTATAAATAACCATATGCGCTTGACGTATCGGGAATTTGCGTGTTTTTTATCGATTATTTTAACAACCCTTAATCTTTTCTATCACATTCGCGCTTAACCTTGATGCGAAGTACTGTATAAAACGATTGATATACAAACATGTTAATCAAATTTTATCTTATTAGGGTTCCAGGTAAGTGCTTAAGGAGCCGTATGATCGACTCGCGCACCTGGCGGTACGACACCAGTGTGGTAGGTACCAGACCATCTATTAGCAGCTATACAATTATAATAGTTTCAGATGTAGTTACCTAGTGAAGGAAATAGGGGTGGATAAAAAAGCCTGCGGCACCTTGCTGCACGAATGCTAAACACCAATGTAAATAAAACACGTGTCTCTGCGGCATGTTTTCCTCTATTTTCTGGTCACTGTTTTATGTATTCGGATCTAGAATTTTTCGACAGTCAGTAAATGCCGACTTAGAAATCGTTTTGGGCAACTAAAGTACTACCAGGACAAAACCAAGTGCCAAGCGTTTCGCCTGATCCTCTTTAAGAGCCACTATGCACAAGGTAGTTAAAACTCATTGTATTATTCATCTCAAGTTCAATTTGATCTCGTCACTTTTGAGGACAAGGTTTTGTACTGCAATGAGATAATAGGGCACGACTCATTCTCACCTACATGATCAATGATTGAAGACGAGGACATATGCACGTCCGTTGGAATGGGTCGCATAAACAATATGCGATTTGCTTTAACACGTTGCTTGTACATATTCTATACTAGCCATCCGCCCAAAACAAATACCGATCATTATGAAATTCTACAATATTGTCAGGTATACAGAAAAGTACACGGGGTACCTTTTATCCCGAAAAATACAAGCTTCGCGCTCATAACCCAGTGGGATAGGCAGAGATCAGGGATTTTCATTGGCTGCGATCTTAGCACACCTATTCTACATCTATACACCTACGCATAAATGCTCGTCGGTTACCGGTACTCCTTATACCGACCTTCTTTAGTTTGTCACCAATCCGATCGACATAAATTATATATGCGTGCGAAGCCGCGGCCAACAACTAGTATTAGTATAATATATAAATAATAGAACACGTTGTTAACGAATATCAATTATCGATAATATTTTATAGTATGTGTGTATATGTGGTTGTATATAAATAAATAAAATCGGTTAATGTATTGTAACTATCATTATTAAAATATGACATTTAATAATATAAAATTATGCTTATAATAGTTATATGCATAACATATTACAATATCATTATAAAATATTGATATTTAAATTAAAATATTAAGTTACATTATTTGGTCTAATGAAGATATAAATCGTGATTAAAGGTACTTAAAGACCTATACAACACTTATAAGTAATATAAATACATATTAATATTGATATCGAATCAATACATTAAGGAAAATAGGGGCATAAGAATTACAAGTGTTCTCGTATTGATTTTTCGTGAAAATCATACTAAGTCTAAGGAGTGAGTTCGTGCATTGATTTTTTTTATTGAATTTAAATCCAAAAATGGGGTAATAGGTATTGTATACACTTATAATGAACGTTTATAATAAAATAATTTAAATACGAAAGTGAAAATTCCTACGCGAACGGACATCAAAATTGCCTGTACGTAGATACACACCCATGACTTTACATATATGAGTAATGCGGCCGGCGTGAAGCGTTGGACGTCGAACTATTGAAATAATTAATTTATTTTGATGGTAGATATATTTGAGGGGAAATATATAAAATGAATAATGCCGATTACTATGTGGTGGTTGTTTTGGAATACGGATCGTATACAAGCGGTATACAGGGTCCAATTTCCGTAAAATGTTGCGTTGTGAAATTATGCTGGAAATCACATAGACATGTTCTCACGATGAATAAATGTCTATAAACCTATACCGGCTAGGGTGTAGTTGGTGAGTTATTCACTAATTATGCTTTGGTTTGGGAAGAGTGTGTTTTTGCGCTTCGGTGTTATTAAACGTACTCAGAACCATGTCTTAGAGCTTCGGCTTTTTGATAATGGGTACTTGGCGTCTTAGAGGCTTGCTTCTATGATACGTCGAGCTTATATGAATTGCCAACTAACTTTTGTACCGAAATTGATTCTGTTTATATGGATGAAAATAGAGGTAGCGGATACTTGTTGCCTAAGCTTGATTTCTTGTTGGTTCGCACGCATGTCTCGCAAGCGCGATTATACATGCTTGCTACAATAACATTACACGGGTGTTTATTGTGTTCATAATGCGTCATTGATGGTTGCGGGGTGTTGATTGCAAATTTCTGCTCTGAAGCGGCTACGCCTAGAGTATTATCTCTATCGCCTGTCGTGGAGTGTGTAGAGTTGCAATTCGACATTACTGCACCTGATATGCTGCTTATGTTTGGTCATTGGTACATCTTTTGATGGATCATTGATGGGATCAACGAGTCTTCCTGTGACGGGTATATAAGTGGTTCGTGGCTAATATGCTCATTTGTATTATTCGGATAGATCGAGGATAAGATATTGTCGTTTGCTATGGTATTCTGTATTGTAGTATGACGCTTGTCTTAATTAGATTTGCCCAAGTCGGGTCCCTCTATACGGCATTGCAGACTGTTTGCCCTCCATGATTTACAAATCAATTAAGTGGCCTGTAAAATACCCATGTTTATAAACGAAGGCAAATTATTGGTGGGTGATGCAAATTTGATCGAGACTCGCATTATGCGAAAAGTTGGTGTATAACACAATTATATGATGTTCGAGAATTATACTAAAAGTTATTAATGTGGCCGAAACTGCCCTGGCATTAGTTGGTGGAGCCTGTGCATTTGTCTCTTGCGAAGATGGTAGCTGGAGGGAGCTATGCTTTCAAGGCTCGCGCTGACACCGCACAACGAGGGAATTAGCCATCCCCTGAGGCGAGTTTTATACTCCTAATGCGCTCCGTAGGTCGATACCTATGCTGACAATGTCTTGGTGGCGACGCCTTATTATACACTTGACGGTGTAACGCATTGATATGCGAGAAACGACTGAATGGTGTTTATTCACCAATAATGAGCTAAAAACTCTCTTACTGGTTTACCAGTATTTTTCGGCGATATACGGTGGCCGATCTGTTGTCCCTTGAAGTCGGGGGGAGTGCAACCGGTGGACAGCACTCACCGTACACAGCGGGGATTTCCGCTGGAGCTGTGTACCCCCATATATTTTTAAAGACAAAAATATGTTGCGATAGTAGGGTTGTATCGGGTATTTGAGATTAAAGCATGTAAACCCTTTACAAGTAAAATTTTAATGAAATATTTTGGAAATTGCAATTGATCGATAAATTTAAAATATTATTTTGGAAAATTTATATAGAGTTTAAGGACTTTAATAATAAGCATCCTACGGCTTCAATAAGCTTGGCGAATCTTTCTTCTTCTATAATTCCTAGAAGAACTAGTTATTACAACTCACAAAGTAGAACAAAGTTCTACAACTAGACAATCACTTATAAATTGGCCTAATATAATATAAAAGAGACGATCTTGGTGGTGTTTCGACTTGGAGACATTTTATGTTTCCGAGTCGATTTCATAAATATACTCCTAATAATCCCTAGAGGAAAAAAGGATGGTTACAGTATGTATGTGTCAAACAGAATGGTTAGGAGACATATAACTATAACGCGAACGCTTATTTACCTCGCTGTAAGTTTTTTGTAACTTGTTGATGATAAAACATGTTAAAAAGCTGTTATGGTCAAAACATAAAACGTACCTTGTATATATGCTTAGCATAACCTAACACTGTGATTGTACAAACATTTTTTATTTAGTAGTATTAGTAGTAGTTACGGAACCTTGCAAGAGAACAATTCATACAACGTTGCTTTAACAAATCATTGACATTGTACGAAATTATCTAAGTCATGGCCATGGCTAGCTCAAAAGTCTATATAATACAGATTAAATACTTGATTAGAAATCTACCGATATGATGTTTTCATTGACACATACTGATACAAACACGTACTAAACTGAAAACAACAGTGTTCTTGTTTATGTTGTTATTAGCTTGCACTTTTGTCTGTTTGTTCGCTTGTGTATAAAACGTGAGTGAGGTGCCGGAGGCCTAATTTCAGTCCTCTTCCCCTTCCTACCCTTTCCTAATAAGGTTAGGATGGGAACGGGAAGAGGATTGGACGGGGAGGGGGTTGACAGGAAGAATGAAATAACCTTTTTCCTCCTATGTCCTTTAAAGGTAGGCAACGCAACTGCAACACATTTGCTTCATCCGGATGTCTATGGGAAACGCTCACTTAACATCAGGTGATCCGCTTGCTCGCTTGCCACCTACTTCCATACAAAAAAAGTACTGGATGAACGTTTGTATGGAGAAACTACCCGTGCGAAGCCAGGGTCGACGGGCCTCGTATATGTATGCCTAACAATATTAATTGATTAAAATAGTGTTTTAAAAATTATTATTGGATTTCCTTGTTATTCAACAGTAATCCTTATTTGTTGCAAATGGAAAACCCGCACTTAGCGATTAAGCCCTTAAAGAGTTAGGTATGCTTTTTTGTAAATATTTGTCGCGTATCATTTATTTAAGGTCGTATCCACTTATCCCTTGAGCGCAAATAATGCTCTAATCTTATCGATAGTAACGTGATGGATTTTTAAATTGTCAATTTATATGTTATTTATGTAGTAAGTATGTACCTGGCAAATTTGTAGTGTGTTTAAATTTGATATAAAATATTTATGGTTTAAAATGTAATGATATGTATTAATGTGAATCATGTTCGCTATCTAAGGTGTATTTATACCTGTATTTGGTAATTAGTGATCCGCCGCATCATTCGCCTTATGTTTATGTGGAAGTATTCTCTTATTGTCTCTATATACGTGTAAATGCATAGCTTTAATGAAGGGATTTCAATAGTACCGTTGATGTTTATAAATTGTTTAATATCTTACTTTATAAATATAGGTAGTCCTGCTTCAAGGATTAAATGTTGCTGAGTGGACTGTATTTAACATGATGTTATTGTAGTCAAGGATAATGACAACGCCGGCAGTTTCCGGCACCAGGGGACGATGAGCGAAGGCTGAAGGCGCACCCGCTCGTTTCTCCTGCAGGCTGTTCAGGTAGTCACTGGTATATTTAAAGGCTCGATTATGTATTAGGTATACCGGTATGAAATGAGCGTTTTTTTGTGAAAATAAAACACTAATTATTAATGGGAGAGTAAAAAACATTTCATTCAAAGTATTGGCCATTGTTTTCTACACATTTTGACCACCTTTCTGGCAATTTGTGGATACCACGCCAATAAAATTGTTCGTCTTTTAAAGCAAACCAACCAGACACCCAATTTACGACCTCCTCGTAGGAATCAAAGTGCTGCTCAGCCAATGCGTGTCCCATCGATGAAAACAAATGGTAGTCGGAAGGAGCCAAGTCTGGTGAATACGGCGGGTGGGGTAGCAGCTCCCAGCCAAGTGTTTTGATTGTATCCTGAACCGGTCTTGCTTTGTGTGCAGGTGCATTGTCATGGAGCAAATTTACCTTGCCGTGTCTTCTGGCCCGTTCTGGTCGGTAGATGAAAAAAAAATATCAGAAATTCATTTTAGACCATCCTGGTACTCCGATACCGCTTCTCCCACATCCATACATCCAGGCATAGATGCTCATCGGTAATGGTCGCCATTTTTTAGTATGATTCTGCCTTCTCGCAAGAGGTTTTACTTTGTAAATTGTCGTTAATTTAATTTAATTTTTTACTAGCTGTGCCCCGCGTTTTCACCCGCTCTGTAATTTTACTTACATGAAATGATATTTCTTACTTAATACTATCCAAGCCTTATCATCATCTCCCTGCCCTTTTCCCGTGTATAAGTTTTTTTATCAGTTTAACAATCACATATTATTGTTTAACCTGTGACCGTAGTCCGTAGTATATAGGTTCTGGCTACTGTTTTTACGGCCGGCCGCCTGCCTAACGCCAACCGTTCTCGGGAATAATAAGCTACTAAACTAACCTAACGAATCATATTACATAAGTATACATACATAATTTCTAAAATCGTCTATACATATACGTGTAAATACTGCGTTACCAAATACATCTGTTACCATTCCCAGGAAGCGCCGTGCGTCTCCGAAATACGTGCGTGTGCTGTGAATATCTCAATGTACAGTATATCTAGCTGATGCTTGCAAAATCTATTTATATAAACTTCCAATCATCATCATTTTAAAGTTCATATAGTTTACTTAAATTGCAACCACTTCAACTGAAATGTTCAATGTTCAACATGGTTCTTTAAATTGATATAACTTTTTTTATTTATGAACCGATTGAGATGTAACAAACACTAAATTTTAAGTGAAGCTTACCACAATACATTAGTGAAAATCGTAAATCTGAAGTCGTCTAAGATTAGCGGGAACAAATGCACAGACAAACAGACATACAGATAAACGGTCAAAATTTCTAATAATCATTGTTTTGGGGTTTATTGCGTTTATAAAAGCCCCTAATAATAGTTTTTCTCAATTATCTTCCATTTACAGACAGCGATCTGCTACATTTTTATTATATGTATAGAAAGATCATTCAGGAACTTAATTAATCCTAGTTTTAATTTTATTGCAAAGGTAAACTAGCAATGATGACATTCATCAGAAAGGTCATCCATTGTACTTAATATTATTTTCGTATTGCCTTTTTTATACATCTTTGGAAAACAGATGATACGAGTATTCTCGTTAACTGCGTTAACATTTCATTGGTATTTTCTGCTTTTCCTTTTCTTGGTGGAAAATTTGTGGTTACGAGTGCCATAAAATATGTTTATCGCCGTATATTCCTCCAGTAAGTCAATTTATAGTATTATATGACAGCGGAGAGACGTAGGGGATTCTTAAAAGGAGAGCTTTAGATTTTACTTTTATTCAAATTGTTACCCTATCCTTGCATTTCTTATGTTGAATATACAACAGATTTGTTACGATGTTTTGCTTAGTTGTCAAGCACGTAATCGGCACTTAAATTGCAATTAACGGTTTTACACTCGTCTATAATGAAATTACAAGCGAGCGGTTACAGGGCCATGGGTCGCCGCTTTATAAACAGTAATAAATACAACTAGAAACTTAGTATTATGTTCTTTGTTTATGTAAAAATGAGCCTACACTTTATAATCTAAAATGACGCAGTAAATAGTTATTTAAAATTTCTGAACTCCCTTTTAACCTCGTATCTAGTTTTGAAGCACTTATTTAAGCCTGAATGATTAGCTTCTCGAATTCGAATTCTCTAGTTAGTGAGAATCGTATGTATTAAACAGAGAAGGGAATATCTAGTGAAAGCTTGTGTATTTTTCAGTCAGTCTTTGTGCGCGAGACACGTCATTTAATGACATGTTATCAATGGAATTTCTCTTCGTTGAGTAGTTTATAATATCAATGAAAAACATTGGTAAGTTTACTTTCTGTTGATCAAATAATTAGAGGATTTGATCTTGAACTCGCTTATACTATGACCTGTATGAATCTAAGACATAAATAACTGATAAATGGACCAAGCTAAGAAATATAGAGTAATGAGACGGGCGAGGAAAGTGGAGGAGGTGAAGTGGTAAGGGAATGTAAGTGGGTTGCAGCGTTTTCAGGTGCGTTTGCCGTTATCCGCAGAAAAATAGTAGGTAGGAAGTGTGGGTTACTAAAATATGCTTTGTTGTCCTTACACAGTCTCACGTTGACACGGTTGGTAATCACGGGAGTCCGCTTCTCAAAAGTGTTGCAGTCGTTACGAGGTGGACGGCTTCGAGGATGGCTGCGAGTTGAGACATCCAATGGCAGAGAGATAGCAGGAAGATTCAACAACGGCTGATACTTTATTGCATTTTTTATATATGATCGAAGTCGCACGCGTGCGCTTTTATTTAATAATGAAACATTCGCTAAGTTAAACAGGTCTTAAGTTATTCAACTTTCGGTAATAAAACTTTTTCATTATGAACTGAGTCCAAATTGTTAAGATAGCCCTGGTATACCTTTAAGTTAGAGGTAGTACCTTTAAAGTAAAGAGTGAAAATCATACACCGGACTACATTAAGTTTTTTTTCATCTTATGTGAGGTATAATTTCACTGGTCGTTACGGCAAAATCGGGCAACAGATAATGTTGCGGGTACTACCGTTGTTGCTGCAAAAGTAAAAAAATAGTTGATTGAAATAAAGTTAAAAAACATGTAATAAAATATCGTCAGCTTTCCCATGTGTTACTTTGGTTGAAATAAGGTCGACTTAAAGGATCCCAAAAATTGTAGAAGCTTTTTTGATCTCATGCTTTAATGTTTAGTGTATGCGTCACATACTACACAAAACACAAAAGTACGCCGTTGGCTCATTTCTGCAGCATACTGCCTGTGGTAGCTCTAGCATTGTTCTGGTTCCAGTATAACTACGCACCCGAAATCCATATTTATTGAGTTGACATATAACGGCGTCACCGTTACTGCCGGTTTCTGCCACGATTTTATTTATAATAAGTCGGCCAGGTATTAACTTGCTTATTCAATAAGGCGACAAAGTGCTCTATAGGCGAGCCTGCGAGAATTATAATTGCATATGTGTATAGTACGTGTCGGGACTAACGAGTACTTTGGTACGAAACAAAAAACGAATAATAGCGCAACGCATTGTACGCGCGCCGCCGCGCTTATCCCACGCATTGATTATGTTATTGTCAAAACACTATACCCTCAATATTATACATAACTATAGTTCTTTTGAAACACGATGACGTACTATTTAAACTAGACGATGACTCGCTATTCACTTACGATCATATTGATAGAAATTCTACTATCCGCCGATTCGATTCCACTACCATCTATGAGTTTCAGAATTATAATTCCCTGGTGAAATTAGATCTCCCCAGAGTAAGGTTTATCCCGACAGCGTGAGATCACGACCGTTTGGTTATAGCGAGTTATTGTCAGCGTCGCGCAGAATGTGTTAAAAATGCAGGAGCATATGCTTCCGTGCAACCTATAGGAACCGTGATACCGAAAGATACCATGGAACCTAAAGGTGCCGCGCTGTTGCCAAAACATGTAGGAAGCGCTAAGGTAGAATGTTCTATGAGTCGTCTTTTGTAATTCTAACCAAGTTTTCGTTCTTGCTACTAAACAGTTAAATATTACAAATTTTATAAACAATCAGTCCCCATAAAAAATAATAGAAAAAAAATAGTATATAAAAAGCGAAGTATGCATGTGCCCTATAGACCTATAGACTCTGAAACGGTTGGGCCGATTTTGGCACATTCCTGTGTTTGATAGCGATCGGATCAACATAACTAGTGGTACCCGGGCGTAGCCGGGGCGGGTCACTAGTTTGCGTATAAATAATAGATGTATAATTTGACAGAGGCGTTCATATCATTAACTCATAATACTCATAATAATAATAAGTCAATAATGTACTTAACTATACAGTAATCCGTTTACCAAATAACCCTGTGAATGATTAAAATGGTCAGAAAGGACAATAGCTTGAAACAACGTAAAGCAATGTCATCTAGACACAAAAAAGAGAATCTTTTTTGACAAGGAAATCTAAATAATAGAGAACGTAACGCTCTCAGAAAAATCCTTGAAAAAAATAGACACTTTCGCATAATAGATTTAATTTTCCAGTCGCCAGACAGCCACTCAGCGCGTAAATGCCACCTTTTTATCAATAACGGTGTTCGAACCGGCCTCGGATACATCAGCCGGCGGCCGGTGAAAGTCTCAGACGCACACAGAGCTTCGATCGATGAGGACGTCGTGGACGCGGGCGCAGTCGTGATTCGCGATCTAATGGTGATAATGGTGTGAGGGGGAAAACAAACAAACAAACACGGTGCGCGTAAACAACGGCGTGATATCTCGACGGGTGAGGCTCAGCCGATAGTGGGTAGTGCGCACTCCGGCTCTAGCCAGACTCCAGCTCAGTTGCCGGTATGCTGACGGCGGGCGCCCTCGTGGTGCTGGCAACGGTGGCCTTCGCGGCGTCGGACCTGCAGGCGATCGCGACAGTGCCAGATGTCAACAACACGCTACCTGCCGAACAATATTTCATTGACAAGATCTTCGATAAATATGGATATAAAGGTGTCATCACATTCGAGGTACCTAAGTTTAATTATTATTTATACCTACTTTATTAGACTTTTCTTGTGAATAAAGATTTAAATTTATACTATTTTTCAATTACAATTAATGTAAGAAACTTAAAGTTAGTGTAGTTATATAGTTGCTATTATTTTCGGTTGTATTTCGCGCTTAATCATGCCCGACGAAAAGTTATCAAAACTATTTTCTGTAGCACCTCTTCCCTTTTCGTGAACGGAAGTTCATCGAACTTAACCGTCTCTTAGCAAAGTGTATTTTAATCGAACAGTTATCGGTATCGAAAAATATTTTTCTTATCTTTATTTGGTTATAGCTCCTACCGATATGAAATTTTGAACTTACTTATAACAACTAATAAAAAACGTCCGTGTTAATTAGATTACATTTCAAAACGTCGAGCGAGTTGCCTTTGTCCGTTTCGTTCAATCTTTGATTTGTTTTTAAAAATGCATTCACGATAGCGTGTTAGGTTAGGACACCGTGTAGAATGCCGCATTACGTATCGGCAGCCGTGTCAAAAATTTAAAACAATACAAAGCAATTCGACATGTATATCGGTCGAGTAGTAGAGGTATATTTAAAATTGTATACGGTGGTCTGAGTGTTTGAGATTGCGGAAAAGGAAGTCGCAAATTTGACTCTCGACAGCAGACATAGCAAATTTGTGGGAGCAACCACAGCGTTCGCGCTGAATTTTTTTTCTACACAGAAGTTTTTATACATAGATATTGACACAGACAACGAGTAGCGGAGCACGTTTGTAAGGGATCAATCACAACAGCAAAGGAGACGCAGATTTCTTTGAGTCTCTTTTCTTGAAGGATGTCCAGTTGTATTGGAAACAGTTATTCCAAACGACTTGATTAATTTAAACCTTGCTTAATTTTTTTTCTCCTGTTTCAATCGATTTCCTGCAATCGTGAATACATAAAATAGATTCGTGATTATTTTATTAAAGTTTCGATTAAATATTTCAAGATGTTAGTTAACACTATCGGTCGCGAGCGCGACAGATTCCAATCGAAACGAAACAATTGATGATTACTTATGTTTACATTACATTTAAGCTTACTCTCCGTAATATAATTACTAGCGTCATGGCTACATTAAAATAGTTTATATATTAATTTAGTTTAAAATCTTAAATTAAGTCATTACTCTTTTTTCAAATTAGCCGAAATAGTTAGTTGTTCCAACTGTTGTGTTGTGTGATGTGCACAAGATATGTACGATGAACTCCAATTTAATAATCGCGCAAAATGATTCTAAATTAGTGTGTAGTCCAGATAACCTTCAAGTAATGTATTTGTTCTTTTATGCAAATTTTTATTATTTTAATCAAATCTCTGTTTACGATCATTGCACGAAAAATCAAGTTACTCGTGAAAAGGTTTCGTGGATCAATAATTTACTGATGCAATTTTAAGTGTTATATAATAATAATAATAAATCGGCCTTTTCTAGAATGTTTCCCACTGCAGGGACACAGGCCTCCTCTCCGAGAGGGGGAATGAGCCGTAATCCACCACGCTGGCCCAGTGCGGGTTGGTGGATGTCACATGTCTTCAAATTTGATGGTTCTAAGAACATGCCGGTTTCGTCACGATGTTTTCCTTCACCGTTTTTGGAGCAGTGGTAATGAAACAAATTACACAAAGTAAGGCGCCTGCCTGGGTTCGAACCCGCGACCTACTGTAGCCACCACTGCTCAAGTCAAGTGTTAGTCTAGAACAAAATTCCGTGGTGTTTTTATTTAAAAAAATAATAAAGTGTAAAGAGGTACACTGCCGACCAGAATCGGCAGGTTACCCAATATACCGGGGAAGTATCGGCATCTCGCGGAATGCTAGCGCACAATAGATTGCACGTATATACTTCCGCGTTTCGTGTGATAAGTAAGCTGCGGCTTTTATCTTTTTCCCATCTCCTACTTCTTTTGTTTTCGTTGTTGTCACAGTAGAGTTCACACTTTTCCGTCAATTTATGAGAGGGATAGTGAGATTATAAGCTAACGATATTTACAATCTGCTACCGCTTCTTACAGAATGGCAAGAAATCTGCAACTCTTTTGAATAGATAAAGGCTCTAGCCATCATATGGGAGGCGCAGATAGACAAAGCGGTACAGTAGTTTTTAAATTTTACAAGCTACAATGTTTATATTTAAATCGATGCAATAATTCGAGAGTACAATAAGTTTCCGACTGTGAAAGAGCAGTTTAATTATGTCCAGCTATCTAATACCCCACATCACATCGGGACAATATAAAACAGTTGTAGTGAAAAACAGTTTTACCAGAAACGTGTGTCGCCATTTCGTTAGCAGCGAGCCTTCGCGAGTAAGAAATACTCTGGAAATGAGTTAAACTACTAATTTTCTATTCATGTTTGAAAACTGTAACGTCGTTTGTGACTAATTTAACTCGGTCACTCCGATCAATATTGTTTTTTTATCTGTATGTAATGGGTCCGTTCCGCGGGGCAATCATTACAATTATTTTTGTATGCACAATCGTTAACTGTAATTTTGTAAAAAGTTGCTGTATTTTGTATAAACGTAAAACTGAGCTAATAATGTATTTTACTAATCATAATTTAATTGGCAATTTTCAGTTATTCTTGTCGGTGGTAAATTTACTTCTTACGACTAATATCGTACTGTTTATATAAGTAACAGGTGCGGCAAGGCTTACGTTGTCATTTATTTTTTAAATTTCTTTCGGCTTGAAAGAAAAAACGCTAAATTTGCGCCTAGATAATGGGCATTGTTCTATGCTGATTGTAGTCGTCGATTAGCTCTTGTACTGCTCACTCGTTAGAGTGTTGGGTATTGTTTAAATTCGTTAGACGTAGACGTGGAACGATGTGGATTCTGGGTTCAATTCCAACTTGGAACAAGAAGTAATTGTATCGTCAGTTCCGAGACAGTTTGCGAAAGGGACAGGAACGGGATAGGATGTGCGTCTCATTCACCAGGAAGAGAAGTCGTAGCTCTACGTCAAGCTTGTAATGCGAATTCGTGGTTGATGCAGCTGCTTCAAGTCCTCTCTCTGTCCGTTGTTTCCTCATTCGTCCTCGTCCGAGGGTCGGGTTACCTCTCTTCGTTCCAATTTGGCTCATATTCTTTTTTACGTTTCTAGATCCTACCACTGTTATTAATAGCATAAGATATTTGAGTGTCCTTGGTGTCTACCATTGTCTAATGGATCGAAATTCAAGATCGTTACAGATAGATGTTCGACCTACAAGTTTACCCGTTCATGTAGCAAAAGATAAATAATTTAAAATATCTCGCAGTAGAATTACAAGATTGTTTTAAATGTGTACTCGGACGTAACGCTCCCCACCCACACACATGAAATAATCTTAAAAATACACATCACACATATTTCAGCAACGCCGTTGCCGTTGCCAGACGCCGCTATAACGAGACGAAACTTATTTTCGTTAATATTAGCGATTATCTATTCGGAGGTGACCGCGCGGGAGAAATTCAGTATTACGCGTGAATAATGTACACATACCCTACATACCTGCTTCTGAAAAGTGTTCTGATTATGATAGAATTAATCATAATCCCATACTTTCTTCTTTCCCCTACTGTTTCACTATTTTGTATAAGAATCAAAGAAGAAAGTATACATACTATACATATATACTATGAAAAAATTACATATATTTCACACAGTTAAAAATATATGCATGTTTTCTATGTTCTTTATTGAGAAACCGTAGGAGACGTTCGTCAGTAAAAAAAGTCACTCGCTACAATCACGCTAACAAATCATAATAAAAATCACCGAGTACTAAAAAAAAATTGGGCTAGTCATTTAGGTCGCCTACACCGCTCTATATGTGAGCTTCTTCTTTATAAACCATAAAAACATGTACATACATTTTTCACAAAGTCAATCACTAATATTTATTTCATGCAATATATTTCTTGCTGGCAATTCTAAACAATTTTAACCTCCTAACTCCTAGCAAAGTACTTCAGGGCCGCTTCAGTGAATTGAAGACAACAAAAAATACAATACAACAAAGTGTTGAACGAGTTTGTAAACATTGTCACGTTTACGTGTTGTATGTACACAAACTGTTGACGAGAGAGAAATGACTGATGGATCATGAATGGCTTATCATGAAATGTTTGACGTGATGTTAGTAAGGACAATTAATAATAACTTGTTAGGTTAAACGGAAATTTTTAATAGGTTATCAAAAGAAGTTAAGAAAAATAATTTCACTTCCTGATAACCTGCCAATAATTAAAAAAAAATTGTTGTTCAAATAGAACCTTTTGTAATGCTTTTTGTTAAAGAAACTTACACTCGGCTTTCGCAATTACATAGTTAATATCAATATCGAGAAATATTTGTCTTATTAAAACGAAAATACCAAGCTGGTAATCCTAATGTGATAGTAAGGGCATCATCATGCAGGTCCATTTGGGTTACGGCTTTTCCGTAGGACAGGCAGTGACCCAAAGCCGTTATACCGTAAATTTTCTTGAACTTAGTCACGGTAAGAACGATTAGGCTGAAAATCAGCGCTGCTTCCAGTGTGAAACTGGTAGCACCATCTAAAATTGTTTATTTTGTTTTATTTTCCGTTTTTTATGTAACTTTATTTTTTGGGTAGTAAATTTCATTTCATTTCATAATCTTCCAGACAACAACATGACCAACAAAGTGCTAAGTAAAATAATTTCATTTCATTTCATAATGTTCCAGACAACAACATGACCAACAAAGTGCTAAGTACAATAATTTCATTTCATTTCATAATGTTCCAGACAACAACATGACCAACAAAGTGCTAAGTACAATAATTTCATTTCATTTCATAATGTTCCAGACAACAACATGACCAACAAAGTGCTAAGTACAATAATTTCAACAATATAATTGAGGAGCACGGAAAATGATTAATCATTAAGCCATAATTAACTGATTATCTCTATTTTGTTGTAATTATTGAACATTATTCGTGTTATTACTTTTTAGCGCTAAATTAATTTTTAATGGGATGCAAATTTTTATAAAAATATAGTTAACCTTACAAATACTTACATTAATGAGTTGCACAGATATGTATTATATCACAATTATAAAAAAATGACATTTGATATATATTTAATAAGTCAACATCAATTCGTGTGGAAGCAGATTCAGCTAAAATAGTGAACAATAAATTGATTTACACTGCATTTTGTAGTATACAATTAATTCTTATAAATATAAATACTGTCATAGTTTCAGGTATTTAGCCTGGACTTAGAATTTGATGGTTGTGTATGTTCTTCTAATTAATTTTAATCATTTTAGCTTTTCGAAATCGCCAATGTCTCCATGCTTTAAACAATTGGAGCGAAAGAATGTAAGAAAAAACAATTTACATGCTTGTAACACAACATATAATTATATGCATGTGAAAATGGAACTGTATTCGTCACAGCTTTAGTTTTAACAAATAAGACAAAGCCGGTAAAATCACAGTCTGTAGGTTTGCTCATACATTACATGGCGGCCGTGTATTGTGACCAAATGTCGACACACATGATGCACGACAAAACACAATTTCAATATGTAAATAAATCTCTGTAAAAAGGACGCACAAAACTGAACCAACAGTCTCTCACTTGACATAGTAATTACTTCACGTGAAATGCTTGCTGCCACTGCGAGCTACACGGTGTCCGAATACATTTATACATTAACCTTCATTTAGCTAAGTGACTATATCGAAGACGACAGATAGGTAACTTCAAATTCGGACTTTTGCATATGAAATTCAGAATTTCTCTGATCGACCGCTATTCCATCTTTAACACTAATAACATATTTATACTAACAATTAAGAATATTCCCAATATTAAGCTACTTGCGATCGTAGGATTCGTTTCTCAAATTTATAGTAATGCTTCTTACATCTTTTCTACTTACATGCAACAATGTTGTATGAAAATTATCAGATAACAATTTCTGATATTTATGATTCTGATGATCACAATAATCTCGCACCGTCTTATGACCCTCGTGTCTCTAGTTGTAACAGTCCGCAACAACATCTGTTGCACGAAAGGGCCGGCTCAACCGGTGAAATATCACGACCTCACAGAAGACGGACGTAAAGTGGAATTATTCTGCGTTTTGCCTCATGAGGGATCCGCCAAAGGCCTAATTTCAGTTCTCTTCTTCTTCCCATCCTATCCTCATAAGAATACGGTGGGAAGGGGATGAACAATAAAAAGGTCCTTCTTCCCGTCTACCTCTTCCTCTTTCCATTAAAGGTACGCCAATACATCTGCAACTCATTTGCTCGTTGTGGGGATGCATATGGGCGGCGGTGTCTTAATATCGGATGACTCGCTTGCTCGTTTGCCAGTTCCATAAAAAACCACTACATACTTAAATATGTTAAAAGCTATTTTAGGCACACAGAAAGCAAAACATTGTTAGAATTATTCCTTAACAGAAAATTAAGTGGGCCAAGATCTTCCCAGGGACGATTTGCTTTGAAAAGTCAAGAAGACTTGTCAAAATGCGTGATAAGTGATGCTACCAGTGCGCGATAATATAAGACTTCATCAGACTGGTGACGTCACAGCGAGGTCCTTGTGCAATGTAGAAAAAAATCTGAGAATGAATCTCAAGAAAAACAAGAGGTTGGTAAAAAGAAAAAGCAGATTGCGTACAATGTCAGCAATGTTTAATTGAATTTTAGTGTCTGTCCCACCTATAAGGCCATTGTCAGTGTAAATATATGTATGTACGACGTGTGCACGTGAGACGAGAGTAATTACAGAGTATTATAATAATAGTAGCATGTGCTGTACCAACATTGTGCAAGGTGCATTTGTGATCTGATGTGCAGCCGACAGCTTGCGTTATCTCTTTATGTCATTGGAAACAACATAGTGTTGTCAACCTTTTACATCCAAATGACCTTTTAGAAAAGATAATTTCATATTAACTTATAATGAAAAGAATCTTTCAACTACAAATTTAATCATATATATATATATATATATATATATATATATATATGTATATAAACGAGAATCAGTTTTCCTTGTTAAATAAGGAAAAAAATTATCATTGTCAAAGTAAATACCTATCACAATCACTTTAGAAAATCATTATCGCACCATAAATCTATAAGAATTAAAATTATTACAAAAGATGCATGATAAAATATTTGCAATCTATATTACATAATCATTATTGACCTATGTCGCCAAAAATATCGTTCTACTAAATATTTGCTACTTAATCTATTAAGGAAGACGCAATTAGTTCCTTTACCTTTTATACAACTAATTATTTTTGATTACTAGAAATTTATAATCAAGTTGATAAACAAATGGCACTGACGAAATTGTAAATAAGTCTACAATATCTATTGCCAATTTTTACTAACTAAATCGAGTGGCGCGGTGGTCACCGTTAGAGTCCAACATTTTGGCCCCGCTGGCCCACTGGCTTCGACGACAAGAATATGGAGACTCCATTTTTTCTGATTTTTACTCATCATTGTTATTGGTATATTAAAGCAATGGCTTAACCAAATATATAATTTGGATTACAAAAAAATGGTTTCAGACGTCATTTTTTTACCTCATAATGGGATAAATGTAAAACCACATAAATGTAAATTTGCGAATGATAGAGGGCAATGCCTCTCTATCATGTTTTGAGAGAGATGTTTTATAGAGATGTTTTTTCCTCGCTTCGAATGATATATGGTAAGTGGATACCATGGTGTATCACTCGGGAATTGTGATGAGCATGCGTCCACCTCCATCAGACGAAGTATGAACCTGATGTGATAATGAGTAATACGTACAATAATATATTGACAAGCGATGATAGCTTATGTGATGCTTAATGATTGTTGGACTCGTATGTGGTGTACATATGTACGTTAATCATTATGGCGATCACGAAACATAATTTGTTGTCAGCCGCATATATAATATATATATCCTAGAAAAACTTCACGGGTTAGTAAAGGCTAACTAAAAATTATTCTTTATACAAACATTTTTTTACTTAATTGTTTTCTGACATATTTTTAAATTTCGAATTTTCAAAGCATGTCGGAAATAACTAGAATTATGAACAAAAATTGTTTTAGTTTCGTTCATCGCTTATTTTCTAATAGAAATTTGGCTAGAAGAAATATTCCATAAGAAAATAATTTACAAGCATTTCTTTTAACTATTCCAACTAAGCTTAAGCTTGTGCTAGGATAAGTTCACGATAATATAAAGATAAAACGATCAAATGGCGAATTCGAACCCGCGACCTCAAATTTCGCAGTCTGTACCCTTAACCATTTCGCTATTGGTGCTTTTTCGCACTGACACTGGACGCTAGTCGATAATGGTAGTATACTTTTATTTTTCCAGGGCTTCGAGCACTTGCTAGACAGTCTCGGGCTGGGCGGGCGAGTGTTCACGTCGCCGCACGACCTGGCCATCCATCGCGTCAACGGCACCTTCCGTCAGCTGCACGACACGCAGCATAGACACAAACGATCGCCTACTGTTGGTTAGTCATCTTTCACTGTGTGTTGTGACCGCTTCACACACAAGTAGCTCTCGGCTACTATGACTTGTATTTCCAAAGGTTTCTTGCAATTCGTCTGTACACGTGAGTGTCACTGAACTCCCAATCTCCTGATCTCTGAACCGATTTTGATTAATTTTTTTTTAATGGTTCCTGAGATGGCTTCCATTCCTAATTGGAACCGGCTTGCTTGGCATTACCGTCAGGGTTTAGGAGATTTTTTTGAGGAACGATGCAGTAGGTGCAGTGGTTAGGCAAGTCAACTTTACAACAATGTTTCGACGCAGACTCACGCTGCAAGAACGCGTTTTTTAAAAAAATGTGTTGTAGATCCTTATCTATATTATTTTGAGACAGTGCAAGCATAGATATATGGCTACGAGCAGATTTTTAAACTATGAAATATGATCTAATTAACTAGAATAGAACACAGTGGTAGAGTCCCGCAGCAGCAACAGCTGTTGCACGGTTCAACCGGTAATATACCACAACCTCACAGAAATATTCTGCGTCGTGGCTGATGAGCGAGGTGAGCCAGAGGCGCAATTTCAGTCCCCTTACACTTCCCATCATTTTCTAATAAGAAAAAAATGAGAAGGGGCAGAGGAGGGATGAATAAGACAAGGAAAAGTCCTTTTTCCTGTCTATTCCCTCTTCTGTCTGTAAAAGGTAAGCAACACATCGGCGACGCATTTGCTGGTGGATGCCTAAAGCGATCACTCAGTAATCGCCTAATGCTATTAAAATAAACTAAATATATGAATGTTATAGAACCATATATTTTTCGTGTTAAATTTGAGTAACCAGAAGCAATACAGGATTCATCCTTGACTAAACGTGTAATTCGTCAAGTGAAATGCGGAAACTAAGCAGTTAAGCTTTGTTGAATTTGCAACGAATAAAAACAGACACGTTAATGAAACCTAACTATCCTTGAAAATAATCATGGCCTTGTATATCCGCTGACCTTTATGGTATTTAGTTACACTAAACTAAGCACAGAGCAGGAATCACGGTGCGCCAATACGTTGCGATTAGCCTAACCAATTTAAACTGAACACAAAACAGGAGCTGTGGTGGCTCGCGCGTTAGCTTAGTCATACTTAAAGCAAGGTGATGGAAATCTTCATAAACGGTGATTGGCGTACGTCAAGGCTGCCTGGTGCGGGGTCAGTTCTACCCGCTCTTCTTCTTCTGGATCGTAGTAAGAATGCATGCTATCTCTGCCATAACTGAGAGAAATCGACAGTGTATTTGTACTGACAAATAAGGGGCTATTCATTTGGAATGACTACACTGGAATTTATTGTTTCACACGTGATAATCAATAAACGGTTCCATGTCAATATCATGACAATTACTAATAGGTAGAGACCGTATGAAATAAATCGATATCTACTAACGCTACAAGAATACGTTTCACGCCATTTCAATATTCTTATTATCGATTGACATTTTCGTCTTAAAAGTTACAGTCACTGCAGTGAATGCCTAAGCCACTGAACTGACTTTAATATTTTTTTATCTCGTTTTCGAACAGCAACGGGCTGGGATTACCAACCTCTTTGAAAACGCCTTTTTGTTTAAATTTTGGGAAGTTTTTATTTAACCTGAAACAAATCGATGCGCACTGAGCAGATGCAGTCGCGGACGGCTGTCCGGATTGTGGATGCGGTTGACATGACACAGCGCGCCGTCGCGGCTGTCATGAGCAACGCGTTGGGGCTCTACTGCTGTTTATTGCCAATCGTTAAGATTATGTATTAGAAATTTAGATACAATTATCAACATTGCTTTTTTTTTCGAAAAACAAGTACTGTATTTATAAAGAAGAAGTACGTATTTTGGATTAGCAAGTAAATGTGCTTTTTAGTTTTATATCAAAGAAAGAAAATAAATTCTCATCACCTTAAAGTTTATTTGCGGCTTGTGATAAAAAACAACGAAAGTATCCGAACTACACAATGTACATTCAAAGACACCTGCTACGTTCCACCTTGTTACAACACAGTGGCCCAATACAAACGAAAACTCAATAATGACTAATAAAAAGTCTTACATAATAACTTACATAATTTAGGTGGAGCGTAAACGTCGATACCGATGAACCACAGAGATCTTTGATACTTTCTATTATACGACCGCATGAATAGCAAGTTCATCGGTAGATAAAGAGGCACCTGCCTATGTTACAATGCTACACTTTATTTTGAAACATTTCGTCTTTCGCTTGCATTCGTCACTTGGTGACATAAGATGTTACATCTTGATAGTTTAGTAATATCACTAAATACACCAGTACCAATACCAAATGATTTCCAATGAAATACACAGAAACATTAACCACTCATATACAAGTATCGTACTAGCCGTCGTTTCAGCCGATATTCGCCCAATGCTGAACGTTGGCCTCTATCCCACCCTCCCCATAGCTCGCAACAAAGATCGGCCCTCTGCCACCCTCATCCAGTGGGATCCCGATCAATTGTCCATCGTGGGGGAGGCCTTTTTTTAATGAGGAATGCCTACGTATACCTGCTTTGGCGGGGGCAAAAGCGGATTGTCGGACTCCGAGATCCTCCTTCAGGTTGAATAGGATTACTTCGCGGTCGCACGCCGCACTGCGGTGACACGTCCGAAACTGGTCGGTACCAATACTGATGTACGCATGTTAATGTAACAAGAGTTAGCCATTTTATTTAATTAATAATGTGTCAAGATCATTTTGATAATTTAAAAGTAAATCGCCATGTAATTGTGTGACATCCCGTATCTCCTTTAAATCTCTATCAAATCTTAAGATTAATATATCCCAAATAACGGGAAAAATATTCCCGTTATTCGTGAAAATTCTAAAAATAGTCTTAACTTTAAATTGTTTTAAAAATAATCTTCACGTGAGATGCGTATTCACAATACCAAATGTTACTAATAAAATATATTCAATTAACATTCCCAATTTACTTACCGGAAGAACGTATTAAATTAGTTATTCGGTGTGTGTCCGACACCACGCTAAATATTTGCACGGCTCGTCTAGTTGACGCACAAAATATCTTGCACACACTTATACATTGTTAATTTGACAACACGTTCAAGTTCGACCCATATTATGTTCTCATTGCAAGATAGTTAAACACGTTATTATTTATAATGGTATGGAGTATGACATACAAACTTTGTGTGTGCGTGCTATATACTCTTGCAATGCAAATAATAGAAGTATTTTGACAGTTGGTTTCCGGGCAGTCGAGCAAAAATGTTTCACATTATCTCTTCACAGTACACAAATTCTAGTAGGTATTTGTTGCTTCACTGACAAAGGACTCGACAAATTAGTTTTCCACACACTTGTTGTTGATAATAAAACGTATAAACTTCAGACTAGTTGCAATAGTTTCATAGCAAAATTCTACAACATTTTAGTTTTAATGTTTAAAAATTGGTTTGCCATCCCGATGGCGGTCAATGCTGACCTTTTTTTGCATTAGTGCCTTTCTATAAACGTATAGAAATTTCGGTGTTTTTAACTTTCGTAACCGTCTGTTTTTTCTGTTTAGTGAACCGTAATACGCCAGATGAAAATTATTAGTGTTACATAAATGCGCATAATCTATCATGATTATTATGATATTTATGCTTACTATAGAATTAATTAAATTTAAATTTACAGTAGAATTAAATAAATAAATTACACAAAAAATTGTACGTCGTTTGTAACTTCAATTTAATCGCTTTTTTGTTATAAGAATTAGAATAAGGCGGCAAACAAGCATGCAGTTCACCTGATATTTAAGTGCTCCCGTAGGCATCTGCAACAAGCCAATGAGTAGTACATGCGTTGCCTACCTTTTATAGAGAGAGAGAGGAAGGGATAAACAGAATAAAGGATATTTCTTTCTCCCATCTATACTCTCTCATTTCCCTCTTTTTCTAATAAGAAAACGGAGAAAGTAAAGAAAACCAGAATTAGAAAAAAAATAAGAGAAAATTTGTATTTTTAGCGTATCAATTCTTTTTTATAAAACCTACTGCTTGACTTAAATACTCCTTTACGTTAAATGAGGACGTACATAACATGGATACGTTAATTTTGTATTTATGTCTGTTTGTAAAATGTAGTATAAATGATGATGATTTATGTAAAAAATAATAATAATGTAGGTACAACTGTAATGTCTTAACTTGAGTCTGAAATCATCTAAAGTAACAATAATAAACTCTCATCCCCAAAATAATGGTAGGTAGCCTACGGCCGAGAGCCCATAAGGATTTTAAAGTTACAAAAGAAAGCACGTCACTGTGTCGCTAAAGATATCTGAATGGTCTATTTGCCCGATTGTAAAAAAGGTTGAGCAGCCGTGATGTCAATAGAGCACTTATTTGCAGGATGCTTGAGATTGAAAACTCTATTGTTTAAATAATTAATATTCGTTGAGTAATTATATTGGATAGAAAGTAAATCTGGTGCAAGGTATCTCAGAACGCAATAGAAAGCGCCGCTAGTGTCATTTAAACTGCTTTCTCTACGCCACAACACGTGTCATGGAAAATACCAGGAATTGCGGGGGAAATCAATTAACTATTGATTGTACATTGTATAACATGAGCGGAAATAAATTCTCATAAAGATAACCTCAAAAATAACTTGTGTAACTTTTAATATTATTATATGAAATGAATTTTTATAATATGAGAAGTATTTATTTAAACAAGGCTTAAACCAAATTAGGTTCCAAATATGTTAGTTTAGACGTATGGTAAGAACTGACGACATCCAAAAGCAAACCCTCGTGACATTCAAAAGACATCATCACAGATATTTTTCTCAAGTTTAAATCTAATTCGTACCCGAGGCAAAATAGATAGATTATACAAACATCTACATAATAAAGTTTTGTCGTGAGTGTGGTACGAATTAGTCATATGAAAATGTTTAGATTTTACAGCCTATGCATTGATTAATCACCAAATAAAACTAGTTCGAAATCTTAGGTAACTTTAAAAACAATTTACAATAGAGAAGGAACATTTAAATTATAGGCACCGCTAAAAGAACACAATAATTCTCCTAACTAGTCTACTGCTTCTTGTATTAAAGTACTCCAAGCAAAACTCCACGCGGATGGGCTGTGTTGTTATAGACCGTTTATCCCATTATGGTCCCGTGGGGGAGACGGACGCTCCATTAACCATACATCGACCCTAGAGGCCCGGCCTCAGGCCGAATGAGCAATCCACTTTGTACTTGTTATAATCTCTGACCTCTACAGCGTATTGTGAAATTAAAACAAATGTTTGCTCAGTTGTAACAACAATTGAAGCGGAAATTGAACAGTCTTTGCTTCGTTATTATAATAAGTAATAAAGCCCTCATTCGTGCCATAAAAGTTCTTTGAGTCCAAAGTAATATTATTATTACGAATGTTACATTTTTTTGTATGTTTATTATGCTTTAACGCCTTAACAATTCAACCGCTTATCATGGATTGTTTCACACACGTTATACACGGTACAGAACAGACATAGGTACCTTTCATGTTTATCCCGAAAAAAACTTTTCCCAAGAAATGACAAAATATAACCTCCATTTACAATATCGGTTGCCATGGTAACGTTAGATGTTATTACAATCTATATTTCGAAGTTATTAAAACGCAGAATCAAAAACAAAAATTTACGCCTTGGAAAAAAGGAACGCCACGGGTAACAGATTCAACAATGGTGGAGCCAGCAACAACAATATATGCCATACGTATGGGCCGGCTCGGCCGATGAAATACCACGACTTCACAGAAGACAGGCGTGAAGTAGAAGTATGCTTGTGCGTTTAGTCTGATGAGTGAGGTGGCCGAGGCCCAATTTCAGTTCTCTTCCCTTGCCCAACCTTTCATAATAAGGATAGGATGTAAACTGGAAGAGTATTGTACAAGGAGGGGATGAATGGGGAAAAGGAAATATGCTTTTTCCTATCTATTCTCTCCTCTGCCCCTTAAAGGTAGGCATCACATTTGCTTGGTGCTGATGCCTATCTATGGGTAGCGGTCATATACAGCTTAGTATCAGGTGACCCCTCTTGCTCGTTTGTCACCATCGACCATTAAACAGGTAGTTCATAAATCATATATAAATAAAAACGAAAATAAGGAATGTTATAAAGTTTGATTTGAAAAAAATGTCTTTATTTTACAGCGGACCCGATTTTAAAGAAATCATGCCTGTCACCGAAGGAAATACTCGAAGTGTATGGGATGGAAAATGAGCCAGGAGTAATAACCATCAACCCGAAAACGTTCCTGGAAATGTGTCCCGCGCTGGTTTACCAGCTGGATCAACGCTCTTGCTACAAGACTGAAGCACCACCGCCCAAACAAGAGAGATATTTGAGTAAGTTATCTTGTTTATACGAGAAGGTAGCTAGCCGGTAAGCGGTTCACCGAATTACGTAAAAAATTGAACTTTTAAATTTATGTGTATTTCATCATCTTTATGGTACTTGTGGCCCTTTGTATTTCCATCTATTCAATCACTTGCGTAAAATAATTATTTACATTGAGTTTATGGTCGCTTAAAGATACATAAAAGCTGGCTTCACATTTTAAACTTGATCCCTGAATAATCTGAAATAGTACCTGCTGAAGAATATAATGTTCGAAGTAGCGTGTACCGAATTAAAATGCCAGTGTACAGAACAAAAATTGACTATTGAAACTAAAGAGAGAGAGAGAGATGATAAAAGTGTTTTTTCCGTTTCAGCATGGATATACGCAAGCTTAAGCATATTAGTGATCAGCGCAACCGGTCTCTTTGGAGTTGCAATAGTACCTTTATTAAAGTCAGTTATATTCAGCTACGTGTTACACTTTCTCATCGCGGTGGCCGTGGGAACGTTGTGTGGTGATGCATTACTACACTTATTGCCTCACGCCCTAAAGTCCCATGGACCGTCCTCCGAACCTCAGGAAGAAACAGAAGTCGTACTCAAATGCAGCGTCACCTTTTTGACAATACTATTTTTTTATTCGGTGGAAGCTGTAATGCAAACACTGAACGGTGGGCACTCACATTCGCATGATACTCCACAAGGGAAAGCAGTCGAAGAAGTTAAAGTAGAATCCGGTAAACAGACCGAACCAATCGAGTTAGGGGCAATGATGCCTGGGTCACCTCCACCGCCGGTAGAGAGGCCCATGACGTCTACCGCTCTTATGGTGATCGTTGGGGATGGCCTGCACAACTTGACTGATGGTCTCGCGATAGGTGCCGCCTTCAGTGGAGACCCAGTGACAGGTTTTGCAACGGCCCTTGCCGTGTTTTGTCACGAATTGCCCCACGAATTAGGTGATTTCGCTGTTCTGTTGCGTTCAGGTATGAGTATCAGACGTGCTCTTTATTATAATCTACTGTCGTCGGTGTTAAGTTTTATGGGAATGGCGGGCGGCATCTGGCTTGCAGAGGATCACGAGTCAGCATCGCAGTGGATTTACGCGGCTACAGCAGGAACCTTCTTTTATATAGCTCTCGCCGATTTAGTTCCTGAAATAAACGAAAATAATCATGGCAAAAGCTTAAACTTATTCTTGGCAGTGCTCGGCATACTTACCGGTGGTATAATTATGCTCTTGATAGCTCTCCACGAAGATTCCATACAGTATCTATTTAGAAGTGCGGAACAATGAACAAAATAAAAATTAAAGTACATTTGTATTGTGATATTTCTATTTAGGTAACTACTCGTGGTGGTTCAATTTGGATATTGTTAGGTTAAATATAGTTAATTGACGAATATTATACAATAGTTTACCGCACAATTTGATTTTTAATACAGAGTAAAGACTTACACAGGGCATTGTAACCCGCGACTGTCGTGTTGGGAAAGTTAGTAGCCAACCAGCCGGTTTGCGAAACATTATGTTATCATTGTTCCAGCCTTACTACTTCATCTGGAGTCGAAATGTTATTATATATAATAGAAGAAATCAAAGGAGACTCAAAGGCGATTATCTGCAATTGGAAATTGCATAATTTATACGAAAAACATTCCACGTGTATTGTGTTATTAAATTGTTTTTAATAATATTAATATTCCAACGATATTGAAACATTAATTAAAGAAGTTATTACTTTAAAAGTAATAAAAATAATACTAATAGATAAGTGTCCTAATACTAGATAAGGTATTTTATTAAGTTGTTTATATAATCCGCGCCAATGACGAATGTTAATATCAATAAAAGGCAAACACCTAAATGATACGTAGTAGAACTATTTTATACAAAATATTTTTTTTGTTATCGTGGATATATTAAAAAAATCATTTCACTTGTAATCAAAATAATTGAAAACATTCATATAGTTAAGATGAATATAAAACAAACCTATAATGGCTACTTGCCATCTACTTGGTTTAACGTAAAATATGAATAACATTTTAAATTATGATTTAGTAGGCTATCCTACTCGGTCCCGATAAAGTATTTATTTCGTGTCTTTTAAGGACTCAATAGCGGATTAAAGTTAAAATAACATTTGTCAATGGCGCGAAATTGTCTATGAGTTATCTTTCTATATTTATTTTGTTTTAAGAAATAACTTATAATAAACTTCGAATACACTCTTGTAAAAAGTTTTAAAAAGAAAATAAAACGGATTCTGATAGTACTGACATGGCGTGAAAGAAATAATATTATTCATGTGCGTATTTATAAATCCATTTTAAAATGTTTTCTTATATTAATTTGATATCACAAAAATCGAAAATTCAAAGCAATAGAATAAAGACACGTAAGGTTTCCGTAACGAAATTGTCCTAGGTTCTAGTGGACCCTGAGGACACTGTAAAGACGTACTATGTCCAAGATTTCTACGCATACGAATTGAATTTCAGGTTAAGTTATCTGACTGTTAAAGTACGCATCTATTATTTGTTCCTTTTTTTAAATTACAATATAGATCATTTCTCTGTGCGCAATTTGTACCTAATTCTAATTCAAGAATCAAAAATATTTTGTTGCACTGAATTTAACATGTTAAAACTTATAGAAATCATTAAATAATATCATTACATCCAATATTTTGATACCTAGTCATTGTTTTTTTGAAATTCTGCATGTATGATGGTTACCATGAATAATCGAAACATAGAAATATAGATGTCACTTTTTTATAATGGTATTTTAAGTATTTGCTTGACTAAATAATTTATTGTAAATATTTTATATTTTTTTATTTTCGCATATTTTTATGTATATATTTGCATGGTAAATTGATGCAAAGTAAAAGACAATAATATTAAATAGTTATAAAAAGGTATTTTATTTTATAGGTGTTAAACTTAATTAAAAATATAAATTTGTAATAAAATGTTCTGAATAATAAAATGACGTGTTTTACTACCTCTTTCCTAACATACCACGAGAACTACCTTACCGTAGGTTAACACTGCCAAAAACAGTTACATCAAGCATATTGTCATCTCAGTTTTTACAGAGAGAAAGATAGAAAGAAAGATTGTATTTTATGCCATCAGAAACCCACAGCAACATACGTACTACACAACATAGTTGACGTGTTTAACGATCAGGGTTCGACAATCGAAAAGAATTTCTGTATTTAAGGCTTACAGTATTTTCACATATCAGGTAGAATCAAAGAATATCTGTAAATCAATCATGGCTGCATCACAATTAACCCCATGTGATGTATACATATCTATTCATGTTTTTAATTAAATTACATCGGCAACTACAAACCGAATTAATAGTCCACATCAAGGACACAACAATAATATAGCGGGCGAAGCCGGGGCGGGTCACTAGTATAGTATAAAATATCATTGCTGTCTTTAACCGTCATAGCTTGTTTCAGTAGTTTACCCCTCGATTTACGGTATTACTTCAGATACCGCGTTCCATACGAATTCAACACAACCTTGACCAGCGTATATCCAAAAATGAGAAACATGCTTAACATATTTAAAAAAACACTTTAGTTTTTAAAAATAATATTTATTATACGTTCGCATTTATATTAGTAGTAGTATTTTAAATTACAATTAACTAACAGCTGCCTTTAATTATAATTAATAGATATACAAAATTCAAATAAATTACAAAATCAAATTTAACAACACCTTTTAGTAAGTATTTCATATTTCATTAAATTTTTAGGGTAAATATAATTTTGTTATGTAGTTGACAAAAGTTATAACATGTTATGGTTATATTATTGTTATTGTAATTGCAAGTAATTGTTCGGTTCCCCCCCCCCTTCGGACGGGTTCCCGCCTTATAGGGCTCAGTAACCGTGGGGTCGGTGAAGCCCACGGTGAAGCTAAGAGGAACCTAAGCCGGTGCGTGAGGTAGAACCGGCCAGAGAGGGCCGCTCGGAGTGGGCGTCC